>CM056587.1:32439578-33639578 GCA_029721435.1 Gymnothorax reevesii
TGGCTGCACCTCAGTTGGGTGCAGCAGTATTCTTGTGTGGAGCCCTGTGATGTGTTGTGTGCTGGTGCTCCCCTCCTGGAGTTGGTTTTATAATTTAAATTAAAGATTTTTATATTTTTACTCAGCCTGTGCAGTTGGGTCCTTGGTCCTGCCTTTGGGTACATGGTCCCTGTCCCCGCCGGTTTCTTTTCTTCAGCCGGCGGGGGCAGATCCGTGACAGAAGATGGGTCGTCACCGGGTCTTTCAGCAAGATAATGACCCTAAACATGTGGCCAAATCTACACAGAAATGGTTCACCAGACATAGAATCAAGCCCCTCCCATGGCCATCTCAGTCCCCAGGCCACAACCCCATTGGAAACCTGTGGAGTGAGCTGAAGAGGAGAGTGCAAAGGAGAGGACCCAGGTCACTGAATGATTTAGAGAGATTGTGCAAAGAGGAATGGTCAAAGATCCCTCTTTCTGTATTCTCCCATCTTGTGAAACATTATAGGAGAAGATTAGGTGCTGTTTTGTTAGCTAGAGGGAGTTGTACAAAGTATTAACATCAGGGGTGCTAATAATTGTGGCACACATGATTTGATATAAAATAATTATTTCTTAATGTGGGATTTTTTTATCCCACTGAATAAATGCACTTGAATTAAAGATTGGTTTTTCCTCTTTTTTTCATTGTGGTCCTATATTATTTAGAAAAAAACAGAATTTATTAGAGGCTAAAGAACACATCTTAACCAGGGGTGCCAATAATTATGGAGGGTGTGTGTATATATATCTATATATCTCAGATCGGAATCTCTGTACTATCACTTTTGGTGATGTAGGGTCAGTTTTTGGCAAAAAACTAAAAAAAATTGCAAAAGGGAATGGACAGGTGTCAGAACTGATCAAACCCAGCCCTGCATGGAGTCTCATTAAATCGCCATACTTTATAAAAGAAAGACAGTTGAAACTTTAAATGTGCCACAAGACTAGAGACTTCTGAGTTAAGTCAATTTTTTAATTACTACAATAGTTTTATGTAACTCCAGTTTAAGTTTTATGTTTTCTTCAGAGATTTAATGGGTCTCTATGGGGCGAAATGTTCAGAGCTGGAGTGGGAGATGTCAGTCACACTCTAACCACCAGCCCTGAAAATTCTGCCAAAATATCTCACAACCTCTTTTAAATCCCACAATTTCCCATCTGCTCAGACGGTCTATGTTAAAACACAGAGAAACTTGCCCTCTCTCACCCAGTGTGACTCACTGTGACATGACTCATGGTTTTCTCATAAATGGACATCAAGTACAGAGTGTGCTGACCAAGAGTCGTTGAATTCCATGTTAATCTGACCTCTGAAGGTCAGCTTGTCAGTTGTCACCAGCTGACTCTCATCTGTTGTACTTCACATAAAAAGTTCTGTGGTACCACAGCACACAAACACACACTCAGGCACAGATACACACTTACACACACCTGCGCTTACAGCTCCACACGCAGATATAATTTCATGAAACTTCTTTAGCTACAGCTGATGTATACATATATTAATTTTATCACACGTTTAAAAAATACCTTAAGAACATAGCTGACACTTGGTATCTGTTAATCTAAAGGGGGCGTCCATGTGATGCGCGTTACAGTTCTTCATGCACAGAGTAAGCCTGTTCCGAGCCAAGTGGTCCATCAGGCCGGTGCTTCACCCCGGTTTCTGTAGCATGAAGCGACTAGAAGTATTGCTACCCCCCTGGATGGGATGCTAGTCCATCGCAGGCACTCCCCCAGCTGTTAGTCAAGTTTCCCTGACTATTTGCTGGTACCAATTTGTACACCTGGGTGGAGTGAGGCAGTGTGGGAGTGAAGTGTTTCACCCAAGAACACACCGCAAAGGCCATGGCAAGGACTCAAACTCAGAACCTTGTGATCCCAAGTCAAGTCTACTTGACCACTGATCGCATCTCATCGACAGCGCACAGACACACATACGCAGGTGTGTCTGTGTGAATCTCCGTGATCCAACTCCTAGCAACACTGCTTGTCCTGATAAACTCTGATTACTTCTTCTGATACACACACATACACACACATACACACACATACACACACGCGCGCGCGCACACACACACACAAGCGCATACAAGGATGGCTGGCTGCGTAATGTCACCCACAGGCAACACAGCTATACACACAAATGTACACACTCATACCGTACAGGCTCTCATACATGCAAACCTTGACCTCTGTGATACCACCGCACAGACACACACTAAGTTCTATGTCCTTGTCCTGATAAGCTCTGATTAGTTCTCATTCCACTGCCTGTGGTCATAATGGAGCAATCAATAACTCTGGAGCCTGGCCACTATGCAGGGCTCCTTCACATCCACACTATATCCCGTGGCACTTTCAGATTTACTCGCGGAAATTTGTAGTTTTTGTTGAGCTTTTGTTGAAATGTGAAGGGTTTAGAAGTATTTTCCATTAATTTCTCAAATGGAGCATCTGGCTGCATTAAGGCGTAAAGTCCAGTCAGCTGCTGCTAATCTAGAAATGGCACAAAGTGTGTGCGCACTGGGGCCAGACTCTGTTATGTTTACAGCCATTGTAACTTTGAGGAATTTCCCCAGAAATGAGGAGCAGTCTACGGGAATGCTTATAATTTTCACAGGTTGAGCCTGCCAGCATTGAATAACACTAAACAAAATGGAGAGATGATATAACTGCAAAACGCCTAAACTGCAGCCGTTACGAGCGCCTCCGAGTAAAAGACCTTTTGTAATTATGCTATGCTCACTAAAGGAACTCTGGATCAAATACACTAATGCACTGATTTTATCTGCGGTCCCTCAGCAGATCACAAGCACACATACTGTGCATACCACGGATATTTCCTTTCATTTCAGATCCATTTTTGTCTCATTTCAAATCAGATTTTTAAACGACCAGTTTTAACCTTAAATTGTTGTGTCGTAGTGTAAAAACCATAGTGTTGCACCAAAGATGGCTCATGTTTGAAGAATGCTTGCCCGCAAGTGTATTGCAGTGCATAAGCGCTTTCGTAAAGCCAGAGAAATAATAATCACAATGTGGTTCTAGCATAAATGAAGCACAACCCAAAGCGCAATGCTGTGAATTCTGGAACACTCCTCTGAATGCTTTGGCTCTGTTTTCAGAGGATTACCACCACTGAGAGACTTTTTTTTTTTTTTTTTTTTCGGACTATTTCGTCAGGATCATACAGATTCAAAGTTCAGTTTCTGTCAATCTAGGCCAGCTCTTCAGTTGTGCGCTCATTAAGTAAATTGTTTACGGACTTTGGTTCAAATGTGTCCCTTCTTTCTTTTCATGAAAGATATTCATAATTATAAGAGACTGTTATCATAAATTTGATCGCAGAAAAAGTCATCACTTATTGAGTTTTTTTCTTTTTTATTATTAACAACAACAACAACAACAACAATATTATTATTATTATTATTATTATCATCTCCCAGATTCCTACCTGCTTATCTACCTATGATTTTACAGATATTCAATCCAAACCTGGTTCTGTGGGTTTGTCTGGTTCCATTGCACACAGCTCGGTTTGAAACTGATCTGTGAAAACTGTTGCCCCAAGTTCTTACTCGGCTGTGATCCCTTTGCATTTTCTGGAGGAAACGATGCACTGTAGTTCTTTGCTCTTATTCTTGCGACCCTCAGCACTGTATATCTCTGATGAGAGATTTTATCTGGAGACAAAGGCTTCATTCCAACGTCTTATTTCACTCCTGTCTTTTCCTCCTTGTGCTTGACTTGGAGATTGACTGAGGTCTGCCATCATTTGGCAGATTCCATAATTATTTGGAAGAAAATGGAATTTTCACAAGGATATCTTTTGCAGGAAAAATGAGACCATTCTTTGCAGGAGAATTTCCCTCAAAGACACTATGAAATTAAATATGGACTTTTTCCATCTTTCATTGGGTATAAACGGTCATATCTGGTGTGTTTCAATGATGGACATCCTTGCATTGAGAGAATTCTGCTCCGTTCACAATGTACCATCAAAGTGGGCTGTGATATTTCCACTTGTAAAAATCCCATTGTCAAAATGCGATGAAGCTCTGCAATGATTGGGTGGGAACCTTTCAGACTCCTCTCGACCTGCCTGACTCTTTTTATTTGGAAGTACATCAAATCCCATATCTTTACACCATGTCTTTAACACTAATATCTTTTTTACACCTTGTCTTTAATAATGATTGAGCCTCATGTGAATCTATACTGCCAGGATCAGTGCTATGAAAAAAAGATTTCCCCCCCTTCCCGATGAATTCTATTTCACTCATTTATCACAATGAAATGTTTCAGATCGTCTAATTAAGATCACACTGAGATTACTGGGTGAACACAAAATGCAGTTTTCAAATAATTATTTAATTTATTGAAGAAATCAAGCTATCCAACCCTACCTGGCCCTATGTGGAAAAGTAATTGCCCCCTTTGTCAATCAAAATTGTGTTCAAAATCACTCGACGCACCCAGGTATGATTACTCTCAACCATGTTGAATCTTAATATCACTTAAATAGAACCTGTCAGGCAATATGAGGTAGGCAAAAAGCAGCACATGGTGCTGTGATCTAAAACAGTTCAAGAACAGATGAGAAACAAAGTAATTGACGCTTATCTGTCTAGAGGAGGTTACAATGCCATCACTAAGTTTCTGAGATTTCTCCAACAAATCATAGTGAGAGCCATTATCTGCAAAAGGAGAAAACTTAGAACAGTGAGGAACCTTCCCAGTAGAGGCCAGCCTGCCAAAATTCCTTGAAGAGCACACTGATGACTCATCCAGGAGGTCACAAAAAAACCCAGAATTACATCTAAAGAACTGCATGCCTCACTCGCATTAGTTAAAGTCAGTGTCAAGAGTCCGTAATAACAAAAAGAATGGACATAAATGCCATTTATAGGAGAGCTGCAGGCAGAAAACCACCGTAGACCAAAGAGTGCACAATAATACTATGTGGACTGATGTGTCAAAACTGGATCTTTTTGGAAGACACTTTTACATCTGGTGTAAAATTGACACAGGATTCCACAATTACAACCCTAATTCTGAAATAGTTGGGACAAAGGGTAAATTGTGCATAAAATCAAAACGCAGTGACTTCCAAATCACACCAGCAAGTATTTTATTCACAAAATGAGCTCATTTCAAATTTGATGGCTGCTACAGGTCACAAAAAAGTTGGGACAGGGGCCTGTTTACCATGGTGTAGCATACCCTCTTCTTTTTAACACAGAGCAGAGGCATCTGGGCATTGAGGAGACTGGTTCTGTGAGTTTATTATGCACCAAATGTTCTCAATTAGTGAAAGATCAGGACTGCAGGCAGGCCAGTTCAGCACATGGACTCTTCTTAAATGAAGCCATGCTGTTGTAATTGCTGTAGTATGTGGTTTTGCATTGTCCTGCTGAAATACACAAGGCCTTTCCTGGAATAGATGTCGTCTGGAGGGGAGCATATGTTGCTCTAAAACCTTTATATACCACTCTGCATTCATGGTGCTTTTTAAAACATGCAAGTTTCCTGTCACCATATGCACTAATGCATCCCCATACCATCAGAGATGCTGGATTTTGCACTGAACGCTGATAACAGGAGGGGTGGTCTTTCTCCTCTTTAGCCCAGAGGACACGACGCCCATGATTTCCAACAAGATTGTCAAATTTGGACTCATCTGATCACAGGACACTTTTCCACTTTGCTACAGTCCATTTTAAATGAGCCTTGGCCCACAGAACACGATGGCATTTCTGGATCATGCTCAATAATGGCTTCCTTTTTGCATGATAGAGTTTTGGGTGGCATCTGTTGATGACACGACGGGCTGTTTACAGACAGTGGTTTCTTGAAGTTATACTGGGCCCGTTTAGTAATGTCAATGACAGAATCATGCCAGTGAGTGATGCAGTGGTGTCTGTGGGCCCGAAGATCACGGGCATCCAGTAATGGTCTTAGACCTTGTCCCTTACACACACAGATTTTTCCAGTTTCTCTGAATCTTTTGATGAAATTATGCACTGTCAATGATGAGACCCTCAAAGCCTTTGCCATTTGACTTCTAGGAACATTGTTTTTAAAGTATTCCACAATTTTTTTACGCAAGCCTTCAGAGGTTGGAGAGCCTCTGGCCATCTTTACTTCTGAGAGACTCAGCCTTTGTAAGACATCCCTTTTATAGCCAATTATGTTACACACCTGATGCCAGGTAACTTAATTACTTGCTAAATATTCTTCCAGCGGATTCTCTTATATATTAATAGCTTTTTCAGCCCTTTTTTGCCTGTGTCCCAACTTATTTGAGACCTGTTGCAGCCAGAAAATTTGAAATAAGCTCATTTTGTGAATAAAAATGTAAAATCTCTCAGTTTCAACATTTGAATGTTATCTATGTTTTATTGTAAATAACATAATGGCTCATGTGATCTGAACGTCATTGCATTCTGATTTTATTCACAATTTGCACTTCGTCCCAACTCTTTCGGAATTGGGGGTTGTAAAAACACGCTGCTAATTTTCAAACATGATGGTGGTAGCCTGACAGTCTGGAGCTGCTTTTATGATCTGCCATAATCGATGGAACCATGAATTCTGCTCTTTACTAGAAAATCCTGAAGGCGAATGTCCGGCCATAAGTTCCTGACGTAAGGCTGAAGCGTAGTTAGGTTATGCAGCAGGACAATGATCCAAATCACACAAGGACGTCCACCTCAGAATGGCTCAAAAGAAACAAAATTAGTGTTTTGGTGTGGCCTAGTCAAAGTCCTGACTTGGATCCAATTGAGATGCTGTGGCATGACCTTAGACATGCAGTTCATGCTCAAAAACCCTCAAATGTGGCTGAAATGAAACAATTCTGTAAAGACAAATGTGCCAAATTTCTCCTCAGCAATGTAAAAGACTCATATTTAGTAACGGCAAAAGTTTGATTACAGTTGTTGTAACTAAGGGTGGCGCAACCAGTTGTAAAATTCAGGGGAACAATTATTTTTTGCACATGGGTGAAAGATTTTTTTCTGTCCATAAAAAAAGATCATTTGAAAGCTGCATTTTATAGTCACTTTGTCTTTGTCTTGTATTGAAATTAGTTGGATGATCTGAAACATTTAAATGTGGTGCATAAGCAAAAACAGAAGAAAACAGGGAGGGGGCAAATTCTTCCCAGCACTCTATCTGCCTTAAATGACGCCACTTTGAAAGAAGGGCATTTGAAGTTTTAAGGACCCATTTTCTTCAATCTTCTCCATCATCACTTCATTTTCTTAAACATTTTCTGATGGGTGACTGAAGGCAAGAAAAGCCGGGAAGAAAAGAACTAAAGATTACGTCAAATGGGCCAATGGGATGAGCCCTTACTTTGGGGGGGGGAGCTATGCAGTGTTCTTATGGCTAGGGGTAATACAGTGCTTTATATGGTCTAATTCCAGAGTATCCTTGGTGTTTGATACACGATAGTGCCAGGAATGTTGTAAGTCTTTTGCCATTTTCATCACTGTGTCATGTTAAGGATGTTAAATTGATGCTTTAGACATGTACTGAGAAGAACCTCTGGGGAAGACAGATTTTTACATGTGGACTTAAGTAAAAAGAAAAAACTGAATTTTGGAAGGTTGTGTTGAAGAGTTGGAATGCGTTTTCGTGGAAAAGTATGTGCTTAGAATGAAAACTGTTTTTCAAACTGAATAATGAGGTGCCGAGCAGTGAGATGGAGGCTGATAACACATTGTGGTGATTTAAAGCCATCTTCCAATATAAAAGAAAGCAGATGTTTACAGAGGTTCTCAGATCTGCACTTCCGTTAGAGTGCTCACTATGTTCTTGGAAGGAGTCATTAGAATGTCTGATTACTTTCCTGACTGATCATCAGGGATGGACACTTGCATATTCAAATTTGCAATATTGACTCTCTAATGTAGAAATAACCTGCGGGTTCTGGAAATAGCTCACAAATTAATTTCCATGTGTTAAGTGTTGTATAAAGAGCTGGTGAGAAAAGGAAGTGAAGACTTGTATGAAGAGCTGTTGACTGGGGGACTGGAATGTTCTTGCTCCTTCTAACCTTTGCTTTCAAATCCTGTCAGAAGCCAGCAGAAGGGAAGAGCTGGATTGGGTCGCTCATTTCTACAACATGCATTGCAAAAAGACCTTTTCCACAAAGGGTGAGCTTGTATTTCCAAGCTGAATTTTTGAGAAGCTAAAAACTCCTTGTTGCCAGCTTCCTGAAGGAATATTTACCAGAATGGAATGTCTGTAAAGATGGTGGACCTGGTGGACTTCAGTTGTCCTGGACATTGAAGAAAGTCTGCCATCATTGATTTAGGTGATTCTGTTTCTTGAAATCTTGAATCCTTTTTTCCAATCCTTTTTTCTTGAAAAAGGAATGTGTTTTCATAAAGATTTTTTCCACAAGCAAAGATGAGAGCAGCCCTAGCAGAGGTATTATTTCCATGAAGCAAGACGCGCAAATAATTGACCTGTGCATCTGCCTGTAGCCACCTGCCAAACCTGTGACGGCGCTAGAAATTGACAATTGAAGGAACAATTGTTCCGTTTCACTCATCCCACATCTTTCGATCCTTTCCTAACTCATGTCATATATGACATGGCTAACGGATGGGGCTGAGAGAAAGTGAAGTCGGGAAGAAAAAGCGTGGAGGCTTTGAAGACGGAAAGATTGGATTGAGCTTGCTGTGCACTGATCTCACATCTGTTCATGATCCTGAGGGGGTTATTGCAGTTGGAACCGTTCGTGCCACAGGCTGCCTGAGAGAGTTTCTGCTTTGAAGGCCGTGCCTGAACCCGCATCTAACTGCCCACGCCTTCGAATCCTGTTCTGTCAAATCAAACCCACTTCTTCCCAGAGGAATTCAGAATTCTTTCAAAGGTTATTTGAGTGCACGGGATGAATGGCTGAGTATGCAAAAATTTGTTCACTTGGGCATTTGGGAAAACGTTTTTATCGATGTCATCAATTCCCCAACATCAAGAGACAGGGTTGCCACTGTGGCCAGACGCTATCTGAAAGATCATAGATCAGTTGGGGGTTTTCATGTCATGAGGGGACACCTGACTACATACCCATCCTACCATACAGTGAGACTGTGTATGGTCCGTCCTGGAGATTATAGTCCCACTCATAGAAATATGTATAATATTTTTGTTTTCAAGTATTTGCGCAGCGAACAACTTTCTCATCCAGTGTTTCTGTTTTGGCAACAGCTGTTGCGACTGGAATAAGTTTCACAGTATGATATTGTTTGCCTTCTCCTTTCTCCTCATCCCTTCCTCTTCCTCTTCACAGACGACAGCCAGTTCAGCGAGGCCTCGGCAGTGCTGCTCACCTGGATCGACCGTGGCGAGGTTACCCGCCGAACCGCTAATCACTTCTACACGATGCTCCAGTCAACCAACGGGCATGTGCGGCGACTGCTGAATGAGAAGGCCCAGCAGGAAGAGGAGCTGGAGCTCGCCAGAGAGCGATTCCGCAACGCCATGATCGCCATCTTAACGCAGTGTAAGCCACGCCCATGCTGCTGTCCTCATACCCTATGATGCCACTCTCCTGGCTCCAATAAGTACCCGCCCTTTCCGACATTCTCTATTAGGATTTGTCCTTTGACTGCATTTAGCTCTGTGAATATCACCATCCTAATGCACTGTAAACCATGCTCACCACTGTTAGTCAAACTTAGATCATGCCCACCCTTGTTTCAGTCAAGCTGTAACCACACCCACCATTGTTTCAGTCAAACCATGACCACACCCACCATTGTATCAGTCAAGCTATGACCAATCACTCCCATCTCTGCCTTCCATCATAAGCTGTGCATAACCATGTTTCGTCCACACAATCAACCGGACAGTCAAGTGACAGTCTGCTATTTAAAGGGGTAGTTTTCTTCATGGAGTTGACGAGGGAAAATTCAGTATTGGTGTAAATAGTTGATTGGCTCCAACTATCAAGCGCTGATTGGTAGTTTGTTTTTCTGTGTGATGCAGAATACTTTCTACAGGTACAGAAGTTGATAATGATTTGCTGACCTTACAGTCGCAATACAGGGACGGTTTTAGGTTGTGGTTTCAGTTAAAAAAAAAAAAAAAACAATCTATTACAAGCAATTGTAAACTAATTTGTTAAAGCTTACTTTGACTTGCTTTTGACCTGAAGCTCCAAAATTTTGCTAGAGTTTAGAATTTTTTAACTGCAGAACGAGAACGGTCTCTAAGAGTCCATCTACAGAATGGTTAGCCATGCGTTGTTTAATGCTTGTGGGTAGGTTTTGCTGAGAACTTAATTCAGCATTCTTTAGCTGAACGGAAAAATACTGTTTGGCATTATTTGTATGAAAAGGCACTAAGCCCATTAGGACTTTCTTGCCATCTGTATAGTAAGTTTATGTTTAAAATTTACAGCTAAAAGAGATAGCGGACATTGCCCGTGGTATCCAAACACCGATCTGTGGTCCGGTGAGCATCCCCATACACATATAGTGAAATGCACCGTAGTGAGCAGCCCTTTCGCCTCACAGCTTGAGGCTTGATAGTTTGAATTTGAGTGGAGTTTGCATGTTCTCTCTGTGTTTGAGTGGGTTTGCTCTGAGCACTCACTCAGACCAAAGACATTTGTTTCAGGCTAGTTGGAGACTCTAATTTGCCCTATGGGTATGAGGTATGAGTCTGTGATTGAATGGAGTGTACCTTGCAAGCTTTCCAGAACTCCTTCCGCTTGCAATAGGTGGTAGCCCAACACCCCCCCCCCCCCCCCATTCCAAACCCTGAGGTTGAGTACATGGATGAGATAATGGATGATTGGATGATTTAATTCGGGCCGGCAATGTAGCCTAGAGGTAGGTTGCTTGACTGAAGAGTTGCGGGTTCAAGCCCCTAGTTGGGCTTGCCATTCGGACTGTATCTGGAGAGATGTGGTTGGGAAGAACTCTGCCTTTGGGCCCTTGAGCAAGGCCCTTGACCCCAGAATTGCTCCAGTCCAAGGGCTTTACCCCTTGTTTTTCTCTATCCCTCCTCACTTACAACTTTTCTGTTTTCTCCTGGGGCATCCTTGAAAAGGGAAAGGGTTTTCACAGAGGAGTTTCCCTGGTTAGATAAAGATTAGAAAAACATCAGGATGCAGTTGATCTTACAATCTTTAGCAGTCACTGAGACTGGAAATTGGTGGTACACAGGTGGAAATTTTTGGGAATCACTTGGCCTGTAGCACTGTGCAGACGCTCTTGTGTCAGTAGCGGCTATAATCGTTGTTTGGGGTAAGTACAGTTTAATTGGGTCTTGAGCAAGACTGAGCGAGGCGCCGTCTGGACTCCTGCTCTCACAGGTATGAATAAGTTCTGGTTCTCCCTCTGGTAACTTGAGTCTGTACACCATTAACAACATTTCCTCTGCAGGAATACGCTATTTGTATTGAGCATTATATTTGATGTAAATTGCAACTGGGAAAATTTTTGGCACAAATACTCTCATTGTAAAATTGAGCACAATATTCACAGTTTAACTGCTGCTTAAATGCCAAATTACTCCCGGACAAATATGTAAGGTGCAAGCTTTAGTTTCAGCAGAAATACTCTTTAGTATGGTGAGATAATGGCTTTCAATTTCAGAGAGTGGTTGAAATAAAATTGCCCTTTTTGTAAACTGAATTACATGATAGTGAATATGTACTGGAGTTCATTTTTGGACTCTTTGATGCACATTGATTGGACTGATTTTTCTCCGTGTTGGTAGGGTGGAAGACTGAATTCGATGTTTAAACATTCAAAGGCTGCAAAGGTGTCAGAATATTGCAGAATGCTGAAATATAACAGCCCGCTGGAAAAATGCAGCATTTTACTTTGGTTTCAGCCATTCAAAAACTGTCTGAAAGCCATCAAGTCTGTTTTGCATCTGGAAGGCAACATTTTACTGGAGGTGGGGTTGTGGAAAGGGGTGGGGCTATAGTGGCAGGGGGTGGGGCTTTAATAGCAGCGGGTGGGGGTCCAGGGAGTGCAGGAGATTTTTAGTCCTTTCTGAAATTATCAACAATTGAACACTATGTAAGATTTCTTGCATTACGTGCAAAATGTTAAATTGAAAATTTATGTGCTGTGCTTAGACTCCAGTTAACCCTTGCAAGACATTTGCATTCAAGTTTGACTTTTGCCCTTTTTTTTTTTTAAGACATAAGAGAATGTATTTTCGGTAACCAGGATCTCTATGGCCTTGGCTTATTCTCTGTCAGGGCTCATTTATAAGAATGTTTTCACAAAGAGCACATGCTGCACTCCCCTCTCCACACTTGCATCCAGGAAGTGAACCAAAACACACAGGTTAAGGACGAATCCACAGGGATGATACCCCAGCCCTGGCTGCTAGCAGCTGGTAGCCTGATTCGGTAAAATGTTGTCTCTCTCAGTCGTTATGGAGTTCAGTCAGCAGGTGGTAAGATGTAAGTACTGTTCGGCGGGGAGACTCTGTGGGAATTTAGGCGATGCCGTGCGAGCGCTGAGATTCCCACAGAATCTCCTGGCTTTGGAGTCCCAGGCGGTACGGAGCGCTACATAAATGGCTTGTCTTGTCTGACTTCCCTTGTTCACCAAAGTCGAGCAGATAGCGGCCGTTTTCAACGCCTCCGCCAAGCAAAAGGCATGGGACCATTTCTCAAAAGCGCAGCGCAGGAACATAGACATGTGGCGAAAGCAGTGTGAGGTTGGTACTTCCTGTTACTTTTCCCTTTTCATTTCCTGTCATGTGACCCCACAGCCCAGTCCCGATTATGCCAGTGTCTATGCAGAAAATGTGCTGTGTGCTCCATTCTATCTGGTCCTTACCACTGTACTATTCAGAAGGATCATATATCTGATTAAATATGTCCTCTATAAAGTCTGTGTAAGGTAACTTCTGCAATGCTTTGTGCAATCCTGCAAAAAAGTATTTGCTTTTCTCCCAATTTTTTTCTTTTATTGCTTTTGTCATATGTAAACACAGTGGCAGGCGGTGGACAGAGAACAAGGAGGGCGATAAACATGTCTTTACTCTGCTTACTCGTCTTGATCTGTTTACAGTCAATCTCCCTGGTAAAAGACACTTGAACTCTTTCCTCTCAGGTTTGTCTCCGTTAAGATGAGAAAATCAAAGGCACCAGTTGAACGCAAAAAAGAGCGTATTTTAATCTTATTCAATTAAACAATCATTACGCACAGGTTTGACGACTTGCTTAGGATGTGACAAAATTTAACATGGAAAATCCACAGTGGTTTTTTCGTGAAGAGTTGGCTATTAAGGCATGTGAATTAAACATTTTATAGAATTTATTATTCACTCACCTAAAAATGTCATTATTAGGGAAACTAACATGTTGACCAAGAACAATGATTGAAATCGGGTCTCTAATCTCATCCGTTTGAAGGGATGTTTACCGGAACCCCAGTTTTCCGTCCACCGCCCACCACTGTGTAAACATAAAATCAAACTAATTTTGACAATTTTGACTGTAGACAAAGATAACCTGAGTAAATAAAAATGATCATTTCAACTTATTGAAGGTAAACAGTTTTTCAAAACCTATATCACCCATGTGAAAAAATAATTGACCCCCTAAATCTAATGGCTGGTTGTGCCAATATAGCAGCAACTGCAATGTAACATATCCAATAGCTGGCAACAAGTCTCTTACATTGCTGTGGAGGAATGTTGGCTCTCCCTTCTTTGCAGAAGTTTTAATTCTGCCAAATTTGAGGGTTTTTGCCCATGAACTACCCACAGAAGGTCATGCCTCAGTATCTCAATCGGACTGAAATCGAAACTTTGACTTGGCCACTTCAAACCATTATTTTGCTTCTTTTGAGCCATTCAGTGGTGGGCTTTTCTTATGTGCTCCAGATTATTGTCCTGCTGAAGAAACTAACTGAGCTTGAGATATAGGTCAGGAACTGATGGCCGGACCTTCTCTCTCGGGATTTTCTGGTGGAGAGCTGAATTCATGATTTTTTCATTTAGGGTAAGTCGCCTAGGCCCTGTGGCAGCAAAGCAGCCCCAGACCATCACATTGGGACCATCGTTTTTGACTGGTGGTTCGATCTTATCATGGAATACTGTGTTAGCTTTACGCCAGATGAAACAGGGCCCACTTTTGACTTATCTGTTTGCAGAATATGATCCCAAAATCTTTGGGGATCAAGATATTGTTTTTTTGGCAAATCTGTGACCAGCCTTTGTGCTTTTTTGGTCAGCAGTGGTTTTTGCCTCACAGCACATCCATGATTGCCATTTTTGCCCGGTCTTTTTCTAATTGTGGAATTATAAATTCTTATATTAAGTGAGGCAAGTGAGGTCTGCAGTTGTTTAGATGTTGGTCTGGGTTCTTTTGTGACCTTCTAAAAGAGTGGTCGATGTAATCTTGAAGGAATTTTGGTAGGCCAGTGACTAATGGAAAGGCTCTGAGCAGTTTGAAGTTTTCTCAATTTGTAGATGATGGCTCTGATAGTGGTTCTGGAGTTCCAGAGCCTTAGAGATGGCTTTGTAATACTTTCCTAAGTGATAGATGTCAACGACTGTGTTTATCATCTGATCAGGAATTTCTTTGGATCTTGGCTTGGCCTTTGCTGCTTTTTGCCTTTTTCTCTTGGCCAGATAAGGTCTATTTTAGTAACAATTGGGTTCAACTGTGCTCATTCTTGGATGTGTGGAATGACACCCAATTATCAATTAAATTTGTTTAATTGGTCGATTCAGTGACCAAGGGGCAATTACGTTTTCACAAGGTGTGATGGCCCCAATTTGTTACGGCAAAACGGGCAGCAAGGGATGACAGACAATAGTTTAAAACTTGAGCAGATTTAATGAAATAAAGCACTGACCAAGATTGATGATAAAAAAAGGAGATATTTACAGTCCCTTGAGATGGGGTTGCTTTGTGATGTTCTGGGACAGGAAAATGCTCAAACACAGGCAAAACATTAAGCTTCACAAGTCTTGAAAAGAGTGACAGGTCTGGTCAAATGTATCCTTCTCCTTGCAATATCTCCTACTACTTTACTCTCTCAATTTCAATCCTTATATACTCTTTTGCAGCCCCCTCCCTCCTTCCAGCTTTTTTTTTCAATTCTCTGGGACTTTCCCCTCTCAGACATGCCCAGGACATGCCCAAAACCTAGTTTCAGACTGGCTTAACAAAAAAAAGTCAATACTGCCATCTAGTGGCTACTTTTTTCCCCACATTACACTGGTAGGGTTAATAGTGCCTTTCAATGAATGAAATCATCATTGAAAAACTGCATTTTGTGTTAACTGGGGTCATGTGTGTCTGATAATTGAATTACTTTGATCTAAGACCTTTAATTGTGACAAATAGGCAGAAATAGAAGAAACTGGGAAGGGGCCAAATACTTTTTCACAGCATTGTACGCGTGTGGGCTTGTGGTATTTTTTGTGATACCCTTTTTTTAATTTGAGATCAAATTAAAATGGTCTGAGACAGCATGTTCCCTCACACCTCATCAGATGAAGAACTAAATTTTCTGCATGAAGCTTAATGGTGGATGAATTATACCATCCTGTCAGTCCAGTGTTTCAGTTTGTCTCTTTGATGGTTACTTATTCCAGTACTTTGTCTTTTAAGAAGGATTAAACTTTCATGTACAGGATAACAGCTTGGACCAGGAGGATCTGTACGTCCCATCTGAGGGGCTGTGCACACAGGAGATGTGCTTGCGGACGAAAAACGCAAGAAACGATTCTTCACGCATGTCTTTTAAAAGTGAGGATAAAAGGAGATGCTGTGAAATGTTGCTATGACAACAAGTGACAGCTCTGCTCCCTGTGTCTAGTATTGTGACATTTTTACTGTAACTTTTCCCCAAAGTGGACCTACGGAAATACAATTCTCACATTTTCTCTTGTGTGATTCATCGCCTGCTGTGAAACTGACAGTGATCAGCAGCACACCTCCTCAGATTTTAACTTCAGACCCAGTCTTAAAAACTCAAGCGCTCGGCGTTTAAACACGAAAGACGAGAGGTAAGGTAAATAGATGCACATCTGGGGCATGTTACCATTGGTAAATTAGAAAACAACAAAAAGAAAATCTCACATCTCCTGTGTGCACGGCCCCCCAAGCTGCCATCCAGCCTGTGGTCTTTTTTGTAACTTGGGAGACACTAAAATGATAATTTTCTGGTGAACACATTCTGCTAGATTATGATGGTCTGTGCGACTGTATCAATGAGTGCTCACTTGTGTTGAAAGGCATCAGTGCTCATTACCAATTGCAGCATTTGGATGGTCTGAAGTTGAATGCATTGGTCTGCATGTGTATGTGCGTGCTGTGTATTTGTACTTAAGGTGCTTCCAAATCTACTCTGAAGTGCTAACCTGGATGCTGCAGGTAAAGAGACTGAAGTCTGAATGTCACTTGGTTTATTTTGTCCATTTTGAGGACTGTTGACCATTTATAACTATCCAGTCAGCTGAAGAAACATTTTCATTTCAAAATGGAATTTGAACCGGAGAAGGGCATGATGGGAGAAGTAGTTTATTCCTGGTGAATGGCCTGTGGGTGCTGACCCACACCTGCAGGTTTCTTTTTTCTCCGCTTGCATTAAAGGTTGAAGGTGTTCCCACAATGAGACACACATTATGTGCTGGCTGTGGACAAAGCTTGTAACAGCTTGTGCTGGGAAGTAAAATGATTTTGCGCTGCTGATAAGCCTCTGTGCTCTTGAGAAACTGCTCGGAGCAGTAAAACATTCCTACACCAGGAGGAAGAAAGCATTTTCCTCACGGGTGACAGAACTCCCTGCATGTTTTTCCCTGCTCTTCTGCTACAGTAACAGGGGTTGCGTTTGTTATTAGCGCTGAGCGATTTCAAATCAGAGGCTGAATTTTTTCATGTTATCCTATCAAAAGATCACTGGTGTTTGAAGGCAGTCTAATGTAATTTTTTTCCCCCGTGCGGTAAATGTCTCTATATTCTACACAGTGCTCTCTCTTTCTTCTGTGTTTTCCCCCTCTATCTCTCTTTCACACTATCTAATGCTCCCAATCTCTCACCACCTCTCTTGCCTTCTCTCACTGTAATTGCTGTCTAGCACTCTCTCTCTCTCTCTCTCTCTCTCTCGCTCTTCCTTCTGCTAATCTAGTTCTAGCTCCTGTTAAAGTTGTACTGTAATCTCACCATTGTGTTCTAATGAGAGGCAAGAGTGCAGCAGTGCTTTTCATGAGAATCTATGAGCATTTGTTTCTAGAGCTTTATGTGGACCCCGAGTTATGATCCAGGTTAATTGTTGAAAATGATTTTTCCAAGCAAATGCAACAATAGCAGTGCGTTACACTGGGAGGGCTGAAGGGGGCGCTCTCTGTGGTTGTGCTGTCACAGGAGCTGCGTAACGCGCACAGTGAAGAGATCCTGGGGACTCGCCGGGAGGAGGAGATGGAGATGTCCGACGACGAATTGAATGAAATCGCCTGCAAGAAAACTCGTGTGGAGGACTCTGGTATGTGCTAACATTGGGTCAGGATACCTCATCGTTCACTGCGGGTTACCAGTGTGTTTGGCATTGTATTGTCCTATGATTATACGATGAAGCCAAATACGATGGCGATTCCTAAAAACACAAAATAAAGACTAAAAATGGGTTGCTATTTGAATATATAATTTTGGCTGAGGGACCTAAAATATTAAACACTTACTGCCTTTGTCTACTTTCCGGCTGTTTTCGCCCTTGACCTCATTTTCAGAGAACAAAAACCCTTTTCTAGCTCTTCTGCATTGCATTTTTATGACTGTGAAGTCTAAACGGTTAGCTGAAAGCATGGACAGAAACCATGTCTTCACAACTGGGTAAATGAACGTTTGTTTGCAAATCATTTGAAGTAAATGGGAGCCTTAACAACAGAACAGCTAGCTGTAGCTTTTGTTCTCCGCAGTCATAGTAATGAATTTTAATCTTAGCTTGTTTGCTAACTTGGATTGTGGTCAACTAATTAGAAATACGACAACCAGAGTCACTGTCCTCTCTGCCATTGTTGTTGATATTGTAAGTCCTACGCCATTCTTGAATTTGATTGGTTCGCAAGAGCGGTGACATTGACAAGCACGGCAGTGTTACAAAATGTAAACTATTTTCAACAAAAAGCACCACGAGAGCAGCGGGATACAATGCTGTACTACACCAGTGATAGTGAGAGCTATCAGTGCTGAACTTCATAGAATTTGAACAGAAAATGACTCAACCAGCACAAAAACAGCTGCATGTGGACACAAATCCTTATACATGAGCTTTGAAACCTCATTAAAAACAGTCTTAATGTGCTTCTGTACTTTTGTAGCTCTAATTAACAATAATCAGAATTGATCTTGTTTTTACAGAGGCAGTGGATATTTTGCCTTGAATCAGTTTTACAGTTTGTACAGCTATTTGGCCGTGACCTCCAGTATGCGTGCATTTGTATTATTTTTTGTTTCCTTACATGTGATGTCTAAAAATCAATGGATAACAGAGAATAGTTATAACTTCGCCATTTAGTTAGCCAGCAAGCATTTACATGCACCAAATATAACTAGCTAAGTCGGCAAAAAGGCTTTCTAGCTACCTAGCCAGCTAACATTAGTTTGCTTGCTTAGCTGGCTAGTTCACTAGCCTAGGTATCTGTTATACTTTTTGCATGAAAATCAATAGAAAATAAGCGAATAGCCATTATTTTGTTTACTAACTTAGGTATAGTTGAACTGCGAGCATTTATCTTGTTAGCTGGCATTTACACCGCCCTCCATTATTATTGGCACCCCTGGTTAAGATGTGTTCTTTAGCTTCTAATAAATTCAGTTTTTTTTTCTAAATATTACAGAACCAGAATGAAAAAATAAGAAAATCCAAGCTTTAATTCAAGTGCATTTATTCAGTTCGAAAAAGAATCCCATATTAAGAAATAATTATTTTACATCAAATCATGTTTGCCACAATTATTAGCACCCCTGATGTTAATACTTTGCACAACCCCTTTTTGCCAACAAAACAGTAGCCTAATCTTCTCCTATAATGTTTCACAAGATGGGAGAATACAGAAAGAGGGATCTTCGACCATTCCTCTTTGCACAATCTCTCTAAATCATCCAGCGACCTGGGTCCCCTCCTCTGCACTCTCCTCTTCAGCTCACTCCACAGGTTTTCAATGGGGTTGAGGTCTGGACACTAAGATGGCCATGGGAGGAGCTTGATTCTGTGTCTGGTGAACCATTTCTGTGTAGATTTGGCCACATGTTTAGGGTCATTGTCTTGCTGAAAGACTCAGTGACGATCCATCTTCAGCTTTTGGGCAGAGACCACTAGATTTTGATTTAAAACGTCCTGGTATTTCAAAGCATTCATGATGCCATGCACCCTAACAGGGTTCCCAGGGCCTCTGGAAGAGAAACAGGCCCACGGCATCACTGATCCTCCCCCATACTTCACAGTGGGCATGAGGTGCATTTCTGCATACTCATCTCTTGTGTTCCGCCCGACCCATGGCAAAAAGCTCTATCTTGGTCTCATTTGACCAAAGCACACGGTCCCAGTTGAAGTCCCAGTACCGCTGAGGGAATTCCAGACGTTTGCGTTTATGACTGTGTACCATCCTCCTCACTGTACGTGGTGGCAAAATAACCTTGCATCCTCGTCCAGGCTTGTTTACCACTGTTCCAGTTGTTTTAAACTTCTTAATGATTCCTCTGACAGTAGATATGGGCAGGTACAGGCGAGTGGCTATTTTCTATAAGCCATTTCCTGACTTGGGAAGGTCGACACACATCTGCCTTACTTGAATGGTGCGTTCCTTTGGCTTTCCCATGTTGAAGAGTGGATAAGAGAAATGGCCTCTGTGTCACATCATATTTATACCCCAGGGAAACAGGAAGTAATGATTTACTAATTAAATGTTCCTAGATACTCTGATCAACTTGGTAAACTACTGTAGAAATGACAGAAATACTTCAATTACATTTATTTCCTAGGAATTGTTAGGGGTGCCAATAATTGTGGAACATTTTTATGAAAAACAATTATTTCTTAAGCAGGGATTTTTTTCCCTTAAAATTCACTTGAGTTGAAGGTTACATTTAAATACAGTTTTCAGTGTGAGAGTATGCTTCTGCTATAAAAGTTTAATTTATTTTAAGGCATTCAACACATCTTAACCAGGGGTGCCAATAATTTTGTACGGTGCTGTACATGCACCAAAAATAAAATTTGCCAACAAACATTGACTAAAGAAACCTAGCTTAAGGGTTAGAAATTATGCCTTGCCATACTTGATCGTTAAGCTAGGTGAGACTGTGTTAATTAGTTAGCTACTCTTAGGTCTAGCCAACATTGTTTGACTTACCTAGTTAAATATCAATTTTTGCTACAAGTACCAATTTAACTCAGTAGCTACCGAACAAGCTAATCAACCTCGTCAATGCTTACTGACCAAACTACACAGCTAATTCATTACTGATTGCTAAGCTAACACTAGTTAAGTATCAAAATGATTGCAATTCACTGGTTTTATTGACTTATATGCACCTCAAATAGCCAGCTGAGCCAGAAAACTAGCTTGCTTGCCTGGCTTGCAAGCTTGTTTGTTGGTTTAATTTGTGAACTAGCTAGCTAAATAAGTGAACTAATGTTTGCTATTTAGCTAGCTAGATAGCCTTGTTGCTGACTTTACATGCACCAAATATAACTAGCTGACTAGCTAATTAAATGGCATAGTTATAACTAACCATTGATGTTATCCATTGATTTCTTTGGGTCACATTTAAAACCAAAAATAACACAACTGCACATGTGTACTGGAAGTCACGGCCAAATAGCTGTAGAAATGTAAAACCAGTTCACAGCAAAATATCCACTGCATTTTACAAAATTGTAACTTAAAGCACACTAAAAGAAAAATCTTCATCTAGATTCCTTATTTTTACCTGCAAGTCTTTCCAAATTAATATCCCTGAACTGTATCCACTGATTGCACTGGATTGGCATATTTGTGCTTTGATTGTGTACATGTTTGTGAGACAGCTCTACTCTGACTAGTTGGTTTAGTCTGGGCAGGTCTATGTGCTAAGGGAGGAAAATGGAAGTCTGTTATTGTTTGGTTTAGTGTGTTTGTGAGATTGGGGTGGAGTGACTGTTAGTTAATGTGTATGTGTGATTACTGATTTGTGCGTGCGTGCGTACGAGTTGATGTTCGTGTGTGTGTGTGTGTGTTAATATGTGTAGTAGAAAGTCTCTGTATGCTTTTGTGTATACGTGTTTTCATATATATATAATATATATAGGGCCTCTGTGTGTTCATGTCAATATGTGTGTTAGTTAGATATAGTCTCTGTGTTAATGTATATTTGTATGTGTGTTAATATGTACATTATATTTAGATATAGGGCCTCTGTGTTAACGCATATATACGCATGTTAGATATAGGGCCTCTGTGTGTTAACATGTGTAAGCGTATGTTAGATATAGGGCCTCTGTGTGTTAACATGTGTATACGTATGTTAGATATAGGGCCTCTGTGTTAACGTATATATATGCATGTTAGATATAGGGCCTCTGTGTGTTAACATGTGTAAGCGTATGTTAGATATAGGGCCTCTGTGTGTTAACATGTGTAGACATATGTTAGATATAGGGCCTCCATGTGTTAACATGTGTATACGTATGTTAGATATAGGGCCTCTGTGTGTTAACATGTGTATACATATGTTAGATATAGGGCCTCTGTGTGTTCACATGTGTATACGTATGTTAGATATAAGGCCTCCATGTGTTAACATGTGGATACGTATGTTAGATATAGGGCCTCTGTGTTAACACGTATATACATATGTTAGATATAGGGCCTCTGTGTGTTAACATGTGTGTACGTATGTTAGATATAGGGCCTCTGTGTGTTAACGCGTATATACGTGTTAGATAAAGGGCCTCCATGTGTTAACATGTGTATACGTAAGTTAGATATAGGGCCTCTGTGTGTTAACATGTGTATACGTATGTTAGATATAGGGCCTCTGTGTTAACGCGTATATACGTATGTTAGATATAGGGCCTCTGTGTGTTAACATGTGTATACGTATGTTAGATATAGGGCCTCTGTGTGTTAACATGTGTATACGTATGTTAGATATAGGGCCTCTGTGTGTTAACGAGTATATACGTATGTTAGATATAGGGCCTCTGTGTGTTAACATGTGTATACGTATGTTAGATATAGGGCCTCTGTGTTAACGAGTATATACGTATGTTAGATATAGGGCCTCTGTGTGTTAACATGTGTATACGTATGTTAGATATAGGGCCTCTGTGTGTTAACATGTGTATACGTATGTTAGATATAGGGCCTCTGTGTGTTAAAATGTGTATACGTATGTTAGATATAGGGCCTCTGTGTGTTAACATGTGTATATGTATGTTAGATATAGGGCCTCTGTGTTAACGCGTATATACATATGTTAAATATAGGGCCTCTGTGTGTTAACATGTGTATACGTATGTTAGATATAGGGCCTCTGTGTGTTAACGAGTATATACGTATGTTAGATATAAGGCCTCTGTGTGTTAACATGTGTATATGTATGTTTGATATAGGGCCTCTGTGTGTTAACATGTGTATACGTATGTTAGATATAGGGCCTCCATGTGTTAACATGTGTATACGTATGTTAGATATAGGGCCTCTGTGTGTTAACGCGTATATACGTATGTTAGATATAGGGCCTCTGTGTGTTAACATGTGTATACGTATGTTAGATATAGGGCCTCCGTGTGTTAACGCGTATATACATATGTTAGATATAGGGCCGCTGCAGGAACAGAATGGAGGTCTCCGCTGGCAGCTGGACTCCTATAGAGCCCAGCTGGAGGTGCTGAAACAGGACCAGAGCAGAGCGGGGAGGCAGGAGGAGCTCGGGCAGGAGCAGCTGCTGCACAGCGTACAGGAGGTGCGGGCTCTAACTCCTCTTACTCGCGCTCATTCTGCACTGCGCCATTGATCACTGATGACTCCCCTTGATTGGACGCCACTCCTTACTGATGCCCAGCCCATATTTGCCACAAGTTTGAGTTGGTCAGCTGTTCCATTAAATCAGCAATTTTTCTCTGCTATTCCTGAACCAATCTTGGTACTGGTTTACAGATGCACTTCAACTGCCATTGGCTCCCCAATACAAATATAATGCGCGTACACCATATTCAATTAATTGAAATTGATTTGCCGGAACAAAACTATTATGACTGGGCTACATTGATACAGGTGCCAAATAGCTTTAATGTCTTACAGAAACGGTGGAAGACAGTAGCGCTGGCGTTTAGCACTGACTTGAACACCCTTTAACAGCAGCATGTTTAACCCACTGACTGAACATAAAGATGAACTACCTAATAGCTCCTCTAAAGTGAAGCCAAAACATCTTGATTGCCCCCTGGTGGCTGGCTGCAGTATAGGTTATAGACCTGCTCCATCCATGCTCGTGGATGGGATATGGGCCTCAGCGAAAAATCTAAATATGCATCAACTAATTTTTTTCCAAAGATGGTTTCTGTCATTTTATGTAGATCTCGCCGTGCTGATGTATGTTCAGTTAATTTTTTCAGCCCCATGTGTAGTTGAAGCGTGTCTACCTATCGTGTTAAAATCTCCACACCAGCAACAGCGAAGATTTGTTTTCTGAAAGAGAGATTTAACAAAGAGGCAATAGTACCGCTGAAGAATGGAGTTTGCGGAGTTTTACCTCTCAAGGAGTGATCACATCAGTGGCAGCTATTCAAAACACCTGTGTTCATCAATCGAATTTGGAGCTTACGGATTTTCTCAGAGTCTAGTTCGATCTGTTTATAAATGTTTTTTACCTGCAAATCCTCACAATATGGAAAAATAAGCATAACATGTTTGAGGGTTTTTATTCTTCATGGCACAGTGGATATGTCCATAAAAATGCAGCTAAAGGTGGTAAATAACTGTTCTAAACATGGAATGCAGCTAATGAAGACAAATTGACACTTTATTCTAAGATTGCAGTTGCGGTTGTAACAAAAACCAGCGTACACAGTGGGGCACCAAGAACGAAAATTGAGAACCAGTGCTATAAGGGGACTCATATGTAGGTGACTATATAGTGAGCTCATTGGCAGAGGGAAAAACCTTTTTCGGACACTACCTGACTTGTTTCGTCTGCGCTGATAATGGCGTCAGTGCTGTCACACAATTAATTATTCTTCGATTTGTGTACAATGCATGATGGGACGTATTGCTAGATTAGTGACCATCACTTCATTTCGCAATGGATTACGGGATATAATGAGTTCACTATATAGGGGATAATAATTCTTATTAAAAATTCGGACAGCACTACAAAATGGCAAACGAACTGTACAGTGAGTAGTTTGTGATTTTGGTCACAGCCTTTGGTTTAACCCAGTTTCGGTGCTCATTTTCACCTACTAGTGGTGAAACTTGGCATCTTGAATATGAATGTCTGTACACCTGCAACTCTGCTTGCGTCTGCTCCTGGCCCCTATAGCAGCTGCAGAGACTGCAGGAGGAGCTGAGGAGCAGAGAGCTGGAGCTACAGGAGGCGCGACAGGAGAGCAGGAGCCTGCAGAGGGAGCTGGTCGCGCTCAGGGAAAAGGTGAGTGGAGCGAGGAGCGTTTTGGGAGAAGGAGAGAGGGGAGCAAGGTCGTGTGTGGGAATAGGAGCACTGCGGAATTAGTTTGTCCTTCCTGCTCCTGCATTGTGCATTCTGGGCGCTATTATTACTACTGTTATTTATAAATTTTATGTTTTAATTTGATGTTATTCAATGTGAATTTCAGTTGCTTACATTTACCAATGGGATGTGATGGTGGTGCAGTGGATTGCGCTCTGGGTTCTCTGGTTTCCTCCTACACCACCTACCTGAGTTCCAGTCAAACTATTAGCCACTAGGCTAGAGACTTGATATTGGTATAATGGAGCTCTGTTGCTCCTGAGGCAGGCATTGTAGACTCACAGAAAAAGGCACTGATTTTGCAACAGCTCAGTCCTGGTGTCTCATTAGCGGAGACGGTGTAGGTTGGTCTTTTATTTGGGGTTTTTACATCTTGTCTCTGATTTATCTTGTAGGTTTACTAAAGTAGATTTTGACCTTAATTAGAGCAGGAGAGAAGAGGAACAGCTAATGAAAAGCCATCAAGGATCAGGAGTCTGGGGAGATAGAGAGCAGCAGAAATCAGAGGAACAATAATGAGACGGAGACGCAGGACACAGTATTTGAGTTTCGTGAATTACAGCAGGAGAGGCCTTATGTTCACCCGCGAATCTGTTCACCTAGCAAGATTTTTATCTTTGCTGTAATTGTATTCAGAATAGGGTTAGTTGGGGTTGGATTATTATTATTATTTATTTATTTTTTTTTTTTTTTGGAGAGGGTGTTGCATCTTACTGCGCTCAAAAATGATAGTCATCATTTCTATGCAATGCTCAGAATCTCATTTTGTGAACATCAAATCGTCAAGCAAATTTGCCTGTCTGGATTCCGTGCAAGAACACATTGGTGGCCTGGTCCTGATGAAAATGGAGTTTGGTTTTTGTTGAAGATCTTGAATGACTATTTCCGTAAAATCAGTGAGCTTCACTGAAATGTAGGATCTCTGTAAAGAATGAGAATTTTTCTCATGGTTGCCATCTAGAATTCTGTCTCTATTGGAATTTGGCTCATTCACTGCCATGATGCACGAGTCATTAGCTACTTGGTCATGGTATGACCAAGTCATAGTGTAACCTTGTTACTCAAGCATGGTGTAACCTCATGCTGTTACTTCATCACTCAGTCATGCTGTAACCTCATTACTTGTTTATCGTGTAAACGCGTAACTCATTCATGATGTAACCACATGACTCGGTCATGGCGTAATATCTTTATGCATGCATGGTGTAACCTTGTTACTCAGTCTTGGTGTAATGTTTCACCGCTGATGGGGGGCACTCCAATTCAGCCAGGCACTTGTAGCTGTTTGAACAAATATTTATCCTCCAATGGCATAGACAGTGTGTGATCGGTGGTGTCACTGCAAAGTGTAAAAGAAGCAAGGGCTAGTCATCACACATTTCAGAAGAATCGTGAGCCGATGCATCCCCCTCCTGCGCTGACGGGAGCAGGTCACTGCTCCTGGACTAGACTTGGCCTGCGGTATGCAGTCTCATCTCTAATCGGGAAGGGGCAGTGTGTATGTATGTGTGCTGGTGTATGTACGCATGTATCAGTGTGCGTGATAGGTGGTTCAGGATATGTGTGTGTGTACATGTGTATGTGTACATGCATGATGTGTTTGTGTGTGTTGACAGGGGCCAAATGGATACTCAGCCCTGCTTTGGGGCAACAGAGAGAGACTGGGAGATACAGAGGGGGTCCAGGGGCCTGTGCAGTCAGAGAAAGAGGCTCTACTGCTGGGTAAGTCTCTCACACACACACACACACACACACACACACACACACACACACACACACACACACACCACACACAGACACACACGCACGCACGCAGTACAGATTGATTTCCCTGGATCAATTTGTCCTCAGGCTACTTCAGTTCGTATACATATCGGCTCAAACAAGCTGTTCTCCGACATTTGTCAAAAGAAATTGCATTAAGAAGGCATGAGGTGGCTGCTTCAGATTTCACGATAAACGCTGACAATTTCGCTCTCTGTTGCTCTCATTTGTGCAGTCTTCTGCATTGTTTGATTTCTGGAAGCATCCATTTAGAAAGAGAAGGTGACCATGTGCAGCCTGATTGAATAAAATTGCGTCTCTTGTCCTGGTTTCTGAAAAGGCATAAAGCGCTAGAAAAATTCTGAAGAAAAATGTGTTTCTCGGTGCTGGTTCTGTGCTGCTGTGCACCGGATCCTTTGTGCGTTTTGCTGAAAGATCCTGGCATATTTAAATGGCCACTCCTCCTGCCTATTCTGCTGTGAGACAGCGGGGCATGCTCACGGAATTGAATTGGCCCCCCTCTGTAATTACCAGTGCTACGCCATATAAATCAGGGAAATTGATGTTGGCTTCCAGCTCTCCAGAGTCTATTTCTCTCTCGCTCGCCCTCCTTGCCTCTCACAGATGGTCTCTCTCTCTCTCACTCCCCTTTTCTCTCTCTTACCAGTGTTGTCTTGGCCGGGCCTGTCTAAAGTCATCAATATAAGTCCTGACTTCTGCTTGGCAGTTTCACTATAGCACAGATGCTTGATGCGGTTTTACCAACCAGAAATGTTGAAATTCGGCCGTAGTCCTGCATTGGCTCAGCCCCAAATTTGTGCTGTTTCGGATCGGACCCCATATTCAACATCAGTGGTGCGCAGACCCAAATTCAGCCACAGGTCATGTTCAACCTAGCCCAAACTCTGCCTCCCAAATTTAGGCTTGGTCTTGCTCAGTCCAAACTTCTCTCTGCTCCTACAGGGATTATTTCTACCTTCCTGCACGTCCACCCTTTTGGGGCGAACATAGAGTACCTGTGGTCCTACATCCAGAGGCTAGATTCTAAGGTAAGTTAGCATGACATGTCTTTGATAATGCAATTCGCTTGCTTTAAAAAGTCCCATTCGCATCAGTACAAAATGAAATAATGGATTGACTTCTCAGGGCCCTGACTTCTAGTTTGCGAATGACATTATGCATGATGATTGGCCCATAAAAATCATTGTTCTGATAATTTGCCATAAATACAGATATCAGGATCTGAGGTGAGATAGCTTAGTAGATGCTTAATATTTGCTCCCTGGCTAAGATTGTGTGTGCTTAGTTTTTTTTTTTTTTTGTAACGGGCTGATAATATACTGTGTTTCAGAGATCAGATTTTCCTTGTATTTAGTTTTGTGTATTTGTCCATTCTGTGTGTTCTTCGCTTGGCTCAGACTGTGTTTAGTGTGTGTTTATGGGGACAGAGTGAGTGTGTATGTCCGGTTTGGGCATCTATGGCTACCGTTCGTGTGTGTGTGTGTGTGTGTGTGTGTTTGTTTGGTGCACGTTTCTGGGCTCAGATTTTATGGTTTTGCTTCATATAATTGGACTCATTGTCCTGTGGCCTCCCCTGCTGAGTCCGTCTGCAGACAAGGAGCCCAGGTGGTGTGAGTCAGCCTCCTATCCATGGGGGTCTGACCTTTGACCTGCGGGGCTTAAATACGAGTCAGACTGTAGTTCATGCTGCGCTCAGCTTAATTACTGATGATTCTGTGAGGGGAGGTGTTTCAAGGGATGAGAAATGCAGCAGTTCACCAACTCAACATAACAAAGAAAATATCATATCTGTGTTTTTAGGGCTTGTTAATGAGGGAGCTGGTCCTGAACACTAACATACACATATAGCGTGTCCTCCTGGTGGGATCCCATGATGCTGTTCTCAAGGTGTCCTCTTGATGCTATTTCACAAAGCTGTTTTCAGGGTGTACACCTGACCCTTTCCCCTGATGTTGTTCTCAGTGTCCTCCTTATACAATCCCATGATGCATCTCTCAGGGTGTCTGTCTGACGCTATCCCATCATGCTGTTCTCAGGTGTCGGCAGGGGAGTTGGAGCAGATCATGGTGCGGTTGCCGCGGATGTTCCGGCAGGAGTTGAGCGGAGTTGGGGCTTCGCTGGAGAAACGTTGGAAGTTCTGTGGCTTCGATGGGCTCCAATCTGCGTGAAATCCACCAATAATGCAGAGTCCTGCAACAGGCTGGACCCTGCCAGCCATCTTGAACTCTGAAGCATCAAGGCTGGGTGGACCAGCCTACAGGCAGCACATTCTTTCCCAAGTATCGTAGTGGGATATTGTCTGCAGGGCTTCTGGACAGTTACGATGCTGAGAAATGGGCTGCGCGTCGGTACGCTTCATTCGAGACCACAGGCTGATTGCCTATTACTATTTAGAGGAGCTCAGAAATGCTCTGCTGTGTTCAGACCTGTTAGGGTAAAGCTATGGGCTCTTCCCTTCTGATTGGGTTAAGCCACAGACTTCTCCCTTCTGATCGTGAAAGGCTGCCGGTGCCTCTCTTCTGATTGGAGAAAGCCACAAGCCCCCCCCCTACTGATTGGGTAAGGCCACCAATGCTCCTTTTGTCTAGTTGGGTGAAGTCATGAGCTCCTCCCCTCTGACTGGGCGAGGCTATGGGTGTCTCCCTTAAGATTGGGTAAGGTTACTGGCCCCTCTCTTCTGGTTGGGTAAGGCTATGGGCTCCTCCCGTCTGATTGGGTAAGGCCACAGACTCTTCCCTGCTGATTGGGGTAAGGCTACAGGTGCTTCCCTTCTAATTTGGATAAGGCTACAGACTCCTCCCTATTGATTGGGTATGGCTACGAGTGCCTCTCTTCCGACTGGGTATGGCCCCAGACTCCTCCCTTCTGATTTGGTGAAGTCATGGGCTCCAGCTTCTGGTTGGGTAAGGCTTCTCCCCTCTGGGTAAGGTTACAGGCTCCTCCCTCTGATAGGACATAGCCGTACAGTATAGTCCTCCCAATGGATTGGAAAAAACCTCATCTGGCCATGCCAGGGAGGGAACTGCAGCTGGCTTCATTTGTCAGGACTTTTCAGAGTGAAAACTAGCATTTCAAAGCAAGTCCCCCACTTCTGAAATGCTTTTCCATTGGGATCACATGAGGGCTCTAGATGGTCATATCTAACCTGTTACTTCTGTGGGGACGCATAGAACAAGTAATATTTTTCTCATTTTTTGATGTCATGATGCTGTGTATGTACTGTATTTCCATTCAATGCATTGTAAATTATTTTATATGAAATAAAAATCTTTTATCTCTTGGCTCTCCTGAAAACAGAATGTCACTTTTTTTTTTAACCTTTGAATCCAAATTTCTCATGATAATGCAATACAATTTTGCCGCAAGATTTGACACATTTCCCCTGCGTTTGATACAGAATTTATTCTAAAGCCTATTAGAGCCTTTTTAAAGGAAAAAGAGATGAGATTTACTGTCCTATTGTATTTTTTTCATGCTTGCCAGGGAGGGATTTGCAATGGGCTTCAGAGTTGGACCGATGTAAAGGCTGTATTACAGGTGTGGGTGATTTTTGGATTTTTCCGGACCATCCATGGGACTGCGATGATTAGTGGCTGGTCCAAATGTGACTGTGGTTGTTTTATTGGCAGTGTGCTTTTTGAGTGCATTACACTGCCGCTAAATTATGTGATGCATTTGGATTCATTGGGCCTATGTGGAAGGACAATGGAAAGAGGGCAGGATGTCATTCCCCTCAAATGAAGCCACTGGTTTTGGCTGATTGATGTATAATTCTAGTCTTGTTTACTGTTGTAGTGCATGGATGAAAAACAGTTGCCACAGTCAATTCCTACTGTTGTTGCTATAGCAATTCCGTAGTGCCTGTGGCCCTATGCCCAGAAGCAAAACGTGATCTCCCACATGACTTATTCTGTTTTGTTTATTTACCTCTGCCAGGAAGTGTCAGTATCTAATTCCAAGGAAATGCTTCCAAGCAATCATACCTTGAGAGCACTCGCCGTCAATTGAGGCTGATTGGCATAATGCTACAAAGCACTTCTTCAGCTTTGCCGAATTACTCCTTTTCAACTGTTCAGTTCATTATAGGTGTGATTTCCTAACTTCACCTTGACATCCCATTAGATCATACAAATCCCAATTCCAGTGATGTCGGGAAGTTGTGTAAAACGTGAAATAGAGACAGAATACAACTAGAACTGGATTCGCGAGAGCCCATGCCTCTGCCAGCATAGCTGGATTTGAACTTTGGCCTATATCTCAGCTGTACTTTGGCCTAGATATGCCAAAATTGTTCCTCAAGTGTTACTTTAACATCCTGCAAAGTTTGGTTAAAATCTATAGCAACATTTTTAAGATATCCTGCTAACAGACAGATAAACAAATAAATGAAAGGTCATTCATAGAATGACGACTTGCCGAAATCATGCACAGATCTCTGAAACAGAATGAACCGAATGGAGTTGGTTTCAAGTCTCTAGCTGTAATAGAAGCAAAGTTATGAACCAAAATGTGGTTTTAATGTTTTTGGTGACCTTGGCCTTGACCGTTGACCTAGGGACTGAACAAAGTATAGGCGTCTGGTGACTGACCACCTATATCACATGGTGAAGTTTCATGAACATAAACAATATTGAAAGGGTAAAAAAAAAAGTGTGTTACCAACAAACAGGCAGACAAACAAATCAGAAAAACGTCAATTACAGTATCTCACAAAAGTGAGTACACTCCTCGCACTTTGATAATTAAATTATTATATCTTTTTAAGGGACAACTTTAAAGAAATGAAACCTAAATATTTTCTAGAGTAGTTCTGGTAAAATATGTATAACAGTGTATATTTACTGCACTGTCCAAATAACTGAACAAACAGTCACTATTTCCAAAATGCGTGGCAACAAAAGTGTGTACACCTCATCGTAAACTTGCCAAATTGTGTCCATAGTGTCAATATTTAGTGTGACCGCCATCATTGTCTAGCACTGCCTTGATTCTCCAAGGCATGGAATTCACCAGGACTGCACAGGTTGTAGCTGGGATCCTCCTCCATTCCTCCATGACAACATCACAGAAATGGTGGATGTTGGACACCTGCTGCTCCGCCATCTTCATCTTGAGGATGCCCCACAGATCCTCAATTGGATTCAGGTCTGAAGATATACTTGGCCACACCATCACCTTCACCTTCAGCTTCTTCAGGAAGGAAGTTGTCATCTTGGAGGTCATTATCATGTTGGAAAACTGCCATGCGGCCCAGTTTCCAAAGGGAGTTCATCATGTTCTGCTTCAGATTGTCACAGTACATGTTGGAGTCCATTATTCCATTAATGAAGTGCAGCTCCCCAGGACCAGAAGCACGCATGCAGCCCCAGACCATGATACTGCCACAAACATGTTTGACTGCAGGCAGTACACACTTGTCTTAGTCCGCCTCATCAGGGCTCCGCCACACATGCTGGACACCATCTGAGCCGAACAAGTTTATCTTGGTCTCATCAGAGCGCACCACATGGTTCCATTAGTTTATGTTCTTGGACGGGTTGTCCTCAGCAAACCGTTTCCGGGCCTTCTTGTGGGCTTGCTTCAGAAGAGGCTTCTGTCTTGGCCGACAACCATGCAAACCAACTTGGTGCCGTGTACGGCGTATGGTCTGAGCACTGACAGGCTGTTTTCTCGCTGCTGCAACCTCGGTACCAATGCCGCCAGCACTGCTGCATCTGTTTTTTGATGCCAACTTGTGTACCTGAGGCAGAGCACAAAGATTCATCCTCTTCGTTCGACCCTGACGAGGCCTGTTCCGAGCAAAACCCGTCTCAGAAAACCGTTGAATAATCTTGGCCACCGTGCTGTAGCTCAGTTTCATGGTTTCACAAATCTTCTTGTAGCCTTGACCATCTTTGTGAAGAGCAACAATTCTAGTTTTCAGATCCTCAGAGAGGATGAGATGCCCATGAGATGCCATGTCAACCATCCAGTGACCAGAATGAGAGCACTGCACCCAAAGCACCACAATTAAATCCTTCAACACGTTACCCAACGTCATTCAACCCAGACGAACAGACAAAAGCGTGAACATGATGAATAAAACATGTTTCATTGCTTGATTGACCATTACCAATTGGGGTGTGTACTCACTTTTATTGCCACCCATTTTGGAAATAGTGACTATTTGTTCAGTTATTTGAACAGTGCAGTAAATCTACACCACTAAACATAATATACAATGACTACTCTGGAATATATTCAACTTTTATTTCTGTAACATTGTCCCTTGAAAAGATAAAATAAATTAATTGTCGAAATGTGAGGGATGTACTCACTTTTGTGAGATACTGTATGTCACTGCGCTCAAATTTAGTGTGTGAGGTACTTGATCCATGGGCTATCCGATGAAAGTGAAAAATTCAGCAAAATCAAAATTTGAAAGTTTACGTCATTTTGACGTACTGGTAATGAGGTCAGATGTGAAATTTGACAGTATACTGCAAAGAGCACTTTCCGCGATGCACAAAATGGCATTGACTTGGCATTGATATCATAATAGAACTGACGTTATTAGTCAAATCGTGATTTTCGCCTTGATCGTATCATGACCTTGACCTTGAAGATAGCAACTTCTAATTTCTGACAGCGACTTACACTATATCCCTGATGTCACCAGTTAAACAATATTTAGTCTATACACAATGGAAATGGTTCAAAAGCAAAATAAAAATAATGGTCATTTTTGTAAAATGCGATTTTGATGTCAGAAAAACGTCAATTACGTCATAATGGTTTGACTGATTGAGCTCAAATTTGGTGTGTGAGGCACTTGAACGATGGGCTATACGATGGAAGAAAAAAATGTAGTAAAATCAAAAATTTTACATTTTCGTCATTTTCTGGCGTCATTTTGACGTACTTTGACCGGACGATTGTCTTCGGGAATGGTAACCTCTAAAATGGGCTATTTATGGTAATTCAAGTTGTTATCTCAAATACAAACAAAGTTATCAACTAAAATGTGTTTTTGTCATTTTACGTCATATTGACCTTGACCTTGAAGTTATTTTTACGAAAATCAATAGGTTTCTTACTAGGTCATAGGAGATTCAAAAGCCGCAAAAGAGATTTCGATTAAGCCAAGAGTTTAACAAAAAATCGTGTTTGTGACAAACAAACAGACAGACAGACAAACAGACTAACGGAACCTACCAACATACTTGCCGAAATTCTGATTTCGGGAAAGTAATAAATAAACAAACAGAAGCAAAAACAACCTCCTTGGCAGAGGTTATGATTTGCAAATCCTTTTCGACCTATATTCAATTGAGTGCAATACAAAGACAAGATGCTTAATGTTCAAACTTATAAACTTTGTTTTTTTGGAAATATTCACTTATTTTGAATTTGATGCCTGCAACATGTTCCAAAAAGGTTGGAACAGGGCAACAAAAGACTGGAAAAGTTGAGGAATGCTCAAAAAACACCTGTTTCGAACATTCCCCTGGTTACCAGGTTAATTGGAAACAGGTGAGTGTCATGATTAGGTATAAAAGGAGCATCCCCGAAAGGCTCAGTCATTCACAAGCAAGGATGAGGCCCACTTTGTGAACAACTGCATGAGCAAATAGTCCAACAGTTTAAGAACAACATTTCTCAACATGCAATTGCAAGGAATTTAGGGATTTCATCATCAACAGTCCGTAATATCATCAAAAGTTTCAGAGAAGCTGCCGGATAGCTCAATCGGTTAAGGCACTGCGCTGCAGTGCAGAGGTGACTATCACGTCCCGGGTTCGAGCCCCGGCGTACCCACCGGCAGGGGTCGGCAGTTTTTTCAGAGTAGCGCACAATTGGCCATCGCACTACAGGGTTCCAAATTGGGAAGGGACTGCCGGATTCGGGGACATAATAGTAGCTTTGTTCGTTGCTCCAGCGCCTCCTGCTGGCCAGACGGGTGCTCGTCAGGAAAACTCTGGGTTTGTTCATGTCCAGGTATCCTCCGCCCTCGTTCTGAACTTATGAGGATTCAACCAATGAGTGTATAAGAATCAGTGGCTGACGGGCACGTGCTTCGGAGGAGAGTCGTGAACTGTCTTCACTATCCTGAGTTGGCAGCAAGGGGTCGCATACGAGCAAGCTTTGTACATAGTTCACCAATTGGGCATTCCAGGTTCGGGTGGGATTGGAGATGTCAAATTGATTTAAAAAAACAAAGATTCAGAGAATCTGGAGAAATCTCTACACATAAGCGGCAAGGCCGAAAACCAACATTGGATGCCCGTGACTGTTGGTCCCTCAGGCGATACTGCATTAAAAACTGACATCATCCTGTAAAACATATTACCATTTAGGCTCAGGAACACTTCGGAAAACCATTGTCAGTTAACACAGTTCGTCGCTACATCTACAAGTGCAAGTTAAAACTCTACCATGCAAAGCGAACACCATGTATCAACAAAACCTGTATTCTCTGGGCCCGAGCTCATCAGAGATGGACTGATGCAAAGTGGAAAAATGTGGTCTGAAAGTCCACATTTCAAGTTGTTTTTGGAAATTAAGAATGTCCTGTCCTCTGGGCTGAAGAGGAAAAGGACCATCCACATTGTTGTCAGCGCAAAGTTCAAAAGTCAGCATCTGTGATGGTATGGGGATGTGTTCCTGCCAATGGCATGGGTAACTTGCACATCTGTGATGGCACCGTTAATGCTGAAAGGTACATACAGGTTTTGGAGCAACATATGCTGCCATCCAAGCAACGTCTTTCTCAGGGATTTCCCTGCTTATTTCAGCAAGACAATGCAAAGCCGCATACTGCACGTGTTACAAAGCGTGGCTTCGTAGTAAAAGAGTGTGGACAATGGACTAGCCTGCCTGCAGTCCAGACCTGTCTCACACTGAAAATATGTGGCGCATTATGAAGCGCAAAATATGACAATGGAGACCCCAGACTGTTGAGCCACTGAAGATGTAAATCAGGCAAGAATGGAAAACAATTCCACCAACAAAGCTTCTGCGATTAGTGTCCTCAATTCCCAAATGCTTACTGCGCAGCGGCGTGTGGTCAGATGTTCAGATGGGCTTCAGTAACCTTACCCTTTACCGCTGGACTGTCCTCTCACTGTTATCATTCAAGTTTGCCTGATTATCAATCAAACAATTTATCAACTGAAAGACCAAGACCAATACATTATCCATAATAATAAATGATAATGAAAAAATAAATGGCTATGACCAACATTTATATAATTGATACAACATTGTTAGGATGGAAAGATAAATGCAAAAAATCTGAAACCCTCTCTGACTTTGCTGCAATTATTTTTGCCATCACTCAGCTGTGCATCGTACCTCACAATGCCTTTTAGCTGTCACTACATTCAGAATATAGAACGGATTCTTATGGCTTATTGCTATATGAGCCTCGCAAACTAATTCACGCAAATCTGTGCTGTTTCAGAGCTACACGAGTGCAGAAACTAAAGAGACATATTGACATTTTACATAGTCATTGATGTGTGGAAGAAAACGCCGTATAATCTCGTGGTGCATTATATAACAAGGCTTTCAAAAATATATTAGATTCTCGTTGGTTCTACCAATCAGTTTGTTGCTAATCGGGAGAAGTAAACTGTGAGAGGTTTAGGTCATCAAGCAGTGAAAAGTGAGGTTATTGCTGGCCCTGTGTTTCTGCCAACGGACCGCCACTCTTATTAAATGCTGTTAAAAGGAAAGATGATGTAACATAGTGGTAAACATGCCCCTGTCCCAGCCATTCTGGAACATACCTCAGGCATCAAATTCAAAATGAGTGAATTTTTCCAAAGAAACAATAAAGTTTATCAGTTTGAGAATTAAATATCTTGTCTTTCTAGTATACTGAATTGAATATAGGTCGAAAAGGATTTGCAAATCATTGTATTCTGCTTTTATTCATGTTTTACACAACATCCCAACTTCATTGGAATCGGGGATGTACAGTGGTGGCCAAAATTATTAGAACACCTGAAAGATCTGGAAATATTTACTTTTTTTTTGCCTCCAACACATGATTTCATTTCATAATGTTCATGAAACATGCTGATGGTTGCTCTGAGCACAAGAAATATCAGATGAAGAGAGTCCTACTGTTTTTATCCACTTTTAACTTTAATATTTGGTATGTCCACCTTTTACAGTAATAGGAGGATAGGCTTTGTACATTCAAAAGAATCACACAGCTGAGTCCTAAGACTCTTACATCACCATCAATTTAACCATGATCACACCTGACAGTGACTACACAAGTAATTTGGCTTCTTCTGTGAAGGAACATGATTGTGTGACATTGACAGTGAAATGGGCCTAGCTTGTTTTTTGTAAGGAAAATGACGCAAATCCCCTTATGATGGCTCTATTCTATGGTTTGTAAAGCATGATGATGACTTTGTAGATATTTCGTTTATGGGTATTTTAATGGCCAATTCAACAAAACAACTGAAACCTTGGAAACATGCCAAGTGTTCTAATAATTTTGGCCACCACTGTATATTACCTGCCATGCATTTTGGGCAAGTTACTCAACAGAAGCATGCCATACAGAAAAGGTGTAAACAAATTTAGAACAGGAAAATGTGTGGAAGCAATCAAGGCCATTTCCTGATAAGATTATAATTCTACCTGCTTCTCACTTCACCAGCGGCACATCTTAATGATTGTTTTGAAATGCTGTAAAATTTTCATAGTTTAAATTTTAGTTTCCCCCAGAGATTTTATCTGCTTTTGATTACAGTGTAATTTTCTTCTAATCTTTTGCACAGAAATACACTGCAGATGTTCCTGCTGAGCTAATTCTCAGAAATTAAAATTTGTTTTGCTTGCTTCATGGCCAGCTTTGCATGCAACCCAAACGCTGTATTTCGACGACATATGTCTAAGAGTAATTTGCGTTTGTTTGTCAGCAGTTGTTAAGGGGAAAACTGCTGTAGCCTGATTTGCACAAAATTGAGTGGAGGGGTGTAGCGCGGGCCAAGGAAGAACCAATTACATTTTGGAGTAGATCCAGGAATTATTTGCCTTTTTCATTGACATAGTAAGATTGGGAATTTGGGTCTTTGCGGTATAAATGCCATGCTTCCTGTTGATGGTAGTGTTGTAAAGTTCAATAGTGACAGAACATAGACAATTTAGAAGAGTGAACTATTGGTCTTGACAGAAATCTGCTCACTCTGAGCACCTTTCCCATTTTCCTTTGTTTTACTTTATATTTGTCAGCACTGATGGGGGAAGGGGTGGACAGTGCTGTGCTGAGCTGCACTTCAGCCTCATGACAAGGTTTGTGGGTTTGAATCCTGCCTCGGGGCCGTTTTTGCTGAGTTAACATGCTCTCCCAGGTTCCCATCAGTTTTCTACAGGTGGTCCAGTTGCATCAAACAACCCGAAGGCTGGCTAACAGGAAACTCTAAATAGCCAAATATAAAGTGTTTGTTTGTTTGTTCGTTCCACTGTCCCACTGACCTAATGCATGGGGAGGTAGGGGTTATTCCATGTCAAATCACCTAGGCCCTGACAAGTTGCGAAAACTCTATCCTCTATCAGATGGTATACACTGGTGACAGAAGTATAGAATAAACTTTTTTGGTGAAATGTTTATTGGCTTCATAAATTATTTTTTGATTTATTTGGGCCAAGTTGGCCATTTCGACTGCAGATGATTTTTGTTTTTCTTTAAACACTTAATAACTTTGAAATTATGACTCAGACTTGGACCAGACGAATTTGAATATTTATCTGGACTGTATAAAATAAACAGTAATTTTACTATGTGGGACAAGACTTATGGGGCTGAACATCTCAGATCAATTTCTGTACATTCCATAAATTGTTCTTGTTGAGTGTACATATGATAAATCATTCTTGTTGAAAACTATGATGGTTGTTTTTTACTATCAGGAGAATTAGATATCAATATTGAAATAAATATCAAATTTGCCTACAGCCCAATTTGAACCATCTTCTGGTTAAATGTACCTACTTGTGGTACTGTCCAGAAAATAGATTTGAAATGTGATACTTGCATACAGGAAGTGAACTGTGTCCTATTTAGTGATTTCAAGATTTTTGTGGGGCTTGGCCTCGAAAAGTCCATATTTAAACCCATAAATGATTATTCTAAAAAACCAGATGAATTTTCAATGGCTACACAAAAATACGACAGACATTTTGATACCAAACATAAAAATATATGTGGAAAATGAAGAAGTTTCAGAAATTTTTTCTGTTGAAAAAATGCATCTGTCTTGATGTAAAATGTAAAGTTCATCTTGAAAAACAACCAGGTTCTTACGAAAACACACCTAAGATATTTTCACAAAAGTTGCCTCATATAGCTGGCTAAATAATGTTCGAGGGTCGTTAAATTGCAAGACCGGTAACATGGTGTATTCAAGCCATTTTTATTATACACTACATATTTCTCAGAAAACCCATTTAGATGTTTTCATAAACTGCTGGGAAGGGAAATTTAAAAAAATAATTTCCTTGTTTGTTGCTCAAGTGCCTCCTGTTGGCTGACAGGCACGTGCTTTGGAGGAAAGCCGCAAACTGTCTCTCTCTCTCTCTTTCTCTCTGAGCTGGCAATAAGGGGTTGTATATGAGCAAGCCTTGTACATAGTTCTCGAATTCAGCATTCCAAATTTGGGTGGGACTGGAGATGCTAAATTAAAAAAAAAAAACATCTGGTTTTTCAGAACATTCATTTATGGGTTTTAATACGGACTTTGAGGCCTTGCCCCACAAAACTATTGAAATCACTAAATAGGTCACAGTTCACTTCCTGTATGCAAATATCACATTTCAAATCTATTTTCTGGACAGTACCACAAGTAGGTACATATAACCAGAAGATGGTTCAAATTGGGCCGTGGGCAAATTTGCCTATACCCTGCAAAACCTCCTTTATTTTATTTTATTTCCTTTATTACAGGGAAGTCCCACTGAGACTGAGGCCTCTTTTTCAGGGGAGCCCTGAATACAATAAAACAATTACAAAGTGAGTTAACACAGAGCATAGTAAAATTCACACAATTACATACAAGAACTGCAGAATAACGGAAAATAAACTTTAAAATACAGTTAAAAATAAAAGAAATTAAAAAAGTAAAACATTTAAGTGCAAAGGACAGAGAACAAGTCCAAAGTTAAAAGTAAAGGCAAAGTACGTCTGGCCTCTTCAAGTAACATCTCCCACAGTCGATTCTTGAAGGATTCATATGGCATGAGACAATCAAACTTCAGTGAGTCTTGGCATCTATTCCAGACATAAGGTGCAAATGAGCTAAAAGCAGAACATCCCAAATTTGTCCTAGTCCTGGGTGACTCTAACAAAATCCACCCTTGCGATCTGACATGCTGACTTCGGATTTTGAAGGACAAAAGCCTAGTAAGATATGAAGGAAGTTTGCCAAGCAATGCTTTATAAATAAATAAAATACAATGGAATTCCTTCTAAAATAAAGGGAAAACCACCCAACAGAACTATGTAACACACAGTGATGAGTGCGGAAACGATCTCCAGTGATAAAACGCAGAGCACGGGGATAAATAACATCCAGAGGTCTTAAAGTACTGTCAGAGGCATTGCATGTGAAGGATATCCCCATAGTCAAATAAAGGTAAGATTGTTGCCAGGACAATCCTTTTCCTACTGTCTAAAGAAAAACAAAACCTGTTTCTGTAAATAAACCCAATTTTTGGTCTGATTTTCTTGGACAAGTTAGACACATGAGTTTTACAGGAAAAATCATGATCCAGCCAGATCTAGGGCTGGGGCGATTCTGAATCGATTTTTTTGAGGCATAGTACCATTACCTGCTGCCATGGGGCGAACATCCAAGCTTTCTCTTTTCCTTTATTAAACCCAACGCAGGTTGAACAAAAGCACAAAACATCAAAGGGAAAGTGAAATGCTTCCGGAAAAAAACTTGACTCTGACATCAGTATTTTTCAGCGACATGCTGCACGGAGCCAAATAAAGGACTACAGAATCGTCTCCTATTAACCAATTAGGCTACTCTAAGAAAAGTAACCTGTTCCAGTTTACTTTGCTTAAATAGTAATCAAATGGTGGATGCGTTTACTCTCCAAGTTGAATGAATGCTGTTAATTAAGTTTGATTGCTGCATTTTGAAATTTTAAAGGCTATAGAACAGCACAGCATGAACAGGATTTCCATTGCCACGCATTTTGTGCGAATGTGATCATTTATATCTCACATTCACGTTTCATCCGCTTTTCAGAATGTTTTCCACCTTGAGTATTTTTTTAGACACTTAAAATCCAGGGCGATCTTATAACAAATCTGTTTTAAATTAATCTTTAATAACGTCAAAAATGCTGAGAGATGCATTTTTTTTAAATTATTCAAATTATTGGCATTCTTTCACTCTAACACCATAGCCCTGTTAGGTTTGTCTGCTTTTCACCATCACATCTTAATCTTTATAGGCTACTGAAATTGCTTGATAGTTATTTAGGACAAGTACACGGGAGCAGATTTAAGGAAGAGCGGAGCGCCTGCAATTAGCAAAATCTAAACTCTGGCTTCTTCCCGACTGCATTTTAAATCATTTAAGCCGCTTCAGGTGTGTCTGTTTCAAGAAATTACACGCGACCCCATGACGGCACACTTTTAAAAAAATCCTTGTTCAACATCACCATATCCGAACTCTGCATTTCATCTCTCGTTGTAGTATTTTTAGGAGATCTATAATGATAAAATAAAAATAAAGAGATTTGTCTTCAGATTGCCCTGGATTTCAAGTGTCTAAAAAATACACATTGTGGAAAACATTCTGTAAAGTGGCTGAAAAACATGAATATAGATATAAATGTGAGATATAAATTATCACAGTCGCACGAAATGCCGTGGCAATGGCAATTGTGTTCATGTTGTGCTGGTCTATGGCCATTTAAATTTCAAAATGCAGCAATCAAACATGCTTTCATAATAAACAGCTCTACTCATACAACTTCGAGAGTAAACGCAGCCACCATTTGATTGCTAATTAAGCAAGTAAACTGGAACTGGTTACTTTTCTTAGAGTAGCCTAATTGGTTAAAAGGAGACAATTATGGAGTCCTTTACTTGGCTCTGTGCAGCATGTCGCCGCAAAAAACTGACGTCAATGAAGTTTTTTTTCTGGAAGCATTTCACATGCCTTTTGCTGTTTGGCACTTTCGTTCAACCTGCGTCAGATTTAATAAAGGAAAAGGGAAAGCTCGGATGTTCGCCGCCCCACGGCAGCAGGTAGTGGTACTACGCCTTAAAAAAGAATCGATTGAGAATCATCACAGTCCTATCAGATACCCAAATACTCGTAAGACTGAACTTGCTCAATTTTAGCACCAGACACCGAAAGAATGGAGTCACTTGGTATAGTTGCATTCCAAGCAGAAAAAAAAACTTGAGCTTAGTTTTATCCGTATTTAAATCAAGTTTCAGATCTGCCAGAGCGTGTTGAACAAGATTGCATGATCCATGACCATTGTCATTGCAGTACCTTCATGGTCCACTATAGGGACATCTAGTGGACTGCGCGAGTGCTGCAATTATAGTGAGGGAGTGAGTCTTTATTGTTCAACACAACCTTCAGCAATTTTTAAACTATTTAATGTTGTCATACCATTCATTCATAGCAACGGGCAGTTTAGTCTCTAATTAGCCCATCATGCATGTCTTCTGACTGTCGGAAGAAACTGGAGTACACAGAGGAAACAAACACGGACATGGGAGAACATGCAGACCCCGCACAGAAAGACCTGATTCGAGCCCATGACCTTCTTCTTGTGAGTTAGCAGTGCTAACTTCTGCGCCACCATGCCACCAGCTGCAATTATGGTGTACATAATCATACACCTTCATACATATGGTGATCAACTCCATATGTCTTGTCAAACACAGTGCAACTGTATTTTGCGCATTAAATATTCAAATTGCAGGGTTCAGAGGTGTAATGAGGGATGTTTGGGTGCCATTTTGGAATCCTTGCCCTTTATTTAATAATACTACCACTGGTCTAAGTCAGAGTCATCATTTTAGAGGTATTGAGGGTTAAAAAGAATTTAAATAAAATCTGTCACGATGGCCGACTTGGCCCAAATTAATTAATTGCTATTTATGAACCAATGAAAATGTTTAGAGAACACTAATTTCCTCGGTGTACACCATCTAATAGAGTTTCAGCAACATCTGAGACGATGTGAAATCACTGTCTCTTCAGGTGACTTGACACTGGATGCCTCATTGGCCTGAGGCCCCCATGGTCCTGATCAGGAATAAATGGTGACATAATGGATGGATGAATGAAAAGAGGAACTCGATAAGTCATTGCTCACCGGACTACTCGTCCATCTGTCCGTTAGCAGTGGCAGGAACTTCACTGCTTCAAACTCTAGCTGGTAGTAAACCTACCTCAGCAGTGGAGCTGCAGGTCTTGCATTTTTTTATTCTGTTCTCTTTTTATCATGGTAACAGTATTCATTCAAATGCTGAAGGCCTCTGCATTGTTAAGAGACACAATGGGCTATTAACCAAACAAAACTGTGGCCTTTTTTTATTTCTGGGTCCCTCCATTATCCTCTCTCTGTCTGGGATGTGGATGGGTTAATGTGGGTTGGGGAGGCTGGCCGGCCTTGATGCGAGAACACACCCCTGGACATAAATGTAATTATTAACACAAACCCATTCCCTCACTTTCCCACAGTTGTTTGAAAGCAGTTTGGGAGTTTCTTCCCCAGGTGGGAAGCTAGTAAATCTGTGATTTTTACATGTTTTCAGGTGTTTTCCAGTAATGACAGGCTGAGTCCAAATAGTCAAAAAATGATGTCCTATCCACTAATTCCTGACCACTTTTCTTTCACATTTGTGGAAAACTTCATAAGGTAAAATAATGGTGTAAAAGGGAATTTCTAGTGGCATAAAAAGACTACCACCCTGCCAAGAGAATCCGAATGCACTTACACAATGCAAAGTGATCATGAGCCCCTGCCCGCCAGATACCCTTGTTTTCGCGATTGGCTGGATAAATGGCCGCCACTTTAAATATAGCTGCTGCGTGGAATTGTGGGATAGCATTATCTCCGGTCTTTTCAGAAAGGATGGTTTGGTGTAGCCCATGCTAAAGGAAGTAAAGCAGGAAGCATTAGGACCTTTCCTTAACATTTTAAGAATTCAAATGCACTTATCATGGCTGCCACGTAATTATTTTTGGAAATTTTTTTAGGAGTTAGAAGCTTTCCTTGGCAAAAAAAAAGAGGATTCGGACACAGCCAGTCTCTCCCCCTCCTTTCCTCCACACAGTGGCTGCATTTGACCTTTGACCTGACAGATGCTCTGTGACTATGACCTGAAGCACTAGGACACTCCTCATAGTCCTCTGAAGTGTGAGGTAACCGGCTAACAGCATTGGGCTAATGGGATACAAATATCCTGTTCAAGGCATATTTCTCCATGGGGAAAAATTAATGGGGATTTCAGATCATTGTCTCTGTTACAGCCTGTGCTTTAAGCTGGCATTTAAAACCGGACGTTTTTATCTGGACATATTTGTTTTCTAATCCACTGGGTCCACTGAAATCTGTGGCTGTTTTCCAAGCGAAATGGTAAAAAGGCTTCTAAGAAGCGATTGCAACTGGTTCCCAGCAAATTTAAAGAGGTTGCTCAAACACAAAAGAGAACAGCCAAAATACTGTCAATAATTATTAGAGTGGTGTGAACAACTATTGTAAGAATTAAAAAATGCGTAATTTATCAAATTAATATAGTACCCTTTGGCATTTTACTTTTCAAATTCACACAATTTCTTAAGATAGCAGAAATGGCACAAAAATCATTCTTTTCCTCATAGTGTTGTAATAAAGTACTTAGCCTTACCAATTTCTTCTATTTTTGAATATTTGTCCCACTTAAATGTTTCAGATCAAAATAATTGTACTGTCAAACAAAGATAACCCAATCTGAACATCACTGAAATAGAACCTGTCAGGAAATGTGAAGCTGGCAAAAAGCAGCGCATAAAGCTGCGATCTAAAGAAATTCCAGAGAAGATGAGAAACAAAGTCATTGACATCCATTGGTTTGGGCAGGGCAACAAAACTATTTCTAAGGCCCTGAAACTCTAGTGATCTGTGGTAAGAGCTATTATCAACAAAATGAGAAAACGGAACGGTGGTGAACCTTTGCAGGGGTCGCCAGCTGACCAAAATTCCTTCAGGAGCTCAACAGCTCATCCAGGAGGACAGATAAGGAACCCAGACTAACATCTGAAGAACTGCAGGCCTCACTCGCTTCAGTTTAGGTTAATGTTCATGACTTCATGAGAGTCTGGGCCACAATGGCATTCATGTGAGAGCTGCAAAACCTAAGAAACTGCTGATTAAAAACAACACAAAGGCTCACCTCATATTTGCCTAAAAACATCTGGACGGAGCTGGTCAACTTGCCGTAATTGATGGAACCATGAATTCTGCTCTCTGATCGCCAAATTTAAGAAATTCTGCAGAGACTGGCCCAAAATTCTTCCTCAGTGAGGTAAAAGACTCATGACCAGTTATCACAAACATTTTATTACAGTTGTAGCCATCAGGGGTAGCACAACCAGTAACTAGGTTTGGAGGGAAATTATTTTTCTCAAATGGGTGATATAGATTCCTAATTATTTTTTGGCTTCAATAAATGATCATTTAAAATGCATTTTGTGTTTACCCACGTTGTCTTTTTCGTCTATTAAAATCAGTCTGATGCTCTGAAACATTTAAATATGTCAAACAAAAATAGAAGGAATAAGGAACAGAGGAAAAACTTTTTCACAGCACAGTAGTAACATCTAAATGCCTTGATTTATTACCCCGCCCCGCCCGAAGGGGGAGGGCAGGGGTATTATTTTCGGTTCGGTTTGTTTGTTTGTTAACACTCTAGCAGCAACATTAATGGCCAGATTCACCCCAAATTGGGTTTAGGGATTGCCACTGACCCAGAATAGATGCTTATTGAATTTGGGTATAAAAGTATATGCGAGGGGCGGGGTTTGTTGTGCCTGGCACCACTTGTTCTAAAATGATTTGCCAATACTCCATTCAGTGCTGGCATAGAACACCAGATTTTTTGAACCAGAAGAATCAAAAATGCTAATAGGCCCAAAGACAATGATGAGGAAGTTCTAACCACGCTGATGTATATTTGTTTTTCTTCTTTTTTTTTGGCAAGTTGGGTTTTAATTAGCTTTTTGACACTATAAAAAGAGGGTGTAACATCTTGATTGATAGCTGCTGTGAGTGAGGTAATTGCAGTGACCTACAGAATTCTTTTCTTTTTTTAGCCTCGTATAACTTTTGAGAAAAACGGTATGCCAGTCCGGATTTAACGAGCCTTCAGTGGAAGTAGAAGTGGGTCATTAGTCTGTGTACAATAAGCAACATTGACCGCTAACACTGGCTCAAACAGCCAGCCTAGATAAAAAGTTCAGGGAATGTGCGTGCGACTGAGTTGGATGGGTGTACGGGCAGGACCCGGATACCGCGGCACAACCTCCTGATCACTTCCACGAAGACTCTGGCTCCAAATGACATAAATGACACAAGCGCAAAATGGCAGCGTCCGTATCCAGAACACTGAGGAACCATTTCCGGAAAGTGTGAGGAGGCGGAGACACATCCTCCATCTTTATGTACAGTCCCTGCTCTAATCTTATAAACCAGCTAGCAATTTCCCCCTCAGCCTCAGAGTCAGAAAGATGATAAAAAGGAAACTGCTCTTTTGAATTTATCTTCAGCACCTCAGCTGTAGCGCAACCCGAAAGGCGCTGCAGCCTGAGGTTTAAGGTGGGGGCACACCAAATTTGTTAAAATATACAAATTTGACGGGTCCTATTCATTTTCCATGGAGAGTCAAGGATTCATCCACGCAGTGTTGTATGGTAGTTACGGCACAGCACGCTGTCTGTCCATTCGCCGTATCCGAAATTGCATGACCTGAAATTCCTTCCTTGCCACTGAACCACAATCAGACGAACAAACTGCCTCGTTCTGGTGGCTGAATTCTATTTGGGTCTCGCTGCAGTAAAATCTTATAGACGAGCTATCCCTTGCATTCCTGCGCCGCACTATCATGCGTTGCTTGCCAAGTGAAGCACTCATTAAATGCAGTTTGCCAGACAGATGTGTTGCAGTGCTTCCTCAACAGATTTGGTGTGAACAGCCCTTCGCTATCTCTAGCGGCGAGCTGTCAGGACGCATAAAATCGAGCGGCTGGCTGGCAGCTCCGCCGCAGGAATGAATTATATTGCCACAGACAGCAGAGAGACGGCCCGGAAGAGGCAATCAAAGCGAGCTGCTGTGGGAGGGACGCACGGCGGCTATCATAGGGAGCCCTGATCAGGAGCAGAGTCCAGGGTCAGAGGCTGCATTGTAAACCCAACCATCCTCATCTCCACATGCACTACATCCATCCAGGTCACCCCAGAAGTCACCTCATTCAGGTCACCCAGGATCTCAGCTCATTCATGTGATCCCAGAAGAAATACTGTTCAGCAGGTAGACCTGCACTTCACTCACCTGTGGAAACATTTTTATTTCTTATTCATTTAATCATTAATTAAATGCTTATATGATTCCATTTGATTACTTATTTGATTTATTAATTAATTATCCTTGCTTGCCCATATTCTGATTCTAGTTCATAGGCCCAGTGTGTGTGTGTGTGTGCTTACATATTTCTGATTTAGCAGGGGCCTGCATAATTAAACTAGTGCACCATAACAAGTAGCCTATCTAGAGTCATGAATCCTTGAATGTCTGTGCCAAGGGCAAGATGTTTTTCTCTTTCTCTAAGCTTATGTGTTTACAGAAAGCCCCGGAATCCATGGCAAGATAAGCTGGAGCCAGGGCTGATGAAGGAGACAGGTGCTCTCCTCCCTAACGGATGTGTACGTGCATGGGTAGACAGCTTGACGCATCACGTGAGAGGGCGAAGATTCCAGAAAAACTGTATGATGTGTAAATCAGCACGGGGGGAGGAGAACGCCATGGAGAATTCCTACAAATACCAGAACACTTTCTAACTCTTTATCCTCTGTCTTGACCTATACTTCTGTATGTGGGGATCCTTCTTTGCAAAGAAGTAAACAGACTTTGGCTCGGATATTAACTTCTCTGCCTCCGACTGATTTTTTCCTGAGTCGTCTTGAGTTTTCTCTTGTGAAGGTAAAACTTGGAATATAAAATCAAAATTCCTTTAACACACCGCACAAGAAAAATACATAGATTTCCTCCACTCCCATCATATTTTTGAGCTGCAGTCAGTGGTGACCAGCAGTGATGCACAATTCTGCTGCCTCAGAGAAGCGCCCCCTGGTGGAGAACCTGCAGATGGACAGCGGCACCTCTGCTGCAGAGACACAGTACAGTGTTGACTACATTTACAGCATGAGCCATACGGTTGTATTCACAGTGGGACTCAACTAGTTGAAACACTGAGATGCTTTGGCCAGAAGCCCTTCACACGATGGAGAAAAGCAATACTCATTTTGCTGAGCAAAAAAAAAAAAAATCAGAAAAATGATCAGGAAAATTCAACATTTTTTACCAGGTTTTATTCCTTGACCAAACATAAATAATTGTAAGGTATGGTTCTAAGGCAAAAAATAAAAATCTGCACATTCTCCCACCAAGGTCTCACTTCATATGATGGCAATTAAAACCCACATTAGAGAGTGAAATTCATTTACACCAACACTCCTCAGTTTATATCACAGGTCATCTGTAGTCATGATGCTCCCCCTAGTGACTGCATGCCGTCAGTGCAGTAGCCAGCGGGCTCATACCAGTTGCCTGACGCGACCATCGCTCCTTCTCTTGCCTCAAGCTTCACTCTTTGTGAGAGAAGAAAGAAAGAAAAGGAACCAAAGATGGCAGGATTGAAGCAGTGTGAAATAGACAGATGGAGCATCTTTGCACTGTCAATCATGAGTTTGAAGTGACTGTAGTTTCAAGTGTTCAGACAGGTAGAGGCAGATTCACAGATACATAAATTACATGTTCCATAGAGAGGATGGTGAAATCTTTCCATGCTGAGCACACCCCATTGTCCTCAATATACCTGTTACTCATTGAACAGGAATCTCCTTAGCAATAGTGGACCTCAATCAACGTCTGGGTTGAGCCCAAGGAAGGAATGAAGAGTTTAAAAATGTGGAAAAAATACAAGAAAAGTTTGGGAAAATAAGAGATTAAAATGAGTCCAATGTGGCTGAAATCCAACGTAATGAGACACAGGGTAACTCCTCTTGCTGCACATCTGACAATAACGATGCAATAAGTCCTAATGAAGAGACGGTCAGCGGCGAGAAGCAGAATCCAGAAGGTCTTTTGCCTCGTTGATCTTTGCAGCCAAGTATGGAGATCCACCTGTAGGGGGAGGAGGCAGAGTCATTCCCTTTTTCCCGCGAAATGTTTGTGTGATGTCAGACAGTCTGCGCTCCCTATATGCTGTACCATTGTCAAGGACGATTTGAGTCCCGGTACGATCTGAGTCAGGACGTACAGCGCATACGCAAAAACATCGCCTATGTTTTAAGCGTCATTACGGCAACATGCTAAGACAAATCAATGGGGACGACTTGAGTCCGATAAAAAGCGATGTCGATAGATGGAAAACTCCCAGTGAAACGACGTAACTTTTTTTAATATAGAAAACATCGGAACTTACAGCTTTTAAAATGACCACGACTCCATCAAATCCAATGGAGACCTCTTGAAGGTAAAGTTTCTATATTCGCGGGGTTGCTAGGACTCGTCCAGGAACAAAAAACTGTTAGTTGTCTTAGCGATGTTGCTGTAGTGACGCTTAAAACATAGGCAACGTTTTTACGTATGCACTGTACGTCCAGACTCAGATCGTCCCGGGACTCAAATCGTCCCTTGACAACCATTTCTGCTTTTTGCACATTATCTTATTCTGGGGCAGAAGAAATGAAAATTGAATTATTGGAGCCTGGATTCTACCTTTCCTCTCATCCAATCATATTATGCAGTGTTTCATCTTGTCGTCTTTGACATTTCAAAATAGGGTAGGTGCAGGAGAACACCAGCGACAGCAATGCGCTCTTCTGTTTTGACAGCATTTGCGTCATTTTTATTGTGCGAGACTTCGTGCGCCACATTGCGCTTGCGGTATAAAGTGGGCTAAATGCTCAAGCCTCTGAGAGAATAAAGAAAATGACATCCGGTGTCTGGAGCCGCTTGCACTCTACTGCTGAAACAGACAATAAATGGGAGTGCTGACCTTTATCCGGATGATTCAGGATCATGATCCTCCGGTGTGCATCTCGTACCTTCGTCTTGCTGCTGGTCGGGCTGCAAAAATGCACGCAGACTGTTTAAAATAAGCTTCCCCAGAAGCCAGTCTTAAATGCACACACCAAACACATGCATGGAACACACTCGTACCCCCTGAATACGTTCCACAACAGCAACACACGGGGAACTAGCAAGGCTTATTTCTTTAACCAAACCTCTTCTATAAAGGTGATTAATATTAAAAATGGCCAATTGGTATTACTAGGAAACAAAGAAAAATCCATCAGTGCGAAATACTACACGCTTCACTGCTCCGCTCCAAGCTGAACACGCAGAGTGCCACAGCACAATGATCTGGAACACAAACCCACATACTGAGAGATGAGCCAGCCTGAGCCTTATTACGGAAACAGAATTAACCCCTAAATAACAGAATACCTGTACCAACAACCTGTGTGAAATTCTCCTGCGGTATATATACAGGTGCTGGTCAACGAATTAGAATAATTTGAAATAGTGCAATCGTTACATTTTTTTAATGCATTTTTTGTGCAGAAAGCAAATCAGGTGTTCATCGCGCCTGTAAGAGTATTTACAAAACTCGCTACCTGTAAAAAAAATTTGCTCAGCTGAGCTTTCCAAAAGGCCTATTTAGGCCATTTAACTGTGACACTGTTGTTTCATTGAATTAGAATAATTCATAAGTCATTTCATTGAATTAGAATAAGTGCTTGAATTTTTGTTTTCTGTGAAGAGTGTTCACTGTGCAGTATAAAGTCAAGGTTGAGTAGAATTTCTAAGTTGTAAAATCAATCATGGGTAAGCAGCGTGACCTCTCAACCGGAATAGTGACTCAAATTCAACCCTTCGCCAACCAGGCTCGACCCAAACTAAAATTGCTGAGCAGCTCGGCATCAGCCAGTCTTCCATCTGCAAAGCTCTCAAGAAAGACTGGAGCAAGCACACCAACTGTTCCGGCGTCCGAAAAACTTCTGCTTGCGACAACAAGCAGCTGAGAAAGATCACAGTCAGCAACTGATTCAAGTCCACTCCCGAGCTCAGCGACTTAAGGAACGAGCAGACCAGCACTACATCTCGAGATCAACCACTTATCGTCGTCTGCGCGAACTCGGCTTCAAATCTCGCGTTCCAGCCGTAAAACCAATGCTGAACAAGAAACAAATGGAGAAACGGCTGATGTGGGCCAGAGAACACGGCGAGTGGACTGCTGAAGACTGACAGAAAGTGGTCTTCAGTGACGAATTACGCTTTTGCATCTCCTTCGGTGACCAAGGTCCTCGTGTCTGGCGTCATGGTGGCGAAACCTACAACCAAGAGGCCGTGAAAAGATCCGTCAAGTTTCCCCAGAGCGTTATGGTCTGGGGATGCATGTGTAGTACATCTCGGGGTGTAGGGAAACTCTGCTTCCTCAAGAAGAATGTCAATGCTGCCGTATACCAACATGTTCTGGAAACGTTCCTGCTTCCGACTGTTGAGGAACAGTTCGGCGAAGAAGACCTCATATTTCAACAGGATCTTGCACCGGCTCATGCTATAAGTCGACCAAAGATTGGTTCGCCGAAAAACAGCTTGAAGTTTTGGCATGGCCAGCCAACTAGCCTGACCTCAATGTCATTGAAAACATTTGGGCCATCGTCAAGCGGAAAATTCGCAACAGAGGGCCGACTATGCTGGACCAACTGAAGCAGAACATCGCCACAGCCTGGGAAGCAGTGAGTGCAGAAACTTGTGACAAGCTGGTCAAATCGATGCCGCGGAGACTTCAGGCAGTCATACAAGCCAAGGGGGCAGCCACAAAATACTGAGAAAGTGATGATTCTAATTATAATAAAAATTATTCTAATTCAGTGAAATGGTCTCTCCATTATTCTAATTCAATAAAACAACAGTGTCACATTTAAATGGCCTAAATGGGCCTTTTGGAAAGCTCAGCTGAGCAAATTTTTTACAGGTAGCGAGTTCTGTGATTACTCTAACAAGTAGGACAGGTGCGGTGAACACCTGATTTGCTTTCTGCACAAAAAATGCATTAAAAAATTTTACGATTGCACCATTTCAAATTATTCTAATTCGTTGACCAGCACCTGTATATAGGACTGAGCATTGCGCTTTATATATAAAGTGTGTGAGTTGGCTGCATTTCTCCAAGAGATGAAATTTGGGGGCTTTTGAGAAAAGACGTTTGCATTTAAATTTGACAGGATGCATCCAGGGGGCGCATATCCTGTTTAATCTGCACTGTAGTGAAAAGAAACAAACCAGACGGGAGTGAGGCCTGACTGTTAAGCTCGCATCCTATAGGCCGATGGATCAGATCAGACCTTGGCGATAAAAAGGTGACCTAAAAATGGGAACGCTGTGGAAAGTCTTTGCGACATTTTGGCTGCAGACGGCGGGGCCAACTTCCATCCTACAAGTGTGATAAAGCATTAGCGGGTAAAGCGTCGACTCCACGCAAAAGGCACGCCATTGCCTCGACGCCGTCGTGGACCTTTCGAAATTCTTCGTTGAGGTCGTTTGCGTCGTGCTGTGCCGCGAAGCAATTCACCATCAAACCGCTGGGTGGCGTCACGTTTCTGAAGTACCTGTCGTGGAATCACGTGAGAGTTGTTGGTAGAGTGTTTACGTCACGTTATGGGCTGCATTTCATTCGGCCAGGATAATAATCCCTACATCCTACCCCCTGCAAAAATCACTTCCCTTCGTAGTGAAAATTCTGAAGGGCCGCAGGGAGTAGGGTTTTCAAATAACGGTCGTTTGGAATGTGCTTCGACATATTTCGCGGCTGCTGCTTTCTGCTTAAACAAACGTAAAGAAACACAGCCAGTTCACACGGTTTTCACTGGCCTGTATTATCGGTTGGTAGCTTTATAAGCAGCCGCATCGCTTTCATAAGGCGACAAATAGCCGCGGATAAAAATAAAAAACGACATAACGAGCGATAGTCAGTCAACTGTAGTAAACCATCAAGCTAAGTTTGTCAGCTTTCTGTGCGCTAGGTTGCTACAAGCCACCGTTGTCATTTTCTTGAATGACGTTAAAACACACACATCACTAGGCTCGGGTCGGACCAATTAGTGCCCTTGCGGCCTGCTTCGCTTTGACGTGCAGTTAGAAAATTTTCGAGGTGTGCGGCAGGCGACGCAGAAGCTCTGCGGTGGGGGTTCACGTCGCCCCAGAGGCTCTGCGTAGCGACAGCGCCGGGTTCGACACAGAAGCATAAATCCAGCTTGAATGTTGGTTCTAGAGGCCGGGAAAGATTTTTACAATCATTACGAACATCACTGAATTATTTTTCATGAGGGGAGATGTCATGTTCCAGTTCAATTGAGCCATCCAAGGTCGTCGAATCACCAAGAGATCAATAATCACCAACTGTTATGGACATTTTGATTGTCCCCTCCGCGTTAATGCGCGGAGCACCGGGAGTCGCGAGACATGGAACTCACGACAGTCCGTCCATCCGTACGTACCTCCCGAATCATTGTCAGCGAGATATCTCAAGAATGAATTGATGGATTTCCTTCAAATTTCATGTCAACGTGTATTAGGGTGGTGCCCCGGCGCCAGTCGATTTTGGTGACCTTCGCGTCACTCTCAAGGTTACACCGAGACACTGTTCATTTTGACACGATTTGCCATTTCCTGGCGGGGGACTAAGACACGATTGTGGCAAATACATGTTTTAATCAAAATTAATAAAAACCATGAACTTAGGCGCAAGAGAATTTTTTACAGAGGCTCTTTCAATTGGTGACAGGATAATGATGATTTATATAATTCCCTTCCACCTGTAGTGCACACTAACGTAGTGAGGGAGACTTGGGTCACTTGCGGGCACCGGCAACCAGGTTCCAAAATCCAGCAGAGGTACAACTGTTTGACATGCGAGGCGTTTTCACAGCTGAGGTCTCTCAGTAACTGTTGGGGTGGGTGAAAATCCGTTGGCGTAGTTGAGAATTCCGGGCATCGGAGGGAGAACTCGGGAAGTGATTTAATAAGCGGTCATGCAGTTGGGTAGGAATCGTTCAGAGTGACTCAGACACTGGGACGGGTGAGCGGGATGAGATGGGGTTTCTAAGGGATAGTTTCGTCACTCGCGGTGTAATCAAAACCCAGACGCACACCAGGTGACGTCAGAATGAGTGCTGAACACTAAACTTGCACTCACAGAAACCACAGGCAAACGAAACTAGCACCTCCACTCCATAATTACACAGAATCACTCGGCCACAGAGATCTCTTACCTGACGCCCAGGATAAGGCTGGCTTCCCGTTTGGTCATCTTCTGCTCAAAACCCCCCTTATAATACGCAGAAAATGCCTGGGGATGAAAGAAGGAGCAGTGTCTTAAACAGCCACAAAGAGGAGCTCTCGCACAATACTGCCGGCAACAAAATCAAATGCTGTCATTGAGTTTAGTTGCAGTCAAATGAACCTGAGACACAGGAGCAAGCTAGCCATCACAAACTAACAAATAATCTAGCCCCATCTTCATAGCTACAGGATACTAATATAGACAGCATGAGCAGCATTTTTGTCAAAATCACCCAAACATAATAGAGCTTCAAAATTGGCAATGAAAGCTACACCCCAAAGTAACACAGGCCCCCTGAGTGAACTGTGAGTCAGTAAATGTGTGAGTGTGTTATCCAATACTTACTGATGACGGCATTTTCTTCACTGTTTCTGTGAGAACTTGACCCAGAGGCTTCCAAAGCTGGAACGCATAGCGCCCTTAAATTACAGAAAGTAGAGTTACAGCGAGGTAAAAACAAAAGCACATTTAGTTTAACGAACAGAAGTAAATGTGTACATGTGCCGAAAGCTAAACAAAAACTGTAGTTAGACTCTGACAATTTTCCACTGGTGTTAGTCACACACTGGCATTCAAAGAGAAGATTTTAGCATCTATGGTGCAACGTTGGTCACTCCAAACATGTAAGTGCAGAACAATCCCCCCCACCCCTTCAAAACTCATACTGAAGAAGATTTCACAAACATGCACAAGAAATGCAATTCCCTTTCATTATGTGATCCTAAGGTTCTACTTTCACTGAATGTCCTATTCCTGACGCCTCATAAGCCACCAAGTGGTCCAGTTTAGTTCAGTGTGTTACACGTTGGAAGGATTGTTCGTGTGTCTCCATTGTAAAAAGTTGTGGATGGCCATAAAAGAGCTGTTCCAATCTGTCCCATTATTTGTTACGCTGCTGAGCCACTTAGAACACTGATCTGACACTAAAAGGTGAAGCTAGAAGCACTGCAGTCTATTTATTGGTGAAGAGAGAGTCATCACTCTTGCTACGCTACTTGCTTGGTTGATGCAGCCAATACCATCCTATAACAACCCCACCTACATTTACAGTGCTGCATGCGGTGAAAACGCAAGCCAGACCTAGTTTTAGAGACAAGTCCGAACATATTATGGACCAGTTCCTGGGATGCAATGCCGAAAGTGTTTGGTGGAAGTGCGGCTAAGCTAACTCCAAGTAATCACAAGCTACTGAAGAAGACAGCCACAGTGGAGCACAGACATCATATAAAACAATGGGGAAAAAGAGCTAAATAAGAAAACCTGGTTACCACAAATCTCTGGCAGTTCTGCACACCACAATCATGACTTTTTAGCAATCCTAGCTGTATACAAGCCGATCTTTATATATACCATATTAACACACAAAACATTTGAAGACGGCCACTGTTCTAGTACAGAAATCATATAAAACAATGGGGGGAAAATAGCTAAATTAGAAAACCTGGTTACCACAAAACTCTGGCAGTTCTGCACACCACAATGAAGACTTTTTAGCAATCCTAGCTGTATACAAGCAAATCTTTATATGTTCCATATTAACACACAAAATAATTTCAGCAGGATGATATGTACACAAAATGTAATCACCAGACTACATTACATAAAATCAGAATAATTTGCAAACAATTTTTATTCGCACTAGAGACAGCCACTGATGATTGTGTTCACCGCAAAGATAAGTTACTTTATTTCAGCCTTGCGGCAGCTTGGCTTCATACCTGGAATTAAACCCTGTTACTGCACAGAGGACCATGTACTGGCCCAGTCTCTGGAAACAAGAGGTCCTCTGAGCCTCGATCTACGAATCAAACCCGAGGCTCGACTTCTTGAATACAGCCACAAGCTGGATTAATAGCCTTTACATCCTAACCCAACAGCCACTGCATTCCAGCCCACACAGAGGAGTTAGTATCGAAAGGATAAACGCACACTACACCCGCCAAACTACATGAATAGCAGGAGACCATATGAGGCGTGTAGTTTGCCAAAACAAGTAATGAAAAAATAGACGTGGCTTGTCAGGGAAGCATTTCAGAATCAAGAAGCAAAGTAGATACAGCGATCTGAACTCCGGAAAAAACACACTGTGACCCGCACATACAAGAGCAGCCAGCACGGCAGCTATTGCCATGACAGCATTATCATGATGACGTTGTTCCCAGAGGTTCTCTTCAAGGTCACTATGTCCTTGAATCGTAAGGTGGGGCTGCCCAACCTTCCTCCAGATCCACTCTTCTATACTCCAATCATACACAGAAAACACCTCATCCGACAACTAATGCAGGTCTGCTCCTCCCTTTTCCTGGACATGGAATCTTGGACTGGTTTTTGATCCAATCCTGACAAAGCTTGTCTTTGTTACAAATAGACTGATCGGCCTATAATAATTGATGGACAGGTGGATCCATCCCCCATCTAATCCCCTTATATCCGGTCAGGGTAATGGAACAGTTGGCGTCTGTCTCCGAATGCTGTAGCGAGAGGCCAGCAGGCATACAACCTGGACAGTGGTTACAACAGTGGTACTATGGTGACAAAAAGGAACAAGGCTTGTAAATAGGGTGTTGATGGATACAGTTCCAGAGGGGTGTATCTGGAGGTTTCTCTGAGCCTAATGGCATTGATTCTCTGGAGGAAAAAGCCCATTATCAAGGGGAAGACGTCCTCTGTGATGTGCAAGTATTGCCGCTTCCAATAATTCCGTTATTTAACTAGCTCTGAGGTTTTTCAGTTTTAAACTTTTGCTATGATTTTGATATTGTTCCAAATAGTCAAGCTAGCTATTATCACTAACCATTAGACTGTGCTCAGAGACGTGGTAGTGTAGTGGTTAAGTATGCTTGACTAGGGATCAAGAGGTCCTGATTGCAAGTCCTTGCCTCATGTCATTCACGGTGTGTTCTTGGGCGAAATGCCTCACTCCACCCAGGTGTACAAATGGGTACCAGAAAAGTGTCAGGAAAGCCTGACCCAGAGCTGGGGGAGTACTGCAATGGACTGGCATCCCATCCCGGGGGGGTAGCAATACTCCCAGTCGCTTCGTGCCACGGAAACTGGGGTTAAGCACCGGCCTGATGGGCCCCTAGGCTCTGAACAAACTTACTTTACTTACTTTATTAGACTTTGATAATAATTCTGAATGTAGGAGCATATTGCTCTGTATGGTGATCCGTTTCAGAACATATACTGCATTTAAAGGAAATAAAATGTCTTTCAATAGGTATGCGCCATTTTATTATGCGCACAGCTCGAGGACTTCAATATGCCCTTTTGGCTGTTATGTTCAAAGCAATGGTTTTAATTTAACCTAGAGTAGCATATTGCCATTTTCCCTGATGGTGTGATATCTTTTTTTTGGTATATATAAGGTATATTTCAGATATTACCTGGTTAGTGAGTTATACTTGCTCCTTAAAGGGCATTGAAAGTGCTTATTAAAGTTTTCCATGCACTTATGTGCAAAGTGACTACTAGCAGGTAAGCTGCATGGCACGTGAGATTCACTACTGTTCGCGACAAGGCCACCAAGTGAAGGAGGTACTGCTCGCTTTGCCACAGCAGAGAGAAACTGAACGAGACGTTGTACAAGTGTAGTTCTTGAGATGTCCCTCTCTGCGCTGTGGCAGAACGCATCCGTTTTATCAAGTACCATGACCTACATAAAAGTCGGGCACTGCAGGACTGAGTATACAGCCCGGTGTTCCGTGTAAATAGCCTTCACCTTTTTTTCTTTCTTTAATTTGCATGCTTCCTAAAGTCTAACCCCTTATCCGCATTGTGGGAGGTGGAAAAGCGCACCAGTTCCTTGCAGGGTAAACATTCTGACCAATGCTTTAAATGAGCACTTCTGCTGCCTAATGAGGCTCTGGTGAAAAATGGATAAATATCAATACTTTATAATGGAGAAAAAGCTTTTGTTTTGTTTTTTTGGTTTACGAGTGGTTTTGGAGAGCAGTGATGTCCATTCCTCCTACATTGTTTGACTGATGCTAATTCCCACTTGAAAACCATCAATTTATATTGAGCTTCTTGAGTCAACATGATTGATTTGTGGTAAAACAAGTCTATTTCATGATTGAATGTGTGCCATTTGGAAAGCCATTTGAAAAGTCATTTGGAAAGTGCTCTTAGTTGGCTCATGAACAGTTGGTAATTTCGAATATCACACTCAGATATAAATTACTTGTGGTCAAGGAGTTTATGACCCCGGAAATGTATCGTTTTATTTCGAAGCCATTTTTCGATTCTCTGCATTTCATTCTGAACATTGAATTTTTATGAAGATTCTTTGCGTTTGCTGCCCTTATTCAGTTCAAAAATTATGAAAATAAACTAAAAATAAGCGACATTCTAAATGCTATGTGACTTGTTTCATTTGAAGGAAACCTCTGGAATTTGGATAAATCTTACCTATTGTACTTGTCAGACTATAAATAAATTCTTTCAAGCAAAGTCATTTCTTTCTGGCCTTTAGTTTTGATTTCATTTACTGTGAAAGGTAGGCTGCATCATGGCTTGAATTTCCTGGGGGCCGCCATATTTGTAAACTTGCAATGCATCTTAGGAGTGATGCCATCTGGCTGCTTGTCCGTTTGAAATACAACTGTAGGAAGAACTTGCATGGAAATTATAGAATACATCTGAAAATGGCTCATATTTTGCTATATCAATTTGAACCAGAATACTCCTCAGTCCGTGTTTCAACTAGGAGCTTCATCAACAAGAAAATGTTCCTTTTTTCAGCTTCTCATATAAGCACTACCTGCGTCCTTGGCCAACTTAAACAGCTGACGCGCATTTGCAGCTGACAGTTTTTTTTACACATATTGACCAGGGGCAATAAACTCTTTTGCGTTAAGGGCATGAAAAAGTGAGATTTGGAGAGTACGTGAGCACTGGACATTTTGTACGGCAGAAGAAAAACTGAAGACCATTAACAAACCTGCAGTAAGCGAGAAGACAACGTTTTAAGAAGGGGGGGCTGCCAAACAAATGTAAAAGTATAATGTCAATATCATTTTTTTCATCGCAGCATAAAGGCGCTATGGTCATGTTGGTCTTTGCAAGAACGTCACAGCAACTGGGGTGCCAACCAGTAATCGCCATATAATTCCTAACTGGACATAAAGACTGATCATTGATAATTATTCTGCAGTAGTCTTATATTTTTTCTTCATTTAATCCAATTAAGTTTCTTTGAAATGTTAGTCTACAGTAGGGTGCAAAAATTTGGGCACCCCTGGTTTAAATGTCTGTTATACTTAATCTCTAAGTGACTGAATGCAAACCTGAACACTAAATGCTACAAAGTTAAACATGACGCCTTTCTGTAAATTTAAAAATGAGGTTTCTTTTTATTTTAATTTTTCAGAGTTTTTAAATGATAAGAAAGGAAAAAGGGCCCTGGGCAAAGGTTTGGGAATCATTTTGGATTATTCTTTGTTACCTTTTAAGATGATAATTACTAAGGCCCAGACCCAGGTGATTTACTCCTTAGGGCTTCAATGAGTCAGGTGAATATAATTCCAGGGTTGAACTATATATTCTGAAGTAACTACATGCCTTCTAAAGTATCCGACTGTGGTGGTTGTTGTGTCTGGTATAAAAAAACCATGTGTTCTTCTAAACAGTTGTCCAAGGATGTCAAAATCAATATAATTCCACCAACTTCCACCAACAAGGAGAGGGCTACAAAAAAAACTCTCGTAATGTTTCAAACTACCCATTTCTACTGTCAGAAACATTGTAAGAAAATGGAAATTTTCAGCTGGGCCTGGGGAAAGGGGGTATTAGGTGGAATTCAACACACTGGGCTTGGGGGGAGGGGGGGGGTATTGCCTTCTTCAGCACGCTGTGCCTTGGTGGGGTATTGGGCCCACTTCAACATACTGGGCATGAGGGGGTATTAGGCCGACCTCAACACACTGGGACTAAGGGGGGTATTGAGGCTATTTCAACACACTGGGCATGGGGGGGGGTATTGGGTCTACTAAAACACACTTCAACACCCAAAGAGGTATCCAACAGGGCAGCCCTTTTCATATAACCGTATGTATGATGTTATACAATGCATAAATCCTGTATGTATTGTGTGACAACCCGTTAAATAAGCAGTTCCTTTAATGAGTATGTGTGCTGGCTTGTGGGACTCTGAAGAAAAATTGACAAAATTCTAAACTGCATCATGGAGAAAAGGCATGTGTTGTGTTTAGAGAGGTTACTGGTGACCATTGATGTCCAATTGCACCAATACAGATAAACTCATGCTAAATTCAAAGAGAAAATCATTATTCCATATGAATTTTGTACGTCAAAAGTTGATTTGTGTGAAATATATAATTACGATTTCATAGAGCACCATTTTGGGGGATGTTATGTTTGCAGCCCTTTTTCTTTACCAAAATCATGAAAATAAACTGAAATACGATGCAATTCTAGATGCTATAAGTGTCCTGACTCAGTTGAGCTATACCCTTCCTCACTGTGAAGCTGCAATCTTGAATTATAAAGCCTGAAATAAGGTAACACATGAATAGCCAGATTTGGCTTCTGCGCAAAGCGGTTAAAGGAACTGCATAGTTTACTGTCAGAACATTCACTCAGACGGAATGCACGCTGTTTACGATTCCAACCATCCAAGTGAAACGCAAGCTCGTAACAACCCTTTTCACACCCTATAACTTACGACACAGTAATAGCTGTTCGGATTTTAAACGAGCGAAAGTCCAAGGCGTTCCATTTCGTAGAATGCGGTATGCGATGTAATTCATTATGCAATTAATATTAAACCGTGCCCCTGGACCTCTAGAATTAAAACAGCCCCAAAACATGACTAACCAACCATCATACTGCATGGTGGGTATAAGGCATTCTTCCTTATAGGCATCTCTGTTTCCACGTCAAACAGGCAGAAGCTGTATCTGACCAAAACATGCAATTTTTTTACGTTTGGCAAACTCAGAGCGCTTGCTTCAGTGTCTTCTAGTCAGAAAAGGCTTTCTTCTGGTAACCCTTCCACAGAGCCTGTGGTTGTAAAGGTGGTGCCTGATGGAGCTTTTTGAAACCTGGTGACCCTAATGGTGCTTTTCCACTACGCGGTACCGGCTCTACTCTACTCGCCCTCTTTGCTTCTCCATTTGGAAAAAGTATCTACTACTTGGTACTTGGTACCACCTTTTCTGGTACTTGCTCTCCTGTGGTTCCAAAAAAAGCCGACCTGCTGCCAGTAGGAACTAAAATGTGATGTCACAACACCGCAGCCCACTGATTGGTCAGAGAGATTCCTCACTGCGAAAGACAATTCCGTAGTCGACCTTGGGACAACACATTCGAGTTAGACTGACGAGTCTCAAAATTAGCGTAGTTATTATGATCATCAACCAATATTGTTTTAGGCAACTTGTTCAATATACTGTGCTTTGCCTTACCTTACAAACATGGTTTCGTTTGCTCACCAAAGCTGCTACATTAATGAAATGTGTTTCATTTTGTCAGTGACTTTGTTCGTGGCAAAATTAAGTGGAGTTGTGTCCAGTTCTGTACCCCTAACTAATTCTCCTAGAGAAAGTTATGTGATGCTACCTGTTCTAAGAAAATCCCGCAGAAAAATAACTTTATGGGTGTTCACAAATAATTTTTCTCTTAAAGTTATCACAGATGAGATGGCGCATTATAAAGCGATGAATTCTGATTCTCCCCCATCTCCTGCGATTTGCATATTTGCAACACTGAACTCTGCTCTGCGATCACTGCCATGCTTTAACAATCCATACGTCTGCCACCAAACTAAATGTACATTCGCACAACATGCCTATTATGGATATTATTGCTTAGCATTGTTAGGTGGTACCCAATTTAATGTGTGACTGAATTGGACATAACAATGCCAAAAAGAAAATACAATTCAACACTCGCCGGACTTTAGTGCCATAACGTGGTGATGGTAGTGCGCATCACCTGACTTGAACACATAAATCTTCAACAAAATTAATAGCATAAATGTAAACTTGATATAACTGGAGCTGCATTGTGTGCCGTCTTGAGGATGACGTTGCGGAAGTTTCGTGCTGCGCCGCCAAGACGACCAGCTACACTGAGGCAGTACTATCCTCTAATGGAAAACGACCCGCCAGGAAAGTACCCGGTACAAAGGCGGGTGGAGTAGAGTAGAGAACAGCCGGTACCACATAGTGGAAAAGCACCATCAGATGCCACCAAGGCCTGAAATTCCTTCAAAGTGATTCTTAGGGATTTTGTTGCTTCGTTTACTATCTCCCTCAGTATCTTGGGGGCGGCAAAATGCAGTTGTGTCCTTTACCCTTGAGGTTTTCAACAGTTCCATATCGCTGAAATTTTTAAATAATTGCTTTGAAAGTGCTCAGTGCTCCGGTAAAAAGGTTTTAGGACACCCAAATCTTTCCAGTTTGTATTGAAAATTATGCAGTTCCAGTCCAACGAATTGCTTGAAATTGTACAAAGGTAAGTGGTGAACTGTCAGAAGTTTTAAACAAAAGGAAAGGTTACCCAGGTTTTTTGCACGCCACTGAGTAGGTGAAAGGATGGTTCCTCAGTGTGTGACATCAACTGTCAAACATGGAGGAGGAAGCGTGATGGTCTGGGGCTGTTTTGCTGGATCCAGGGTCAGTGACTTATAGAGTGAAAGGCACCCTGAACCAAAACGGTTACCACAGCATTCTGCAGTGCCATGCAGTACCTCTGGTGTGTGCCTACTGGGTCAGGGGTTCATCCTACAGCAGGATAATGACCCAAAACATAAGTCCAAGCTCTGCCAGAACTACCTTAGGAAAAAAGAACAAGATGGTAAACTTGAACACATGGAGCAGCAGCACAGTCTCCAGACTTAAACCCCAGTGAGATGGTTTGGGATGAACTGGACAGAGGAGTAAAAGCAAAGCAGCCTACAAGTGCCACACATTTATGGGAACGTCTGCAACAGAGTTGGGCAGAATTTTCTGAAGAATATCTGATTTCCATTGTAGAAAGAATGTCACGAGTGTGTTCAGCTGTTATATCTGCCAAAGGTGACCATTTTGAGGGAAAAGTATAAACCAAAAAATTTTAAAAATTGATGCCATGATTTCTTTTTTTAACTTTGATCGTTACTTTGTTCTAACATGTCTATGCTTTCATTCCGGAGTCCAATGAGACACTAAACTGCATAATTTTCCATTAAAAAACTGGAAAAATTGGGGTGACCTAAAACTTTTGACCGGTAGTGTATGAAGTTCTATGACCATCTGCCTCTTTTGAACTGACAGTTGTTTTGTTTTCTGCCTGGTGTTGGATGACAAAGGGATATTGCAATTGTGTTACCTCTTTTTTATACGCTAGTGAAACAGGAAGTGGCTCAATATAGTTCCTTAACACCTAGATGAAACTGAAGTTGAAATGATTACCTAGTTTAATTTAGCAGTGTTTCCCATACATTGACAAGATTATGGCGACCCACGTGTTGATCATTCGTGCGCACATTTGGGGGGGTGGGGGGAAATCGAAAAATAGGAAAGGTACTGAAAGACGTGGAATTTGCGCAATTCCGCCCCCTCAACCACACCTCCCCTGCCCAACAAAATGAGAATCACCTCCACAACCTCCACCCCCCGCTCAACAAACAAAATGAGAATGATCCCCCAGACATCGGTCTGCCACCACACGTGCCCCGATATTCTCTAAAAATTCTGTGGGAAACTGTTTTGGTTTGGGTTATTTTCTATAATCTTTAAGAGTGCCATTAACTGTGAAGCCTTGATTTGGAGGACATTGATTTTTTACTTACATCTTAATTCAGTAAATGATTTTGGTTTGTTCTGATGGAACATTAATATCACGCAGTATTTCTCACACTTTGTTATTTAGAGTTTCTCCTTAAATATATTCTGAGAATCTTTGAAAGTATTGTTTGTGCACTGCCAGTCAGAAGTGCCAGTAATTTTGGATATATATATATATGAAGAGTTTGTTTCCAAAACGCAATTTATCCATTTTACTCATTTACAGTAAATCAGCTTTTTCTATGTCAGCGCCTATTGCATTTTACAGCAAAACACAAACTTTAGCCATGACAAAAATACACCTTTTAGTATGAAATTCTACTGACGGATTTTTGCGCCAAAAGTAGAAGCGAAGGGCTATTGCTCTATGGTAATATCTCAATTTTTGTAATCTTGGCACTTACTGTGTTTTGGAAACAAACTCTTCATATTAGCCAGGTGTAGTCGGGTTCTCTTACCTGCTAAGCCAGCAGCAGCGACGCCAAGTCCAACAGCTATCAATGTACCGCCCTACAAAAATAAAAAAAATAAAAAATGCCTTATCATACAATATTATTATCGAACAGAATATCTTGTACACAGTATCAAGTTGTCATAAAATTTCTCACCATGAAATTTCCTGACCTTGGACAGATGTGCTGACAAAACCTTGAACTGCAGGTACTTGCAAAACCATCCAACAATTCATCCATCAAGATTAGCGGATTTGACACAATTCGAGAGCACTGCCCCAGTATTTCCTATAAATGTTAAGAGTGGTGGACGAACAAGCGCGGAGCCTAATATCATACATGGAGGCACAATTATAATGAGAAATTATTATTTAAAATAGACATTTAAGGATGGGAGGCACCCGTTTTATTATGTTGTTTAAATACCTCCTCATTGTGCTCCTCGAAAGGACCACGATATCTTTTCCCCCCGCGCATCCTGCATTTCTCTTGAGGTAGCTTGTGGATTTTTATTTGTGTCCTGAACAATTCTCCTGGTAGTTTGCGCTGAGATCTTTCTTGGCTTAACAGACTTTGGCTTAGTATCAACATATCCCCTAATATTCCACCCCTTAATCATGGACTGAACAGTACTGACTGGCATTTTCAAGTCTTTGGATAACCTTATATACCCTTTCCAGTCTTTAAAAACTTGAACTACCTTGTAGACCTACTACAAAGGTCCTTCCTTAGACAGTTCTTTTCCGCTCCCTACGGCTCAGTGTCTAGCCCAGGGGTCGTCAACCCTGGTCCTGGAGAGCCGCAGTGTCTGCTGGATTTTGACGCTACTCTGCACTTAATTGATGAATGAAAGCAGTTCATTACACCCTTAACTCATCTCACCTGGTGTTTTAGGTTTAAATAGGGTGGACAAAACCAAACTCAGCACACCCTGTGCTGTTAGCAATACTCCTGCACTGAGGGAATAAAAAGCCAATCAATCAACCCACAAGAACCCAGGAACTACCCACAAGACTCCTAGAGCCAATTAAACAGGCATGCAGGTTGTGACAGAAGTCTATGTGGAAACCAAGATTCGTCAATGTAGTTGGACATTTAGCATAGTTGTAATCCGGACAAAGTAGAGGTTCAAAGTAAAGATTAAAGTTTATAGGGCAGGGGTAGCAAGCCCTGGTACTGAAGAGCCACAGGGTGTGTGAGTTTGGTTTTCTCCACCCTATTTAAATCTTAGACACCAGGTGTGATGAGTTTGGCTTGTAATGAACTGCTTTCATTCATCAATTAAGTACAGAGTAACGTCAAAAACCAGCAGACACTGCGGCTCTCCAGGACCAGGGTTGACGACCACTGGTCTAGCCACATCATTGCATCCACTCGGGAGCGAACAAAATCAATGACTAAACACAGACACTCGCGACAATTTAAATACCCACAGGCGTGAAACCCTAAATAGCCATGTAAACCTGAATGTGTTCACCTTGTGTCTCAATAACAAGGTCAAACATTCAAGGGTATGTAAACTTATGATCATGGCCATTTGGGCGATTTCAGAAATCATTATGATTTAACAAGAGTTGTCAGAAGACAACACAGCTCGCCGGAAAACTTTAACCTTGCTGTCCACGGACGCCGACGCCAACGCAGAGGGTATGGCAATAACTCTCCGGGGACATTCGTCCCAGCGAGCTAAAAAGGAGCCAAACAATTATATGATGATAAATTATTTCACATGATCACAATGCTTAAATAAAATACATGTTTTTTGCAGGATGAGTCATATTTTCAAAATAAATGGCAACATGCCACAAATTCAGCAAGGTTATGCAAACTTTTGAGCACAACTGTACGCCTTCAAATGTAAACGTGCGACCAACCACCCCTGCAGCCCAGGCAAACTTCACATTTAGAAATATATGAGCTATTGTTCCAGCATTCGCAACTATCACACCTCTGTTGAGTCTGCCGATCTGAAATGAAAGATGTTTTTCATGTACCCTCAATTAAAGGTTCTGTCATCACACCTGTCCGACAACATACAGGCTGGTGACGATTTAATCGACCCTCTAACACTATATTACAAAATAATGGAAACGAAACATTAGTGTTTGTTATTGTATAAGTACTGTTGTAAAGAAAATTAATGACCAATAAAATAAAATCACATTACAGGTCACTAAATAACCCATTTGTGATAAGCCACGATACACTTAAATGAATGTACCCATCGTGAATTTTACGTGTTGAATTCATCGGCCCCCTGGTGAAGGCACTAAACGTATAAACACTCAGTGGGTGAAGCCTGCCACAGGGGAGGGGTCGATGAAAATGTTCGCCACTATAGACTATGTATCCATTCAGTTTGCCGCGGATACACAGGTACAGCATGTTCGTAAATTTGTGATGGCAATCAAATCCATCACAAATGCATAAAATAAATAAATAGATAAAACACTATAATCATAAAGGATAAGAAACTACTGTAATGATCATTTCCTTACAGGCAACTCACTGCTGACTAGCTAAGTAAGGTAGTATGCTTTGCATTTAGCGAGAATATATACACAAATATATCACAAAAATTACATATTGCATATTTTTAAATCTTGTAAACTCACGAATCGTTTATCGATGTCAGTTTCGCTCCGCACGGTTGATTTTGGAGTATATTCGGCATATCTCATCAAGTCACTATCCACAGACATATCGCCACTCGCCATGCTGTCAACTCAAGGGCACTCAACTACGGTGTAAAGGTTGGGACAAACAATGCGCAATCGCCAGGAGTTGAGCGATTTGTTTCATTCGGGACTGGCTACTTTGTATTGGATGGGTGACGATTACTCAATTGAATACAGTAACTGAATTGAATGAAATAATACAATGATTAAAGACACATTTTTTTTCCCATCGTCGACATACTACAAGCGTGTGTTTATTTACAACGATTAAATTTTAATGACACTTTTAATCGTTCAGTTGTTTTCCAGATCCCCCAGAATTTCTTAATTCCGTTTCCCCAGTTGTTTCGTAATAATTTTGAAACTAGATTCATTTTTTTTTTTTCTTATTCTTCCTACTTAAAACATCCCCACCAACCTCACCCCAAAAGTGATCATACAGCGCCCTCCATAATTATTGGCTCCCCTGGTTAAGATGTGTTAAAAGCCTTCAAATAAATTAAATTTTTATTTCAGAAACATACTCACACTAAAAATTGTAGAAAAATGTAACCTTCAACTCAAACGAATTTTGAGGGAAAAAAAAATCCCTGTGTAAGAAATAATTTTTTTTCCTAAAATCACCTGTTCCACAATTATTGGCACCCCTAACAATGCCTAGGAAATAAATGTAATTGGAGTATTTCTACCATTTCTACAGTAGTTTACAAAGTTGATCAGAGCATTTAGGAACATTTAATTATTAAATCATCACTTCCTGTTTCCCTGGGGTATAAATACGACGTGACACAGAGGCCATTTCTCTTATCCACTCTTCAACATGGCAAAGACAAAGGAATACACCATTCAAGTAAGGCAGATGTGTGTCGACCTTCACAAGTCAGGCAATGGCTACAAGAAAATAGCCACTCGCTTGCACCTGCCCATATCTACTGTCAGAGCAATCATTAAGAAGTTAAAAACAACTGGAAGAGTGTTAAGCAAGCCTGGAAGTGGACACAAGATTATTTTGCCACCACGCACAGTGAGGAGGATGGTAAGAGAAATAAAAAGTTCTCCATAGCTCAGTGTTAAAGAACAAATTGTAGCATCTTGGGGTCACAAAGTCTCCAAAACAACCATCAGGCACTATCTACATGCCAACAAGCTGTTCGGGAGGCATGCATGGAAAAAACCTTTTCTCACTCACAATCATAAACACAAATGTCTGGAGCTCGCTAAGCAGTACTGGGACTTCAACTGGGACTGTGTGCTTTGGTCAGATGAGACCAAGATAGAGCTTTTTGGCAACAAACACTCTAAGTGGGTCTGGCAGAACACAAAAGATGAGTATGCAGAAAAGAACCCTCATGCCCACTGTGATGCTGTGGGCCTGTTTCTCTTCCAGAGGCCCTGGGAACCTTGTTAGGATGCATGGCATTATGAGCGCTTTGAAATACCAGGACATTTTAAAACAAAATCTGGTGGCCTCTGCCCGAAAGCTGAAGATGGGTCATCAATGGGTCTTTCAGCAAGATAATGACCCTAAACATGTGGCCAAATCTACACAGAAATGGTTCACCAGACACAGAATCAAGCTCCTCCCATGGCCATCTCAGTCCCCAGACCTCAACCCCATTGGAAACCTGTGGAGTGAGCTGAAGAGGAGAGTGCAGAGGAGAGGACCCAGGTCGCTGGATGATTTAGAAAGATTGTGCAAAGAGGAATAGTCGAAGATCCCTCTTTCTGTATTCTCCCATCTTGTGAAAATTATAGGAGAAGATTAGGTGCTGTTTTGGTGGCAAAAGGGGGTTGTACAAAGTACTAACATCGGGGGTGCTAATAATTGAGGCACACATGATTTGATGTAAAAGAATTATTTCATAATGTGGGATTTTTTTCCCCACTGAATAAATGCACTTGAATTAAAAGTTGGATTTTCCTTTTTTTTCCATTGTGGTCCTATATTATTTAGAAAAAAAAAAGAATTTATTAGAGGCTAAAAAACACATCTTTACCAAGGGTGCCAATAATTATGGAGGGCGCTGTGTGTGTACATATACATATAATTTTTTTTTTTTTTCACAACACCATCAACACAATTTCACAGCATGGTCAGTCATCATAGTGATTTTAAAAAACTTGAGTTGTTCATTTTCATGTCTATAATAATATATTTTGCAAAGATACTTACATATCAATTAGAATAGTAGGTTAGCTAACTCGCAGTACAATAATCAGACCGTAACAAAAACAAAAAAAAAAAAAAACATTTAACAAAAAAAAATGTCCAAAAGCATTAAAAGAGTTTGCATGTGTGGAGTTTGCATGTTCTCCTCGTGTTCACGTGAGTTTCCTCTGAGCACTCTGGTTTCCCCCACCCAGAAAAACATGCAGGATAGGAAAATTCCTGCCAGTAGCAAGGAACTAGCTGTAGAACTGAAGTTGGCCCCCTCTGTGGCTGCCCACTGCTCCTAACTATTGGGTGGGTCAAAAGCAGAGAACAAATTACCCCATGGAATTCAATAAGGTATATCTATCCATCTAAGGTAAGGCTATATGTCTCTTTGAGGGCTGCCTTTGCTGAGACATTAGGGTAGTGTGCTGGGTTGGGGTGATTGAGAGTACACTGGGGTGTAAAATTACAGAATCATCATCTCTCAGACCCAATAAAACCAAATTGGGCATTGCTATCAGTGTTATCACCTCTATCTTAATTAAGTAACTTTACAAAAATAGAACATTTTATGAATCAATAAATTCACACATGAAATGTCATCTTAATTGTAGACAAAACTTGAAATTAAAAAAGCATTATTTATTACTGTGAAATTAAACGCAGAATATGTTGAAAAAATGTTTATAAATGAGTTTTCCATGTATTTTGTATACTTAGAAAACAATATGATGACTGTTGGAGCTGGCTTGCCCCTGGGGGCGTCTTAACTCAAACAAGCGGATATTTCACCTCAACAGTAGGATAAAATTCCCCTTTACATTATTTTTAGTATTGTGTCACTTTTTTTGACTGCATTAATTCACTATCCCTAACCACATGTTGCTTCATTAATCAACATTCAGAATATGGAACACTGAAATTTAAGAGCGTCAATAAAAGAGAACATGGACTTTGCTTCACATGGGGAGCAACAGCAAATGATGTCACGATATTTATACAAAAACTGTTCCTTCGTCATCAGGGAACCACCTCTCTGCCCTGACTGCTCCATCAGAATCCAAACATTGCCGTTTGCTGTGCAGTCGCCCCTAGACTCCGTTCACCTGTAACGGGATGGATCCGCGTAGGACTTTGACACCAGATGAAAAATATACCTCACACAGCTTCTCAAACAGAAGATTGGATCCAGGAGCCGAGAATAGTAATGCAAATCAAGAATACCCGAACGAGTTCAACTCGTCGGGGGAACATAATGCTCAGTCTCAACAAAATAGCAGACAACCTCAATAGTGAGTTCATGCTACAAATTAATTTTCTATTCAGTTTTCATAAATTTTAGTATAATAGACCTGTTAGACCTTTATAAAATTGGTGAAATTGTGGATTAAGAGCTTGGCTGTAACTATTTATAGCGAAATATTTGTAATTCAATGCCAGCGCTGACGAAAACGACTCGTGCAGTTGACTTGCTAATAATGAATAACGTATTCAGAATTAAGGGCATGTTGAAATTATAAATATCATCATTTTGCCCAAGAATTTTGGAACATGGATGTTTCCTTTACTTCGATACGTTTCAGTTTCGTTTCCCAGGCGCTCTTTCGCCTTCAGAGCGAAGCAAGACTGCAGTTCGCTACTACAGCGGAGCGCATGCGTGACAAAAGGGGAATCCCTCATCTCTCAACGCTGTTTCAGAATTCGGGGATTCAGAGCGACGGCTGACTTGATAAATCCCTAGGATGTTATTGCGACCGCAGCCTCTTATTTGTTTTTTTCTGTATCTCAGCCTGGGCGGATGTTGGAGAGGCCATGAAATCGTCAGCGATTCAAATCCAATATATGCCAAGATTGGCTGGCCTCCAATAATTTGTTTAAAGGTCAAACCACAAGTAGACACGGAAATTAGTGGATTTGTAATGACTGAATTATGAGTAAAAAACCACACTCTGAATGTAATCCGGGAGTATCCCAGTGTTGATGGAAAATGCATGTTTTTGTGAATGTCAAGAGGAAATTCTGTGGTTTATTTGTGATCTTTATCACATGTCCTGTTATTACAAGTTTAACTTTTAAAAATTCTTTGGTAATTATGGGTGTTCACTTCTTGATACCCTAGACTGATTTACCTTTCCTTGAATCTTTGGATAAAATAGCACAGCGCCCCTGCTGACCAAGTTTTGTTTTACTTCCTTATATGCAATAATAATGGTAAATTAGTACAACAAGTAGGAGCTGGGTCTATACAGGATTGGACTAATGGTATAGAATTGCACTGACTTGAGCATTTTTTGTCTGGTTGCAAGAACAAAAACACCTGATGAGTTTTGCAATTGGAGGGTTTTGTTTGTAGGCTGAGTATTTCAAGATTGAGGGCACTCATGTGACTAATATATGTTTCATCTGATGAATCCTTCATAATGCAGGGAGTCCATAAAAAATTGATTAAAGTTTCTCGGCCTAAATGTTAAATGCCTCGTTATCGTGCCACCATATGGATGGGCTTTAGCAACTTGGGTAGAGAGTGATATTTCTAAGCTACTTACCATTTTTTTATGAATGCATATTTAGCCACTTCTATGGCAGAAAAATAATTAATGATGGCAAAATCCTAATGGTGTTTCTGCAGCTTCAGTGCTTTGGCCTTTGACATCATGTAGATAAGTAAACTGATGGATGCATTCCGAGATTACTGTAAAAACCTGATAACGTTGTTTCGTATTCTTGCAGTCGCGGCTCCTACACCATGATACCGCCGGTTGAGTCCCGCCGGGCCCAGATGCAGAGGAGTAAGTCCTGCCATGACACTTATTGTGTCTCTGTTGTGTGTCTGCTCTCCGGTTACTCTCCCGACTCTCATCATTCCCATTAGGTGAACCTGGTCACAACAGATGTTACTACCATTTGTTTCCCACTAAGACTAAAGCTGCTGCGATTTACTGTCAGCAGAACCATAGACATTCTGGTCCCGCCATCTCCAGGTTGAAAGTAGGGTCAAATGCATTTGTGGTGTTTTCCTTTACATGGATAAAAAAAAAAGTATTCTAAGTTGACCAAGAGGGAATGTGCAAGTCAGACTTAAACCACAAAATCTGTGATCTGGACCCTGTGAAACTTCGACATTTCCTGTTTTAATGATCTATATGAGGGTCTTTTATCTTCTCAATGAATGATAGATGGAGTTAGTTCAGTGGTTTCCTACAGCTCCAGGCAATGTGGAGACTGCAGTTACGGTATGACTGGGCTAAGAGACCATTTAAAATATCATCACTGGTCAGAGCTGTCCCCAAGGTTTCTGTCAATCTGATTTTATTGAGATGAAAACATTTTTGCATTCTTTCTCTCTCTGTCTCTCTCTTGCTATCTCTTACACGCACTCATACTTACCTACTCTCTCTCTCTCTCTCACTCACCCCCCACCCACACACACACACACACACACACATTTACACACACACCCAGTGGCACAGCAGGAAGAGCAGGATCTGCAGAGGTGGGAGGAGGAACACCGACCCGGTCCAATCAACCTCCCCCCGACCCAAATCGGTAAGATCAGAAGAGGCTTCAGTGTAAATCTGTGGAACAGGACCAGAGGTGCAGAATCCTGGAGTCAGAAAGTATTTATCAAGGTGCCAAGTCTTTCTCTTAGCCAGGAACCCAACTTCACTCATTACATCCACCTCCTGGCAGAAGATTTGGGTTATTGGGTAAATCCAAGCGGCTGGAGCTCAATACTGCAGAGCACCTCTATTTTCTGAGCCTGGATTTTACACTTGTAAAAAGGAAACTACTCGAAAGGCTTTAAAATCCTGCTTGCAAATGATCTCTTTTACCCTGCATTGCTTCAGTGTTTACAGAATGTGTTTTTGAGTACATGCATACATTTTATAAATGTCCTTTCAATTCACATAAACTTTAAAAAACTGCTTGAAATATTTTCTGTTACTCTGTACAGGTGCAGAGTTTACACACTGTACTGATGTAAATAGAGAATATCATATGTGCATTTTCATATCACACCCTGTATCACACCCTGACCCCAATACCACCCGAGACCTTTAGCTCAAGGGCTGATACTGGTCGAGCATTGATACAGGGTGTGATATGAAAATGCCAATATGATATTCTATTTATCAAATATTCATTTTGACCAGACGTAATGATGCATTTAGTCCAAAGCATTTGTTTCAGGTTATTATTGTCATCATTAATGGCCAGTAGCATTTCAATAATAAAGAACACAAATAAAACTTATCATTTATCTACAATAGGCGTGTCATCATCAGAACAAAGTTAAACTAGCCAGCTATTTTGCGGTTAGGGAAATTAGCCCGATAGTGCGAATTTGTATCTCCATTAGCCCAAAAGCTCTCTGCTGGAGAAATGAAGACGCAACATAAATAGCGAGCTAGTTCGCAAATTAGCTGGCTATTTCACAAGCTTAGATCAAGATTTATTGGGAAAATTTCCTGATCAAATTAGCAGGCTATTTGTGTCTTCTCTGCCTGGGGGCAGATACGGATGATCCAGGATTTTGCCCGCGGGCTAATACGTACAGCCTCGTGCCTCGCGCTTGTATTGCAGGTGCTGATTCCCTGTATTTATAAGGATGTATATAATAAACATACATATCATCCATTCATTGATCAGCTGTTATACTGTTATGCTAAAATTATTTCTGAGTATCATCAAGCAATTTGTTCAAAAGATCCACAAAGTGTTATGAAATTGTGATGGAGAACTTTAAAAGGTTCAGTGAGTCATGCACATCTTTTATTAAACCTACTGTTTTTGTCCTTTTCCTATTTCTTGATTACATGATCAGGTGGTGCCTTGACAATGACTGAAGCCAGACAGAAGCTGATTTTACAGTCAGGGAACTATAAGCTCCAGAAAAAGGTAGGCCCCTTCGCAAAACCATTTTATTGTGGGACTGAACAGCACTGTGGGAGGGTTCTGAGTTATACTGAGAACAGTTATTTGGATAACTTTGTAATCTTGGTTTGTGGGACAGACCCCTGGTCCTAGATGATTGTAGATGAATGGGTACTGGGCTTAGAGCCAAGTGGTTGTAGGTTCGGATTCAGGCTGGAACAAAGCTGTTGTAGCCTTCGCCTGAGGGTTCAAAACCTGAACAAGCTTTCATGGACACTCAGCCTGAGTGATGGTAATGGTGCTGTATGTGAAGTATTAAATTTGAGTCAGTCAGTCTGAATAAGGGCATCTGCTAAAAGCCAAAATGTAAGCCCTTTGTCCCCAATTAATAAAGAAGCAATGGAAAAACTGTTGAGCAGAGATTTGAAGGGTTTAAGGCACAAACACCCTCACCCACAAGTGCACACGCTTCTATTTGCATTACATGCACTTTGAGTAAATATGGTGATAATGATATGAGCAGTTAATTAATAAGCCTGCTTTAGGTTGTACATGTTTACCATGATCTTGTTGAAGTGAAAGATCATTTTTCTGGGATTTTCTCCTTTATTAGATAGTTATAGAGTAGAGAGTGACAGGAAGGGGAAAGGGGAAAGACATACGGCAAATGACCCAAGCTGGAATCGAACCCGGGTTGCCACAGGAGAGACACAACCCCTATGTTGCGTGTGATCAGACTGATGTGCCACCAAGGCACCCCCAAATTTAGGTTAAATGCTCTATATGTGTCATTTCACAGCTAAAACAGGAAGCCATGGAAAGGCAGAGGCGGGAACAGGAGGAAGAACAAAACCAGCTGAAAAAGGCCATGCAGCGTGAGAAGGTGAGATCAGTATGAAAGATCAGTTTGTACTTTTTCTTCAAAAATGTGTCTGCTTAGGTTTTCAATTGGTTTTTCCGACTAGCTCTGACCAGCTCTGCCCCCCTTAGTTACTGTTGCTGCGCCCCACATGCTATGCAGCTCAGTTCCACATTGACAAGAGCACAGCAGAGGTTTGAACACCACTCTCTCGCGTGTATTCCTGAAAATATTGCTGTTTGTTTCTTACGGAATGCGTCCATCTAGTTCAGCAAAGTCGTCCAGAGATGCCTTAACTATTTTATTTAAAGATATATTATTTTTAACGGAACAGGGAAAGATACAAGGGTCACCGCGAAGTGTTGGCGATCGATGCAGAAAAGCCAAACACCCAATAAACTGCACACAGATTAAATCAGGCAAAATAGAGGAATCATACTGCACGTGTACAGCAGGGTAATGAGTTTTCATATGTTTGTTACCATCGCTGAGCTAAAAATAACACTGGATCCAGGATGCTGTCTAATATCAGTTGGCCATGAGTCAGACAATACGCTAGCTAGACTTTGTAATAAATCATATTACGCAATGAAGCTAACCCTTAAACTAGCTACTTTAGACGTAATCGAGTTACAAAACCCAAAGCCAGTGAAGTTGGCACGTTATGTAAATCGTAGATAAAAACAGAATACAATGATTTGCAAATCCTTTTCAACTTATACTCAACTGAATACACTGCAAAGACAAGATGTTTAATGTTCAAACTGAGAAACTTTTTTTTTTTTGCAAATAATCATTAACTTAGAATTTAAAGGCAGCAACACAGTGCAAAAAAGTTGGCACAGGGGCCTTTTTACCACTGTGTTACATCGCCTTTCCTTTTAACGACACTCAGTAAACGTTTGGGAACTGAGGAGACCAATTTTTGAAGCTTTTCAGGTGGAACTCTTTCCCATTCTTGCTTGATGTACAGCTTAAGTTGTTCACAGTCCAGGGTCTCTGTTGTCGTATTTTACGCTTCATAATGCGCCACACATTTTCAATCGGAGACAGGTCTGGACTACAGGCAGGCCAGTCTGGTACCCGCACTCTTTTACTACAAAGCCATGCTGTTGTAACACATGCAGAATGTAGCTTGGCATTGTCTTGCTGAAATAAGCAGGGGCGTCCATGACGTTGCTTGGATGGCAACATATGTTGCTCCAAAACCTGTATGTACCTTTCAGCATTAATGATGCCATCACATATGTGTAAGTTGCTCATGCCTTGGGCACTAATACACCCCTATACCATCACAGATTCTGGCTTTTGAACTTTGCGCCCATAACAGTCTGGATGGTTCTTTTCCTCTTTGGTCCGGAGGACACGACGTCCACAGTTTCCAAAAACAATTTGAAATGTGGACTCGTCAGACCACAGAACACTTTTCCTCTTTGCATCAGTCAATCTTAGATGAGCTTGGGCCCAGCGAAGCCGGCGGCGTTTCTGGGTGCTGTTGATAAATGGCTTTCGCTTTGCATTGTAGAGTTTTAACTTGCAGTTGCAGATGTAGGGATGAACTGTAGTTACTGACAGTGGTTTTCTGAAGTGTTCCTGAGCCCATGTGGTGATGTCCTTTACACACTGATGTCGGTTTTTGATGCAGTACCGCCTGAGGGATCGAAGGTCACGGGCATTCAATGTTGGTTTTCGGCCTTGTCGCTTACGTGCAGTGATTTCTCCAGATTCTCTGAACCTTTTGACGATATTACGGACCGTAGATGATGAAATCCCTAAATTTCTTGCAATAGCTCGTCGAGGAATGTTGTTTTTAAACTGTTCGACAATCAGCTCACGCATTTGTTCACTAAGTGGTGACCCTCGCCCCATCCTTGTTTGTGGATGACTGAGCATTTCAGGGAAGCTGCTTTTATACCCAATCATGGCACCCACCTTTTCCCAATTAGCCCGTTCACCTGTGGGATGTTCCAAATAAGTGTTTGATGAGCATTCCTCAACTCTCTCAGTCTTTTTTGCCACTTGTGCCAGCTTTTTTGAAACATGTTGCAGGCATCAAATTCCAAATAATATTAACATTTTTAATATTAATATTTGCAAAAAAATTACAAAGTTTACCTGTTCGAACATTAAGTAACTTCTCTTTGCAGTGTATTCAATTGAATAGATGTTGAAAAGGATTTGCAAATCAATGTATTCTGTTTTTATTTACGATTTATACAACGTGCCAACTTCACTGGTTTTGGGTTTTGTATTATTCTAACATTCGCTATATTGGCGTTTTACTCCAAAGCAATTTCGATGACAAGTTATCTTTACTCATTTCAGCTAAGTGACTGAAATTCTGAATCCAATTGTAGCTAGTTAGCTGGTCAGCTACCTAGCCAACTTCTCTCACATTAAAGTTTCTCGGCAGATTGTATCATGCCATTGCAAACACCTTTATCATCTCGCTAAATATTATCTAGTGTTGCAAATGCCTGTGCTGGTTGGCATGAACGAATCATGTTCTCAGGAAAATAGCTACTGGTTTGTTGCTACATCTGGTATTGCATGTTTAAGTCCACTGGGGAAAAATACTACTACGTATTCATCAATGATGCCGTTGGTGTAATTCTGCAAAAACATTTGCATAGATTGTTGGTAACTAACTAACGAGGACAAAATGGCAAAAAATTTTATTTGCTTACCTTTGAGTGAACAGCCTCGTGTTTGTTGATCTTATTTACATTGAGTTGCTTGTGAGGCCTTCTGCATGCCTTAATGTAGAGCATACACTTTTCCAACTGCATTTTTGGCTTTAGAGAAAGGATGAATTGAGCTCCCTATAGCCATTCAGGGTATCTTTTGTCAGTATTACACGTTCCCCGAACGCATCTAAGAACCATTTTCAAAAAAGTCAGAGTGGGTGAAAACACTTGTGGACCAAGTGTTCCCCTCACCCTTGTAAATCTGCCCTCAAGGAATGGACACATTCTCCAGAGTCTAATGCAGTTGGGTTTATTGCAAGTCGCTAAAAGTGAAATACAAAACCCAGACTGGTCTGCGCAAATCACAAAGCATTCATTCTTCTTTAATCACCCGACACAGACTGACCACTGACTGTCTTAACCCTTGTATTTATAACCCTTTTGGCACGTTCCTCTAGGTGGGATTAAACATGACTCATCCCAACTAATCCAATATTATTAATTTATGATTGGTTCATTATCATATAGGAACACGCCCCCCTTAGTTACAAGCTTGCCATTACATCGTGGTGTAAATTCAATTTTGGCTGCCAGGGATGCTCGAAGACCTTATCGGATCCTCCCAAACCTAGGGTTTACTTGAAGGTCAGTATAAATGCCCAAGTTGGATGGATTCCAGGATATTTCCAGAATATACTGGAGTGAGCCGGCTCGTAAAACAAAGCTGCTTATTAGTTGACTACCAATATGGTCATTCCGGAAGATTAGCTCATCGAGCCAGCCTTGGTTTGCCTGCTAGGAGCCTTCTTATCTTGTTTTTTGGCCGATTTATGAGTTTCTGTTTCTTCTCAGCTCCACAGTCTTGCCACAGTTTTTAGGGGCCACAAGAACCAGGCGGAGTTCTCTCTGTTGAACTGAGATTACAGTAATACTCTGAATTTAGAACCTTTTCCCCCACCACATCAGACACTTCACATATTCCACACAGCTAATGGCTGCCTTTTTTGTGGGACAATATGGCGGTGCTGTCAGGGCAGGCAGGTCCTTAGTAAGATAAGGCAGTCTGATTGAAAAAGCAATGGCTGTTTGTTGATTAGATACATTTTTTAAAATGATCACTCTTCACAAATTATTTGGTATGTCCCGATACATCACTTTTCAGATTTCTGAATAAAACAACCTGATTTGCTTTTTTCTCTTGCCAGTTTACACAATTTCATCACCAGCTGTGACAGTGAGGTCTGGTATTGTTTTCATCGAGTGAGTCTGGGCAAGGGTGTGTGTCACCATGGAAAAATGTGGCACTGGAGAGATATATTGGAGCTGGAATTACCACAGAAGTGGTTTTAAGTACTTTCTCTGGTATTTACAAGTCTGCCTGTTGTCAGATTTTCTGACCACAATAGCGTCACAACTGTGCAAAATGCAGTCACAAAACGTCACAGGTGTGTAGTTGAGGTCAAAATGATGCAGAAGGAAGTTTGGGGAGTAGGAAAAGCAGGTGGTCTGATCCCATCTCAAGTTGATTTTTATGTGTCCAACATCAGACTGTCCACCTGTCCTTCCATGAAGTTTTCTTGTAAACGCAATTAGTTTGAGTGGTTTCTGTGGATTGTTTCCAAAAAATTGCATGAACATATATGGGTGAAGGCATTTTTGAGAACTCTGTGATGTTTTTAGCAATAGATGTTCTCCTGCCCAATATCAACCTCTGAAACACTAGTCCTTGGCTTTGTGGATTCTTTCCAAATTATGATGGCCTCAGTACCAATGGGTAAAGATGCACTGTGCATTTTTGACTGAACTGCACATTGACCAGCTCAAATTATTATGTTAACTCCGCCGTCCGTTGTTGTCATCTGTCGTCTGTAAACAAAGTGACTCGCAACTGCTAGCGGTGATAAATATTGATCAAATCTGATAAAACTTGATGTGTGACATCTTTAATAAATAAAGATTTATTTACATAAACCACTTTGGGGTCGCTTCTTAGCCCCCAGCCCCAGAAGTGGGTGTGGCAGAGTGGTCATTTTGATAAACTGAAATGAACCATTTTACCCCTTTCAAATAGAGGTAAAGAGCTGAAACTCAACACGTGAGATAGTTTACATGTCTCAACATACAAACGACAGGTTTTCAGCATTTTCGAAAAATAGCCATTTTTGTGACCTTTCACATTCCTTCACCTATAAACACCTATTTGAAAAACCCATAACCTTTTGCTGTCACAAATACTGATCAAATACGACAAAACTCAGTGCACATAAATGCCTTTATCATACAATACATATTGTATTGCATACACATCTTTAGCATACAAACTATTTTGGAAGTGTATTCAGCCCTGTGGTCATGTTGCACAAGTGTACACTGCTGAAATATACTAGCAGAATGTGGCCTAAAATTCATAACATTGTAGTGTTACTTTCTGACGGATTGTCTTTCACTAAGGGAAACACTTAACATTATGCTAATTATCAAAATATATGCTTGTTTACTTCTGATTAATTTTCTCAATGAATATGTGGAAATAAAAAGTGAATACATCTAACATTAAAGATGTTATGCATTAAAGCCTTATGCAGTTTGATTCTGTTAAACCCAAGGGTGCTTCATGATTCCGTCTGTTATTTTTTTCTTATGTTTTTAAGTTCAATGAATTGGCTCCAACCACACTTTCCATGTTACACACCGAGGATGGGATATCACTTTGTGCAGCCTTACACCTCTAAAGATACCACAAGCACTTCATTGTTTTTACTATGTGCCTGATAATGGGCGCAGCTTGATTTTCTTTAAGCTCTTGTTTTTAACTGTAATTCAGTTGTCAAACTGCAGGTGTCACTGCAAACAGCTGCCGGATAAGTCCGTAAATAGTCTAATTGAATAACACATCCTAGCGCACTCCCATTATTACTTTGTCCATGATTGATGAGTGTAAGTGTTCGGGAGACCGCAGGCAGCAGTAGCTGGCACGCGGCGTCGCATGTTCTGGTCAACGATTGGCTCTGTTCTGTAGACCACTGTGCTAGTGCGATTAAGGCCGTGAACTTGGAGCAGGGAGTTTAAATGATGTGCTTTAATAATTGTTACTCTATCTGTGATGATCGTTGGACCTCACTCAAGCCAGGCGGGTTCACACCCCTTCGATTTATGAAAAATAATATAATCATCACATAAACATAATCATGACTTCTGCCCTGATATTTCATAGTCTGTATGAAGGGTGTGGGCTTCAGTCATTCTGAAATGCTGCTTTGCGTAAAGATGCATTGGGGTAATAAATGCAGTTTGCGCACGAACAGTTCGGTCCTTTGGACAGTGTTACAGTGCCATGGTTCCTTTGCATTTCCCTTAAAGCTGAAAGGCTACACTACTTTGAGGGTGTTGATATTGATATGGAATGAATCATTGCTGAATTACAGCCTCCACTTCTGAATTACAAGTCATTGCACGCATAATTTGTTCATAGTAAGAACATAAAAAGTATTATTACTTTATTGAGTTATGATTTTATTCATTTGTGATTATAAATTAAGGAGTTCAATAACCATCTGCACCTGCATTATGAAACGCAGGCTATGAAACTAGCGGAGAAGAGACGACAAGAGGACCAGCAGAGGAAACTTCAGTTTGAACCAGATCGGCTGGAGTAAGTCATACATGTCTGAAATTTGTGCCAGTTTGGGGTGATTATGAGCGTTGTATTGTTTCTGCTTTTAAGCTGTAATGGGGAGCCATGGCAAACAGAGGCTGAATCATACACTGTGAACCTTGATAATGTAGTGAACTCAAATGTTTTGTGGAAACATTACCTCAAAAGAATTGTGTAGGCCAACTTAATTGCATTGTGTGGAAGGAACTTAAAGAAATTAAGGTAAAGTTATTTTTAACATATTTTTAAGTCCTGTGAACACAAGATCATTATGTTGGCATGCACAGTTTTTTCAAGGTAATCAGTTCCCATAAAACATTTGAGTTCACCGCGCTTGTCAGGGTTTACAGTGTAACATAGAAGCAAGAATAAGCCTTTTAGCCCAATAAGTTTGCCATTTTCCTACCACTAAAGTGTAACTACATTGTTATAAATTGACTGAATTTATGAGTTGAATTTATGCACTGTCTCCTTGTTATTTTAACTGCAAGTAGAGTCCTGCGTGCATTAAACTGTGGTTTACTGTCAACATATAGGAACCTCTGTTATAAACTGATTGTGAAATTGCAATTGAAATAACTGGCAAAAAGGTGCCAGTTGATAACAGTGTAACACTTAGTTTACTTTCGATCTAAATAGTATTGAGCACTGAATGAACCCTGGCCTTGAAAGCTCCCAAAGTTTATGCCTCCTTAGATGATGTTGGAAGCTATTCCACACTGTGGTTTATGAAAAATTGAGAGCACCGCTGTGTGTTCGTCCGAATATGTTTGCAAAATGAACATTTTCTGCCTCCCTTTTGACACTTAGTAGTGTCAATAGACACCAATAGAACTTAAACCACACATTCACCCATAGGCCACTTTGTTTATCAATTTTATCAATTAAAAAGCTTCAAACAATGTGATGTCCTCGTGTTAGACTCACCTCCTTCGGTAGAGTGTTCCTGTGTGGTACCACTGCCCTTTCATACTGCTGCACATTGGCACTCTGAGTGTGATGTGAGCAGGAGATTGGAAAACTGCAGTTTTAAGACAGTACGGACAGAAAGAATAAACCATACATTGCTGCAGTATTGCTACTCCGTGATAATCTTTTAATGCTGGCCATATCTGAGTGCGGCCAATTATCTCCTGCGAATCCTGTTTACCCATATGAGGATCATGCCCTGAAGTCTGGGATTAATTCATAGTATCCCCGGACGACGGCTCGGGGATACTATGGATCAGCGACCGTTACGCCACGTCCGCTGCTGCATTCGTAGAGATTTTTTTGCAAACGCTCTACAGGTCACAGTTCTGTATGGAGTCATTCAAATTTGGCATGGACCTTGTGTGTGGTAAGGTCAGGAAGCCTGTTGATATTGGGAGTGATTGCTTTAGGGTGTCCAGGGATGCAGGTCAACCAGCGGGCGATGGACTTTCTAGTCATTATTTATAATTGTTTTTCTGAAAACAAAAAATGTTAGTGGTTAGTTGTTTTCCAATGTGCCATTCAGACAGCGTACACCTGCTTCTTTAAACCTAAGACACCAGGTGAGTTTAGTTAAGCGTGTAATCAACTGCTTTAATTCATCAATTAAGTGCTGAGTAACATCAAAAACCAGCAGACGCTGCAGCTCTCCAGGACCAGGGTTGATCACCACTGATGTAAAGTGTTTAGCTTGTAGAAAACACAATGAAAACTGAACAACAGAGCAAGACGCTCCTAAGTTGTCCATCCAGGAAGCCTGAGCTTGAGCAGGAGTGTGAAGTCTCACAAACCAGACAAGCTCCTGTTTGAGCTTTGTTCCAAAGCCAAAGGGGTTAGTTGTGTTTTAGTCCTCCCAAGTGACATTTCTGAGTGTTATGGCCTGACATGACAGGTGTGAAGAGGAAGCATTATTTTAAACCACTGGACTGTTTGGGTTCCCCTCGCGATCAATCTGAGGCCTTTACTCTTGTGGGAGGAAATTAATTCTCAACTTCCATGTTGCCTTGTTTTGTCGTGTCACATGGTTTGAAACTAAATTGTACATGACAGTGAAAAGTTGACCAGTTTGAATTTCAAAGAAAAGCTCCACGTGCAGTTTTAATCCACGCCATTTTCATCGTGCTCATCAGGTTTTACCTTCATGATGTCATCTGGTGTAATGACCTCATGTAATGGATCTCTGTAAACAGAGTTTCAGACGTTCCCTGGGTGGTCGTATGGTTGCAGCCTCTCCCTGACAGGTTCAGGCGCTCCAGGCCAGATCAGTAGAGCACAGAACAGAATTTGAATCCAAGATAAATGTATTTGAACCCCAGTGTGGTGGGGGGACAGCAGGGCTCTGGGACACCCAGTGTATTCATTTATTCTGGCCATAGCAGGACCACCCACCTCTGAACTGTCCAGATAATGCGACCCCCCCCTCACAGAGGAGCAGCGTTAGGAATCATGTTATCCTGCTGGCACTGTCCCAGAAGCAACACACTGGGGAAACACAGTGCAGTGAAATACTGGAGTAACTCTGCTGAACGATGTCTTTGACTTTGAAAGACACTGGGCTGCCTGCAAACTGTTGGCCAGACTGGAGACTGGGACTGCAGAGCTGGGACCAGACAGCAGTTAAGCACTTAAACAGAAAACCAAGCCAAACCCAGCTGTCCTGGGAGTGGGTCAATGTCTGGGGCCATGTGTGTGCGTGTGTGTTTGTGTGTGTGCGTGCGTGCGTGTGTACGCGTGTGTGTGTGTGTGTGTGTGTGTGCGTGCGTGTGTGCATGTGTATGCATGTGTGTGTGTGTGTTTGCATTTATTTCGCTGACCTGTCGGGGTCATGGTATCTGTGGCATCCCTGACTGTCCTGATTATTGTTGTGTGTGTGTGTGTGTGTGTGTGTGTGTGTGCAGGAAAACAGAGCAGCTTTCTCAACGCATCAAAGAGAAGTCCAGCTCAGCTCCAACGGCCACGAGCATCTCTCCACCCGCGTCATCCTGGGTAAGATTTAGGCCAAGGAATGCGCAGTCCAGTCCGTCGACCCGAGTTTGGCCCCGGGTTCGAGCTCTTGCCACATAACTGTGGCACAGAGGCTGTTGCCGGAGGCAGCAGGGTAATTCGTACCAATGAGCGGCCCTTCGGAGCCTCTTTCTGTGTAAACACACAGAGCTGAGCCATAGGCCCCTCGAGGCTGTGAGTTAGTGATTTTATCAAGGTTAAGGAAAGACTTTATAAACTCCCTTCACTGTGACTAAATCACTGTAACCCACAGCACTCAGGATCTTATTGCTTTTATAACAGGGACATGAGAGGAACAGAAATTGGTACACCGATATTTAATAATGATTTCAATGTTATCAATAATTATTAATACAAAGTATATTATTCCACCAAGCAATGTCATTCTTTTTAGGCCAGTCAATGCAACAGTTGCCTTGTAACTAAACAAACCTAAAATTCTGCATGGAATTACTTGTGTGTGAGGTGTTTCAGGTGATTTTACAACAGCCTTGCACATGGGTCAGCTAGTCATATTCCCACACCCGAGGGGTGTAGTATGAAGTGAGATTAGTGGCTTAGCGGGGTATTTTGAGCCTAAAGGGGGGACCTTGCTGTCATTACCTGGCAAGGTAATTTATGTTACTTCTTAATTTGCGTTTAGGGTTTGTTGAACGTGCTCACGCGAAGGAAGTATGGCTAGGATCGAAATTGCTTCATACGCCCCTTGGAATTATTGATCTTATAAATAAAAACATGCTCGAATTAAATTCTTTATACAGTATTGGTGGGTGCAGAATTTTTCTGTACTCATCTTGTTCCCTGCCAATCACGTGTTTTTGATTTTTGTAAGTAGCATGGAACCACATTGGCACAGCAAGCTTCAGCATGCATAAATACAAAAGATGGGCAAAAAATAAAGAAATAAAATCATTATTAATATTATTATTATTATTATGATTATCTCCTCCGCCAAGGAGGTAATGTTTTAGCCGGCGTTTGTTTGTCTGTTTGTTTGCAAAATAACTCAAAAAGTTATGAATGGATTTTGATGAAATTTTCAGACAAAGTTGGTTTTAGGACAAGGAACAGATTATTAGATTTGGGGATGAAATTCTAAGATCCTCATCCTCTCTAAATTCAACGTGTTTCCAAAATGGCCCATGTTAAACCATTAAGTCATTTAACAGTTAAGCAACAGTACAGTGCATTTCTGCCTGAACATCAATAGTCTATCTTTCTCATTCCGGCCAAAGAGCAAGTGTGCACATTTCACCGTCCCGCGTGTTTAGGGTGAATTTGCCGGCGGTGCTTCACTCTTCTCCCATAAGAGACTGCTGTGTCTCGGCTTGAGTGAAGAGGCGAGCGAGAGTTCAGGGGATTTCCCAGAGTTCACAGCAAGTGCAGGGCAGAGAGCGAGCTGGACCAGTAGTGAGCAGCGTAACCCGATTTGTTCTGGTGCAGGACTCTGGAGAAAGACAGTTCCAGCAGTCTCACACACACGCGCGCGCGCACACATGCACGCACACAGACACAGACACGGACACACACACACTCTCTCGCATAGGTAAAGAGAGGGAGAGATGAGACTGAGAGTCATCCTCTCTCCTCAGATGGTTGGTAGCTCAAGCCCCAGTTTGCCATGATGAGATGAGAGCAGAAGTTGCGCCCTTCAGCAAGACTCTTATCCACACATGGCTCCAGGGAGTACTGGCCCCTACTGGCCCTCATGCAATGCCTACAACAAACTAGAATACTGTGAAAAAGACTAATATCTGATGTCCTCTCACATCTAAAGATAATGTGAGGTAAACGCTTGGAGTTTTTACTCATAGATTACATTTTGCAGAGGCTGGAGATCTTGCAGGGCACAATTTTGTTTGACAATTTCCTGGTCATTGAACCTCACTATTTGCATGACCCAAGACAAAAGACTTCTGATAATATTGAACGTGTTTGAATTTATCAGAAAGTCTGAGAGGAGTAATGCTGAAATACAGATGAGAAAAAGCAAAGTCTGGCTGAGTTTTATGACCACCTTACTCCAAATGATCGAGATGCTCGGAGTGCGTCCCAACTCCAGCAAAACTCCATGATTTTATTCCGATATTGAAAATTTGTCTGCGACAGTGAAATTGCTTAAGAAGTCAATTGGAGAAAGGTTGGCATAAATGACTTGGGATAGTAGCATTCACTTACAGAATATCTGTAATGTAAAGAGATCACGAGTAAATTCATGACGGAGATGACCTCTTGTGACATCATAATGGGATTTTCCGCTCACTCTAAACCAAACTTTTGTCATCCATTTTTGCAGTCTCTAGTAGTTCACTATTCACTGTCACCCAGTGTTCTAATACAGAACTCAGCTTCACAGCTCACCTACAATCTTGCTGTGCGCTGATATGGAGCCTCTCCTCACGAGCCTTTATTGCCTCCCTTCAACAGTATTAAAACCATTTTACTGGCCTATGGCGCATATCCTGGCCGATAGACTTCAGTGAATATCAGTGGGGGAGGGGGGACGCAATTTATCTTGGTGCAGCACACCTGAGAGCTGCCTTGATGTCACAGTCAGTTAAGAAGGAAAATGTAGCCTATAGATTTTATCATGGTTTGCACCCTTTTTTATTATGAATTGAGGATGTATCCTCTATGTCCACAGAACACTGTATCTGTCCTTATGTTACTAACAGATTGATTGTAAAAGCGGTCATGTTAAAGATAATCCACCAACTTACTAGGATTTTGATGTTTTGTAAAGATGCAAACAATAAGTGGAACATAGTTAAACAGAAAAACAAAAAAAAACAAAACACAAATCTAAAAACACAGCACTGTAATGCTGTCTACAGGCTTCGTACACCTTTTACAAAGTGAAATTCGAGGCACTTTTCTGATATGGAATCAGTGACACCAGATGCGGGAAAAGGGGATGAGGATTTATTTATAAACAAAAACAAAACAGGCACGAGGGCCAACAAAAAACTTGGCCCAAAGGGTTGCAAAAAACAAACTGAGGTAAGCTACACAGAGCTAAAAACAATAAATGCAAAAAGGCAAAAAACAAAAGGCACTGGAAACTCCAGGCGAGAAGATCAAGAAAAATAAATAACAAGACTAAATATATATATACAAAACAAGAGGCTAGGACGAGACTTGAAACTAAAAATGCTAGGGGACTTGACAACAAGAACTTGGCTAAATTTGCACATGCAAAGAGACGCGAGAAACAAAACTTGAGACACTGTCTGCCAGCCAACTTCCACCGCAACCAGATAAAGGCTTGGAAATCATGACATGAGTGGTAACACCTGGAGAGAGAGAAACAAGAGGCATGGCAAGATCAAGACATGGACAGAGATTGGATGACATGACCTGCTCATTAAGAGAATGAGCGTGCTCAGCTTAAGTACCAATTAAGTGTGCAGCTTGAAACCAGCATGAATGTTCAGAACAGAAAAAGCACAGCAAGAACTTGAAATAGCAAAGCAGGAATCATGACAATAAACTTCCTGTCTAAATTAGTAATATTAGTAATGTGCCTATCTAAGAATTACACCAACCCAGTGAGTGTTAGTAAATGTTAGTAACTTAAAAACAGTTAATTGCCAATTAAGCTTAGAGAGCCCCGAATCAGCACAGCACAGAAGGAAGGGAGAAACCACAAAGCCAACCAGAGCTCAGAAATGTGCAGCAACGAAGGCACGGGGCGGAACGCAGACAAGCGGTGGAGTGGCATGGCAGACCTGGCGAAAACAAAAACATGGAAAAGTAAAAACATGGACATGGAACATGGAAAATGAAATGTGTAATCCTAATACAAGAAAATGTTAAAACTGTGACTATGAAGCATGAACTATGGAACTATGAACTATGAACTATGAACTATGAAACTTGGAACATGAAACTGTTAAAACCATGAATAATACTGTTCTGGCCAAAGGCCAGAACCCTGGAACACAACACTTTTCAAGGATTTTCAAGGTGCATTTTCATGCTTTTCCAGTACCTTACAGCTGTGGTAAGTTACATATTTATATAAATAAATGACAGATTCCACACAAAGCGTGACCAACAGGTCCCACTGTACTTAACAGGATAAAATTATAAAGATAAAAACTCAAACGGTGACAAGATTGTCTGAGCCAACGCTAATAATGGCACGATGAGCAGAGAAAAGAGAAGGCACAGCAGTGACCAACCAGCTAATCCACAATAAGCAGGGCTTCTTTAAAGCCTGTATATCTACTCTTGAACAGTAACCTGAAATGCACAATATTTACCCAGGATTATTTTGTGGCAATAAAATTCATACACTGGATAATGAGTCAATCCTGCCCACTCATTTCCAAGTTCCTCAACCACCTTGGAGTTCTGAGATGAAGGAGGGACACTTTTTTGGGGCACCCTGTAGTACGGATGCGCCAACCACTTTAAATCAAATCAAGGTTGGCTTGATCCATCCAGGGATTGGAGTGAACTCGTCTATTTAATCAATCATATTTGAACTCGGCTTGCTAGTGAAATTCAATATCCGGGTGTGCCATCTAGTGATAGAATATTGTAACTGCGTGCATAAATCTGCAGCTCTGTGTCCACTGGCGGACACATCTTCACAAAAGGGTTTAAATACCCTGCGAGCAGCTGCCAAATCCCATTCACAGCTGTGGTGTACTAAGATTACAGGTTGTTGCTAACGTCATTACTATGGATGGAAATTTTTACCTTTTTGATGAGGGACACAAACGCAAGTTGGTGAAAATTTAAAAAGACCAGGAAGTAAACATCTGCTTGCGCAAGTATACAGAAATTGAACATTTTATATCAGTTCAAAAATAAAAGTTGTCAACTGGTCACACTTTCCGTGGAATCTGCCAAATTGGAACAATAAACAGAGAAAGAAATAAATGGCACTGCTAACGCCACATCCAGCTAGCCAACTCCGTTTGTCGTAACAAGTGCGAGAGAAGCCCTGGGGGTCAGCTCGTCCACGATCACGTGCCTGCTGCTGAATCTTTAAATCGGGTCGGTCCGGGCCATTTACTTTCCTTTGTTCCTCCAGTGAACGCCATGAGAACGGCAGATTTTGTAAGGAAAGAACCGAATTGTGTTCAGTTTCCACGCTTCCACTTGAACTTGCCATCTCACTCAGCTACCAGGCTGAAAGGGCGGTGGATGATTTGACAGTCGAGACGAAACGTTGCGGTGGGTGTGAACATGATTGACCGCCACGAGAATTGTCCAATCACATTAGATAAAAGAACATTAAAGCAATACCAATTCGCTGCCAATAAAAGTGGGAGTGTCTGGGGCCCAGAGAACTGCGCCCCGTAAGAAAATCTGAAGAAACCAATGAAACAGCAGCCTCGGGTCACGTGTTCACAAAAACTTTGAGAGCTAGGCTGTGTCCCAATTCAGAGGCTGCATCCTTCGAAGGACGCAGCCTTCGCGGTCTACGAAGGCCGCGTTCTTTGTAGACCGCGAAGGCCGAACCGAGCGGTCTTCGAAATGAGACTGTCTAGCCCACGGAGGATTCGCATTTGACGTCTCGTGCTGTTCCCACCCTTACCTTCGTGTCTGGAAGCCCTGCTCTCGTCGCCTCGCAGCCTTGACAGCAACAGCTGACAATCTGGACCCTGCAGCGTAATTTGCGAGACAGAAATTTTGTTTACTTTTTTCAATTATTGGAGGAGATGGAAGAGAAGCTTTGCCGCCGACGGGTGATTTATCTGAGGCCGAGAGAGCCATGTCCAGGTAAAATACATGTTGCGGTTTGTACTTTGAGCCAACAGTTAAGTTGTTAATCAGACAACTCCCGTCAGCCTAATTAATGAATGGCTAATACCATTTGACTTTGACCATAAAACCATTTATTCAAAATAAATAGGGGTGGAATGTAACTTTTTGCCTTCACTTAACTGCAAATATTAGACACCTGTACTTTTTATAATTTCCATTTTATGCAAATTTATGCTACTCGTCCTCTCTATCTTATGGGCAAATTGTGCACTTTCCAGCTACTCATTTATTTCTCTAATCACTAGGTTTATACAGCTAGATATATTTCAGATTACAAATTTTCATACCCTTCCTGTTCAGTAAAAAAAAAACCCATGTAGCTATCCCAGTTAATATGTTAATATGGCTATCTTTAATAAAAGATGATGACAGAAAACTGATTGGAGCTAGTTGTCAATTTAAAGCGGTTTTCACACCGGACGCGAAACAAATTTTTTGCGCAACGCATTCGCGTCTTTGCATTGACTTTGAATGTAATCCGTCGTGCGAAAAATTGGTTTCGCGTCCGGTGTGAAAGCAGCTTAAGGTGATGCTTAAAGCCCTCCTGGCTGTCTGTTCAGCAGTCGTCACTGCTTTTTAGAGTCAAAGGCTAAAGCACAGGTCAAATGCGAGCAGCAGCAGCAGTTAGGTGGCTAGCCAATAACGTAGCTAATTCAAAACATGTAGCAAACTCCTTTTTCCACTTTTAACGCCCCTTGGTTTTTTGTATTTTTCGCTATTTACCGAGATGAAACCAAAGTTTTCGCTAAACCTTCTTCGCTAAAACCTAGTACAATGATTGTCCATCTCAAGACAAAAACTCAAAGCTCTTTCTCAGTCTGTTTAGGGCTGTCCCCACTTAATCATCTGTTCTACCTTTCACACTGGTTTAGGTTGTGTTACTTCTCATTTAGACTATAGAAAAAAGTGACTTAAGCCAATCAGTGACTGAATGTCTGAGCTAAAGTGCAGAAGCACATGAGAAAGGCCAGCAGGCATTGTGGCCCTTCGGGATTAGAGTTTGGGATCCTAACTTTAGGGTTTGCTTCTTTCGACCTGCTGTGGTTGAGGTCTGTATGCATTGAGGATTAGAATTTTGGTTCCTGCCAGAAGCTCTTTGTATTAATGCTGTATAATCACTGCTTTGGGTCTCCTGTGACTCATATACACCAGATTTATGCTCTTGTGGTCTCAAATGGTATAAGTTGCTCCAGATATAAGCATCAAATGAATGTGATTTATTGCAGTATGATGTTCTGTGATGTAATTTAATCCCTAGTTGTGTTATTGGAGTTGAATTGACCTACCCCTGCAGGGAGTTTTCTGTGCAAATAGGTTTCTTTACTTCATTATTCAGAGGAGCGCTGTGTATTACTATTTTTATTTATTTATTGACGAGCTTCTTAAATTGGAACTTTTTCAATCAAACGTGTTGACTGCTTGCATCAACATTGTATTGGAGACTCTGGTTTTCACGGAGTGATGAGAAATGCACAGACTATCTGAGTGTTGGCCGTGGCCTCGCTCGCTGTGGTGCGGCGGTCAGCTTGCAGACAGGCGACTAGCCTGGCCATGAGAAGCTCCAGGGCAGGAATTCGTACTGTGAGAAAAGTGCCGTGCGGCAGCGGGCGATCGTTAAAACTGCCTGCACAGCTCCTGTGGTGACTGGGGGATGTTTTCTTGTGTGGCTTCAGCACGCTGTTGTGCAATTCCTCCTCCAAATCTGCTTCAGCCAATCGCTCTGCGGTCTGACGAGCCCTCTCCGGAGCCAGAGGTGGGAGAGTCAACTGTAAGCCCCTCCCTCTGGGGGGGACCAATAAGGGTACACTTTGCTGGGATGGACAGGTGATAAAGGTCATATGACTGTTTCAGTTGTTCTAATGTTTTCTTTATTTCTTAAAAAAGACCTTCAAGCTGCAGATTGTTTATGTATTACAGTGCCACTATTTTTATTTTACAAGCCCAGTAAACATCAACAAACATCTCTCCAAAGTCACTGGAGTTTGAGCAGAAGTTAATGAGGCTGTCTTTGATCTGCTAATCTTACGCATGTTTTTGGATCTTGGTGTGGTAAGAGGGAACCTGCACAAATACAGGGAGAAATCTGCGCCTGGAGGATCCACAGTGTGACTCTAACCTTTTACCTTTACAATACACTATAGTATTGATTATACATTATATACTGTATACGATGCTTTAACCAAAGTTTCTTGCAGTTGATCAGAGCACCATTAACTTCTTGACTCCCAGTCAAACACCTTAAATGGCACATGCCACCCATAGCCTCACCTTGAACCCGAAGCTTCATGAAGCCCGAGCTCTGAGGTTTAATCCCGAATCTGTATCAGATACAGTATTATGAAGCAAATTAATTTCATGGCATGTAATGGAAAATGGAAAATGTTCCTTTTAAGAATAAGAGAGGACTCTGGCACTGATCTCAGGAGAACTAATAAAACTGTCGATGATAATGTTGGAATCGAGTTTAAGTCTCTGATTGGCGAAGGCCCTTTGTTGCGCTCAGCTCTTGATTCCTGCATCGTCATGGAAACATTTTGGCTTACTTGCACCTCTCAGCTTTCTGACGTCAATGTCTGGATAGCGGCCAGACAAAAGTAACAAAGCGAGCGACCCACCAACCCAAACACGGTGGGCCTGCAGATCATAGCGCGCACTCAGACAAGCTCTTTATGTGGTTTTGCGCATTCTCTGATCTGTTATTCTTTAAAATATGATTCCCTGTGAGCCATTCCTCCACGCCACATCCTCTGTTTCCAGGAGGGGAGCTTTGAATTCATATCCCAGGGTCCATTGCTCAGGTCACTCCGCCTTGTCCTCTTTTTCCTCGGCCAACCCCAAAGACAACACCGCTACTCTTGGGCAGGACCAGTGAAAAACTGCGACTTTTTCCGTTTTCATATCCGTAATATATTCATCACGTGAACCCGTTAACCTCTAAACTCATCTGACAGCCTTGGGGTCTGTATTTACTGATGATGTGGCTGTAACACCCGCTATTGCTCTATCAAGCCCCCATTTTTACTCAATGTTCTCATAGTCATTTGTGTAAAAAGTGTAAGAGGTTGCATGGATGGCCTTAAAGCTGCTGTAAGTGATTTTTTTTTGTTGTTGTTTTTAAAAAAGTGTTAAAAAGCTGCACAGTCCAATAGAGATAATTTATTCAGAGTATCTGGTCGATAACACAGATCTCACAGTCACTGTCTTCTGCAATGAAGCAGCATATAAAATTCTGGAGTCACAGGCCATGTCACCAACTGCCTCTATCCAATCAGGTGAGAGAACGCCATAAAGACGTGTTTTCTCTCAGAAATGAATCTGTGTCGTTTAGTGCGCCACCTGCCAGAAAAATTATTGGAAGAGAAATCTGTGTAGTTGGCAATAGCTGAACAGATGAAGCTTCCGATCCCAGCACTACGGGAGACAGGGTACGCAATTAAACAGCCAAAGCGCCAAAGAACGGTAGAGGAGAAATAGAACTAAGGAGGAAAAACGCGAGAAGGCCTAGAGCTGTATTTATATCGGTGCCGCTTTCAATGGGGAGAACTGAAGGAATCAAAAGCTTTAAAAAAAAAGCAATGCACAACTAGCCTTGCTGCTACTGGACAGGTAAGCTTTGTTTTACTCGGTTGTAGTTACGCGGTCATATCAGTCTCAGTCCTTTTGGTGGTTTTTAATCCTGCTGTAAATGAACTGTCATCATTTGCGGCTGACTACAGCTTGCTTAGTTGTGTAATGATAGCATGTGTGGCTATAGGACACTCGCTAGTTTTAGCTAATATCTTCAAAAAGCCATTCTTACCAAAGTTTCTGCTTGCATGTGTTATTGCCCAAATTTGTTATAACATATATGACAGCAAGGAATGACAGTCACAATTTTAAAACTTAAACACATTTAATTAAACAAAGACTTTTAACTAATCTACTATCTACTCTTCTGACCAAGATTGATATATACAAGAAAAAAATATTTACAGTCCCTTTGGTTGGGTTGCTTGGTGAAGTTCCGGGTGAGGAAAATGCTCCAACACAGGCAAAAATCCACAAAAAGCTTCACAGGTCTTGAAAAGAATGACAGGTCTGGTCAAATGTATGCTTCTCCTTGAAATTTCTCCTACTACTTTACTGTCTCAATTTTCCTCCTTATATACTCCTTTGTAGACCCCTCCCACCTTTTAGACTTTTTTTTTTAATTCTCTGGGACTTGTCTCAGACATGCCCAAGACATGCCCAAACCTAGCTCCAGTCTGGGCTTAACAAAAAAAGGTCAATACTTTCACATTACAGATGTAATGTGTCATTGGTCCATGTTTTCAGTGAGGCTTTCATATGACAATCACTGAGAGTGTCTTTTAATATGGTACTTATATTGTAACTGTGTCGCTACTGGGTCAATCCATTTGAAATCACTAGAGCTCCCCTGATGGTGGAGTCATATTTGATTGATTTTGATATATTTTCAATTCAATTTCAATTTCAATTCAATTTATTTTGTATAGCGCTTTTCACAGAGACTGTCACAAAGACGCTTTACAGTGAGAGTTTAAAGAAATAAAAAGGCAGTGCCCAGCCTATTCCCCACTACAGCAAATGAGGCAAAAAAACTCCCAGTAGGGAGAAAAATCCTCCAACAGTGGTGAGAAAAAACGCCCCAGTGGGAAGAAATCTCAGGAGGAACCCGGCCATGGAGGGGGAGAGGCTATTTTGTAGCCTGTGGCAATAGAAGTAAAATGCAATTGGTTTCACGACAAAATCTTAATCCTTTTTGATTTCAAAGGGGTTTGAAAAAGGGGACGTGTCCGGCGAAATTGACCGGAAAGGGGTTAATACTGGGCCACTCCCAATGAAGATATGGAGCAACTCTTGGCTTCCCTAGGAAGCTCTTTGTAGGTGCTATCACCCTGCCAAATTTCATTTAGCAAGTCACGAGGCATTTTGGCTTAAATTCAGCATGAATTTGGCTTATTTTAGGAACGATTCGGCAGATTTCTGATTTTTGGTCAATTATTGCATGGCCACCAGGGGGTTAATCTCCTAAAGTATACATTTCTCATAAACTTTAAGACAGAATAAACAAATTCTGAAAAAATGAAGCAGCTATCTATCTTAGTTTTTGATTGCTAGCCATCTAAAGATGGCTACAAATGGCACAAAGAGGGTTAACGGGGACACGCCCCCTTTAACAAAAACCCCTCTGAAATCAAAAATCAGAAGATTTTGACCTGAAACGAATTGCATTTTACTTCTATCACCACAGGCTACAAAATATATCAAAATCAAGCAAACATGATATCACCACCAGGGCAGCTATGGTGATTTTGAATGATTTCATATGGATAGACCCTACTCTCCTCTGCCGAAAACTGATGCGTGTTCCTGTGCCCAGCCTGGGGATGGGGGGCGGGGACTGCTGAAATAGGCTTCAGACAAGAAGCCTAGAAAACGACCAAATCAGTTACAGCAGCTTTAACTGAAGCTGCGTACTCCTACCTGTTCTGATTGCATAATGCCTTAATTTATCCTCTGAAGAAAAACTCAGTCATTCTGAGTCGCCAACCTTGGATTTGTCTTTGACTGATGCTTGCTAATTGTCGGAGCAGAACAGTGTAAAGATTTTCTGAACAGATTTTACAGACCCTGGGAAGTGCAAAGACATGAAAAAAATTGTGACAATGAGATATAAATCATCTCCACAATTTAGTTAATTTGTGGCCACAAGATATAACTCGTTCCCTCAATTTAATTGACTCATTCCCACGATTTAGCTAATTCGTGGCCACAAGATATGTAATTCCTTACATTTAAATAACTCGTTCTCACGATTTTGTTCACTCAAATTGAGGAAACGAGTTATATTTTGTGGCCATGAGATAGCTAAATCGTGAGAACGACTTGTATCTCCTCGCCACGAGTCAACTAAATTGTGGGAACAACTTAACTACATTGTAGGAATGACATATCTCGTGGCCATGAGATAGCTAAATCATGCAAACGACTTATATCTCATGGCTGTGAGATATACTTTTTATGTCATTGCACTTCCTGGACTCCATAGGATTTCCATTTGTACTCACTTTTAGTTAGAGTGCAAATTATTCATTATTTGGTTTACATTTTGTTTATTGACTATTGCTGGTCCTCAATGGTTCTCAATCGCAGCATGTATTTGTGTTTGAGACTTACATTGTCCACATCTACATCACTGTGGATCAGAGTGTCAGTCAGATTGTACTACAGTGCTAGTGCAGTCCTGAGGTCTGCTGTGACTCTTTTCCTCAACACAGTTGAGCTTATGTCCTGTACACAGGAGGAAAATCCTTGTGCAGAAAGTTAGCCATTTCTCCATATATTTTCAATCACCTGGTTCTGCTAATGGTGGGGAGCATTATCCTAGAGGTATTCGTTATCAAGTGAGATCAGAAGTTGCGATTAGACTCCAAGACAGGACTGTCACAGCCAGGGGTGAAAGTAAGATTAGATTCTTGCAGGAACTGTGCAACTCAAAATTTTTTTTTTTTGCTCACACGCGCCCATCATATTAATGGCCCATCTCTGGTCTGTCTGCATAGCCTACCTGCTCCATGTTGTTCTTCTGCATCTTCCTCCATCTGTTCCTCAACTGCCACCATTTTATCATCTCTCTTTCTTTTAAACATATAATCAATTTTTCTTTGCATTTTGAACAAGTTGTGTTTTACCGTTCCTTGTCAAAAGGAGGCACGTGACCTCCAGCACCCAGTGCATCACCTTGGCAACCAGCATCCAATCAAAAGAACGCATTGAGTGTTCCCACCATAGATATACATAAACACTAGATGGCTCAAGCACGCCGCGAGCCAATGTGAAGTAACGTCGTCACAGGGCGGCCATCTTGGGACAGGGCTGCTCGATCACTCATAACATTACAGCCAATGGAGCACGGACTTTGAAATAACTGTAAATTGCTCAACTCTCCCAAATTCTCGACTGATTTTCAAACAAACGGCTTGGTTTGTCGGGTAAACATCAGAGATGTAGTTATTTAACTGCATACTTAAGAATAATTAAAACCATTGAATTCAATATAAAAAGTACATTAAGGTTTGAAATAACCCAATCCGTTTGTAAATCCGTCAAGAATTCAGCGAGTTACGAGTATTTAAGCGAGTAAATCATCCACCTTACCTCCGACTACAGCACAGCGCACCAGAACAGTCCCCTGTCCTAAGATGGCCGACCAGTGACGACGCTGCCGACTCTGCTTTGAGCCATCTAGTGTTTATATATATCTATGGTTCCCACTTTCCGCATGTGTTTTTTTTTTTTTTTTTGCGAAAGTGAGTGGTGGACGACTCCCTCGCATGACCGAGTCATTCCTGATTTAGATTGTTAATTGTGAAACCTCACAATTTATTACTTGGGGATTTTTCTTTAGTTTTTTGCAAAAATTACTGCTCGCTGCTGTCTGCAAAAATCCACAGCACTTGAGTCGCTACCGTTGGATTAACGGTACAATGCAGAGTGTAGACTGCCTACAAGTTGCAACATATCACGGTAAGTGAGTAGCCGACTACAAATGATAGCGTTTGTCCAGCGCGCTAAACTCTACTTCAGCACTTCACGGGTTGCACATTCTGTTAATGATTTTCAAGTATTCATCAAATTTACATGTATTTCGGAGAAATTTGCTTGAAAATTAAAAGGGCTCGTGTTGTGTGCAGGGGTGAAAGTTGCTCTCCCAAGGCGTACCCCTACATACTGGCTGTGGAGGACTGTATATCTCTGCCCAGTACGGCGGACCACTGCGTTCCGGCTTACTTTCATCCCTGGCCACAGCTAAAGGGCAGATGATAGACCTGTTGGAGTAGCTGCCAAAATAACCCTTCATATCTCTTCAAATTATTGTTGTAATTTCTTCAGTAGAGTCCTTTATTCATAGAACTAATAATGTTTCCAAGTCTGATGAAATGCTGGAATTTTTTCATTGGGAAAATTTCATCCTTTCTTGGGAGGCCATGTCATGGCAACCAAAATCAGCCGGCTGAGTCAATGGATGGAGGGAAAACACGGTCGGAATTTTCCTGTCTGACCCCTGCCCTCTCCACCTCTGCTCCTGTGATGTCTGCAGGCTCGAGGACGAGAATACAGAGAGGCCCAAAGACAGCAGGAGAGCGCAGCCTTCAGGGAGATGAAGGAGGCGCAGAGGCAAAAGGTGTGGCAGCGTCCAAGACATTTCACACGTGCTCTCAGACCCAAAGCCACACACGAGGCCTGCTTCACAAACACAGTTTCATCTTAGTGCTGGATTAAATTGAGTATTTACTCCAGAACTAGGCTTGATATGTGCCTGTTTTACTGGCACACAAGGGATAAGGAAGGTCTGATCGACTGTACAAAAATTTTTGTAATGATAGGAAGTAATTTAGACATTTAACGTGTTTTGTTACAGTCTTTGTGTGGGCTATGGAAAGCCAGCACAGTTATGTAGCCTGAAGACATTGGATGTATCCTACTGTATGATTAGGCAGTATACTTATATCCACAAAGTATGCTTTCATTAGTCTTGAGGTGAATTTTACCATGTATTCTCTGGTACTTTTAGAACTGCCTTTAATTCATGCGTCTCTGTGTATTTACGTCTTTGCACATTTTTGTATGTCTGTTCATGTCTGTTTGTTCCCATGAATATGAGTATTTGTCTGTGTCTGTTTGCACTTCTGTATTTAGTGTTTGTTCCTACGAAAACATGTACTGTATGTCCTTGTGTAAGGGTACGTATGTTTATGTGGTTTTTGCACCTTTGTATACATTTTTTTTCTTTCTCTGTGTGTGTGTGTGTGTGTGTGTGTGTGCTCACGCACAGAGTGAACTCCAAGAGGCAAAACAGCTGAAAATGGAAGAGAAAAGGCAAAGGGAAATTGTTTCAGATCACAGGCGGTAAAGTTTGTTCTTCAGTTATGGTTTTTTTACACTTATTTTCTTCCCACGCCTATAGTTTTCCCTCCTTTATTTTCATTGCTTCTGGCCTGTAACTACATTGTCATACGTTCACTGAGAATCTCAATCCAAACCTCAGCTTGTTTATCTTTCATTTAATTTTTAATTAAGATGTTTCCACCACTGAAATAAAAAGCTGAATGTTCAGATCCTGGAGTGGGGACAGTTAGAATGTAAACATTAGAATTGTACATTTTCTTTACAATTTTTGTATTTTGCTTGCCCTGTTTGACAGGGTCAACTTCGCCTTCCTGGATAGATTGCAGGGTGTGACCAATCACGGTCAAGAGGCGGAGCGTCATTCGGCCACACCTGAGGATAGCGATGCCCAGCAGCCGCTGGGCCCTCAATTGGCCCCAGGAGCCCCATTGTCTGTCGGGCCCTCGGGGCCCACAGTGACCCCAGACTTGGCAGAGAGTGCCGAGGAGGATGGTAAGCTGTCTCTGAGCGCAGAGTCGAGTTTCCGCGTGATTATGTTTGTTTAGTCTGTTTTCTTTCAAAGCGCCTCCGTAATTGTTTCCACTGAAACCCTCCCTCCCTCATTCTCTCTCTCCTTCTCCTTCCCCCTTTCTCTCTCACCCTTCCTCTCTCACTCACCCCCTCCCTCCCTCCCTCTCTCTCTTTCTCTCCTCCCCTCCACCTCTCTTTCTCACATCGGCTGCACGCTTGTGAAGAATAATAGCCTGCAGGGTGATTCTTGGTTTTAGCTTTCACATGAATAAGGAGATAACTAGATTCTCCTTCCCTACTGCAAAAAATGTAGATTATTCAGACTGATCATGTTCCCACAGCCCTATCCAGGCTAACACAGTGCTAATTACATGCTAATTACGCATTAAGTTCATGTTAATTACCTGGTGATAATTCAAGTTGCCCCACAATCTGCTAACTCTATAGACTTTCCTCAGTGCAGTTGTTGGGCCCTTGAATCAGGACTTTAAACCAGGGAGCTCAAACTGCAGTCTTCAAGGGCCACAGTGTCTGCATGGTGTTTGGGATTTACATTCAATCAGCTGCTAAATCAGGCCTTGTGAACCGGAACAAACCAAAAATCTGCAGACGCAGCGGCCCTCCGGGGTTAAACTTTGAGACCTCTGCTTTAAACCCACATTTATTCATTTACTCTCTGCTCACTCTAATACAGTGATTCCCAGCCCTGCTTCTGCAGTACCCCTGCCCTGCGTGTTACAGAAGTCTCCCAGATTTAACACTCCTGATTCAGCTGATTAGCTCATTAGTGGAGTACCAGATGAGCTGAACTGGACGTGTCCAATCGGGGCGACGTGTAAAATATGCGGGGCAGGGGTACTGCTGGAGCAGGGCTGGGGAAACCTTGCTTTAGTCAATATAGCCGCGCTCTCAGTAATGTAGTGAGCCTGGAATATGGGTGTGCGCATCATTACTGCACCTATGGGTGCTGTGTTTATGTTTTGTGTGGCCCAGAGCTGCAGATCTTTTGCATTCGTCTCGCACTACTGCACCTCACGCTTATGACCGCCTGCTACTGAGTACCTGGCGGGATCAGAGCACCAATCACCTCACATCTACCGTCCCTCCCGGAGTGAGTGAGTGTGAGCATGTCTGTTTCTGAGTCTGAGTGTATCTGTATGTACAGTTATGTGCATGCATGTGTGCACGTGTGTCTGTTTCAGCATCTACTGTATATTGCGTGTGTGTCTGTGCGTGTGTGAGTCTTTTTCTGTGTCTATAAGTGTACGTGTTTGCAGGTATTTGTGTGAATCTGTGTGACTGTTTTGTCTGTTTCTGTGTCTATAATTGTGTGTGTGTGAAGGGATTTGTGATTGTATGCGTGTATGTCCGTGCCTATTTGTGTATGTGCATGTATTTGCCTGTGTGTATCTGTGTGTCTGTGTTTTTGTGGGTATAAACATGTGTGCGTATATCTCTCTGTGTGTATCTGTGCGTGTTCCCTGTTCCAGTTACGCCTAAACTCACTCAGACACAGGGAGTTGACTGCGCTGAGGTCTGGGGTTATGCAGGGTCCCTCATTTGCTAATCATTACCAAGGATATTCTATCCTTCTCGCATTCTGAGCCAAGATGGAGTCAGTCACTGGATGTGGCTCTGTGGCATGGCTGCGTATGCATGCCAGGTTTGCAGTTTTCTAAGAAAATGAGATATGGCGGTCGGCCGAGAGGCACCCTGTGTTTGGAATACAGCGGTTGCCTGTGTTGGGCTGGTGTCTGCCACCATTCCCTGCCTCTCTGAAGTTCTGTCACTCAATATGTGGGCTCTATCTGCCCTGCCAATCAGGATTAAGCTGATGACTCCTTTATGGCATAAACTGCTTGCCGTACTTCACTCCCACTCTGCGTCTCAGCTCAAACATTGTGCCAAGGACCAGTTTAGCCAGACCCACTCCAGTTGCTTAGAGCGGCCCACCCCTAACTCAAAAATGCTCATCGTGTGTCTGCGCTTTCCCTGCAAAGAATGTTCTGTAGGACCTCTGTGGAATTCTGTAGAATTCTATAGAACTCTATAGAACATCAACGGAACTCTATAGAACATTTTAGTAGAACAGCATGTTCTATAGGATTTTCCATGTGTTCTATAGGAATTTGCTGGAAACCTATAGAGCACTTCTATGGAAAAGAAAGTCTTATAAGATTATTGCTGTTCCATAAGACCTTCCTATAGAACACCCTAGTTGAAAAACCTGTTCTATAGGACTTTGATGGTCTTTAGGACCTTCTAATAGAACGAAAGCTTAATGGGAAAGACATCTTAAAGGGAAACTATTGTCATCGTGCTCAAAAATGAAATTATGTTAGTCGATAGTTTATAATGTATAGAAGGTACGTACAAAATTTCTGTACTATCAGATAGCGTTTTGTATGGTTTTAAGCCAATTACTTACTAAATTTTTGATACTCTCATGGGCGCAGCCATTTCGTCCAGTTACATGACCGATCTCAACGGAAGTGATGTCATGTGTGCGTATTCACAGTACTAATCTCCGCTTTGTACTCACTGATCTATATAGAATAACAATATATAGTTATTCTGTATAGATCAGTTTTTGTACCTCGTGTTCATTTGGTTTCCTTTGTCCATCATTTCATCGTGAAATGCTGTATTGTATCGCTAAACACTGCGCTGTTTTGGATAGAAACAGTCTGCGAAATGCTAGATTTCACAAGTTGCCAGCTGGCAAGAAAAGGCGAAAATGTGCAAGTCCTGAACCAAAAGATGAACAGCTCTGTGTGTGTAGTGAACGCTTCATGTACCCGGAGGACTACTCGAATGATCTAATAAAGCATTCCATGGGTTTTGCAAGTAAAAAGTCTTCTTTACTTGGACCTACTGCATATGAAGTTCAAGGCTTGTACCTTGCTCCGTGATTGTGGATATGTTAACAGGCTAGTGATGAGCAAAAATGAACGAACCATTCTTTTTTAACGACTCTTTTTAGTGTCCGATATGTACCGGATCAGCCTGTCAAATGTCCAAGTGCTGAAGTGAATCCCCGACATCTCCCACCAGTTAGACTCGCCCACCCGTGCTGCTCACTGGCTGCTATGGTACAGTACTGCAGTCGCTTGAAAATGCGGAAAAACGAACAAACGAGCTGGGATCTGACGAGGGCTGCATCGCAATTCACTTAAATTAAGGGTGAATCCCATTTCACCCCTTGGCCCTTCCACTTAGGCCTACCTCTTCATTTTGCGCGTTCATGTGTGTTGTCATGGGTAAGACAAGTCTCCACAGTATCACGCAAATCATCAGCTAGATGGTTACCAACGCCACTGAGGCACCGAAAGAAACGCATACATGTAAATAATTCCTTGGTGAACAAAATATGGAAACCACTGAATCACCTTAGTTTGGTTGCGTTTTAATATTTTATGGAATGTTTGTTCGTAACAAAAAATCGCTAGTGGTGTACCTGTGTCTGTTCATGTCTCTAGCTGAATAGCTAAAGTTGGCATTATTATGAGGCAGATTTTTGCTTGACAGTGCTGCAGTTTAAGACAAAACAAAATTTAACTTTTGTTCAACAGCGAAGTTGCTGCACGTTGCCGCTCCCCCAGTATCAGTGCGCACTGGCAGGGTAAGAGCACAGATCTCTGGAACATAGCAACATTTGTCATTCTCCAAGCCTTGATCATCTTTATTTTATGATTAAGGATAGATTAATAGCATAAAACGCGTGAGTTGCGAACGAAGCATTCATGCTATTGCCATCTGTCAGGGAAATAATGTCACCTTTGCCATAGTTGGGAGGCAGAGCAGAAAAATCGCGCCTGAATAAAATCTTGGCTGTTTTCAGCATGGTTCACGTGTCCTTTCATGCCCTACAAAATTAACATGCCTGTTATTAGAATAATCTGGGTTTGCTGCCTTTATAAAGCAAGCTATATCATTTGTTTCTCTGAAGAAGTTTCTTTGACATTCCCGTGTTCTGTCATTGCAGGGACTCCGGAGAATTCCCGACAGCTCATTAGGTTCCGAGCTTACATACAGTGCATGTGTAGCTACAGTCTTCTGTTTCATTATCCCCACTCACATATTATCACTCAATCAACAGACAAATGCAAAAAATAAACTGTCCTTTATTTGCGATTATTGAGTGAACCCAGTCGACTCAACGCTCAAGACAGCAACATCAAATGAACTAGGATAAGCGACTGAATGTGCTATATGCACATGTGACGTCAGGGCCACGATTTATGATCATGTGACTCGCAGAAAATGGTCACAATGGCGGCCTCCGTGGAGAGCTTTGACAGTTCAGCAAAAAGTGTCATAGTATCAAAATGCCTGGGGGGGATGTCACTGATTTTTTTTTCTTGATAGGCTTAGAAAATGATACTTAATTGAACTATAGAGTTTTATTAGGTATGCTGAATGACTGGAATGTCTCTTTAAATAGGGGTTAAATAAAAATAAAAATAAATCTTATGACTCCTTACAATGCTCTGTTGAAGGGTCAATTTACTTTATGTGTACCTGGGTTTTAGAAGTGAGTGACCTAACTAATGGTATGAAAATGTGCAATATGCAGTGATATCCACTATACTGGAGTAGCAAGGAAATCTTGTCCCTTTTAGCTTTAAGGTGTGCTTATAAGCACATGGGGTACCAGGCACATGCCAACTTATTGATTCTCTGATCAGACCATTGATTGACTGACTGACCACACAACTTAGCAGTATTTCAGTTACGGTATATGAAGACCTCTTTCCATTTCCTCGGCAGCAATTCAAAAATACGAAGATAAGGCATTACAACTTTATTATGCTATAATGGAAAACTCGTGTTCCTCTTTTGCGTACGAGGACAGAATTATGTTGAAAGTCTGAACTTTTGAACTTTTCCCTTAATTTAAAAAATTCAATCAAATTATTCCTGTCCATTACAAGCATGTGATTGCAGATTATATGCGGATTTAGAATTAATTTGAATACAATTTGAGGTCTGCTAAGACTTATTCCACCATCTTTATACATGTATCATGGTCACCTAACAGGATTACAAACATGGCGTTCCTTTTCAGCAAAGGCACTCAATTACTCCAAATTCATTTCAATTCAATTTTAATGCAATTCAAATAGATCAGGATCAAGTACAATCAGCATTTTCCCAGTTGCCGGATAGCTCTCTTGGTTAAAACATCGTGTTGCGGAACAGAAGTGTCCGGGTTAGAGCCCTGGTCAGAATAGCACACACTTGGCCATGACGCTACAGAGATGCAAATTGGGAAGGGTAATATAACATGGTTGCTTTGTTTGTTGCCTTCCAGATGCGGGTGGGATTGAAGATGCCAAATGAGAAAAACAAAATTTCTACAAGAGTTGTTCTATAGAGATTTTCTATGGAACTGTTTCCTTTAGAAATTTTCTATAGAACTTTTTTCCTATAGGACTTGAGGTACTTAAGTTCTATAGAATTCTATTGAACAGTCCTATAGGATTCCTATAGCACATTTTTTGCAGGGTTGTCCTGTAGGACTAGGCACAAATTAGCTCTTAACATGTTGCACTACTGTGAGCTCTATAGATTACACCTTTTTGTCACATCTAGGCTCCAAAGCTTATTCTTCTTTTTGAACTAGCTTAGCCAAGCTCTGAAAGAAGAGTTATTAGAGCTGAAACTGCACCTGTTCCCCCATCTCTCTGAAAGTTGTTCAAACCTTAATGAAGGCGTGCGGGCCTGGGACTGTTGGCTTTATCCTGATGCTCCAACTTGATTTAATGTGCTTTATGCTGTAATAAAGTTAAAAAATTCTTTTGCTTGTTTGAAAGCTAAAAACAAACTGAAATCTTCTCTCCTTTTTTGTGCTTTTGGCAGATTGCGATACTGACTGGGTGGTGATGAAGCTTGTGAATCAATTTCCTTTTTACGAGCGAGACGTCCTGGCGGATATTGTGGACCAGTGTGGCGGAGATTACGAGCAGGCCTACGAACTGCTAAAGTGAAGGCTGATTACAGTCGAGATTTTGATTTGGCTAATTCATCAGTAAGGCTAAAAGTGTTGAACATTTTGGGATGAGCACAGGTTACTTACTAATTGGAGCATTGGGTTAGAAGACCTTTGTTTATCCCTGATGATTAGTGTTAGTTTTGGTGTTTGTTATTATTAATTAAATTGCTGTTTGCATAGAATGTTCATTGAAAGCTATGCTTAGTATTTGGAGCATAGTAAATACACAGGTTGGTAATACTCACATTGTGTGTTTACGTTGAGGTGATCATAATTATACTGAAAAAGTTTGCCAAATGTTCTCTTACATGATCATCACTACAACAATTTCATCCTGCATTTTTTTTCTCTTGCTAGATGAAATGCAGCTCTAGCAGGTATTGCTTTGCTTTCATGCGTTACAGCAGTGGTTCTCAAACTCGGTCCTGGCGCCCCACTGTGTGTGCTTGTTTTTGTTCTGGCCACAGTTGCAATCTTAGTACTTTAAGAAGCTGTTGATTTGCCTTAATTAGGTGCATTCATGTTTATAGCCCATGTTTAGAGCCCACTGCTCCTTGCCCCATGGGGTTCAATAAAATAGATCAGACTGCGACCAGGGGCGGGTTCGAGTGTAGCCTCTTTTCCCTTTTCATTTTCAATGGGATAGAGATGAAGACAGACAGCGGAGCTGCACTCAGGTTTATGGGATTGCAAAGCAGGGAAATGCTGTCAAAAAAAGCAGAAAAAAATCTGTGCTTTATTCAAATGAGGAGCGATTCTGCCAGGTGGCAGCCAGTCATATCTGCTCTTGCAACGTGGAGATAGCAACCTCTCCTATGGTAAACAAAAAAAAAAAAAAAACACAGTGGACAGTCGATCACTTTAACAATGAAATGTTACCTTTGTAACCATTACTTTATGATAATTGTCTGTCTTTCTGCTCATTTTTGAAAGTGAAAATAATAAACGTCATGACCTGCTTGGTGTGACTGTATGTGATTTTATTGTCTTGGGTCAGTATAGGTTATGCGGCAAAACATGACTTAACAAGTTTAGTTGCATGGTAACGCCCAGCCAAGGCAAAACTAGGTAGAGCTACATGGCAGAAAAATGGCCCGATGAAGAATGGGGGGGGGGAGGGGGGGAGCGTGCACAGTCTTTAGTTCGGCCCATATATATTAAAAAACATTCATATTCCATTTCTCATTCCTCTGCTGGATGTGGGGATTGCTGGATTAGGACTTTGCCCTAAAGTAATGGTGCACTGCCGGCTCCCAACCTTCTGCAGTATCTCCGCGCCAAAGCAGTCACTGAACCTCTGAGCTATTTCTGAGTAGCCTAATCTTACAGCCCAAAGCTGTAAAAAAAAATCTGACTGAATTAATGCTCAGAAATAAAAGGAACCCCATTGGGTGTCATCTTAATATGGTTGGACAATTCTAATTTAGTTTCCATAACTGCAGTGTTTCATTTGAATACCAAACAAAAAACTCTTTGGCCAAAATGTTTAAACATAAATGTCAAATCCTGGCAAGCAGCCGAACATTTTCACGTGCATGAAAAGAAAGACAAATATTTTACTGCTGAATTCATGCTTTGGAATGGAAATTTCTGGAATGGCGTGTCGTGTATCGCTGTAATTTGGTGTTTTATCCGGTAAACACAAGGAAACCCACTGATTACGCTGCGGGGAGGAAACCCGGCTATTATCCGATAAAACTAAACAGTTTCTTGTGTCCGATATCATGCTCTGAAATTTAAAAATCTGTTGGTTATTGTTTATTTCATTTTTGTTGACATAAAATTGCTTAAAATCCTTTCCAATTATCAACTAAATTAGACCTACACTGCTATAGCTTCCATTAATTTTCATTGCATACAATTTTACATTTCTAAAGCTGCCTTCACACACACGAAACGCTTGTATTCGCGTCTTTGCATTGACTTTGAATGTAATCTGTCGTGCGAAAAATTTGTTTGGCGTCCGGTGTGAAAGCAGCTGAACATTGTTTTAGTGTCAATATGAGCAGTTGTAGTTACAAAATGTCAATGCCCACACTTTAACATTTAAAAACAATAAATAACTTTTGCTTGTAATGTATGACATTGTAATATTAAAACATATTGCTGTGATCCAACCCCAGGACGAGTCTTTGTGCTTGATTTTAGTGCCCACAGTCCGGGTCTGCTTTCAATACTGCTGTAGTAGAAACAACCATGAAAGGCTATACATTCTCAAGGCTATTGAAAGCCTCATAGTTATTTTACTACGCGGCCGAAAACAGGCACGCTTGTTTTCTTTTTTTTTTCAGGGTTTTTGTTTTTCAGTGATATCAGCATATAAAATGCCCCCCACAGGCCTCTGTATCTGATGAGCCCAGTACACAGAACAGATGACATGAATATCATTTTCATTTCATGTATTTTGATTTTATTTCTTATCAAGAAATGGCACATTTGGAAACATCTTGTGAATGGTACTATTGTGGAAATTCTGTGTCTTTATGTTGTTAAATGTGTTTGCGTTGTTAAATGCTGAGTTGAGTCGGGATCAACATTTCTGCCAAGATTCAATCTGATGGTGCACCAAATTAGAAAAGTAGAGATTTGCTGAAGATGGTGCACCACTTCATGGGAAATTTGGAAAGATCGAATGTATAAAATCCACAAAGCATCTTTAGAATCATAATTATGTGGCACAGTATTAACATGAGATATTTTTTGATTGTATCTAGGTTGGCTTACTAATCGCTGGTTTATCATCTAAGAATAATAAAGCAGTTTTGCCTTGTTTGAAATGGAGCTCTTATTTTTGAATTGTAATAATAAACTTTTGTTACTAACACTAACCACAGGATGTCACCAAATTCACCAAAACTGAAATAATTATGGATGAGTGCTATAAAATCTCTGCACAGCAGATTTTATCATTACCAGTGAGCATTGTAAACTGCTTCATGTAAATGTAGCATCAACTACAAAAAACTTTGACTGCAATGTGATGAAACCTCCATTAAAACAAGCATTTGTCCCACTGCTTGAAAGGCTGCAAACTGGCTGCTCCTCCATATTTGGTCATCATTCCTTACCCCTGCTGTGCATCCATCTGAGAATGGTCATGTCGGCTGTTTTATCTGCCGGGCCACAAAGTAATTATCACACAATCCAGGAAGTGCCTTAAGCGAAACTGTCCCCGAAGAACTCAGTCTGAAAATTTTGGGAACTCACATCAGGCACCCTAGGTTCTGGGTGGTACATTCAGTTAAGGCAACACTCCTGGGCCAGGTTGTTCAAAGCTTTGTTAACTTTAACTGGTGATTAAGTTTAAAACACAGTATCTATATCTCTGAAGGAAAGCACAGATGTTTGTATGTTTTTGATGCATTTTGTAGGTTTCACCTTGATTAGTTTAAGTAGTGAAGAGCATTCGCGAGAATCTTATTTAAAGAGTGGTCATAGTGTCAGGTGTTTAGCGCTAACTAGTCGTTAAATTAACAGAGCTTTGAACAACCGGGCCCTGAGCTACAGGGGGAACCCAATGATCACAGATTTGACCATGGCTAAGGTGTTACACTCGGACTCTGAAGGTTGTTGTTTAAGCCCCAGTGTTGAGACCGTATGAGAGCAGCTGTTGGATTCTTGAGCAAGGTCCTTAAAATTTTTTTTTTGTTGTCATCATCTATTCAATTCGACAGAAAACACAGCTTGCGAATATCCTGAAACATGTCTTTGTTGTCCAACCTTTTTGTATAATGCCCAGCTGTTGGCTAGACTGGCATGCATGCAAACATAGCAAGGTGGAGTTGAAGAGTTTGGGTCAGTGCATGTTGCTGTCGAAAAAGAAGAGGTTTTCTACAGCACTAAGGCGAATGTCCCTTGTGTAGACTTCAAATGGAAGATGAAGTGAAGAACAAGTGGTTTAAATTAATTTTTACCACCATTTCTGAGCAGCACTCCCTCAGTCTTTCAGTGCATTTCCTTCATTTTTCAGAGCACTGCTTCCTATAGATAAAGATGGGTAAGGACAGGGGCCTTAAAAAGACAGGAGCCTAAACACTGAGTCACTGAGGTGCAGCACGCACTACCTGTGCTTCTGTTACTAGGTGCTTTTTCACCATAAAAACATGGTAATGCTTGTCATTCGACCAAAAACATGAAAACATTAGACTGGGAAAGCGGTGTAAAGTTAAAACCACACTGGAGCAGGGGGATTGGCTACTGCCTTCTCTAATTTCTAATTACTTTGTCTAATTATTTGTCAGTCACTGGAAAGTTTCAGCTGAAAGGACTCTGTAGGGTGATGTGGGTGACAGAATATGACAGGGCCTGGGTTTCGTGTTCAGTTGCTCTGAGTCTGTTCGGCCAACAGTTGGAACACTTGCTGATTCAAAATGAGTGTTGATGCTAAGAGATATTATATATATATATCCCCATATTTAAAAGGAAATAAAGAACAAAACATTTGGAGATGGAGCATTGATAGAATGTATGTGTATAAGTAGATTCGGCTCCTCCGAGCAAGTGAGAATTTACTGTGCTTTTGGTACATTTGGTGTTTGGTATGTATTTTGGTACGGGCGCCATTTTGTCTGGGATCCCTTTTCTGAACTTGACCAATATTAACTTTAAATTCAACATAAAAAAAACAATTTTTAATGAAGTTTTGGGTGCCAAACTGTTCATTATATATTGTCTGCATTTATATATAGTCGATAAATGTGTGGTCTTCAGCTGTTTGTTATTTTAATTTGGACAAAAGTTTTGCTCTTATTGTGAAAATGAAAACAGAAGCTGTAAAAAAGCCTCTCTGATCCTCTCCACAGGCTGTCAGGCCTGGATTGCGTGACTTCTGCCCAGAATGACTACTGTAAGCTTCAATCACGAACAAGCAAATGGTCAAGCAAAGCTTCAGTCCCACAGAAACTATCATTATATTAGAGCATGACCACAGCCCACCTCCTCTTGCAAAATGTGCTTCCACTGATTTACACTCCTGGCAGTGGGAGTGTTTATAGAGATAATTGTAGTATTGTAGATGCCTTTGAGGATTGGTAGTTCAGCAACCCAAAATTGTTACCACCTAAGAATGGAAAAAAAGAATTAAAGCTGTGTGCTTAGGGAACGGCAAAACCTTCTTGTGCATCTCGAAGATGTTTACGATGAATCATTTGCGGTGGACATTACGCTGCTCTCTGTCCTCATTTGGTGACCGCAGTGGCCTCTGATTGACAGACACAGTCAGCCGGACCGAACAGGGGCTACTAATTACCTGCCTGTTTTTTTTTCGTATTCCCCGTTCCCGTTACTCTGACTTTCCTGGACCTACGCTGAGCTCGCCACAAGAAAGACGGAACGGGCGATTACGAGTGCAGTTTGTCTTCTTTTCATGGCGGCTTTCATGTGGAAAATCGCAACATGACACAGGTGAGGTACGCTCGCGACGGCCTGGTACCTACGCCAGCGGAGGCTGCGGCTGGGAACCCCAGCTAGGTTATCATATGTGTTTTCTGACATCACTGAGGGATGAGAGGGTGGGAGGGATTACTGTAAAGCCAGCAAATGGATTTGACTTTCATTGCTCTGAGGTGACCCTGCTGCCCAATTAGGCATCTGCAATTTCTACTGCTGGGCACTTGAGGGGCCTCAACCAAGAGTAATGCTGTAGGAAGGTGAGAAAGCCAGCCAGCAGGACCAATACCCTAAGCTATGCCAATCACACACAATCCAGGCTGGCTCAATCAAAGTTTAGTCCCAGATTTAACACTGCAGAACCTCTCCAGACATTCAAGCCTTAATGGGATGAGCCACTCAGTGACCTGTACTCATGCACAAAATGCTCTAGCAGAATATAGTTTATGTTGTTTAGAACATCCTTTCCCCAACTTAGGTGGGCAAAAAACCCTTTTTATTCTGCTTTGCTTTGGAGCTGCTGCATATGCAGGGACATAATGAAAGGTGAGTTTCTCTCTCCAACAGCATAGATGGGAGGAGGGCCAGGTTTACAGCCCAGTAAAATAAAAGCTCCAGAGATCACATGGATGCAGTTATGGTGTCCCATGGCAGCAGCAAGTTTCCCAGAGCTTCAAAGAGCACGTAGCGCACACACAGAGCACTTTCTCTCGACCTCCATGGAGACCCAAAAACACCGCAGCCTCCCCAGCGTCAGCAGGACAGAGCTGAGCGGCGTTCCGGTGAGATCACCGAAAACACTGCGCCCTGACCGTGTTTAGGTTGAACTGAGATTAATCCAGGGGATCGTCACAGGAAGGGCTGAATGAACGCATTCTAATGCTAATTATTGCCACTTCAAAACGCTGCTGTTTCCTGTGGCGGCTGCATTCTGTTCGGGGTTTGTGCGCATTCCTCTCGGTGAGTGTCGAGCCCCTCTCCCAGATTCACTTCCAGTGTTTTAATCAGACCCAGCAAAAAGAAAACTGCGAGCAGCTCTGATGGTTTTACAACCCTAACTTGGCTCTGGCGATCTGAAGCCTACCACAGGTGTGCAGGCCGCATATGTTGATATCATCACAGGGAATGTTCCACTCCCAGGAAAAATGACATTTGTTCTTAAAGCTCAAGGGCTTGAAACGAGACAGACGATGAAAGAGAAATGGCCGAGTGTGCCTGGACACATTAAATTTCCATGGAGGATTTGTCTCTCTTCTTCATAGAGAGAGCAGTAGGACGACAGAGGCGGATAAATGTGTGAAGCCCCTCGAGCAATTTTTGAGGTGGTACAAGGTCTGTCCCGAGCCAGATGACCCATTAGGCCTGTGCTTAACCTCTTAAACTGACCCTGAGACTCACCGCAGCAAAATACCTACAACGCCGCGCTGATTAAGTGGCAATATAGTCATATTACACATCAAATGAAACAGGAGAGCCTCTGCTACAAGCACATATAAGTCATTTTTACATACACCGAGCACAACTCAAACGCCAAGCATATTAATGTTCAAATATCAAAATCCGAGTAGCGTCAGAAAATCAACCCTCTCTCCACATTTCCATGTCTCCCTCTCCGATACTTCATGCTACACAAACAGAGATATACTCTATTCATTTTGGGTATGTCATTTTCAAGCAGAAACCTAAAAAAGAGGCTGGGGCTTAAGAGGTTAACCCCAGTTTCTGTGGTATGAAGTAACGAGGAGTATTGCTACACCCCCTGGACGGGATGCTAGTCCATTGCAGGTTACCTACCCAGCTCTTATCAACCATTTTCAGATACTCAACTGTACACCTGGGAGGAGTAGGAGCAAAGAGGTTTTTTTTTTTACCCAAGAACACACCACCAGGGCCGTGGCAAGGACCCATACTCACAACCTTTTGGTCCCAAGCCAAGCGCATGCCACCACAACACCACCTCACTTACCCACTGAGTGGAAGTCAGAATCCAAAATGCTATCGGGGACTTGAACTTATGACTCTATGGTTGCTGGTCAAGCAACCCTCCAGCTGGTTACCCTGTAGCTATTTACATCAAGAGCCCTCATGTCTCTGTGTGGGCCATGAAACTGTACACCGCTACGGTAGCACATGCGCAGTAACACTTGGGGATTTCCCTGTGGTGGAGCCCTGAGGATTAAGTCATACTTGTATCACAATGTAATTCCACTGAGGAAAAAATGTTCAAGCACACAGATGTCAGTTAACTACTAAATACCTTCTTAAATCTGTATATTATTTGTATTCTGTCACTCAATGCCAGTTACCAGGGGTAGATCTGATGAATGAAAAAGCAGTTGATCTTCCAAGAGATAACAATGTATGCGATATAGTTGATAACAGCAGATCTAACCAGTTTAACCTTGGCATATTAGGATACCATATTAGTCTTATTACAAAGCATAGATTTTGCTATAACCACACTGTTAAATATTTTAATGAATAAAAATCATATGCACTGCATATTTTGTGATTAGCAGATAAAGAAGTTAAAGACAAATGTAAAGGGATACAGCCTTTAAGTGAGAGACACTATGGTTTTCATATTGGTAAAACTCTAGGCTTTGCTGTGAACTTGCACAGAAAAATATGTTGTTGCTCTGGGACAATGAAAATAAAACTACCGCATGCTTTTCAGTGGTGGCAGTAAATAAAATATTTACATTTTTCCCTCTCTCAGAAAAGGGACATTTCAGGACATCTTCAGACCCCAGACTGAACTGGAAACATATACCCTCTCAGGGCGAGAAATTCGCTCTCTTGACCACAACTGAATCACTGCGCTTCCGAAGAAAGGAGACTCTTCGGGGTTCGCCGTGGCGACCCGTCCTTGCCTCTACAGGATGGCGTCAACAGGCGGGTTTGCACTGTCTGCAGGGCTGCCCTGTGTAGGAGCACGCTCAGTTCACACAGTGTGGTCCTGCTCCGCTAGTGCTCACTGCCCGTCTCCACAAACCCACCGATCGTCGCCAAAACTCTGCCATGACAACAACCTCTTCTCACAAAGAGAGGAGTAAACTTGGTCTGGTTGCCAAGGCAATGCAAAGCAGCAGCTCACTCTAAAAGTGCCCACACTGGTTTTCTAGCATGGTGTTCTTTGCTCAGCTAAACACACAGAACATAGTGGAGAACACACTTTTGAGCCTAAGTATTGCTTTGACCGATAAACTTGATAATAGTTTCCAGGGATTCGGTCATGTTACACTGAGATCACAGGCAGCTACCTTCAAAGATTGCATTCTATGTTGGATTGACAAGTGCAGTGCCCATTCAAAACATTCATGTTTGGAACGGGCTGATTGTTTGGCCTCAGCATTGCTGCTTGCAGCCTTCCTAGGAACTGCCCAGCTAAAAAACTTCACAAAGATCCCTGCACATCCTGGGTTCCTTCGCAACACAGCCAGTGTGAAGTGTGAAGTTCATGGAATGAGTACATGCATACTGACAGACCGAAACTCCTTTCATGATCAATTTTTAAATGTCTCATTGATTTAAACAGAAACAACTGCATATTGCAGCAATAAAAGTAATTTTTTTATCCCAGGTTTCTCCCCTCTTTTCTCACACTAAACATAACCGAACTGTTTAACCCACAGCAAAGCAACCTGCTCCCATGGACTGTTGCACACGATTCCTCCAAGTCGTGACAACTGGCCCTTGCTTCTTTATGCAGTTGCACCGCCAATCGCACACTGCCTATGCTGCTGGAGGATCACTTACTGAGCGTTCAATCAGCTCGTATAGCTATATATGCTAGGCCAACCAGAAGTGGTTGCTACAAATTCCTACTCTCTTTGACAAGGCTGCGCCAATTGTTGCCTCGCCCATTAGGACCTCCAGCCATACCCAGAAATAGTGTGGCTGGGATTCAAACACACAATCACTGGTTTCACAAACAAATGTCTTAGCTGCAAGCCATCCCAAGGCCAGGAAATGCTTTAACATGTAGGCCTAGCTGGGGTCAACTTTGACCACTTTTGACATTTGAACGGAAAAAAAACCTGAACATTCTTGATTTTTTAGGACTTTTAATAAAGTGAACCAAAATATAGAAAAGAGAGTATTTCAATTATAAGTTGTATATTGTGGCTCAATGTCAGAGTCTTCTTTAGGCAAACTTTAATATGCATTTTTTAAAATTTATATCAGGTTTAGCGGAAGGGTCCAAATCAAGCAAAATGAGATGAATAGAAAATATGGAAACAATAGACTGTATGTTGGCATTTGTGATTATTTTCTCAGATGATTGGCAGTGATAGTCGGGACAGCTCGAGCAAAGACTCTGGGACACTGACACGGTGAAGAGAACAGCCTGCTTTCCTTCTATATTTCATAATATAACTGACACAATCTCAAACTGATAGCTTTTTGAGACAGTGGGTAAAAAATAATCACCTTTGTGAAAATTGGCTGGCACTCTAACAAGCACTTCTCTAATTCCTACCGTATTTCACATGGGTCAATCTCAGAGATGTGGCAAAGTAAAACTGTGCATGAGTATTGGTATTTTTCCGGGCTCTCTGACTAATATCACATTATATTGATATACTTTAAAGCAAAACATTAAGTTGGCATACAGTCGGGCGACCAAGATTGTGGTGAACTCCAGAACAATTTCAATCAGTGAACTCAGTCACCTGATTTTACCTAGTGCGTGGCCACATTTTCATGACGCCATACCCAAATGTTTCCAGGTAATTTCCCATTTTCGACAAGATTACAGACAGATAGACTGGCAGGCAGGCACCCGGACAGACAGACAGATGAAATGGTAAGCTTAGACCAAAACAAAACAAAGTTGGCAGGAGGTATCCTCCTTATTCCTAATGGCGTTACTGTGGATATGATCATGGGTGCAACTTCAGGCGAAAGTAGTTTTTAGCGAGTGGCTAGTCAAGAACAGCGGCATTTCTTTAAGTTAACTTAGCAATTACAGCTCGTTTTTTTTTTTTTTTTAACAAATTAACTTCCTTTTCTTAAAATGTCCCTTCAGAGCTCCGGCACCTATTTTGCTGTTCGAGGTTGAACTAACAATCAAAGGAAGCTAAATTTTTGGTTTGATCAACAGTGCTTTGAACATGCACCCAGAACATAGGGGATTGTCCTTGTGTTCAGCAAAACAGTTTCCATCGCCTCCCTACGGAAGAGGAAGCCAGAATTTGGCTGAAAAACCTGAATTTGAAAAGACCCCTAAAAACAGTAGGTGCTCATTTCATTATGTCGACAAACAAGGATTCCTACTTTATGGCTAGGCTCAGACAGACCGCCGCAGAGGATATGCTGGGTCCTCAGAAGCATTTTGACTGCAGTGCCAGGAGAGCACAAGGTGTGATTTCACGTGTAGGGAGGACAGAAAATTGTTGTATTCGACCGGTAATGCCAGTCAGTTTAACTAACGTTTCATCTTGTACAGTTTAAGATGAGGCTGTAGAAGTAGCAATAGTCTACCACAATTTGAAAATAGCCTACTCAGTTCCATACAATAGTCTTGCACTCCAAACCACATTTCACTAAAATTAAAAGTATGGGAAAAATGGATTCACTGTGTTTTACATGTTATAGTATTGGATTAGCTAGCAACTTAATACCGTATAATGTAGTTAGCTGGAGTAGAGCTAATTTGACTCGTACTGTCGGATGGCTTAATTTACTCTGTATAACAATCCATTATGTTTCATATGTAGAGCCATATTTACCAAAATATAACGTTTCCTCCTTAAATATTCTCAGAAAGTACTTGTATATCTGTTTTAAGGTACATAAGGTCGTATACTACCTCCTTTAACAAAACGTGACTGACCTTGCTGCTGTGGAAGTACTGCATACGCATCGGAGCTTTGTAGATTGTTCATAGCTTTGCAGTCTGTGGCAACGGAGTTGCTAATGTGGCCAAATGTGCTGGTGTGGCCACTGCTTCAGGTCGTTCTCCCATTCTTCAATAGTAGAAGGCAGCGGTACCATAACTTTATCCCGTCTGAGGGATAAAAGGTGATGTTCCCTCATATATTATTTTCCAATCGCTTAAAAAAAGAGGATTTGCGTGAGCCGCTACCATGGTAAACAGTTCAGTGACATGATGCAGCGGAAGTTACACCCAGAATTCGCACAAGGGATCATGGGATGTGGGAATAAGGTGGATACAGGATCTTACAAGAGTGGGCGTGTCATATGTGTTGTGATTCTGCCCTTTCGTGTGTTGTCCCGTTGTTATTTGTGCTTGTGATTTACTTTCGTTTTTTATTTATTTCCAGATCTCTGTTCAGGTGTCTGACAATCGCTCACAATCTGTTTCCAGTGGTGTCGCGTGACTGCCTTCAGCATGCCTGCATCTCGTCATCCAATTACGTTTCTACTTTCGGTTTGGCTTTGGTATTTCATTCATTGCTTCCAGCTGTCTGTAATTCCGGGTCTCGCGAAACTCTGAGTGAATGCGCTGTCTGATAGAACATTACTAATCCGTACTAACCAGCACTTATTTAAGGGTGATTGTAAATAATTCGTCACGTAGAATTAACATTGATTAACTCATTTAGCGAGTGTGTGCGATTCTGGCTTCTCTGCTTTCAGTCTAAGCTTTCTGATTAACTGCATTTAAAACCCTGTGCTTTCCTTTCGCCTTTCTTGTGGTGCTTTTTACTTGTCACGTTTAGATTGCTTTAATCTAAACCATCTAGCTTGATTGCTCGTCTCAGCGTCTTGTCTCGAGTCCTTAGTGTTTACCCGGTTCTCGTGTAATTGTTTATTAATCCCATGTGTTTCTGTTTCAGTCCGTGATTGCATTCCGAGTCCCCGCCTCCTCTCGCGATTATAAATGTTCCAGTTTTCCACGCGATTGTCAGACGGACCCTCCATTTTGCTACATGGTGAAGTTTCAGCTCCTCGTGCCTTCTGAGTGTCTCCCGTGTATGGTTCCCGAGCCTTTCGGTTTGCTGCGCTTTAGTTTTGTCTGCCCCGTGTATAAGTCTCCCAGTGTGTCCGTCAATTTAGCTAGGTTCAGTTTTTGTTTTCTTAGTTTATCCTCTCGTGGAGGGCGTATTTCTGTTTCCCCCTGCCTTTGGCAGTGTACCTTAGTTCTCCCATTTGTTCAGTGCTTGAGCACGGTGTTTTATTTCTGGTGTGTCTGCCAACCCTTTCTCCTAGTGTTTTGTGTTCAATAAACACTTCTGCTTCCTGCATCTGGTGTTCCCTGGACCTCTTACAATATGAAAGTTAGGAAATGAGTTTACTGTGCAACAAACCTAAAATTTACGACTTTCATAATTCTCATTCTGCTTATCACATATCTGAATTGTGTAATGTCATGGAAAGCAAATATAATTTCCCTTAGCGCCCAATGAATGTTAGTACTGCACTAACTTCATCACTCTGCTTAAATACTCAGTTTCAGTCACAGACACTCGTGGTTGACCGAGCAATGCATAGTAAATTCAGTCAACTGAGTAGCTAGCTAATATTAGCGTGTTGGGTATCAAACTAATATTGGTTCTGAAAAAGTAGCTGAGTAACGTGAACTTAGTTATTTCAGCGGCGCTTAACTAGCCTCCTGCAGTGCTGAACCATACCAAGCCAACATTACACTCAGTATTCAGTTTGACTTAGTAGAAACAGCGAGATGTAACGCTAAGCGATTTCTTTCCCCCCACACTCTCAGCTATGCGATTTTCGCAAAAGTGAAATATAGGGTCATGTCAAGAATATTCCTTGACCTGGGCTATGAGAAAAGTACTTCATTTATGTGATAAACCTTAAATTTCTCAAGTGCCATGTTCACGCAGCAAGATTGCGACTGTGCTGGCATGGCGAAGGTTCGCACTCAAGTCCCTCCAGTTAGTTTATTCGGCATTGATGGCGAAGAATTTAGAAGTTATAAAAGCATGGAGGCATATAATTACCTCCATATTAGCAAAATAGGTAGCCTAAAGTACTGCTCAAGTCGACTGCTCATGTATTGCTGGATTATGGAAATCGTGTAGTCATGCAGCAGCTATTCTGTGGAAGGCAGCGTTATTCATTAAACCAAAGCTCCCTTCAGTCATCCAAACACCGGAACAATTAAATATATTTACGAAGACGTTATTTTGCTTTTATTACCAAAGATATATATGCTTATGTTAAGCGGTGAGTGGTTAAATGATGAACATCCTCTTGATGTCATTATTTCTGATGTTTTTGTTGTTTGGGCTAGCTGGCTCTGTTTGTTGCTGTCATAGGCATCAACGCCACTGGAAGCACAAAACCGGCAACGGAAGTAGGTATTCTGTCATGGCAGCTCCCATGGGCTTCTGCTGAAAAGGTTAGATATCTCTGCAACAAATTGGTCAATTTGAATAATCTTGGTATCATGATAAAGGTAACACCTTAGAGATTTTTGTCATCATGCAAAAATCAGTGTCTATGTCACTGAGTCAGAGTAAATGAAGATGGAACACTGCATAAATTAAACATTGTTTTTGCACCAAATAAAGTTTTGCTTTTATCTGTCTTAAAATTATTCAGTTGCAGTCTGAAACCCCAAAAAAATTACAGCACAGAATCCCACTATTATCTGTGCCAAAATTTATTCTAACCAAGTAAATCAGAGCAAAATTAGAGAGGTTTTAGTTCAGGAATGTCTTGGTGGCCTCTCCAAGCTGACACCGTGTGCCGTTTCATATTTTCAGTTACCAAACTATACAACTCATTTAATTTCACTTATATGTCACTACAGGTGTACATTCCGTCCAAATACAACCTCTTTTAAATTCTTAGAATTTTAATTTTTTTATTATTGTTATTTCTGCTAGTCTTGTAGCCTGTACAATTTCCCATTCAAAGAAGTTTGACTCCAGTGGAACAGATTTATTTAAAAAAAAACAGCAAATACATAAAATTATAAATACAAAGGTTGGGTAAAAAAGCGATTGGAAAAATTAGAAAATAAATAAAAACTCCTGCAATTATTTATATAAGGAAAATCCTTATAGTGCCTATGCAAGTACATGTCTGCATCAAGGTTTGAGCCCTGACCACCTTTTTGACAGCTCTTCACCCTAACCACAAGGCTATATCCACTCCTTCTATTTCTGATGTTAAATTGAAGTCAAGAATACGTTACTCACATTGCTTGAACTGTTGTGCTCACAGTAATCACGTGGAATGGCACAAAGATTCTGTCAAAAACCAACTTTGAAAACGACTGTTGAATATTTTGAGGATAATTATACTGAAAATACCATAAACAAACCAGTTAAGCGTTTATATTTTCGCACTAGTACATTCGAATGGCCCAGGGACTCAGTTTGACGCACTGGGAACGCAAGGCTCTAGCTTAGGCTAGGTTGGTGCGATTAAGGTGGCTTAAAGCTTGCTGGAAACATCAGAACCGATAAAATCAAATGGCTCTAGGCAAACTCTTAATGACAGCATCACAAGCCCATCGCAGAGAGGAAAATACATTGCAAGCAAGCTGAATGCTGAGGAGCTGAGATCTTTGAAGCAGTGCCTCGGGAAAAAAAACATGCTTGAAGACTGATCTAGTTATAACACAGACACACTGGACTAACAATTGCACAAATGGATTTACCCTCGAACAGTTTTTTTATTACAAAATATTAAAGGTATGAAAAATGTTTTGCTCATCTCTGTAGACTGTAAGGTGTATGTTTGCTGTTCTTTAAGTGTGGTGTCGGTTTAAAATGACAGGGCTCATGTCGTTGGATTCTGTGGACTTTCCTGTTTCATTTACAGGAATTGTTTATATGCATAGCACTAATTCATTAGAATGCAAGTGACTCAGAGTTGATAAGATTTTATCCTATGTTTTGCTCCATGCTTATTTACTTGCTTGGTGCTTGAATTGTGTTCGGTTGTGGTAAAAATGGTCTACATAAGCTTTTGGTCGAGTGTCTTCGAGAAAAGTGGATGAGCCGCATGACGCTTTTGAGATTAGAAAACATGCTGTATTTATTATGGGTAACGACCGCCCCCAGTACTGGGGGCATTCCAGTTTAAGGGGTCAAGACTATAAAAATATGTGCATTCTCATTCTATGGTGAAGTCATGGCTGCAAGGCAAGTCAAGACATTTGCGGATGCACAAGGGACATGTCTTCAACATCATGTTGTTATGTTATTGCTTTAAGAATTATGGCTTCATTTCAGAAGCATATTTCAAGAATATAAGATGTACAATACTGTGCACTGGGACTGTAATGAGCTCTGGGATTGCAATGTGCTAGAGGACTAATGGGCTGTAGGACTGTAATGTGCAGCGGGACAGTTATCTGCTACTGGACCATAATGTGCAGTGGGACAGTTATCTGACTGCAATGTGCTCCGGGACAGTAATGTGCAATGGGATTGTAATGTGCAGTGGGACTGTACTTTGCCGTGGGTCTGTGATAATATGTTTTTTCACTGTTTTTTTTTTTTGAGCTCTTGCTCATGCGAGGAGAGACATCAGTACTGGGATGTGGAATTACCTGGCGGGTGGCCTCCAGGTAACCATCAAGACCTTAATTATAACCACCTTCATCGCCAGAATTACCACCTTCATCACCATGATTATCACCTTCATAAACACTCAACATCACAATAATAATAACCTCCATAAACAAAATCACTATCATCACCACAAATATCTTCAATGTTAACATCTTCATCACCTCAATCATTATCGCGAGTATCACACAAAAAAATCACCATTAATGCCCTAATCATCTTCACCCTAATCAGCACAATCAATGACACCTTCATCATAATCATGATCAGCACCTTCATCACGATAAATATCACCTTCATAAACGTGATCACCCTCATTAGCACAATCATTACCACCAGTACCACCATCATCTCAATTATCCAACACCAAAAATCACTGTCAATTCCCTGAACAATCATCATCCTCATCAACATCATCATGATCCTCATCGGCACAATCAATAACACCCTCATATTAATCATGATCAGCACCTTCATCACTATAATCAGCTGCCGTCATCACCGCGTGCCCTTGCCTGGGCCCCTTGGTTATGGCTGATGCCAGACTGATCCTCCCTCTCGATGCACTGGGGGGACAGGGGAGGGGTGTGCTTACTGCAAAATTGGCTGCTGGGACGCCGATCTGCAGTCACTCTGTGTGGGGCTGAATGAACAGCCTGTCCCGTAATTAAAGACTAGCACTTTCTTGGGCCTATGCTATAACAATGTGCGTTTGTCTTAACACTGCCAGCGCCCGTCTCCTGTCATAGCGCGGTGATCGTTCCCTCATGTTGGGAAGCCGGTCTGCACTGAATGAAAACAAGCATTTTGATCTCTGTCCTGTGACGGAGACAGTGTACATTGAACAAGTCACTGAAAACCTGAAGAACTATAATGCATTGCTTGTTGGAAGCAGCGCACACTTGTGCCATGGAGTTAGACGGCAGGTTTTAATAGAGGAAAGGTTTCATGTGACATAATTCAAACACTGCAGAGTTTATAAACTATCTTCCTCTGGTGCTCCACGTATATTAGGGTCCATAAAGAACCAAATGAAATGAAGTGCCTCTTTATGAAGGATAGAGCCCACGGTGCAGAGCTTTGCAAAGAGATGAGAGCTTACTCGGTGTAAACAACAACAAGAGTGAACTCAAAATGGAGGTCGTCTCGGTTTTCTGAAAAGCATTCCATGAAATAAACTCGGTGACTTTCATTGGAGGGGTTATGAGGGACAAAATCCTGGCCGCTCTGTGCTCTGTTGTCTCGGTAATATCCTCCAATGCGGCTAAAACCCCACCGGCCTCTGAAGTTTAGGCAAAGCGTAAATCTGTCCGGGAGCCTGCGGGGGCCTCCGACCTGCAGACAGACAGACGGGCATCTTTCCCATCCCTGATTCCAGCTCTGCATGTGATCGCCCAAGGGCTTATCCCAAGCAATTGTGGTATGCTGCAAACAAAAACTGCTCTCCAAAAAACTGGAATGGTCACATTATGGGGCCTAACAACCTAAGAATGAATACGCCTCCTTAAAATTGTTAAAGCAACATCCATGGTGTTTTCCTGATGGCTGATAAATCTCCAATTTTGTGCTAGTTGCACTTCTATTGTATTGAACAAAATAACACAGTATTGCCTCATGTAAATAATTAAACCATCAGTCAACATACAGTATTTATCTTCCTGGGTTTGAGGGAATTGTGACATTTTTATCAGGAATTTAAATTCAAAGAGTGCTAATCGGTTTTAGTTTGTGGGAGGAGGCAAGGCTCCAATTTCTCTATCGGTACTTATAAATCGCAAAGACTTTTACAGCTCTCAACCACATCAGTTCTTTTGGCAAAAACTTTGAGTTTTGACTCTTCATCCTGACAAATAATTGTGTTTATGTTCACATATCAATCCTTACTAGAATAACATGCCCAATAGTCATATTTTATTCAGTGGTGAAGACAGGGGTTCAGCTCTGTAATCTCCCTGCATCGCCCTTAAAATTGGCAGGACTGAGGCTGGAAGGTGGGAACCTCCGAGATAAATAAGGGCTGTTTCTTATTCACTGGATTGTGAAACCAAGGGTTTTGGAGTTTGTGGGGGAGTTAGAAGTTGATCAACACATGCCTTAAACTGTCAAAACATGTTTCCGCTGTCAAATGAGCTCTTGACATTGTTTCCAATCTTCGCATAGTCCAACATCCACGGAGGAATTTAAATATTTTTGTTTTCCTGGAATGATGGTCGTTGGACATTGAATCATCAGCGAGGGAGGAGGAATCGAGCAGTCCCAGCTGGGTAGCGCTTCTAGAACTAGAGCAAAGAGTTATGAGTTGCAAACTTTGACACACAGTACAGTATTTGCCCCCGGTTTTCCCCATGATAGTCTGTGTGCATCCGTCCCATTCAGAGCAGTATGGAATGCAATGAAGATCATCATGTCTCCTTAGAGATCCGGAGTGGAAACTCTGCACGAGCTTCACATGGACATCTGGTCTCTCTCAGCCTGGCCCCACCTTTGGATAAAACAAGGGGTTATTCCTTGAATTGCTGCTGGAAAATGCGGTTACTTTTGTCAGCATGCTCTGCCCCCAGATTCCAGCGGTAATTGTACCCACCCGGGAGGTTACTGGACACCTAATGGCCTTCTCAGAAAGTCATCAACTCCCTTGTGCATTCCACCCTCCCTGGGAGTTGCAAGATGCAGAAACCGGGGGTGTGATTGTGTTTTGTTGTCTTCCGTCTCTTTCCTGCTCGAAGCTCCATCCGTTGGGGAAATAAGGAAGAAAAGGAGGTTAAGATTGAGGGTTCAAACAAACATGAATCAGTTGCAAACCTCATTTAAAGAAGACATCCGTGACTGACAGGTACAGGTGAGGCAGGTGCATAACATTAGATTGGAGGAGGTTTATTCACTGGTCTATCTCTTGTATGAGTTTGCATCTTGGGAAAATTTTTTTTCTTAAAGTTTCTCAACATTCCTCAACTGAAATTTACTTTGGGGAAACGTTTATCTCTTCTCCCTGACTCATTGAATTGACAGGAATTTCCTCAATCATGCTGGATGTTGATCTAGGAACAGATCAAGGACAGAAAGGAGTGAAAAATAAGCAATTGGCTTGAGCCCTGGAGAGCTTGTTCATTCCTGGCCCCAGATCAGCCAGAAGAGCCAATTGGGCATAGATAGATAGATAATTTATGGGGCATAGCTTGTGAGTCATGCCCTCATTCTTATAAACACTCCCATGCAGAAATGCAACTGCTCCATCTCTCAACATGACAGGGTATCGAAGCTGCTCCCCCGCTTCTCTCTGTCGTAAAAAAAATTCTGTCGCCTGCTGCAGACTTCATCACTCTTTTCTGCTGCTAGTCAACATCCCACCTCCGCCCCAGTATCCTTCTCAGAATATTATTCCAGAAGATGGGGGGGATATCATGCCATTCCTTGCACCCTTCTCTTGAAGGACTGTAGCTGACAGGGTGTCTCACGGTCAGAGTCCAGACGCAAAACTTTCATTGGTTCTCTCTGTGCATGCCGCAATTAACTACTCTCAGACAGACCGAAATTAGGTTCTTTCCCCACACTCAACCAGTACATATGGTTAGCACTCACCTGGGTAATGCATGGCAGTCGTTTGTGCTAAAACCATCACAACACATCAGCTGAAGAATCATACAAATTTTTAGCCAATGAAATCAGGGGATGACTTGGATGCAGATTGAAAGAGCCAAGGCCTTTTGTGTGTGTGATTTTAGCCAAAACACGGGGTAAACCCTTCTCTGCACACACTCACAGCATTCTTACTTCAACAAGGCCATGTTGTTTTTTCTGAGGAATAAACTCACTGCTCCCGTACAGTCTCTTCGCAAACTGTTACCACCACCCAGCAAGAGAAAAACAGTGCGCTACATGCAATGTTTACAGAGCGTGCTCCTGAACCCTTACCCACAATGCCCGGCGCTGGACTGGCCTGCCACTGGTGTGGTGCTGCTGTTGAGCAGCCGCACGGTCCTGTTTGGGAGGTGCTGTGGTAGAGCTCAGGCACCACTCGCTGCCATTGTTTACTCCATCTCTCCCCACAGGCGGATTTGTTTGGCCACCAGTGAGAGGCCAGACCTCCGCTGTGGAGTGCCTGACCTCCAGCTGATTCTCTCTCATATGCGCCATTTCTCTCCGACACGAGCACTTTCACCGGCTCGGCTCTGCGCGCGCCTGCCAACTGTACTGCAATTAACCAGATCTGCCAATCTGCCTGAATGTGATTACAGAGATGCAGACGTCACACCTCTGATTTAAGACTGTTCATTCCCTCTCCACCATCTCGGCTCTCATGTTTCCTTTCAGTGCTTTTAGTACTGTAATGTCCTCTGGTTTCTGGCTGTTTGGTTTTATTTGTTTCATAATTGACATCTTTATTACCTGCACCAGGAGGTATTACAATTGCTTATGTGTGTGTGTGTGTGTGTGTGTGTGTGTGTGTATACGTGTGCGTGTGCGTGTGCTTGTGCGTACGTGTGCGTGTGCGTGTGCGTGTGCGTGTGTGTGTGTGTGTGTGAGAGAGCTGGATTGCTCAAAAACTATTCAATGAATGACCACAAAATTGTATGGGAAGTTGGACTGTATGAATGGGAAGAGGTGATTAATTTTCCAGATCAATCCAGATACAGATCCTGATTCTGCAGTGGATCAAGCCCTGCGTGCAGAGGTATGCGCTCTCTGAGTGCCCTCTAGTTTAAAATTTGAAATCCAATAAAACATGTTATTAATCTGAGGTCAGCTAATCAGGTAGTTTATCAAATTTAGGTGCTGTGTAGCCATACTGTGCATCATCCCTCGTCATGCAAGAGTGGAAATTGTCATGTTGTGTGGAAAATCTCCCCCCGTGGAAATGATCAACTGGTAAACAGTACTTCCGACCTGTGTGAGATTGCAGCGGCACAGACACGGGTGTTCTTATCTGACATCTGATTTAAAACTCGCCTCCTTCCTCATACCATCCAGCCTCGCACTGGCTCCTCAAGTACAGGAGGAAAACCCTGACTAGTTCCATGGTATGCTTTTAATTTCCTGACCTTTTGAAGGCGTGCACACACACTGAGAGTGCGGGCAGCAAAAAAACTGAGGCAGTACATGATCCAGGTCCTGGAGTTTAAGTGCCATTATCATTTTAAAGCAACAACAACAAAAAAAAGTACATAAACAAAAAGACTACATCTAGCCCAATTCCGCATATTTCATGGACCCCACTACAGACTTTGGCCTAATGGAGACAAAAGGAAGAAAAATGCGCTTTGACTTCCAGTGTTTTTAAAAAATGCGACTGCGGGCCTTTATATGTCGCTACATTCTCTACTCAAATGTTTGTCATAAACATACATTTCTCTGCTCATGACTGCATTTTTTCAAAAAATTTTTCTTGCCTGGCCAGATGGCATAAATCACTTTGAACTGAGAAGACAAATCTATTGGGAAGAGGACTGCTTGACTGCACACAGTAGGATCAATTTCTAGGACATTAAATGCATACAGTACAGAAATCTGCTCTCAAGACTCCTAACCTTTTCAGTAAACTAGTGATCAAACAGTTGAACGTTGCCAGACGTTTTGACAGTCTGAGCGTGCACATTTGTTCAGTTTACAGCTGTCCTGAGGGCGCAAGCTGGAGTCGTATGCTTTCTGTTGAATTTCAGTGCTTCCTTATTGACTCGTTTTATATGACTCAGTCGTCTGCATTTGAGGAGACAGCTGGATTACGCCTCGTTCCACAGCTGTGCAATCATGTGCCCCTGCCTGTAAAAAACCACAAGGGGATGTGCATTGCAGGTCTTATGCTGGCCAAATATGAACACTCCTGCGTGGGCAAGGCATTTGTGTGTTTCTGCATTTGATTACTTACTGTCTGAAAAAATATTAAAAAGTGGTCTGCTAATTTAAAAGAAGGAAAAAGGAAATAACATTGTAACTCATATGCTATGCATAATACAAATGGATGAACAGATCTGCATCTCATCTATGCATATTTTGATCGGAAATTTCCTTAGTTTTTACAAGAAAGATCGTTCCCAAGGTAAACCTTTGCTGCCGTTATGGGGCACAATGGGGCTTTTCCCCCACTTTCCTTCCTAATTGAGCACAATCAGGCCCACCTGCAACAGAGGTTATGTGGGTAGTTTCTTTGCTCTTGGGAGCAGTAGATGTGTATGCAGGGCCCAAGGCAAGCCAACAAACCCCCCCAAAAAACCCCCCTAAAGTCCCAAGTATTACAACAATATGAGCAAATTTTTTTCCAAACAAAATTTAATCATTTAAATTTATGAAATGTAATTATTAGTTGCAAAACATTTTAATTGAACCCATTATGACCTAGGGCACCTCATGATGCACTTCATTCACATTTCTCAAAAATGATATATATAGATATAAATATGATATTCATGTCCCTTCCATTTTTAAAGTGACATTTCATCAGGTCTTAATGGGTTAATACTCATTTTTAATTTTAATACTCATTTTATATATTTAGTCCCATATGCTCACAGCTCTATGTACATTCCTCTGTGTATAGATATAACCATAACTCTACCTGTAGATATTGTTTATTATTATGCTAAACTCTATTTTATACAATATTCCATTAGTGTGCATCTTATGCTTAACTCTGTTCATCAGTGTATAACATACAGTATGTCCATCTTTTGCACTTGCGATCTTTATACATGTCTGTAAAGTCCACGTTTATGGCCTCATCTGCTTGCATTCAGCATGCGGCTGATCTCCTACATTCAGATGAAAGGGTCATTAATGCTTGCACATGATTTCATACTTTATGTACCACATTTCCTTTCTATCAGGTCTCTCTAATGGCGTCTTACTAGATGTTTCTCTATTTGTATTCTGATTCCCTGTGGATGTTTCTGTCCCCAGAAGAGAGAGCCATGCATGCTGATATGAATTCATGTGAAATGTGATGTGCTTGTCACCTCAGAGTTTCATATCTCATGCAGCATATTTAATTTTTATCAAATCACTCTAATAATGTCTTGCCAGATGTTCTTCTGTTTGCATTCAGCATCTCTGCTGATATCCCTGAACCCAGAGGAGAAGGTCACGCATGTTTGTATCCACTCATCACCTGTGTTCAGGTGGGAGGTGCACACATGCTTTTTGTGAATTCAAAGGGAATGGGACCTATTTGTTACCACAAATAGTTTAGTCCTTCACATGGCATATTTCCTCTTTTATGAAGTCACACTAATAGTGTCTTGCCAAATGTTCCTCTGTTTGCATTCAGCATCTCTGCTGATATCCCTGAACCCAGAGGAGAAGGTCACGCATGTTTGTATTTGTGATCCCGCCCCTGAAAACCCGGCTAAAGTAAGATAAGATAAGATAAGATAAGATACACTTTATTGAACCCCGTTCTAAAGCCAGTTCCTTGGTCAGGGGTACTGGTTGGAGTGTTTCTATGATGCATGTTTTTGGTGATGTACAGTTTTTTAAACAAAGTCATTCCACATCATGCAAGGATTATCTTTAATATTGACCGGAAAAGGTCATTTCAAAGTTTTGGCAAATTTCAGGCGCAGAAAAACTGCGAATTAACAAGACGTTAATCTATAAATGCAAACAGTTTCTGAAATTCCTGTGGTGATGCGACGCAATCTATGGAGAAATCTGCCCTTGGCTGAAGTTGTAACTCTTCTGCTATACCATGAAATGATCTTCTTTACGATGTTGCGCATTGATGTTACGGTCTACATTCATATTCAACAGTAGAAAAGAAGTTCCTAAATTGAATGACACCCAAACTATTGGGCGTTTATCCACCGAAGGTAAACTAAAAGCTGATTGAAGCAAAGTTGAAACGAGTCTTGTGGAAACCAACTTTTGGTATTCCTCCGTCAAAAAATGGAAACGTATGTCAATAAAGTCATTATTTTTTAATATGTATGATTTTAGAAATTAATTTTTGAACACTTCAAAACCCAATATGTAACCTTTCATTTACACCAATAAACTCACATCTTATTTGTATTAGGGACTACTTGACAGCCTTCCTCTCAAAATTAGATCTGGCCAGTTTAGCTGGGTTTTCACGGGCGGGGTCACATTTATTCATAGGAAATTCCTTCTGCTTGTCACCACATATTATTACATAGTTTCTCACATAGCCTATTGTTTTATTTGAAGCCACTTTCAGAGTGCCTTGCCAGACCTGTTTGCACTCAGATTCCCGTTGATCTCTTGTATTCATATGAGAACGTCGTGCAGGCTTGTATAAATTCAAAGGAAACGTGACAGGCTCATCACCACACACACTTTCATACCTTACATAACATATTTCCTGTGTATCAAGTCGCACAAATTGTGTCTTTCCAGATGTTCATCTGTCTGCATTCCGCATTCTGCTGATTTCTCTGCTCCAAGAGGAGATGGTCACATAAACTTGCATGAATTTGAAGGAAATGTGACATGCTTGATGCTGCTGTTTCATACCTCACAAAGCATATTTTCTGTGTATGAAGTCTGTCTAATGGCATCAGGCTAGATGTTCCTCTGTCTGCATTCAGCATTCCTGCTGATCTCACTGGATTCAAAGAAGGCAATACACGCATTCACAAACTGAAAGGTAATGCAACACTCTTGTTGCCACACATAATTCCATTTTATTCCATTCATGCTCACATTTTCTCACTGCATCACTGACTCTGCTCATCTGCATCCTTTGGGAGTGAAAGTTTGGGACTTTCTGGCTGTGTCATGCTAGCTAAGATTGTTCTATCCCAATCTAGACTGGGCTTTTTGGGGCTTCCTGGGAGTGGGGTGGGGGGGGGGGGGGCTATGCCGTAAACGACATGGCATATGACCAAATATGCAGGGGATGATGTACACCTAAAACAAAATCACTACAATCATTTTGGTATTATCATGACCAATTATAATGTTATTATGACTTTATGTTTTGATTTTATTGTCCAAAACTGTCATAATAGGGTTATCTCTTACAAATTTAAATTATGTTAGATTTTGTAAATATAATGGAATAAGTATATGTTAAAAAGAAAATCTGGAAACCACACTGATGAAAGCGAAATTGGCGATTTTTTGTCAGACATACCTGTTAGAAAACCGTTGCCATAGAAATGGCGAAGATGGTAAACTTGTCCTTTATTGATACCGCAATAATTTCTGTACGAGTTTGTAAGCGCCTGTGTGTATGTGTGTGTCTGTGCGTGCAAGCGCCTGCCCATGTGTGGGCTCTTAGTTAAAAAGACATCTTAGCTTCTTTGTGTGCTTATCCAATGTGTTCTGCCATCATATTCACAATAGTATAAAGAAACTGGCGAGTTTAGTTGGGCTGAACGGCCTGTTCTCGCCATTCATGTTATGTTATGTTATGTTATTAGTGGGACCCTGTCTCAATATCCCATTTTCCTCCAGACAAAATAACTTGACTCCTATGCACATAACATACTGTGAACTCCAAAATAACTGGCAACCCTGACCGGCAATCCACAAACTATACTTCAAAAAATTCTTAAAAATGTGTTTTTGGAGAAACTCCTAATAACAATGTGAAAAATAGGGCACAATATTAATGTTTCAGTGGAATCAACCAAAATCATTCACTGACTTAGTTTGAAATCAATTTCCTTAGAATTAAGGTTTCACAATTAATGACACCCTTTAAGATTAGTGTAAATAACATCTCCCAAAATTAAACCAGGTATGAAATTCCACTTTATAACGTTTCATCTAAGTATTAAGGAACTATATTGAACCATTGCATCACTTCCTGTTGCACTAGGGTATAAAAATACACATGCAATATCCCTTCAACCCATCAACACCATTAAAAAAACAAAACAACTGTCAGTCCAAAGCCGGCAGATTGTCATGGACCTTCATAAATCTGGCAATGGTTACAAGGAGATTCACATACGATGGCATTTGCCACTAAGCACTGTCAGGACAACAATTTAAAAAATTCCGAAGATATGGAACTGTTGAAAACATCAAGGGCCGAGGATATAACTGCATTTTGCCCCCCAGGATACTGAAGAGGATGGCGAGAGAAGCAACTAAATCCCCAAGAATCACTCTGATGGAATTGCAGGCCTTGGGGGCATCTTGGGGTCACCTGGTTTCAAAAAGCACCATAAGGTACCACCTCCACAACCACAAACTCTTTGGAAGGGTTGCGAGAAGAAAGCTTTTTCTGACCAGATTACACAGAAGCAAGCACTTTGAGTTTGCTAAATATCATTTCAATTATGACTGGAACAAGGTGTTTTGGTCAGATGAGGCCAAAATTGCGCATTTTGGTCAGATACAGCATCGGCATGTTTGGCGTTGATACAGATACAGACAAGAAAAGTACCTGATACCCTCGGTGAAATACGATGGTGGATCTGTCATGTTTAGGGGCTGTTTTAATTCAAGAGGTCTAGGGGTGCTGGTTAGATTAATGGTAAAATGAATTCCACCAAATATCAGGATATTTTGGCAGACAATCGGGTTTCCTTTGCCAGAAGGCTAGGACTTGGCTGAATGTGGACTTTCCAACAATGGCCCAAAGCATACCTCAAGATCCACACAGAAATGGTTCTGTGACAACAAATCAACTTTCTGCAGTGGCCATCTCAGTCACTAAACCTCAATCCAATTGAAAGCCTGTGGGCTGAGTTGAAGAGGGCAATTAATAAACGCGAACCCAAGAACGTAAAGGATTTTGAAAGGATCTGCTTGGAGGATTGGTCCAAAATCCCCCCAAATGTGTGCCTTAACCAAGGCAAAAATTACAGGAAAAGACTCCATGCTGTTATCCTTGCCAGAGGTGGTTGCACTGAGTTCTAAATGAAGGGTGCCACTTATTATGAAACCAGGATTTTGGTGAAATTTATTTTATATGAAATAATTGTTATGATTTTCGCTGTTTCCATCAAAAAACTAATAAAGTATTAAATTAATTTGGTATATTCTGTTTCTCTATGAGTGTAACCTCTATATATATTTTTTGTATTGTTTGTTCAGTGCCAGTCAGGGGTGCTGGTAATTTTGGAGCTCATTGTAGTAAAGTATTTCAAGATGGCAGAATTCAGTCATTGTGGAAACTCCCGTGGAAGAGCAATAAATCCTTTGATGCTTTCATGGTCAGGCACAAAATGTTCTCAAGAGGAAAGTCATAAAAGATGGCCTACTCTAGTGAGAAAAAATACCCTTAGCCTGAAGTTTAAGGCACCGAGTGACAGCCTGGCCAGGAAGTGGATGGTTGAAGCCCCAGTACAGCCACTCTGAGATCAATGCTGCTGCTGGGTGCTTAATCAAGACCCACACCCCCTCACTGCTCGGAGGGATTAGCTCCTGCTTAGTTTTTTTTTTTTCTGAATAAAACTAATCAAAGAACAATTAACTGCAAGGCAATATGTATGTATCCATGTATGCATGTATATGTAAGGGATAATGAACAGGAAGCTGGTCATTACCGCAGAATTAACCCAACAAGGTGCTGCAAGACTGCGACAAGAGGCGGATAATGCAATAATGACCAGCTCGCAGTGCACTGTCCCTTTTAGTACAGGTCTACAGACTTAAAGGATTAATAACTTGACTAATTAATGAAAAATTATCTTATTGATTTAAAATTTATTTTACATATAACTGCTGAAACTAATAGTTTGTAAGATTCTATGGTTGCAACTGCTACCTGCCCGAAGCAATGGTCTGTTCTTCACAGCTGCAGTCTGCTCTTCCGAAATAACATTGTAGGATGCCATTATTGACCGTTCCGAATCAAATATTCCACAAAGCCATGTAATATATACAAAACCCAAAACCAGTGAAGTTGGCACGTTGTGTAAATCGTAAATAAAAACAGATTACAATGATTTGCAAATCCTTTTCAACCTATATTCAATTGAATACACTGCAAAGACAAGTTACTTAATGTTCGAACAGGTAAACTTTGTAATTTTTTGCAAATATTAGCTCATTTGGAATTTGATGCCTGCAACATGTTTCAAAAAAGCTGGCACAAGTGGCAAAAAAGACTGAGACAGTTGAGGAATGCTCATCAAACACTTATTTGGAACATCCCACAGGTGAACGTGCTAATTGGGAACAGGTGGGTGCCTTGATTGGGTATAAAAGCAGCTACCCTGAAATGCTCAGTCATTCACAAACAAGGATGGGGCAAGGGTCACCACTTAGCGAACAAATGCGTGAGCTGATTGTCGAACAGTTTAAAAACAACATTCCTCAACGAGCTATTGCAAGAAATTTAGGGATTTCCTCATCTACGTTCCGGAATATCATGAAAAGGTTCAAAGAATCTGGGGAAATCACTGCACGTAAGGGAAAAGGCCGAAAACCAACATTGAAAGCCCGTGACCAGCGATCCCTCAGGCGGTACTGCATCAAAAACCGACATCAGTGTGTAAAGGACATCACCACATGGGCTCAGGAACACTTCAGAAAACCACTGTCAGTAACTACAGTTCGTTGCTACATCTGCAAGTGCAAGTTATTACTCTACAATGCAAAGCAAAAGCCATTTATCAACAGCACCCAGAAACCCCGCCGGCTTTGCTGGGCCCAAGCTCATCTAAGATGGACTGATGCAAAGTGGAAAAGTGTTCTGTGGTCTGACGATTCCACATTTCAAATTGTTTTGGGAAACTGTGGACGTCGTGTCCTCCGGACCAAAGAGGAAAAGAACCATCCGGACTGTAATAGGTGCAAAGTTCAAAAGCCAGCATCTGTGATGGTATGGGGGTGCATTAGTGCCCAAGGCATGGGCAACTTACACATATGTGAAGGCACCATTAATGCTGAAAGGTACATACAGGTTTTGGAGCAACATATGTTGCCATCCAAGCAACGTCTTTTTTATGGACGCCCCTGCTTATTTCAGCAAGACAATGCCAAGCCACATTCTGCACGTGTTACAACAGCATGGCTCCGTAGTAAAAGAGTGCGGGTACTAGACTGGCCTGCCTGTAGTCCAAACCTGTCTCCCATTGAAAATGTGTGGCGCATTATGAAGCGTAAAATACGACAACGGAGACCCCGGACTGTTGAACAACTTAAGCTGTACATCAAGCAAGAATGGGAAAGAGTTCCATCTGAAAGGCTTCAAAAATTGGTCTCCTCAGTTCCCAAACGTTTACTGAGTGTCGTTAAAAGGAATGGCGATGTAACACAGTGGTAAAAAGGCCCCTGTGCCAACTTTTTTGCAATGTGTTGCTGCCTTTAAATTCTAAGTTAATGATTATTTGCAAAAAAAATAAAGTTTCTCAGTTTGAACATTAAACATCTTGTCTTTGCAGTGTATTCAATTGAATAAAAGTTGAAAAGGATTTGCAAATCATTGTATTCTGTTTTTATCTACAATTTACATAACGTGTCAACTTCACTGGTTTTGGGTTTTGTAGACAGCTATGGGGGTAGATCCCCAAAGTCTGAGATTTCTCAAAATGGTGCACTGTCAAATCATAAAATAATCATATATTTAACACAAACCAACTTTTGAGGCATGAAAGTCAATATGAACTATTGATTTTCTGTTTGAATTTAGCATGAATTTATCAATATCAGTACAGTTGAACATCAGTGGTCACCAGTAATCTCTCCAAACACAAAACATGCCTTTTTTCCATGATGAAGTTTAGAGTTTTGTCCATTTTTCTTCAAAGTCCCCCAAGCCAGAACACATACTCATTAAAAAAACTGCTTATTTAAATGGTCAGGACATTCACACTGTAATGAAAAGCTAGCAGTTCCCACTTCCAAGCTCACAACCTTATTTCAACACTTTCTTCACCTTTTAAGGAACAAGTAAAACTCAGTAATATCTCAGTAATATCTGAAATATATCTTATTTTAACAGAGCAGATGTTCCACTTCCAGGGAAAATCAAACGTCAAACAAAATCAAAAATCAAATCATATATGCCCTCCTAGATTCAATAGAATGATGCTGTGACGGTGCGTTCAGGAACCACACGCAAGAGAGGGAAATCCAAAAAAACGTATGCCTTTAATGAAGTCCGAGTCAAAACCAAAAAACACAAGAATTGCCAAGCCACAATACAAAATCCAAAAGCAGTGCCGACTAGACAGGCAGGGGTCAGAACCAGGAAGACAGATGAGCAAAGGTACATAAACGGTAGGCAAAAAGTTGTAGTCGATGAACAAAGCCAAGGGTCATACACAGGGCATCCAAACACAGAAATTGTGGTCATACAAAAATGGGTCCAAATCCAGAAAGACAAAAACAATACAAAAAGGGCAATGGCAAGAATCGAAGTCGGACAAACCAGTAAAAGAAAAACAATACTCAATGGCATACAAGGCACTCTGCACATTGAAATATTGATCAACGTTCTGACAAGGAGCTGGCTGTGAAAAGACTGCTTAAATAGACGATAGGGAAGTCACATGCTATGCAGAAAGCAGGTGAAATGGATCAAACTAATTACAACAGGAGAATTACATGAGGGAAACCCTAACCACGAAAATTGGTGAAAGCCAAGACACGGACGGGAATCACACAAACTGCCTATGACATTTAAACAGCTCCGGTCAAGAAGTTCTAAGTGCACTGATAACAAGCGCAGGAAAGTAATTAAGCACGTGCGAGAGATCTCGCTGAAACTCAGGAGAAGACAGGGACATTGAGCAAGAGGAGGAGACTAGAACAGGGCGATTGCTGAGAGGGAATTAGTCTAAATTGTTAGCGGTGCAACTTCACAGATTTAACTAGAGTGCTCGTTAGTAAGTTAGTAATCTATATACACGGATTAGTTGAGTTGGTAGACTATGATACAAAATACAAATGTTAGTTTTGTTAGAAATCAGAACAGAAAGGCGAAGGAAGTAAACAAAAATCGAAGGAATATTTTGAACATCGGAATTCATTTAAATCACCCGAAGTGGGCACGCAGACAGGGAAGACGGACTGAACCAACTAGATCACAAGACAGGGGAGACAAGTGCAATGGAACTGAGAAATGGAACAAACTAAAAACCTGAGTATTACAATAACCAAAAAGAATAAATAAAAGACAAAATCATGAACACAGAAAATGAACATAAACATGACAAAAAACCATAACCATGACAGATGCAATGGAACATACCAGTGGGTCCACTGAAATGTATGGGCAGTTCACATTTTTAACAGGAAAAAAACCTCAGCATTCAATTTTGTTTCATGCAGTATACATTCCAAAACAATAAGCAAAAGTAGCAGCCTAACCTTTCTTCATTGAATCCCTCCTCCAGAGACAGATGTAACTGGTAGAAGGAACCCTCCGGTCCTGTTTCATTCGAAAAATTCCCATTGACTATGTCTTAACCTCATTTAAATCCTGTAAATGTAACTGAGCACAGTTGTAGTAGTAGTAGTAGTTTGTAGTAGGATACACTCAATATCACCACCTCTTTTTGTTTTTTTTTTACCAAATCTATTCCACACACTTGCATGTGGCTGATGCTGTGTTTAAAATCATTAAAATGGACTGCTACAGGATAGTCACTGTCATTGCGTTTTATGGTGCTTTTATGTTCTGACTTTCAGCGGTGAAAAAATAACCAAGGGTTTCAAAATCATTTTGGGGGCCGATGAGCCCCCAACATACTTTTTGAGGGGGGGTGCCTGTCCCCCCCATGCCACCGCCACTGCTCTGTTTCAAAATTTAATGGCACTTGAAAACTCAGTGTCCGGTAAGCCAAAGAGAAGTATCTGCACATGTTCCGGAAAGCCTTTAGTCTCTTATGCTGAAGGGAAAAAAGCCCTAAAATAAATCAATGTCAGGCTGAAACTCTTGATCCCTCCAAAGCTGTGCAATCTATCCACTAACGTCACAAACTGCCGCAATAAGAGGTGAGAAGGTGCGCAGTTCCCAAATCATCACTGCTGATGATTGCCAGAGGCTTGTGTTCCAAGAAGAAATGCCGTGATTCCCGAAAGCCCCTTACAGCTAAAGCAGGGATTTAGTCTTCCAGCATTTCTACAGGAATCCCAATCTCCCAGAAGGCCTGGGACTCCTGTAATTTTTGACCTGTCTCTTAGTACATGCACCACCCCCTCCTCCTCGCAAATATCACACTTACTTTGTAACGAGGGACAGACAGCACTCTACCTGTCCTTATTTGCACATTTAAACATTATGTTTAGTGACTGAAAACCCATATTCCGTTTTTGCCAAATCAGTTTGCCATCACATATTTAGGAAGCTATGGGGTGATGATCATATGGCTAAATCCCTAAGGTCTTGCGCAGGCGTAGCAAAAGTAATGATCATGCCACAGCACGAAAGAGGATTGCATTTTGAATGAGATGCACATCGGTTAGTTATTTCTATGTTGTGTTCATTCATGATTCTGGCAACTGTGTTTTGAAAAAGAGTGCATCGCAGGTTGCATGACCATTTCCTCGTCTGATCGAAGCCTTGGGAAGGGGACACTAGTGTATGGCTGTGCTTGCCAATTGGGCCGTAAAACAAATAACAAATGGACCTACCAAAAATTCAGCCATTCTAGGATCTATCTTGAATCAAACCACTTCCAATACATTTCGTAAAGATAGACTGTCATAAAGCTCTTTGCTTGCACAACATGCTTGCAGAATATTCCCATATTCAAACTTAGATTGTGCTTCAAATCAAATGTATAACTGTTAGCTTCCTGTGTTTCCTGTGTGTTGTATAGTTTTTGTCATACAGTCTTGTGTTACTTGTCTCACATTAAGGCTCACTTTGGAAGTAAGTGTCCCATTTCACAGTTTAATTCACCATTACCTGAGTCCAGAGCAAGATGCAAAGTTCTTTGAAGAGTTTTTTTTTCTTTTACCTTGAGTAATATCCTCCACGCCGGTCGCAGCACATTTAAACTGGGTCTCATTACCTCAGCCGCTTGTGTGGAGATGTTTGCATGTGATGTGCACAAATGCAGAACGGCATGCTGTTTGTGCAGAGGACTTGATCGCTGTAAACACAAACAGATGTCTCCCTTCCTCCCCTGAGCATGAGAGCACAGGGAAGAATACCAAAACGGCACCAAAAAACCACAACAGCCTACGCCGAGCCCCAGTTTCTGTGTGAGGACTCGTTATTTTTTGTTTGTTTTTTTCTTTTCTTCTCCCAACAGCTCAAAGCAAACTTCAGCGGGTTGTTTTGGAAAGCTTGCATGAGGATCAGCAGTGCAATTCCGGTTTAATTTTTCCCTCCACGTTATTTAAACATCAGGTCTGATCACCTGCCATTCTCCTGATGCTTGGCAGCGTGGTGGTTCCTGTTTTCCACATTCTCCAGTACCTTGTTTACATGACTGCTTTCGTGTTACTGCAGCAGTTTCTTAAAATATGTATCTTAATGAGAGAAAATCTTACTTTTTCACTGAATCAGAAAATATTTACTTGCTTTATGCTATTGTTTGCAGCACCAGATAAACTTTCTTACCCCACTGGAAAATCTTGAAAAAGAAAGTCTCACAACACCGGCTAACATTTTGTCTAATTTAGCAAAAACAAAAGTGCCTGAAACAAAGATTTAAAGTAAATATTATTTTTTTTAAAATACTGAAGATTTACTTATTTTCTACTGCACTATAGTAAAACCTGGAACCGTCCCAAATTCAAAGCAAGGAGTCTTTTTCGTCTGCAGTTATCTAGCTAACTCAGTGATCTAGCTGTTGTGGAACAGGACCCTATGAGAAATGGCAGATGCAGGTTTGCTGCAGGAGTGATCTGCACTCACAGGCCCGTTAGGGTGCGCGGTGCGGTCAGGAGCAACTCTGTTTTCAGCTGTTTAGAATATGCAATAAACAAAAGCTTATTTAGAAATGACACATAAATACGATTTTCCCCCTAAAATTGTCCCAGAATCTAGGTCCAAGAATGCACAACTTGTGACATCGGTGTAATTGATTGCAGTCTCAACGTGGTTCAGCTTTGAGTCATTTCACTTAGCAAGTTGAAACAAATGCAGTGCCACTGCACAAATTTGACGCATTGTGCCGAAGAATTTTGCTGTGAAAACACATGCATCAATATGCCCGGTGTGTAAAATATATTCATATTATATTCTCTGCCGTGTTTTGTTTCGAGTCAAATCAATTGACCTTGCAAAGTAAATCACATGACTTTTCTGGCCACGCGTCCTTGCACAAATTTCAAGTCCAAATAGGGATATTTTTGAATGCAAAAAAAAAAAAAAAATGGGCTCAATTAAACTTTAGAAGTGTTTTTATGTCAGAGTGCTTTTTTACACATATCAACAAACAAAATATAGAAAATAAAAAATAATTTTGTATCATGTACAATTCAAGCACATCTCAGTTTTCCTGCCATGCATTGGTACCATTAATAGGTAGCTATGATTTTTCTCTCCTGCCCCAGGCGGTCTGCAGTTCGGCAGTTTGGTTTATGCCTGTGATGTCTGTCCATCTGTCCCATGGAGGAACTGAGCACTTTGGACATTGTAAGTCATTGTGGTATAATATTGACTTCAGTGAAATACTTTTACTCCATTTATTAACAAGAATGATCTTGAAAGACCAGAAGCTCAGGATTCAGTTGAAGAAAGCAGAACAGTTCCACAAAGTTATAGAATAGAGACTTTATTGAATAAAAAATCAAGGTCAAACATTCTGGGTCTTTTCCACTCCACACGAGCAGATTGTGGTACAAAAGGGAGCATCCAAAGCAAGGCCAGAAGACATACAGTGGATTACCAAACCCGAGAGCACACAGAATCATTCAGAAGGATTACCAAACCAGGGAGCACACAGAATCATTCAGAAAGATTACCAAATCAGAGAGCACACAGAATAATTTTGCAGGATTACCAAACCCGAGAGCACAAAGAATTATTCAGAAGGATTACCAAACCAGACAGCGCACAGATTCATTCAGTAGAATTACCAAACCAGAGCGCACACAAAATCATTCAGAAGGATTACCAAACCAGAGAGCATACAGAGTCATTCAGAAGGATTACCAAACCAGAGAGCACAGAGTCATTCAGCAGGATTACCAAACCAGAGAGCACAGAGTCATTCAGCAGAATTACCTAACCAGAGAAAACACAGAATCATTCAGAAGGATTAGCAAGAGAGCACACAGAATCATTCAGCAAGATTACCAAACCCGAGAGCATACAGAATCATTCATCAGAATTACCAAACCAGAGAGCACACAGAATAATTTTGAAGGATTACCAAACCAGAGAGCACAAAGAATTATTCAGAAGGATTACCAAACCAGACAGCACACAGATTCATTCAGCAGAATTACCAAACCAGAGCGCACACAAAATCATTCAGCAGAATTACCAAACCAGAGGGCAAACAGAGTGATTCAGAAGGATTACCAAACCAGAGAGCACACAGAGTCATTCAGCAGGATTACCAAACCAGAGAAAACACAGAATCATCCAGAAGGATTAGCAAGAGAGCACACAGAATCATTTAGCAGAATTACCAAACCAGGGAGCACAGAGAATCATTCAGCAGGATTACCAAACCAGAGAGCACACAGAATCATTCAGCAGGATTACCAAACCAGAGAGCACACAGAATCATTCAGAAGGGTAAGCAAGAGAGCACACAGAATCATTCAGCAGAACTACCAAACCAGAGAGCACAGAGAATCATTCAGCAGGATTACCAAACCAGAGAGCACACAGAATCATTCAGCAGGATTACCAAACCAGAGAGCACACAGAATCATTCAGCAGAATTACCAAACCAGAGAGCACACAGAGTCATTCAGAAGGATTACCAAACCAGAGGGCATACAGAGTCATTCAGCAGGATTACCAAACCAGACAGCACAGAGTCATCCAGCAGAATTACCAAACCAGAGAAAACAGAGAATCATTCAGAAGGATTAGCAAGAGAGCACACAGTATCATTCAGCAGAATTACCAAACCAGAGAGGACACAGAGTCATTCAGCAGAATTACCAAACCAGGGAGCACAGAAAATCATTCAGCAGGATTACCAAACCAGAGAGCACACAGAATCATTCAGAAGGTTTAGCAAGACAGCACACAGAATCTTTCAGCAGAACTACCAAACCAGAGAGCACAGAGAATCATTCAGCAGGATTACCAAACCAGAGTGCACACAGAATCATTCAGCAGAATTACCAAACCAGAGAGCACACAGAATCATTCAGCAGGATTACCAAACCAGAGAGCACACAGAATCATTCAGCAGGATTACCAAACCAGAGAGCACACAGAATCATTCAGCAGAATTACTAAACCAGAGAAAACAGAGAATCATTCAGAAGGATTAGCAAGAGAGCACACAGTATCATTCAGCAGAATTACCAAACCAGAGAGGACACAGAGTCATTCAGCAGAATTACCAAACCAGGGAGCACAGAGAATCATTCAGCCGGATTACCAAACCAGAGAGTACACAGAATCATTCAGCAGAACTACCAAACCAGAGAGTACACAGAATCATTCAGCAGGATTACCAAACCAGAGTGCACACAGAATCATTCAGCAGAACTACCAAACCAGAGAGCACAGAGAATCATTCAGCAGGATTAGCAACCAGAGAGCATACAGAGTCATTCAGCAGAATTACCAAACCAGAGAACACACAGAATCAGTCAGCAGGATTAGCAACCAGAGAGCATACAGAGTCATTCAGCAGAATTACCAAACCAGAGAGCACATAGAATCATTCAGCAGAATTACCAAACCAGAGAGCACACAGAATCATTCAGCAGAATTACCATACCAGAGAGGACACAGAATCATTTAGCAGAATTACCAAACCAGAGAGCATACAGAATTATTCAGAAGGATTACCAAACCCGAGAGCACACAGAATAATTCAGAAGGATTACCAAACCAGAGCGCACACAGAATCATTCAGCAGGATTACCAAACCAGAGAGCATGCAGAATCATTCAGCTGAATTACCAAACCAGAGAGCACACAGAATCATTCAGCAGAATTACCAAACCAGAGAGCACACAGAATCATTCAGCAGAATTACCAAACCAGAGAGCACACAGAATCATTCAGCAGGATTACCAAACCAGAGAGCTCACAGAATCATTCAGCAGAATTACTAAACCAGAGAGCTCACAGAATCATTCAGCAGAAGTACGAAACCAGAGAGCTCACAGAATCATTCAGCAGAATTACCAAACCAGAGAGCTCACAGAATCATTCAGCAGAATTACTAAACCAGAGAGTACACAGAATCATTCAGCAGAAGTACGAAACCAGAGAGCACACAGAATCATTCAGCAGAATTACCAAACCAGAGAGTACACAGAATCATTCAGCAGAAGTACGAAACCAGAGAGCACACAGAATCATTCAGCAGAAGTACGAAACCAGAGAGCACACAGAATCATTCAGCAGAATTACTAAACCAGAGAGTACACAGAATCATTCAGCAGAAGTACGAAACCAGAGAGCACACAGAATCATTCAGCAGAATTACTAAACCAGAGAGCACACAGAATCATTCAGCAGAATTACCAAACCAGAGAGTACACAGAATCATTCAGCAGAAGTACGAAACCAGAGAGCACACAGAATCATTCAGCAGAAGTACGAAACCAGAGAGCACACAGAATCATTCAGCAGAATTACTAAACCAGAGAGTACACAGAATCATTCAGCAGAAGTACAAAACCAGAGAGCACACAGAATCATTCAGCAGAAGTACGAAACCAGAGAGCACACAGAATCATTCAGCAGAATTACCAGAGAGTACACAGAATCATTCAGCAGAAGTACGAAACCAGAGAGCACACAGAATCATTCAGCAGAAGTACGAAACCAGAGAGCACACAGAATCATTCAGCAGAATTACTAAACCAGAGAGTACACAGAATCATTCAGCAGAAGTACAAAACCAGAGAGCACACAGAATCATTCAGCAGAAGTACGAAACCAGAGCGCACACAGAATCATTCAGCAGAATTACCAAACCAGAGAGTACACAGAATCATTCAGCAGAAGTACGAAACCAGAGAGCACACAGAATCATTCAGCAGAATTACCAAACCAGAGAGCACACAGAATCATTCAGCAGAAGTACGAAACCAGAGAGCACACAGAATCATTCAGCAGAAGTACGAAACCAGAGAGCACACAGAATCATTCAGCAGAATTACCAAACCAGAGAGCACACAGAATCATTCAGCAGAAGTACGAAACCAGAGAGCACACAGAATCATTCAGCAGAAGTACGAAACCAGAGAGCACACAGAATCATTCAGCAGAATTACCAAACCAGAGAGTACACAGAATCATTCAGCAGAAGTACGAAACCAGAGAGCACACAGAATCATTCAGCAGAAGTACGAAACCAGAGAGCACACAGAATCATTCAGCAGAAGTACGAAACCAGAGAGCACACAGAATCATTCAGCAGAAGTACGAAACCAGAGAGCACACAGAATCATTCAGCAGAATTACCAAACCAGAGAGTACACAGAATCATTCAGCAGAAGTACGAAACCAGAGAGCACACAGAATCATTCAGCAGAAGTACGAAACCAGAGAGCACACAGAATCATTCAGTAGAAGTACGAAACCAGAGAGCACACAGAATCATTCAGCAGGATTACCAAACCAGAGAGCATACAGAATCATTCAGCAGAAGTACGAGACCAGAGAGCACACAGAATCATTCAGCAGAAGTACGAAACCAGAGAGCACACAGAATCATTCAGCAGGATTACCATACCAGAAAGGACACAGAATCATTTAGCAGAATTACCAAACCAGAGAGCACACAGAATTATCCAGAATGATTACCAAACCAGAGAGCACACAGAGTCATTCAGCAGAATTACCAGCAGGGACTGAGAAAAGAGACGCATAAAAGACTGGAGCAAGTCATTTTTTGCAGAGAAAAAAAGAGGTCGTCCGAAGTGGGCGCATTTATCTTGTGACCTGAGACCCGAGTGAACTTCACATGGTGGACACACAACTAAACATTGGTATAAACACAGTCCTAAAGTGTGAAGCCCTTTTGCCAAGCGGTTGCTGAGATCTCATCTGTGCAAAATGAAACACATTCTCATGTCCGGTGACTTTGCCCTTTGACCCAGGTCAAGAGAACCTTACCTAGAGGATGAATAATTAGAGAGTAGTATAAACACATGCCAAATGTATGACGCTATTGTGCCAAGCAGTTGCTGAGATCTCGTCCGCACAAGAAAGCGTGATGCTAACTCTGAGGCAGAAGGCAAACTACAGTAAACCATTTAGGTATGCTCTTTAATCGACCAAAAAATAAATACAATCAATGAAATATCACTAATTAACACAGAAAATACACAAAAACTACCAAAGAAAATGAAGTGACAATAACAGAATTCAAACACTGTCAGATCTGAGATTTCATGAATGCACTGTGTCTGGGGTATTAAAACTATTCCATTACCTTGTAAATGTAATAGTAACGTGTATAAAGTTATGCTGGCTTAACATTTTCAATGCTGAATGCAGTCACACGAATCCGAGTAACCCATTGGATAAATGTCATTTTTGCGACTCTGTTTTCCAACAGGATATTTGGAAATATTGTGGGACATGTGCGTTCCATTAATGCCGAAAGGGTATATAAAATTATTTAACATCCCTATGGTAATTATTTGAGTTGACCATACATTTTTTTAATGAGCTCAATATTTATGTATTTTTTTAAAAAAGTATTGAAGTGTTTCCACAGGGAAATTAATTAGTAAACCGTTATACTTGTAAGAGTGTATATAAAATCCAGGAAATAGAAAAGGCAGGAAAAACTGGTCTGTATGCCTGTTTTTGAAGTAGCATTGGACTTGACAGCTATTCCAATCAGGACAATTCCAACCTTTCGGTAATTTGTTATGCTGGTATAACCTTCCATTCAGAGAACTGTTTCTCGTGAGAGAATGAACATAACTCCTAAATTATTTTCTCCCGCAAAAGGCACAGTGAAGTAATTACTAAATCGTGATTTCCCATCCAAACAGGAATTGTTGGTGCATAGTTGAAGATATATTTGTATATATTATAGATTGTTTTAATGATGGAGGAAAGACTGCCAATATTGCGTTGTAACCTCAGCTAATGCATGACTTCTGTCTCTCTTCATTCTCCCAGACCTGACCCAAAATTTGCCGTCAAATCTCAGGGTAATTTTAAAGGTCACATCCTACTGTGAGTCAGAACCTTTTTAGTGCAAATGTGAGTGGTTACATACACTAACACCAGATGAGAGTTGGAGAAGAACCAGCGCTGCTGCGGTTTCTCTGCTAACATGCGATCAGGTGTTTTCTGTTGAGTCAGTGCTTTGTTTCTTTCAGGGCGTCTGTCCATGAAATTACTGATATCGATCAGCAGCCTGCAGTCTCAGGTGGTTTCTGTTTAGCTTGCTCTTGCATGAGTGAGCAACGATCTTTGCATTGATACAAAGATAAGATGGCCCCATTTCCCATATCAGGAGATCAGTAGAAATAGAGGCATATTTCCTGCGTGATGGGACTTTATTGGTACGGTGGGCCATGCTGCAAAATAAAGCTAAAAGTGTGCAAGAAGAAGTGTATCACAAAGTAAATTTTTTAAAAATTGCGCTACAACGTCAGTTTAGTGTAACAGAGCATGAGGGATCATATAAAGTACAAGAGAACCTTGCTTTCTGAGCTCAATGTTTTGCTTCATCCTGAGTAGAAAAAGGGAAGACATATGTTCTTTTTCTATGCAATTTGTTGCAAGTTAATGTAGCGGCAGATTCCACCGAGTCATTTTAATAGACTTTTTGTGTTGGGAGACAGGGCTGGTCTTTAATTATGACTGCTGCTGACAGCAGCTCTGGCTGCTTATAATAGGTTGGGGTGCCTTCAGGACATTGGACAGTGGCAGTCAGGCAGTATAAAAAAGTTAAGAAAAAGTTACTGTTTTTCTTCACACACATTACCAGAGGGAGTAGAAGTGCACTGATAAGGCCACAGGAACATTAAGTACATTTAATTAGCCAATTGCAGTACTATTTCACCCTATAATGCCCAGGCACAGACATCATTATAGGAAAAATATGACTCAGTAATATTTTTGAAGTACTGAAGGGTAGTATTCAGATGTTCATCATTAGGTTTTGTGACAGCAAAATATACATTGCTGAACAGAACTGCTAATTCCAGGAGTATCATATCTGATACAGCCAAAAAATCAGCACCACTCCAGAACTCAACAATCAAAACTTCAAATTATTTATGTGCTCTCTACTATCTACAGCTGTCCCTTAACATGCATAAGAATAAGTTTTTTTGTAATACTTACCTTGGACTGCCGAACTTCACTGCCAAAGTCCAAGGAAATGAATGAATTCCCATTCACGTGGGAGCTACTACCTTGAAGTGAGTCACTAGGAGACAGACTCCTGTAATCTCACTTCATCCTTCCAGATGGCAGCACTGTGTATCAGATATGATACAGTGAGCAGTCGAGGTTGTGTTGCATCTTACTAGGTGGGCACGGTCCTTCAAATTTGGTGTATCATTTTTGTTACAGGGGGCATTATTGGGTTAAAGCAATTTTTTTGATATGACTGAGCTACATTTTCTAGGTTTACTCCCTTAATGTAGTTTATCTCGAAGATTTCCTCGAGGCAAGACCTGGTTTATTTCAGCATGAATGGTGTACTGTCATTACGGAGCGTTACTCACACCATAAATGGAACTAGGATGGTAGGAATTAGCCACCCTTATTGCTTCATAATTGGACTGCAAGTCAGAGGACTGGAATTGTTTAGGCCAGGTCTACAAGTATTGGTTTGCGTCCACATCTTAGTCACTACCTGATGGCGTTGAAACAAATAACACGAAACATATGTTACCATACTACATTGTGAATCATTCCAAACCAGACTTCATTTGACTTCATTCTTGCATAAATGCTGGTGATATACAATCTAGGTCTCTTTGCAATGAGACTGTCATACTAGGGAAGAGTAACAGATAAATGATTAAACTTAAATATAAAATCATACTAAACCACGTCTCTAATCTTGAGCTGGAAGTGCACTCAAAAGCGCTGTATGCTGCTGGTGCCATGTGAGATGATAAATCAATTATATGTGACTTAATTTAATCAAAATTGGTTTCCCAGCTATTTTTAAATAAAAATAAACTCTTCGACAAATGATTCAAGTATGGTCCTGTAGCATCACAGTAATGTTGTGTTCTGGGGTCCTGGCCTTTGGCCAGGACAGCATTTATGGTTTTAACAGTTTCATGTTCAAGATTTCACAGTTCATAGTTATTGTCCATGTTTTTACTTTTCCATGTTTTTGTTTTTGCCAGGTCTGCCAAGCCACTCCACCGCTTGTCTGCATTCCGCCCCGTGCCTTCGTTGTTGCACATTTCTGAGCTCTGGTTGGCTTTGGTATTTCCCTCTTCCTTCTGCGCTGTGCTGGATTCGGGGCTGTCTAAGCTTAATTGACAATTAACTGTTTTTTAGTTACTAACATTTACTAACATTCACTGGGTGGTGTAATTCTTAGATAGGCACATTACTAATACTACTAATTTAGACAGGGAGTTTATTGTCATGATTCCTGCTATTTCAAGATCTTGCTGTGCTTTTCTGTTCTGAACATTCATGCTGCTTTCAAACTGCATACTTAATTGGTACTTAAGCTGAGCACGCTCATTCTCTTAATGAGCAAGTCTTGTCATCCAATCTTTGTCCATGTCATGATCTTGCCATGCCTCTTGTTTCTCCTTCTCCAGGTGTTGCCCTTCATGTCTTGATTTCCTAGCCTTTATCTGGATGCGGTGGAAGTTGGCTGGCAGACAGTGTCTTGCTCATGCTTCAAGTTCTTGTTCCCAAGTCTCGCTCATAGTCATTTTGTATTTAACTTTCTGCATTCTTAGTCTTGTTATTCATTTCTGTTTTTGTTTATCTCCCTGGAGTTTCCAGTGGCTTTTGTTTTTTGTCGTTTTCTGATCTTAGTTCTCAGTTCTGTGAAGCTTACCTTAGTTTGTATTTTGCAACCCTTTGGGCCAAGTTTTTTGTTGGCCCTCGTGCCAGTTTTGTTTGGTTTCAATAAATTCCCTTTCCCTTCCACCTCGCATTTGGTGTCTTCCTGATCTCGCATCAAGTAACAGTATTTGACTTTTTTAAAATAAATCTCTTCATGTTTACACACAGCAGTTAAACTCAGCTATCAGTCTAAAGCTTTAGGAATAAAATGTAATTTCACCTTGAGGTGAAGTTCAGGGGAAGTTGTGTTGGTGGCCAAAACATTGTGTACTGTGTCAGAGGTAAGGGGGGCCTTTCCCCAAATGCTTTTAGAAATCTATTATTACCACTCTGCTAAATACCTCTGCTACCACTGCAATATTTACCAGGACATCAACAGGAAATTCAGGTGGTTTTTCATGAAGGAAACAGCCCATTTCATCTGACCAAAATGTCTGCGCAAGAGGTGACCTACTTTATCGCAGATGCAATAGTAACAGACAGTGACTTTGCTCCATGCACACAGACAAGTTTAGCCTTCAGTGAGAACAAGCATTTTGAACATTAAAACCAGTGAATACTCAACATTGAAGATCTTCTCTGACTCGGAGTTATAAAACAAAACGCTGAGACTATTGACCTTCCTGTGCACTGAAAAGGTCATTATCATGCTTTCAGATTCAAAAATCCTTCCTTTGAGAGGATGACAAATTAGCGAGGGGGTTAGATTAAAAACCACAAAAATCTCAACTTCATTGCAGAGGGGAACTCCTTCCTCAGTTATCAAACAAGAATTTGCCATTTTTGGTGTGACGCTGAAGAGGTGCCAAAAATTTCCTTAAGAACAACAATTGTGAAAATGTGTGTTGGAATACAAGGTCAGTTATATTAAGAGCACTGCAATCCACCACTGAGCTCCTAATAGTGATTTAAACAAAGTCTTTACTTTAGTTCACCTCTTTGGGCAAGGTTGACAAAGCAGGATTATGGAGCTAGCCAGAGAATAGCACCATGGAAAACCAAAAACTCCCCGAAATCTGCAGCATGAACTGAAGTTAAGACAGCTGTTCCCAGCTTTGCATTACTTAGCACAGTTTCCCAGCTAATTGTGTAATTCTGGTTCTTGGAATGAGCCTGAGATGATTTCTAGACATCAGTCTGAAAAGGTTTTGTGGTTTTCATGAGAAAAAAAAAGGAGCTTTTTGGCCACAATGGAAAGAGTTCAAAAACACACAATTTTGCAAATGCATCGCTTAACATCACCCCAACAGCAAAGCTTGGGTGTGTCGAAAAACGAAACTACCATTCAGCTATTGCCAGCACAGGGCCAAAGCCACAGTGTGGTAGCTCAAAGTCCCATCAAAAATCTGTGTTGCAACTTCACAATGATTTTGCTCCATCAAATATGCGCAACTTGAGAGAAACTTCTGCAAACTGCAAAGAATTGGAGAGAAAATTAAAATATATATATATATATATTAGCATGGGTAAATTTTATGCACCCAGCAGTGAATGGTATCTATCCAACAGTAAGTGGTATGTAACCAAAGTTGTAGGTGACATGTAGCTAGTAATAAATGGTATGTATAGAGTAGTCAATGATATGTACCAAGGAATACGTGTGATTTACCCATTATGTGTGGCACTCAGGCAAAAAGGACCTGATGTGAGCCAAGAAATGAGCAAAATCGTTGTCTTTATTTAGGCAGTGTCAGAACTGGAAGATCACAGGGCGACAAATACAGCCAGAAGGCAAAAATTTGAAAGTGAAAAAACAGATCAAAACCAGAAAATCAGATGGGCAGACAAATCCAAAGATTTGGCAAAAAAAAAGGAAGTCAGGCAGAAGGGTGCCATATCACTAATAACAGGCGCATTGGGTGCTCAGCTCTGAATAAATAGATCATTCTGACAAGGTACAGACTGCAGAGTGGAACTATACATAGGGGAGCCTGGGGTCCAATGAGCCATGGGGACCAATGAGCCATCAATCAATGACAGAGCTGCCTAAAATAGGCAAAATATTTGACCATTGACTGATGAGTCATGGGGACAAATGAGCTATGTCACTATTTTTCCTATTTAAACACCTTTAGCATCAATTGATCACAGAGCTCCATTCAAGTAGCACATAACTGAAGAGATATGGGAGGAACAGGATTAGTGGAAGAGATGGTTGCAAAGTATCAGCAGAAACTAAGACAAAGGATGGGGAGAGCAAAGTGGGCGGAGTTACAGATTGGTGTGGCTCCAATTAGTAAAGTTAATAGTTTGTACGATAATATTACCCAAATGGTGCAAGTTTGTTAGTTATTTATAGGATTATTAGATTAGTAGATAAACTTCACAAAACACAGAGTGTTCATGGGATTATTACTTTAGTAATTAGTGTTGAAGGAGGCTAAACAAGAAGTGAAGGAAGTTTGTGAAACACTAGAAAACATCAGAAGTCACCTGAAATGTGACAGCTCACAGACAGGGAAGTGCACTGGCATAAATACACAGATGACACAATGCATAACAATTTACCCAGCAGTAAATGGCATTCGTGCTGTAGCAAGTGGCACCTTGTTGTAAGTTGTTTGTACCCAGTGGTATGGTATTTGCCCATGCAGTCTTTCAGAGAGGGCAAGCTTTTGCTGTTTTTACTTTCGAGCGAATTTTTATACCCAATCATATTACTAGTCTGTCGCTCATTAACCTAATAGCCGCAGGATGTTTCACCAGGTTTACTTTTTTAGCATCGTACAACTTTTTCAATTTTTTGTTGCCCTTGTCCCAACTTTTTAGAAACATGTTGCTGAAATCAAATTCAAAACTAGGCTTATGTCGTCAGAGATGACGGCTGGGGGTATATCCCCGAACGCCCCCAATCCTCCAATTCCCCAATCCTTGAATAGACCTTGAATAGACTTTCATTTGAACTTAATTTCAGGTCAATCGGTCAAATGGTTCTGAAGATATGGCCAAAATGGTAATTTTCCATCACAAAGCCCCACCTGGTGGCAAAATATTGAACCACACAGGTATGATGTCATCATGTGACACGTTGTGAGGTCATGACCTTGCAGTTGCAAATAGTTTCATGTCAATTCGAGAAATAGTTCCAAAGATATAGCAAAAATGGTGAATTTTATGTGACAAATCTTCACCTTGTGTCAAAATTTTGAACCAAACAGGTATAATGTCATCCTGGGACACATCCTCGAGTCATGACTTTTCATTTGCACTTGATTTGAGGTCAATCAGACAGATATTTCCAGAGATATGATAAAAACAGTGATTTTTTCAGTTTTTGGCCCCTGGTGGCCAATCTAGATATTGCAAATCGTCCACAAACGAATCAGTTCTTCCTCTTTATGATACTTACTTACATGCAAAACTTGGAATTTCTAATTGAAATAATACTGCAGTTATCGCGTTAACACTGAAATCAGTTTTTGGCGCCTGGTGGCCAATCTAGACGTCATAAATTGTCCAAAATCGAATCAGTTCTTCCTCTTTATGATACTTACTTATGAGCAAAATTTGGAATTTGTAATTGAAATATTACTGAAGTTATCGCGTGAACACGTAGTGCGGCGGCGGCGGCGGCGGCGGTCGAACCATAAACATAATATCCCCCAGAACGCCAAATGGCGATATAATAACCAGATATTTTTCAATAAACAATAAAAATGTCCAGTTCAACTTCTGATATGCTGTCTTTTCAGTTGCAATTTTCAGTTGAATACAGGGCTTAAGTGATCTGGATTATTAGTTTAAGTGACTATGTGGCTGGTGTGTAGCAAATTAATCAATAAAAGAAGACAATTGATGGGTAAAGTTTCAAAATGGTGAAGCCGTAGACGCACAGGCACTTAAACACTTCAACTTAAACAATTTCTTAGGCAAGCAAATGATAGACTCAAACCTGTTCTGGGTCATATTTATGTTTGTAAGTTCAAGCAAATTATTCTGAGAGAGTTCTAAACACCAGTGTTCAGGAGCACAATTTGGAGCGGATTGTTTTCCCCAGCATCTAATTTGATCTGTTTAAAAAATTTGTTGCCTTTTTGCAATTGCTTGGAATATAGAACTAGATAACTTGGTCACTACAGGGGCCGAGTCATGTATCTCCCCAATCCCCAAATTTCGGACAAAATGGCCGCCAGCAGCCATATTGGACATCCAAAATTGCTGAAAATCGGTCTTGAGCATTGTCAAATAAATATACTGTATTCGCCTGTGCAAAATTAGAAAAAATTCCTGTAATAATTGTCGCATCCAGAGCCGGAACAGAAAATCTCTGCGGGCGCGGCGGCAGCTCCGGAACTAAACCATAGTATCTCCCAACTGTCGTCGTCCGGGAGATACAACAACAACCCAGTCAACCTATTAGTAGGTAGACTTGCCACTACTATTCAATACATGTGCAATAATATGATCACGCCCATTCACCTAAGTGATAAGAGCCAAAATGGCTGAAATAAGATGCAACTCAGCCCATAAAATTAACTGTGGTCATTGTTTTTTGTCATGATCCAGATGAGAAATCAAGTGCGGAGGCTGAGTACAATCCAATAGTAAGGTTTATCGACAGTAACACAATAACAGTGGGACGGAGCCCCGAGGAAAAAGGCACAGTTCAGTTCAGATGTTGTGAGCGAAGTAAGGTAAAGCCAGTCTCCAGCCAGGGATTTTCCAGGATGACTGCCAGGTGGACTGCACATTTTGCTAGAGCCAAACTCTACAAGGAGCTCAGAGTTGCTTGAGCGGAACTTGGTTCCCATCCTGATGCCCGTAGAAGGATTGGAAGCTTGTTCATGACAAAGTGGACAGAGGTGCAGACTTGGCAATGTTTATGAGCCAGTTTTTCTAAGAATCAGGCAGAGGATGACATATGATGGTCTCAGATTTGCCTAAAACTTTTGTTGGTGAAAGATGGTTGGTTCAATAGAAAAACTGCTACTTTTTTAGGTGCCAATATCCTTCGGTTTCTTTTTAAGGGGCACCAGAAGGGCCATAGATTCTAAGTTGAGAAATAAGGACTGAAAAAATTCAGTTTTGAAATGCAGTTATATCATTGCGGCGATAACAGCCCACATTCCTTTTCACATGACAATCTACTGTGTGTAGGGCTCGCAGTGATCTGAAAACTTCTGAGGGCTGTCGAACACGCGTCCTATAGGGGGAGCTGCAAGATGCTACTTTTGGCCATTTGAGCAGTAATATCTGGGGCATTTCCAGACTGTGCCCTTCTTCACATCACAGTTAGTAGACATATAGGGCTACACAACAGGAAAGGCTTCAACAAAATCGGATGAGGCCGCATGGAGAACTTTGACCTCCCAAAATGCCAAATTTCACGTTTTCCCTGACTGAAGCGCCACCTATACTCTTATGTCCTCAACATCCCACACTTAATTTGTGTTGATTATGTAAAGGACTTCACATGGTATAATATTATGAATAAACCAAATTGGGCTGTTGAGGGCTCAGTCTGGAAATGCCCCTGATATTACTGCTCAAATGGTCAAAAATAGCATCTTGCAGCGCCCCCCATAGGACGCGCCCTTGACAGCCCACAAAATTTTCAGATTGCTGCAAGCCCTATACACAGTAGATTGGCATTTGTGAAAATGAATGAGGGCTGTTGTCGGTGCAATGATATAATTGCATTTCAAAACTGATTATTTTTTTTCTTCAGAGCTTATTTCTCATCTCAGAATATTTGGCCCTTCTGCTGCCCCTAAAAAAGAAAAAGAGGGGTATAGGAACTTAAAAATTTGCAATGTTCCTGTTGAACCAACCGTCAAAAATTTAAGGCAAATCTGAGACCATCATATGTCACCCCCTAAGAGTTAACCGGCTAGTTCTCAAAAAACTGGCTCTTAAAAATAATTAATTCACAATTCTGGACCCTGAATTACGCTCGGGAGCTTGTTTCTTTGAAACTGGACAAAGGTGCAAACTTGAACTGGTTAAGCTGAACGTGGTCCCAAACCTTGACCCTGAATAGGCTTGGACGCTTGTTTGAATTAACTAAGTAAAGAGAAAGGCTACCACAAATTAAAATTAAAATGTTACATTTTTACTTCCGAAAGACAAAGAATTTCAAGAAGGAAATATTGACTAGTTCTAAGCTCAAATAGCAAATTAAAATCCAGCAACTTGCAACTCAACAAGGGGTTTAGATACACACCACTGGTACATCAGGAAGTAACAATGAAACAAGACAAAGCCGAGGAAGGGGTCACACACTAGACATAAACCAATCAAAGGAGACATTACTTCGAATAGAGATGCAAATCACTGAATGGGATGAAACAGGAAGCATTCTTGCAAGGATTGTGATAGATTTCCAGATGTAGCAGAAGTATGGAGTGGCAAAGTCTCGCCCCTTCCAGTGATCCCCATGGGACCTTAAATCCAAAAAAAAATCATACAGTAGTCAGTGGCGAGAGACAAACAATTTTTTGATACCATTTGCATTGTAGTTGACCCTGTATATCTGGCACATAGGTTTTGTATTCTTTCTGAAATGGAGTAAGAGCAAAGGACTGAAGGGCTTTAGAGAAAAGGGCTTTAGAGAAAGACTTACTAATTTGCCTGGAATTAATCCAAAAGATGCACTGTCTCAGAGAGTACTCTGATTTTCTGAATGCTTGGCAGGATGCAATGCCGTACGTGAAGGGTCTTCATATCTTAAATGACTGTCAGGAAAACCAAAAACTAGTGCAGAAACTACCTGATTGGGCCATACCTCGATGGAATCGGCAGGTTACACAAAGCCTAAGTCGAAATCACGAATTCCCAACATTTCGAGAATTTGCTGCATTTGTGGCAGCAGAAGCAGAAATTGCATGTAACCCCGTAACCTCATTCTTTGTGTGAAAGGAGAAACCTGGTACTTACCCCATCACAGAGTATACCACTCCAAAAAGCCAGAAAAGCTGCGCGTGGTCTTTGATTGCTCAGCAAAAAAATGACAATACATGCCTAAATGACCATCTACAACAAGGGCCAGATTTGATCAAAAAGTTAAACGGCATCCTCATTAGATTCCACCAACACCCAATTGCACTGATGTGTGACATGGAAAAAATGTACCACCAGTTCCACGTTGATGAACCTGCCAGAAATTACCTCTGGTTCCTTTGGTGGAGAGATAGTGACCAGGAGAGAAAACCAGACGTGTTCAGCATGAAAGTCCATCTCTTGGCGCCACATCGTCACCAGCATGCGCAAACTATGGTCTGAAACACCTTGCTAAAGAAAATAGTGACGAATCCCCTCTTGGCGTTCAATTTATCAGGAGGAACTTTTACGTTGATGATGGCATGGCTAGTGTAGCCGACTCAGAAACCGCTGTAAAATTGGCAACAGAAACAAGATCGCTTTGTGCAAAGGGCAGCCCTCAGTTGCATCAATTCATGTCCAATAATAGAGCTGTAATGGAAAGCATCCCTGAATCAGAGCGAGCTGAAATGAGAGATATTAAATTCACTTTTGATGAGGTCCCACCGGAAAGAACTTTAGGCATCCAGTGACACAGAGAATCTGACTGCTTCAAGTTTAGAATCCAGCTCCAAGAACAACCTGCCACAAGACACAACATACTGTCCACAGTAGCCTCAATATATGACCCTCTTGAGTTCATTGCACCCGTGCTTCTTGATGGAAAGAGAATCCTGAAAGAAATGTGTAAGAACAGCACTGGCTGGGATGATCCCTTACCGTCTGCACTCAAGCCACGGTGGAAGTGCTGGAAAAGAGACCTAGCCAACTAAAAGCACTAAGCATATGCAGCTGCTATGCGCCTACTAGTTTTGGAAAGGTAGTGAAAGCAGAGTTAAACCATTTCTCGGACGCAAGTACTGTAGGCTATAGCCAGTGCTCGTACTTAAGACCCTGTAACCAAAGGGGAAATATCCATTGTGCTCTGGTATTGGCAAAATCTAGAGTGGCCCCCTTGAAATTAACTATCATTCCCAGACTAGAACTAACGGCTGCTGTCACCTGTGTCAGAGCAAGTGGCATGCTCGAAGGAGAACTGGAATATGAAAACATGGATTAAGTTTTCTGGACAGATTCTAAAGTTGTGCTCAGATATGTGAACAACAAGGCATGCCGCTTTCACGTCTTTGTTGCGAATAGAGTACAAAGAATACACCAGGGCTCAACACCCAAACAATGGAGATACATCCCCACAGAAGAAAACCCAGCAGATCACGCTTTGCGAGGGTTAACAGTTAGTGAGATGCTAGCCTCCAATTGGTTTACTGACCTCTCTATGGAGGTCTCACCAGAACCGTGAGTAGGAGATCCAGAGGTAAAGGCAGCTCGTGTCCTCAACACAGAAAGCACAAATCAGCCAGGTTTAACAGACCATTGCTCTAACTTTTCCTTATGGTCTCATGCAACCAAAGCTGTCGCTTGCATCTGTTATGGCCCCAATTTGTTACGACATACAAGACAGCAAGGGATGACAGTGAAAATTTTAAAACTTAAACAGATTTAATTAAACAAACTGACAACTAACCTACAATTTATGCAACTGACCAAGATTGACATAACAAGAAAAAAAAAAAATATTTACAGTCCCTTGAGATGGGGTTGCTTGGTGATGTTCCGGGTGAGGAAAATGCTCCAACACAGGCAAAAATCCTCAAAAAGCTTCTCAGGTCTTGAAAAAGAGTGACAGGTCTGGTCACATGAATCCTTCTCCTTGCAATTTCTCCTTCTCCTTTTCTCTCTCAATTTCTCTCCTTATATACTCTTTTGCAGCCCCCTCCCACCTTTTAGACTTTTTTTTTTATTCTCTGGGACTTTCCCCTTTCAGACATGCTCAGGACATGCCCAAACATAGCTCCAGACTGGGCTTAACAAAAAAAAAAAGGTCAATACTGCCATCTAGTGGCTTTTCTTTCACATTACACATCCTAAGATGGATAAAGAAAGACAAATCAAACAACCTTGCAACTGTAACTGAAAGTAATAATGCAGAATGTGTCATAATAAAAGCCCCGCAAAGTAAGACATGCAAGGATGAGATAAATATAATAAGACAAGGGAAAAATGTCACACAGAACAATGAGCTGTACTCTCTTGACCCCTTTATTGGACAAGATGGAGTGCTTAAGGTGGGAGGGAGGCTTAACGTCGCCATAGGCCATCAGACACCCCATGATTATTCCTAAGAGTCATCCCATAACAAAAATGATCATTGCTGACTGTCATGAGAGAGTCAAACATCAAGGTAAAGGTTTTACGATGAATGAAATAAGATCAAATGGATTCTGGATACCAAGCATGAACAGGGTAGTGGCGTCTTACATTCAACAGTGCGTCATTTGCAGAAAACACAGGAAACCTGTCGAGGAACAAAGAATGGCCGATCTCCCCTCAGAAAGAGTAGACCCCTCCCCTCCTTTCAGTTATTGTAGCGTGGACTGTTTTGGTCCTTACTACGCGAAACAAGGACAAAACACTTACAAAAGATACGGCCTGCTTTTCACATGCTTTTCCTCTAGTGCAATACACATTGAGATGCTGACTGACTTATCCGCAAACGCCTTCATCAATGCACTGCGTGTTTCATTTCAATACGTGGTACAGTCAGGCAGATAAAGTCAGACCAAGCGCTCGAAATGAATTGTGTGAATCATTAAAGGAAGTTGATCCAGAACTAATGGCCTCCTTCCAGTCAGGCGAACAGCGTGACTTTGTCATGAACGCTCCTCATTCTAACAGACCTGTCAACTCTCACGCATTTGACCCCAGTGTCACGCACTCACGCAACACCTTTATAAACTCACGCATTCGAGAAAATGATGAAAAAAAATTTTTTACGTTGTTTTTATCATTTTGGTGTAAACGGAATTGTCTGGATACTAAGACTTCCGCTTTCATCCTAAATTGTAAACAGTTCTCTGGTTGGTTACAACCAATCAGCGTTTGCGATTTACGCTTCAACAATGTTTTGATGATGGTCATTCTTGGCGCGCAAGATGAGCGGATCGGAAGATGAGGGGCCTACTAAGACCAAAATTACAAAAAATCGCGGAGCTGCAAAGTGTCAGACTAAATTGAACATGGAATGGACACCAACATATCCGTGCATCGTCAAAGATAAATCAAACATTATCCATTTCCGTGGTATGTGCAATAAAAGTGTGAGTTGTAAACATCAAGGCTGGAGAGATGTCCAACGACACATCAAGGGTGATCCACACAAGGCACTCGCTAAAATCAAGTCATCATCGGCGTCTGTGACATACTTCATTCAAAACAGCATTTGCGACAAGGTAAGTTCAAAATGTTTGGGATGTTAATCCCGATTACACGAATTCCTTAGTTCATCGAGTGTGCACGTCACGTGAATGTGCATGCAAGACATTTGTTCGGACCATGTCGATTTTTATCAATACTACATCCCTGCAGGCTGCACTTTCAGGACCGCACTTCCAGGACCGTAGTTCTAAGACCCTGGTGTTTTTGCCACAGCGCCCCCTCCCGTTGGAGGTTGGTTTCGGCCTGGAGGCTGCACTTTCAGGACCGCAGTTCTAGGACCCTGGTGTTTTTGCCACAGCGCCCCCTCCCGTTGGAGACTGGTTTCAGGACAGCAGTTGGAGGACCGCAAATTCAGGACCCTGGCTTTTTTGCCACACTGCCTCCTACTGACTTAAATGATTGCCGCAACCAAATACTTTATGTTGTGGGTTTCAAAATTTATTCCACCAAATACTCTTATCGTGTATTTTTGTAAAGTTGGATTACACCCAAATACATTGATTCATTATTTATATTTTTAAAGGTTGATTCTACCTAAAAAAAATTTGTTCGTTATCATTTTAAAGGTTGATTCCGGCCAAGTAATATTTTGATTAATTATTCGCCATTTTAAAGGTTGATTCCACCCAATTAATACTTTCTTCCAAAGACTTAAATACATATTCCATACAAACACTACTTTGCCATGAAATTGACCTTAGTTGCAAAGACTTGAAAATTGTATTATTTGCAGAATTAGCTAATGATACGGAGGGAAAAAGTGAAAGCACATACAGACCTCCATGTAAAAATGTGCCTTAAAAGACACAGACTTCTGTTATGATTTGGTGTGAGATAAACAGAACTGATCTATCTATATTTCAACCAGATATTTTAAAGGTTAGAAAGAGGCAAGAAACAAGAGTGACTCTACATTTTAATTTATCCACACAATGAACAAATACAAACAATTATATAAACAACATAAACATGCTGGTGGCCACAGGAGTGGGAAGGCTAGTAGTAGCAGGAGCTGGGATGGTGGGGGTTACTGTAGCTGAGATGACTGTCGCAGTTGAAGTGGAGATGGTGGTGGCAGATGGAGCTGGAATGCTGGTGACCACTGGAGTGGTAATGGTGGTGATTGCTGGAGCTGGGATGGTTGCAGTTATGGCCGAGGTGTTCTTATTGCAGACCTGCCAACATGTACGCATTTTGCTACGTACGCCTTTTGACATCAAAGTACGCTGGTACGAGTTGATGCTATATGAGTACGCATATCGCTGGATCTCTCCAGTTTCAGATTATGCGTCAGGTTAAGTTGACACACTTATCAGTTGATGTCCGGTGAGCAGAGGCGCGTATGCATAACGAAAATATTTCGACCAATCAGAGAGTGCGTGTGCCTCACCTGCCCTCCCAACCACGGCCCTCTCGGAAAAAACCTCGCTTCAAATTAAATTTACTCTTATTCCCAAGTTATAGGCTGCAAACCCTCTTCGCCACACCTCTGGGTCATCATATGTTGAAAATACACCCAATTCAAACATCGGTGAAATGGTAAATTCTACTATGGATGCAGCGAATCCTGTATTTTGATTAGTAGAATACCTACGGTAGAATACTTGGCGCTGCTTGAAGAGCTGACGTTCGATTATAATGCCGTTTCACTGCGTATTAATCTCAGTGTCACGAAAAGCGAACGCCATTTACTTTAGTTTGAGATAATTTCGCTTTTATTTGGGTTTGTGTTTGCAGAAATACTGTGAAACGGCCTAAAACAATGAAATGTAATAACGAAGTTCGCAAAAGGCTTTCTGACATTCTGTGTAATGTTGCACATGATTGCCTCCAAAGGCAGCGTTTCATACGCTGTTTCAAATGCACCACTAATGGCGCTTTTCCACTACTTGGTACGGGCTCTACGCTACTGTACTCGGTAACGGATATTTTTCTGGGAGGTTGTTTGCCGTGAGTGGATAGTACTGCCTCTGTGAAGCTGGTCATCATAGTGGCGCAGCACGAAACTTCCGCGAAGTCATCCTCAGTACGACACACAATGTAGCTACAGTTATATCAAGTTTACATTTATTCCATCGATTTTGTTAAAGATTTTTGTGTTCAAATCCGGTATTGTATTTTCTGAATTGAATTGCATTTTCTATTTGACATTGTCGTGTCCAATTCAGTTGCCCGTAAAATTGCCCCTGATAGCAAAGAGTCATTGAAACAATGTTAAATCAACATTGTTTTGTCAACGTTAAGACATTGAATCAACATCGAATGTGCACCCTCAATTTACATTGAATCAATGTTGATTTTCTAATTACAGATCGATGGTATTTCAATGTCATTTAATTAAAAAGAACATTGAAACAATGTTGAGATTTCAACCCAACCATAGATCAATGTGCTTTCAATGACTTTTCAACATTAGTTTCATCACCCTGTCAACCAGGAATCGATGCTCAATCAATAATAATCATAACTTGAAATCAATATTGCTTCAATGTCGCTGTATCAACGTCGGGTTTCATCGCTATTGTAACACTGATTCAACATTGATTTAGCATTGATATTTCAATGTCAACCATTTTGATGATTCAGATGGAAAATACACATTGTTTCTATGTAGTCATGCTGTCTGGGGCATGCCACCCCACAACGCAAAGCAGTGAAATCCGAAAAAGGCATGGAAAGCAAATGTATATTTCACTCTAAAGTTCACGGCAAAACAAACGAATTGTTAAAGTATGGGACAATTAAGTGATCATTGCAGAGCAGAGTTCCTCGTTGCAAATCGCAGGACATGGCAGCCATCAGAATTAATCGCTTATGCGTCATCTCAAGAGAAAAATGATTCGTTGATACCCGTTATGTTTTTTTTCTGTGCGATTTTATTAAAACGAGGCTTTATAGCAGAACTTTCTTAAGGGGAATTAGTTAGGGAACATAACTGGACACAAGACCGTCACTTAATTTCGCCATGAACGGGCCACAAGCAAAGAGAAACACATTTCATGAATGTAGCTTTCATGAATAAGCGAAACCGTGTTTGAAAGGTAAGGCAACGCACAGTGTATCGAACAAGATGCCTATAACGGTATAATTCGATGATTATTATAACTGCGCTAATCTTAAAACTCCTCAATCTAACTTGAATGAGAGGTTGACGACAGAGTCGTCTTTCGCAGTGACGATACACTCTGACCAATCAGTAGGCCTTAGTGTGTCACATCACTTTTTAGTACCTAGTACCCGGTTGGCTTTTTTGGAACTTCGGGAGAGCAGGTACCAGAAAAGGTGGTACCAGTAGGTACTTTTTTCTAATGGAAAAGCAAAAGAGGCGAGTAGAGTAGAGCCGGTACCGCGTAGTGGAAAAGGGCCATAAGATGAGAATGATGGAAAGTGAAACAGTGCAAGTGTTTAATGCATGGCAAATTGTATTTGTTTTGGTATTTTTGCCCATTTATTTAATTAATTAATTGATTGATTTGCAATGAATGTCCTCTGTTGACTTGCTTTTCTGGCAACATTTTCAGTTATTATTGACTATGGATTACGCAGTTATTTTATGAGTAACTAAGAAAAGCGAAGTACTACATTTCAAATTCATTTTTACTGCTGTTCTGACAATAAATTCACTGGCTGTTTGAAGTAAATTGTATCTCTATGCAATTTTATTTACCAGTAGGGTGGGAGGTGATGGGGGGGGGGGGGGGTGTGTGGTTGTACTCATAAATTTTCTTCAAGGTCGGCAAGTCTGTTATTGCAAAGAGACAGATGATTAATGAAGTCCTGTTTACGTAAAACTGTTGACTGGCAGTAGATGCAGTGGTAATGCCACTGTGGTCAGCAGTTTAACCCACATCTGTGAACAGTGTACCCTGTAACAATAATTATAATATTAGTATATTATTCAAAAGTGTGTCTCAGGCTCATTTTTAATAAAGGGGTATGATAAATATTGATGCTGATGAATATCTACTCAAATTGTTGATGAACTTAAACATGATGTCAAAGGGCTGAATTAGAATTTAGAGGCAACATCTTATAAAAGTTTAGATATGTTTGTGAAGTTTTTGGATGACCAAATAAATGAGCATTTGAAGAGTCAGAGTTAGTGTTTGTTTTCATTGTAATACTGATGTCAGATTTACTTGCTTCAGAGCTTAGGACAATTAAGTCATCCATCTTTACTCACTTCATCAGAGCCCTGCCGATCCTTGGATTTGCATGAACTACGTGCTATATGAAGTTATTTTAAAAAAAATAAAAATAAAATGATCGGTTGGCTTACTGGTATGGGCTATGATCAGGCAAGAAATTAGCTCATATTAGTGTTCACTAACAAATACCCATTTCATTCAAACACTAACTTAATTTGCATTTCCTGTGACAATGTTCTCAAACGTTACCATCATGGAGAGTAGCTCTGTTGAAATGGCTCTCCAAATGAGCTTTCACTTTGCTTAACTTCGTTGGGTGGAACACAGTTGAGCGACAGAATGGGCAATGAAATTGTCTGCAGCATGTAGTGCATCTTGAGATTTCCGGCAATGTTCTGCCTTCCTGGACAGTTATATGCATCTTTAAAAGAAAGAGATCACAATTAGTCCAAAATAAATTCCGATAATTTCATAGAAAATCTAGAAAATCGTATTTCCTTACGAAGGTTAATTATAAGTGATCACACCCAGCTGCATAGTTTTAAGTAATCCTACCTGTTGATTGTGAAATGACAGTTGTCCAAAAGCTAAATAAATTAGTTGTATCAAACAATAGTCTTGGCCGAAAGGACAATATGGCGATATTAAATAGTTAGCGTTAGCTAAATACGTTATATTACACATGCTAACACAGTTGCATCAACCTCTCATAAACTTATTAATGTTGCACTGAGCTAAACTTGTGCAAACTTACTACATACTTTGTTAAGCTGACGTTTATTTTCCAGTTAAATTCATGCAAAGGACTTAATTTTTAATGACAAACAAATAAAACTTTCTCAGTACTCACTTCCCAGTTTGTTGCTTGTCGTCATACTCCTCGTCGTCTCTTTGAACAAGTAATGCAGCCTCCTAAGGTGAGTGGCGCTGATCGGAGAAACCAGGGGTCCTGAATGTGAGGTCCTGAAACTGCGGTCTCCGAGGCTGCAGCTATACCCTACTCATTTTTATAATTAATAGTTATGATTTTTATTACCCAGCGATATCAGTTATTTCATAATATTTCATAAATTCAAAGTCAGTAAAACAACAGATTTCATGTAAGGGCGCGGTTTTAATGCACGACGCGGAGGCAAATAACCACCCCATGCGAAGTGGAGGGTGGTTGCCTCCGCTAAGTGCCTTAAAACCCTGGAATGCTCACCTTCGAGTTGATTATCCCGCTTATACCATGGTCATTTGCCTGCAACATCAAATCGCTGCATTCAGAAATTTTCGGTTAAAGTTTTGCACACACAAAAAAAAAACAACATGATGCGCGATTATGCAGACTGTAGCTAGCTAGCAACCCACAATTACAATGAACTTCAGGGCAGTCAGGGAGCTGAAATCACTCTGCTGGCTCAGCACGTAGCTAGTGAACTGTCAGCAGTGGCTGATACATGAAGTGGACACGTTAGCTTCATTTGTAATCGTACACAATTACAATAGTTTAATGAATAAAGCCTGATAACTTCGCTGCTGTAATATTTCCAGTCATTATCGCTAGAGTACGAGTCAGCGAGGTGAAATCAGTCTGCTGGCATAGCACGTAGCTAGCGAACTGTCAGCAGTCGCTGATACATGAAGTGGACAAGTCAGCTTGTTTTGTAACCGTACGCAATTACAGTCGTTTAATGAATACAGCCTGATTACTTCGCTGCTGCAATATTTACGGTCATTATCGCTTGAGTACCTAATGTTAACCGCCCCGCAGGACGCAACTGATATGATGCCCTAGAGACTTTATTTTAATATTGACTGTTCATGCTTTAAAAGATGTACAATGTTGTGTTTAGAAACACTATGGCATTTACCCTTAATGCTTACATTCCATGGTTTCCATGTGAGTTTGAATGGGTAGAATTGGCACTACAAACACTTGATATTTTAGGGTATGTTGGTAATGTGTGAAGTAAGATCCAGAGGATAACATATTCTCCAAGCATTCTCCAACTGTGTTTACATACCCATGTATCCAAGTCATTTCCAATGCAATATAACACCAATGATATTGACAAAAAGGGTATCCTTTAACTGACTTAACTGGTGTTTTTGGAGGATGATACTATAGAGACTCATTTTGATATTTTATATTCACTGTTCATGTTTTAAAAGGTGTACAATGTTGTGTTAAGATAACCTATGGCTTTTACCCTTAATGTTTACTCTCCAGAGTTTTCATGTGATTTTGAATGGGAAGAATTGCCATAAATACATGTTATTTGAGGGCATGTAGGTAATATGACTTGCAAATACTACATACTAGTAGTTTACTTTGAAACTGATTTCAGCATGTGTCATTTCATTAACTTACATGCAGGATGTGAAATTTTTTTGCCTTCATGTGCTGAAAATGATGAATAATTCTGTTGTTTTTCTGTCATTTTGAGATGGGTTTTTAGCTTAAGAAGTAGTCTTAAATGCCATTAAAAATGGCCCTTAAAATGCAGAAATTCATTTTTTCTGGGGGGGGGGCTTTGCCCCCCTGCACCCCCCACCAGGGCTTCGCCCGGCATCCACCCCTGCGTCCCCTGGACCCCTGCTTCTCACTCATTGAAGTCTCTAGGGGTAGACAGCTATGTTCTAATCATGCTGGAGGAGTATGGGAGGGACAAATTAGAACGATAAGGGCCGTGCTCAATACCATCCTCTCACTCTCCCCAGGAAGATTAGATGATTCTTCTCTCTGTTCCTTCTTCTATGAAGTAATGGTAATACTAAAACACAGACCACTCACTGTCACAAACTTAAGTGATCCAAATACTCCAGAGCCCCTAACGCCTAACCACTTGCTCACATTAAAGCCCTCGGTAGCTCTCCCTCCACCAGGCCAATTTACCAGAGAAGACCTTTATGCAAAGGTGGCGCCATGTACAGTTTCTAAACGAACTATTTTGGAGCTGTTGGCGTAAGGAATATCTTGCTAATATAGCCATAAGACAACATTGGCATGTGCCAAGGAGAAACTTGCAAATAGGTGATACCGTGTTGCTAAAAGATGAGGACTTGCCCAGAAATGAGTGGCGGCTTGGCACAGTTTCGGAGGCTACTGTAAATAAGGACGGACTTGTCAGAAAGGTTAAAATACAACTTGGGTATAGAAATCTGAATCACAAAGGCAAGCATGTTTGCAAGCCTTCAATAGTTGAACGCCCAGTACAAAAGCTAGTTTTACTAATGGAAGCCTAGGAAATGTCACTGCATTCTCCATAATGAATCACATTTAAAGGTTGTGTCATTCAGTTGATTGAAAATTCTATTCATGATCTGAAAACAAAGCAAGGTTGTGATAAAATGTTTTATGATTTGACTTGGAATGTTTAAAAAAAAGGGATGTAATGTGATGTAACAAGGTCAGTTCAGTCTTGAAAAGGTTAAATCATGATATAAAGGTAATTTCATGATTTATAGGGGGTTTGATTCCAGTGTGTTTTAGTCAGTTCATGGTTTAAAACCAAGATTGTTTATGTAAAGGTCAAAGGATGATGTGTTTAAGGTATACACATTCCCAATGCATTTCTTTTACGTTGATGTTACTGTATCCAGGGTCATGTTATTTGGAAATCATTCGTACCATGTGTAACTTGAACTAATGATTTGGTGGGTGTGTAGATGACCCTGTATATCAGGCAAATAAGTTTTATATTCTTTCTGAAATGGAGTAAGAGCAAAGGACTGAGTGAGCAAGCTATTATAGACATGGACTTTTATTTTGACGTATGTGCTTACTTGCACTCCACGGAAAGACTGCGCGCACTATTCTCAACCTGCGTGGAAGAAACGTCACAACTCTATGGATTATTGATACAGAAAAGCTTGCTCTTTTTACTGATGAAATTACAAGCTCTAACTGTGTTTGTAAGTGTTAATAGTACGGTCAAGGCAATCACTTCTCAGGTGTATTAAACGCGACGTCTTCAACTTGCATCAGTCTTTGAGTCACTTTTCAGTGGAGCGAGCTACATGCATTGTACCATGAATTACACATATGATGCTTGTTGATTTAAAAGACAATTTTGCAAGACAATAAATTATCAGCATATAGCTATCGCTCTGTCCGTCCGTTTGTCCGTCTGTCTGTAAACATGAGTTGGTCCGGGCCATATCTCGGAAACTATATGTGCTAGCTTCACCAAACTTGACACACAGTTAATCATGATGTGTAGATGTGCCTTTTAAAGGTTGTTATACAACCTACAGACGGGGGGATCTGCCATTGCCAGATGGCTTTATATTTGCAAACCACACTTTGTTTGCACGTGAATCATTTCTATATTTGCAAATCACATTGTATTTGTTTGTGAATTGTTGTGAATTTGTAAAACATGTTCGGTTTGTATACGTTTTGGCAGGAATTTAACTCCATACCATTGACTGTGAATGGACGAACTACGTAAGTTGCTAACTTGCAACTAAAACTTTTGGGAAACGTGACCCTGGGTAGCTTGAGAACCAGAAAAATCAATGACGTCATTTACGCGACATTTTGGGTCTATAGTCTTTTTACTTTACTGATTTTCACAGTCGTATATTTAAACAGTTACACGACAAACTGCTAATTTATTGGCTTGCAAATTATATTTTAAATCAACAAACATCATATGTGTAATTCATGGCATAATTCACATGAGATCAAAAAATAGTTAAATTCTTGCAATTGACTACCATACACATTTTTTTCGATTAAAGTCCCATGTTGGTCAACTGGAAAAGGGCGGGACTTCGCCAATCCATTTCTTCCTCAGAGGATCACTAATTTGGCTTTTTCCAGCCAGCAGATTGGTAAGCAAGATAACTGATGTCATTTTTCAAAATCAGTGGTTTTGTATGCTTGGAATCAGCAATGTGCAGTCATCCTCAGCTGCAGTAAGCATCCTGAGAGAATGCTGTTGTTTGATAGCAACATTGGGATAATTTTTAATGCAGAACTGCTTCACTTGACTGCTATATGCAGTGGCGGCCTGTGACAAAAATTACCGAGGAAGCCAGAATGAACAACGAATTTAATTCAGTGTTTACGTGTTATTTTCCTGCAAACAAATTAGCCTACTGTTACAGCACCTTTATTCTACCGACCTCTCATTCATTTTAGTGAAAAAAGAGGTTAAAAAAAGAGGACCGCGTGTGTCAGAGACAGTGAAAGCGCGAGGGAGAGCTGTGGATGCGTGCTTCGGGCAGTGCGCGTGCTCATGTCTCTGGCACACAGTAGTATGTGATCAGTTAGAGCAGTTGTTCTCAAAGTGGGGGGCGCAGAGCAATTGCAGGGGGGGGGGGGGGCGGGGTGCGGGAAGCGAATTTTTCCCCCCCACTGGAGTTCCGAACACCAACAGAAAATTATTTGCATACAGTCCATTCGCTGCCCAGAATTCTGCGATTACATCGTAAATGCCTGCCTTACTCTCAACATTACTGTTCGCCAAATCATTCATCTAGCCTGCTATTTTCTTTAATAATTTGTTATGAATGTAGTTGTTCAAATATATGAAGCTGGTAAAATGAGCTGCAATCAATGTAGTCTCGCGATACCCAACTCGCCGCTTTTTATCCTGCACTGATCTAGCATATTGATAACATGGTAAGTGACACCGAACAAAATCTGATGAATTAAGCAGAAATAACCGAGATTGTGTCATCTTATTCTCGATAACATGAATGCTCTGTAGGCCTACAGATTATTTTTATCTAGCCTAGCAACTGAACGTTACAATCATATCGGCAGGTTTGCAAGTGGTGTTCATGAATTTTTTTTCGTACTTCGCTGTCGGCTGTTAATATTGGTTGATTATGGTGCTTTCTTTCTGCATCATAGAAACATAATTTTAAGTAGACGGCTATACTCAGGCAGAGGGGTGTGATACAGCCTAATGATTTTATACGTAAGAAGAGGTTTTGAATTAGGCTATTAAATTTTCGTGTCCTTAATTGGAAAATTACGGTGGCCGTTTCCAAACCTGCCAATCGTTTTCAATGTTTCCAGCTAGGCTAGACAAAAATAATCTGTTCAGAGCATTCATACTCTCTATAATAAGCTGACGCGATCTCGGTTAAAGTATACTCAGCAACAAAAGTTTCTGTGACACCATTTATGTGTATGTTATAGATGACACGCAAAGATCTCAATGCAATCAATATGTTTATTTAACAGGAGAAACACTGACTTTTCAGTGCCAACTTTACTCAAAACGAAAAATGTCATTTTCATGCGTCATGAAGCACTTGTCTGACGTCTAACCAATTGTGACCTTCACCCTTCAATACCGGGTGTGACTTCCTCGTGCCATGATGCAAGCAACGCATCTCCGGCGCATGGACCGAATCAGATGTGCCAGAAATTGCTGTGGGATGTCATTCCAAATCTGACGTAGACGTTGTCGCAATTCCTGGAGTGTAGCTGGCGGGTTATCCAACCGCCGCAAACGTCGATCCATCTCGTCCCAAAGATGCTCGATTGGGGACATGTCTGGGGATCTGGCTGGCCATGGCAGGACATTGACATGTTGTTGCATCAGATACTGCTGTACAATCCTTGCAACGTGTGGTCTGGCGTTATCATGTTGCAGCGTTATTCCGGGACCATGTTGCATCAAAAACGGTACCACCAATGGCCGTAGCACTCCATCGCGATATCTTTGACCTGTCAGATTTCCATCAATAACAAGCAAATCTGTTCTGTTTCTAGCCGTGATCCCTCCCCAAATCATGACACTACCACCTCCAAAACGATCAAATTCCTGAACACAGTTGTTGGCATAACGTTCTCCACGTCGACGGTATACACGTAAACGACCATCACATCGGTTAAGCATGAATCTTGATTCATCAGTGAAGAGTACAAGATCCCACTGACGTTGGATCCACCGTCGATGTTGTTGTGCCCACTGTAGACGCAGTCGTCGGTGTTGTACTGTGAGTATTGGACGTCTTGCTGGCCGACGTGGGACAATGCCAAAATGACGGAGACGGCGACGGATTGTCTGTGCAGACAGTCGCCTCAAACCAGGTATCGTTCTTGCAGTTATGGTTGCAGGTTGGAATCGATTTCGGAGATGGGTTGTTCGAATCCAGTTGTCCTGTCTGGGAGTGGTTACTCGTGGACGGCCGCTGCGAGGACAGTCTCTGACATGTCTTGTCTGCTGATGACGCTGCCATAAGTTCCAAATGGTGTTTCGGTGGACATTCAGGTGATGAGCAACTTCCCTCTGCGAGGTTCCGGATTCAATCATCCCAATGGCCCTCCACCGATCATTTTCAGACAGTCTTGGCATTTAGAGGGTAGAGTTCCTGATCCGAAATGGCTGTGTTTTCGATAAGTGATGCTTCCGTCGTTCATCAGGCACAATGTGAACGTTCCAAAAATTCTCCTCTTTTATTGCCATCCACAAGCATAATTTACGCACATTTTCACGTGCAAAGTCATTTTCTCGCATTTTCATGATTTCCATTTCAATGTTGTGTTTACGTGTACTGTTTCAGTCTGATATCACCATGTATGACAATTTCATAATTGCGTTATGAAAAATAATTAACAATATTGGTGTCACAGAAACTTTTGTTGCTGAGTATATTTTCACTTAAAAGTGCGAGGCCAGTGAAGAGAGGAAAATGTAACTGTCTCGAGACACTCTTCAGTGGTCCGGCACAAGGTTGCTGATTGGCTGTATGCAAGTAAGTTTCTGTCGGTGTGCGGAAAATGCATAAATAGCAATGTTGTTTAATATGTAAGGGATAATTAACGAGAAGGTGTGCATTCCACGGTTTTAATGCACGACGCGGAGGCAAATAGCGTCGGGTGGTTGCCTCCGCGAAGTGCATTAAAACCGTGGAATGCTCATCTTCGAGTTTATTATCCCGCTTATACTATGGTCATTTGCCAGCAATATCAAATCGCAGCATTCAGAAATTTTGGTGAAAGTTTCTCACAAAAAGAAAACCTAGCTGGTAATCATTAAAGAGGCGCCGCGCCTTCTCATACCCAATAGCCTACTACAGGCCAAGTTAAATTGAACTAGCTATCTTAGTTCATCTTACGTTCATGGAGAAAGATTTTTTTGCACACGCTTACATCCGTTTACCAGCTGATTTGATTACGGATTCCATCTGAAATGGAGATTATGCATAACGCAACATTATGTGCGATTATGCAGACTGAAGCTAACTTGCTACCCACAATTACAATGAACTTATGACGGTTTCCGCAGTCAGCGAGCTGAAATCAGTCTGCTGGCATAGAGCGTCGTTAGCGAACTGTCTGCAGTTGCTGACACATGAAGTGGAAGCGTTAGCTTCCTTTGTAACCGTACACAATTACAATTGTTTAATGAATAAAGCCTGATTACTTCGCTGCTATAATATTTCCAGTCATTATCGCTCGAGTACCTGTAGTTAACCGCCCCGCTGGACGCAACTTGTATGACGCCGCTAAATTAACTGGAGATAAATTAGCAGCTAGGTTTCCGTTGTACCCGGCCGAATACCACGTTTAACGTTGCTAGGGTCACAAGTTGGCTAGTGGATGAATTTCGAATGGTGAGACGACCATAGCCGAACTACCCGTGCGGTTCCACGGTTTTAATGCATACCTGCCAGCCAATCAGAGAAAATTATTCACCCAGACCATGGTATAATAAAAAAAATAAACCTGTTGCACTGAACATAATTACACAGTCAAGGTGCTTGAAAACAGTTACACTTAAAATAATTACGCTGTGGTTGTTTGTTATTTTGTTATTTCTAATTCTAAAAGTAGCCTAGTTGTAGTTTATGACTACCTACAGTTTATGACCGGTTGAGGTTTATATTAATTACAACGTGTGAAATAAACTGCAATGGACTCTGAAAACAAAATGTGCGTATGTATTACCCATTTTTGTGGGGGGGCGCCAAATTTCTCTTATGTACCAAAGGGGGGCCCAGCAGAAAAAGTTTGAGAACCACTGAGTTAGAGGAAGACCATGCGAAGCTGGTAAACGCCTCGTAGCTTAAGTACAGCAGAAAGCTAAACACATAGCGATCAGACGCCAATTATGACTAGATCTAGATATAACAAAAACATTTGAGCCATTGCTTTCACAGACAGTATTAATGAAGTTCCGTTTTGTGGACAATGCTTCTCTCTGGCTCATATTTAATTAATTGGCAACAAAAGCATTTGCAAGACAGCCGTGGACTATTGTACAGAAACACAGGCAAACCCCTTCCACCAACATTAGAAGTAACAGTGTCATATGCGGCAGCCTTGCAACTGAAATTAACAAATCACAAGGACGCCCAATGTTCATACATCCTAAAACACACTCAACATGAATGCATAACCCGTGCGCAACGTCTGAATTACATAAACTAAATATAAAACACATAGTTACAAAGGTTTATATAAAAATTGATATCAACTGTGCTGCAGCGCTATCAACTGTAAACCTTAAAGCTGTTAGCCAATAGTGCAGCTGATGTCAGCGGACCTAAATGCAGTCTCGGTAGGGATTGAGAGTATAAAAAAACAGTACAGCTTAGCCATCATGCTCTGAAATCCACTTGACACGACAAGAATAATAAAGAATAAAACACCACATTTTATGCATCACATAAGAAAAATGTGACAACAATCCGGTGATCAAAAAGGCCACGGCGGGCCATAGGAGACATGGCCAGCCGAAAAGCCGGTTAAGCTCGGCACTTCCTGTGAGCCACTCGTTTCTAGCATAGTTAGCTTCACAATAAGAGCGAACTTTTCTATCAGCTCTGCCCTTAGTTAAATTGAGCTTTGGAGTCGGCCTACCGTCCCGCTTTACTTTTAGTTGAACCTCAAAAGGAAGTTTTGTGAAGTCATTTTTTTACAAGACACTCAAGGTCCCTGTCACCATCCATTCTCTGACTTAATGCCTATACTTTCTGAGTGGGCGAGCTGGCGCCGGGCGGGACAGTTGAATCAGTGCGTGTATTTTTCGTAACAGTTTGTGATTGGTTGGAAGCCAGATCGGATCTGGCCTCCCTCATTTTTTTTTATAATGATGCATCGACCATTAAGCGATGAGCCTTGCTTCAATCTGATTGGCTAATACGGGCTGTTTTTTTTCCTAAGGGAGGCCAAGTGAAGCTGGCCTCCGAACTGACAGACAGGGCGGAGGACATGAGACACGAAGTGTAAGACACAATGAGAGCTTGACAGGAGGGGCGCTGTTTTGCTCCTCACGCTCGGCCAAAGCAGAAGTGCGCTGATGTAGTGTTTTGACAAGGAAATGACAACAATATAAAATACATTGTGGTGAAGCTTATTTATATTTTTTCTTTCTTGCAATAATTTTTGGGGAAGCCAGGCTTCCCTTGGCCTCCGCGAAAAACCGCCACTGGCTATATGTACCCAATTTTGAAACATTGTTTCATACTGTATTATCAGCTATTGATATCCGTGTAGGGCCAACCCAACCGGTCCCATGATGGTTGCCCATACCATTAAAGAACCACCACCAGATTTCACATTTGGAAACAGACTTTTACGGGCTGAATGCTTCATTTGGTTTTCTCCCCAAGTAAACCAGTCCTGATGTAATAAGAAGAGAAGATGACCTGTTGTAGGACTTATCTATTGCTCCGTGTTCCAGGTTTTGTTTCCTTTTGGCCATTATTTTTATGCATTAGCCTTGAATACAAATGATTTCTGAATGGAGTGCCTGCTATCAATACCACCTTTGTGATGCTCATGACATTCTGATTTTGCTGAGGACTAATTGATTCAATCTTGTAGTGGTTTCTTGGATTGCAGTTCTGTGGTTATGAGCAATTATGTGTCTGTCTGTCCTTGTCAGATCGCTCTGACTCATAGCCACGGTTATTTTTTGTTGTTGCTGTTTATTTGATGTTTGATATGCATTCAAGTAATTTTCAACACTCTTCCCCTTGCCACCATAAATAATTTAGCATGTTTGCGGCCAGCACATCTTCAATTAACGCGCCAACAATTAGTCCCAATTTGAAATCTGTCAGTATCCTCGTCTTGCCGTGGATACGTGCCAAGAAAAAGAGCTGCTGGTGAGACCTTTTTTTAAAGGCTTGTATCATGTCACCAGGCTCCCAACCAATTACAAGCTATTTCAAAATCTGTTTCCTTATGACATCACATGGTGAAAAAACTGCGCCGAGGCAAAACAGATTGATCAACTTCAGCCAATCAGTAAATCAGTTCCTTTATTATTCTAGGAGATCCCTCCCCCTTGTGAAGTCACAAGGGACAGATTTTGAAATTTCTTATGATAGCTAATTGGCTGGGCATCTGGTCACACGATAGGGGTTCATTAGGCAGACATGTACTGCTAATTAGGATTCAAATTACAACCCCAATTTTGAAGTAGTTGGGACAAAGTGTAAATTGTGAATAAAATCAAAATGCAATGACTTTCAGATCACATGAGCCAATATATTATTTACAGTAGAACATTAATAACATTTCAAATGTTGAAGCTGAGACATTTTGGCAATGTTATCCACAATATGAGCTTAATTCAAATTTTCTGGCTGCAACAGGTCTCAAAAAAGTTGTGAGACAGGCAAAAAAGGGCAGAAAAAGCAAATAATATATAAGAGAATCAGCTGAAAGAACATTTAGAAATTAAGTTAACTGGCAGCAGGTGTGTAACATGATTGGCTACAAAGGAGACATCTTAGAGTGGCTGAGTCTCAGAAGTAAAGATGGCCAGAGGCTCTCCAACCTGTGAAGGCTTGTATAAAAAAAAATTATGGAATACTTTAAAAACAATGTTCCTCAACGTTAAATTGCAAAGGCTTTGAAGGTCTTATCATTGACAGTGCATAACATCATCAAAAGATTTAGAGAAACTGGAAAAATCTCAGTGCGTAAGGGACAAGGCCGAAGACCTTTACTGGATGCCTGTGATCTTCGGGCCCTCAGACACCACTGCATCACTCACCAGCAAGATCCTGTCATTGACATTACTAAATGGGCCCAGGAATACTTTAATAAACCACTGTCTGTAAACACAGTCCATCATGCCATCCACAGATGCCACCTAAAACTCTACCATGCAAAAAGGAAGCCATTGTTGAGCATGATCCAGAAGCGCCGCCGTGTTCTGTGGCCAAGGCTAATTTAAAATGGACTGCAGCAAAATGGCAAAGTGTCCTGTGGTCAGACGAGTCCAAATTTAACATTCTTGTTGAAAATCATTGACGTCGTGTCCTCCGGGCAAAAGAGGAGAAAGACCACCCTTCCTGTTATCAGCATTCAGTTCAAAAGCCAGCATCTCTCATGGTATGGGGGTACATTAGTGCATATGGTGTGGGACACTTGCATGTTTTAAAAAGCACCATGAATGCTGAAAGGTATATAAAGGTTTTAGGACAACATATGCTCCCCTTAAGACGACATCTATTCCAGGGAAGGCCTTGTTTATTTCAGCAGGACAATGTAAAACCACATACTGCAGCTATTGCAACAGAATGGCTTCATAGTAGAAGAGTCCGTGTGCTGAACTAGCCTGCCTGCAGTCCTGATCTTTCACCGATTGAGAACATTTGGCGCATAATTAAACAAAAAGTCCATCAAAGGAAACCCAAAACTCTCCAGCAGCTGGAAACCTGTGTTAAACAAGAGTGGGAACAAATTCCAACGGCTAAACTCAAGAAACTTATCTCCTAAATGCCCAGACGCCTCCACTCTGTGTTAAAAAGAGGAGGGGATGCTACAACATGGAAAATAGGCCCCTGTCCCAACTTTTTTGAGACCTGTAGAAGCCATAAAATTTGAAATAAGCTCATTTTGTGGATGAAATTGTAAAATTTCTCAGTTTCAACATTTGCTTTGTTATCTCAGTTCTAATTTGTGAATAAAATACTGGCTGGTTTGATTTGAAAGTCATTGCATTTTGCTTTCATTCACAATTTACGCTTTGTCCCAACTATTTTGGAACTGGGGTTGTACAAGTAAGTGTCCTTTTAAAATTGGGGTTTAGACACTTTGTTGGCTATTTTTCACTTTTTGCTTTTTAAAACTTTAAAATCAAACTAATGATCTAATTTTTGCAGTGATGAGTAGGATTTACAAAGTGAATACAGAGAAATCAATAGCGTGTAAAATAATTAAATCTAACAATATAATGTAGAAATAATTAATGGGATAGTCTTCACCATAAAGAGATGAGAACATCCTTGACATGGGGTGAAAATAACAGCAAGTTTAACATGCAAAGTTATGAAACCAGTTGATAAATGATAACGCGAACAATAAACTTGCTTAATTTGAAGATAGAGCTGATCAACCCCAAACCCAATGCACAATGCATTGAATGCTCTGTTGATCATTTGCAGTGCAATGCCCTAGTTTAAACAGATCAAAATTGCAGATAAAAGATTTTAAAAGATATTAGCATTGCATTCGTGTACAGTATCATAGCACATTAAAAGAACACCACATTCCACATCTACCATTGCAAACAATGTAACAGAACATTTAAGTGAACAATTTATATTTAACACCTTTCTGCAGACGTGGATGCCTGCGGACATAGAGCAGCTCTTTTTATGGAAGCAGATAACATAACATAACATAACATAACATAACGTAACATAACATGAATGGCGAGAACCGGCTGTTCAGCCCAACTGCACTCGACAGTTTCTTTATACTATTGTGAATATATCCCTTCAGATACTCAATGATATCTAGCTTTAAGTCAAGCCTGCTCTTCAAAACCCCAAGGTCTCTGCCTCAACGATATGGTCAGGCAATCTATTCCACATTGAAATTATTCCTTGGGTGAAGACATATTTCCGAATGTCAGTGCTAAATTTACCTTTGGTCATCTTCCATTTGTGACCCCGAGTTCTACTCACAACACTTGGTCGAAGGAATCCTACATAATTCACTTTGTTAATCCCTTTAACATATTTAAAGACCTCCATCAAATCACCCCTTACTCTCCTTTTCCTAAGACTAAAGAGATTAAGGATCTTCAGCCTCTTCTCATAGCTTTCATCTTTTATACCTGGAATTAGCTTAGTGGCTCTTCTCTGAACATTCTCTAGAGCCTCTTTATCTTTCTTGATATCCCCAGAACTGTACAAAATAATCCAGATGTGGTCTGACGAATGTGTTGTACAAAAGAAGCATCACCTCCTTAGATTTGTACGCAATACTTTTGGCAATGTATCCCTGCATCCGATTGGCTTTTTTAACTGCTAAGGCACAATGGCTAGAGCCTGGGAGGGTTTGGTCAACAATCACTCCCAGATCTTTCTCGTGTGGAGCACACTCCAGTTTTAAACCTCCCATGAAGTAATCCCTTCTAATGTTTTTATTACCTACATGTTCAACTTTACATTTCACTACATTAAATTTCATTTGCCACATTTCTGCCCAATTCTGGATTTTATCCCAATCATCCTGAATCACTATAGTGGACTCTAAACTATTCACCAAACCCCCCAATTTAGTATCATCTGCAAATTAAACTAATCTGCTCTCAATATTATCTACATTAATGTAGATGAGGAAGAGCAGGAGTCTCGACACTGATCCCTGGGGGAGGCCACTCCCCACCATACCTAGCTCAGATGAGATACCACTGACCACCACTCTTTGTGTCCTGTCCTGTAACCAGTTTTGAATCTACTCCAGAATACCTACAATGGAGCTCATTTTAAAAATTAGTCTGTTATGCGGTACTTTATCATAAGCTTTCTGAAAATCCAGGTATATGATGTCATAAGCCCTGGTCTGGCCATAAGTCTTGAAGGCCTCTTCAAAAAATTCCAGAAGGTTTGTCAGGCATGACCTTCCATTACGGAAGCCATATTGGCTATCCCTCACATGTGTATTCGCGTCTTTGCATTGACTTTGAATGTAATCAGTCGTGCGAAAAATTTGTTTTGTGTTCAGTGTGTGAGCAGTTTACTGAGCATAGAACGCAAGCATTTTATATATATATATATACACACTCAACAAAAATATAAACGCAACACTTTTGTTTTTGCTCCCATTTGTCATGAGATGGACTCAAAGATGTAAAATTCATTCCAGATACACAATATTACCATTTATTTCAAACATTGTTCACAAATCTGTCTAAATGTGTGATAGTGAGCACTTTTGCTTTGCTGAGACAATCCATCCCACCTCACAGTTGTGCCACATCGAGATGCTCATCAGACACCATGAATAGTGCACAGGTGTACCTTAGACTGTCCACAATAAAAGGCCACCCTGAAATGTGCAGTTTTTGCTTTATTGGGGGTCTAGGGACTCAGAACCAGTCAGTATCTGGTGTGACCACCATTTGCCTCATGCAGTGTAACACATCTTCTTCGCATAGAGTTTATCAGATTGTCAATTGTGGCCTGTGGAATGTTGGTCCACTCCTCTTCAATGGCTGTGCGAAGTTGCTGGATATTAGTGGGAACTGGTACGCGCTGTCGTATACGCCGGTCATGCACATCCCAAACATGCTCAATGGGTGACATGTCCGGTGAGTATGCTGGCCATGCAAGAACTGGGACATTTTCAGCTTCCAAGAATTGTGTACAGATCCTTGCAACATGGGGCCGTGCATTATCTTGCTGAAACATGAGGTGATGTTCATGGATGTATGGCACAACAATGGGCCTCAGGATCTCATCACGGTATCTCTGTGCATTCAAAATGCCATCAATAAAATGCACCTGTGGTCTTTGTCCATAACAGATGCCTGCCCATACCATAACCCCACCACCACCATGGGCCACTCGATCCACGACATTGACATCAGCAAAGCGCTCACCCACGCGACGCCACACATGATGTCTGCCATCTGCCCTGAACAATGTAAACCGAGATTCATCCGTGAAGAGAACACCTCTCCAACGTGCCAGACGCCATTGAATGTGAGCATTTGCCCACTCAAGTCTGTTACGGCGACGATCTGGAGTCAGGTTAAGACCCCGATGAGGACGACGAGCATGCAGTTGAGCTTCCCTGAGACGGTTTCTGACAGTTTGTGCAGAAATTCTTTGGTTATGCAAACCAATTGTTTCAGCAGCTGTCTGAGTAGCTGGTCTCAGACGATCTTGGGGGTGAACCTGCTGGATGTGGAGGTCCTGGGCTGGTGTGGTTACACGTGGTCTGCGGTTGTGAAGCCGGTTGGATGTACTGCCATATTCTCTGAAACGCCTTTGGAGACGGCTTATGGTGGAGAAATGAACATTCAATGCCCGAGCAACAGATCTGGTTGACATTCCTGCTGTCAGCATGCCAATTGCACGCTCCCTCAATGCTTGCGCCATCTGTGGCATTTTGCTGTGAGACAAAACTGCACATTTCAAAGTTGCCTTTTATTGTGGGCAGTATAAGGTACACCTGTGCACTAATTATGGAGTCTGATGAGCATCTTGATGTGGCACACCTGTGAGGTGGGATGGATTGTCTCAGCAAAGCAAGAGTGCTCACTATCACACATTTAGACAGATTTGTGTACAATGTTTGAGAGAAATGGTAATATTGTGTATCTGGAATGAATTTTACATCTTTGAGTCCATCTCATGACAAATGGGAGCAAAAACAAAAGTGTTGCGTTTATATTTTTGTTGAGTGTACATACATGCACACGCACACACACATATACACACTGCTTGATGCCGACGCAGTTTGTGGTTGGCTGAGAAAGATGTGAAGTCGTTAGCTTGCATCACAAATTCAGCTGCGTTGATTAAGCCAGGTCGAGTTTCAGTTACTCGTGCCAATCGCCTTTGATCTGACATCAGGACAGTCGATATAGATACTATAATTTATGTTCTGATTCTGATAGTTACATTAAATAGTTACTGCTGTAATAATTTATTGCATTGAAATGTGCCTGACATTCTGGAAACCTGCCTGTGAGGTTTCGGTGACGTGTATGCACTGTGCACCGGACAGCCAAATTACCACTGCACAAAAAGTAAACCAGGTTGGAGCTGGCGAGCTCTCCGCACTTTTGGCGGAGCCTTTATCCACGAAATTGTCACTGCGTCATGATGAATGTGTGACACCTCCCCCTACTACGCCGCCACATCCATCTCGGCGCACGTCCGTCTACCAAATTGCCAAAGTGGCTGCTCACGGTGTTGCACCGCACGAAATTACCACTGCGCGGGCTGCACCACACAAAATTACCACTGCGCGGGCTGCACCACACAAAATTACCACTGCGCAGGCTGCACCACACGAAATTACCACTGCGCAGGCTGCACCACACAAAATTACCACTGCGCAGGCTGCACCACACAAAATTACCACTGCACAGGCTGCACCAGATGAAATTACGACTGCATGGGCTGCGCCATCCTGCACTGCGCCAAGAAATTAGAGCCCTATGTCATTCTACTATCAATTTCAGTCATCACATATTAAAAACGTGCAATTTCCTGTCGTGGATTAACACGTAAATATGTCGGTTGAAGAATTTAGCTGTCTTTTAGATCCTCATACAAGCTCTCATGGAAATCCAATCACTTTGATGGTGATTCAATGGTATCTGCCTGAAAGCCTGGCTGTCGTTCATGCCCACGTGAAATTCTCCAGGTAATTACCAGTTGGTTGATACGATTTTTATCAAATTGAAGACAGTGTAAGTTTACCTTAGTAAGAGAAAGACATTGATTGGACCTTAAAAATAAATTAAAATACTTGCATAATAGGGTTACGTTGCATTCAATACACTTTATGCAGCTCAGACTGACGAAATTGCATGTGAACAAAAAACCTCCAGAACTGAGCCTGGAGAGCTGACCTTATTTGCGGGATGGAAATGTGATTCTGAGATGGAAAATAACAGTTATTCTGAATGGAACAGACAGGAGGGCTGACAACATTGATAATTTACATTCTATTGAAAAGTGAGTAGAGCTGTCTTTGTATTGTGTAGCTCTATCTTACTTTTAGCTTGCTAGCTAACTAGCCAGCTATTTCTTATTTTTGGTTTACCACCGTGATCACAGAACTAGTTTGTCACATTGGGTAATAAAAGAGTAGTCGATACTGCAGTGTGCTGGCATTTTTCTTAACTAGGTGATCAGTTTTAGAATGTATACCACATTCAATGAAACTGAGTGCCTTACATTTTTGCTCTTTTGAAGTGCGAACAGCTATTACTCAGCTGTTACCTGAGTTATACTTGTTCCATAGTGGTTGTGAACGTTGTTACAAGCTTGCATTTCGCTGGGATGATCGGAATTGTAAACAGCAAGCTTTCCACCAGAGTGAACGATCTGATCGTAAATTAAGCAGTGTCTCTAATGAGTAACTGTGCTTGCTGACGCGGCTTTGTAGATAAAAGGACTAGACTGAACTATATCATGGAGAACGGCATGTTTTTGATTCGGAGAGGTCAGTGGTGACCATAGATGTCCAGCTGTGCCTGTATTGATAAATTCATGCTAAATTCAACCAGAAAATCATCTATTCATATTGAACTTCATGAGTACAAAGTTGATTTGCGTTAAAAATATGATTATTTTATGAATTCAAAGTGCTCCATGTTCAAGGCTCTGGGAGTTTGGGGAGCCACCTGAATAGCTATCTTATTTGGCTTATAAAACGTGGTTAATTTAATATTTCACATTCAGATGAGTAATACTAGTGGTCTAGGAGATTATTATCCCAGAAATGTATTGTTTTAACCCCCAGCCATTTTTCAATCCTCAGAATTTTTTTTTACAGTTTCAATGGTTAATTCTCATGAAGAATTTTTATGTTTGCAGCCCATTTTCTCAACCAAAATCATGGAAATAAACTGAAATACAACGTAATTCTAAATGCTATAAGAATACACTTATAATTCTTCTAAGTGTTATAAGTGTTGAGCCACATTCGTCCTCTTTATGAAGCTTAAATCTTGAATTATAAAGCATCAAATTGCGCAAAAGGGTTAATATAATGCCCTCATGATTCCCCCTGTAATCTGCAAAGTCGGATTCTTTTCAAACAAACCGGTCAAATCTATGTATTGCTTGGAACGTCTAGGGACAGACATTGCTGTTGATATCACAAAAATCATTTGCAATTCTATAATGATGCTTCTCACTTTCGTTATAGCAATGATTTTCATTCACTGGGGGAAGGAGGTGAACCCAGTTAAGGTTTAAGACCTGAAGAAGGTCAAATATGAAAAAGAACAGAGCTTCTAAAGCACTACACAACACAGCATGAGTGGAAGAGTTTAAAGCAGCCTCTTGTGTTTTACAGTGGTTGTGCTGTAGTAATTAGTTAACGTTTTTATTTGAGCCAATTACGGGACTACATAGATCAAAAAATCAAACTGGAATAAAATTAAATTAGCCAGGCTGCTACAGTAAACCTCACCCTGCTCTCTATAAGCTTTTATGCACCAGTCTATATAAACAAATTTCTGAAGGGAACTGAGCTGTGACCATCTCCGCAAATTTAAGTCCCTCCGATCTGGATGCAGATTGCGGGGGAAAATCAGGACCATATGGCTCTGACATTCCGTGCGCGCGGCCTGGGCGTGCCTACCGCCGCCTACGGTTTGGTGAGTCTGGGAAAAGATGGGAGCGGTGTGTCTCCGACCTAAATCACCATGCGACCTGTCCTGGCACAACCCCTCTGATGAGTCATTCCGCTGTCCTGGGGAAGAACATCACGGACGCCGTCATCGGCAGGGGAACCAGAGGGCAGAGGTGGGATATCCAGGTCAATAGAGCAAAACTCCTTACCTGGATTTTATTCAAACCCCCCAGGATTCTTCAGTGAGGAGGTGACTTGATAAGTGGAATCAAGTAGCTGAACTCATGGGTTGAACAAACTTGAAGCGAGACCTTAACTCACTGATTCCCAGACTCCATATAGATATCCACAGGGTTGTAAAGGTCAGTGTGTAACAAAATATTCTCTTCATTTTGAGTATCTTCCAGTATATGCCCTTATAAAGCACAATTACCAAATTAACAGCACAAGGGAAGCTAATAAACCACAGTTCAGCATTTTTCTTTTGTATCATATCTACATATGCACAGCTGGAAGTTTAACAACCGAGAAACATTTCTTTTATTATTCACATAATTTAGCATTTACCGTAAATTCCAAGCTCCAACTAGTAAATGGAATTCACGTCAACATCCAATTCATAATTAAAACCAGGAATCGTGTCACTTTCTGAAACTTCCAACGTATCCGACAGAGAACCAAATAGAGACAAACTGTGCTCGAAAATGGCATCTCCATGGCCAGCGCACCCACAAGCAAGCAAGGTAGTCAGTATAATTCTATTATTTGTCATGCGTGTTATTCTTTTTTTTTTTTTGATAAATTTGGCATCTCCAATCCCACCCGAATCTGGAATGCCCAATAGGTGAACTATGTACAAGGCTTGCTTGTTTGCGACCCCTTGTTGCCAATTCAGGAGACACTCTCCTCCACGCGCCCGTCAGCCACTGCTTCTTATACACTCATTGGTTGAATCTTCGCATGTTCTGAACGAGGGTGGAGGATACCCAGACATGATCAGACTTAGAATCTTCCTGAAGAGCGCCCCTCTGGCCGACAGGAGGTGCTTGAGCAACGAACAAAGCAATTTATTCATTTCCCTTTCCCGTCAGTCCCTTCCCAATTGGAAACCCTGTAACGCAATCGCCAACTGTGCGCTACTCTGAAAAAGCAGCTGACCACTGCCAGTTGGTATGATCGGGGCTCGAACCCGCAACATGAAAGTCACTTCTGTACTGCAATGCAGCGCCTTGACCCAGTGAGTTATCCCGCAGCTCTCATGCGTGTTATTCAAATCACACACAATCACTTATCATAAAATGCTGATCAGGCGGGGATCCAGGGGTTGGGGGGGGGGGGGGGGGGGGTGGGGCACGCGCCCCCACTTTTTTTCGCAGAGAGGTGAAAAAATTAAGTGCATACCGAAGGCTGACTGCAATAAACAGTTATGTCCAATATACAACATCTAGACATAACTGTTTATTGCAGTCAACCCTCGATACTCAGTGCTGAGACGGTGTCGTGTAGCCATACTAGGCAAAACATTGCCTTGTCTGAGCAGAAGAAATGAAATATGATAGCTATGGACTTATTTTGTCCGAGTAGAATAGCATTTGGATGGATTTTGGACCGGTTTCAGATAACTCATTCGATGTGGCAGTCACAAACGTTTGTCTAATCTGAGCGGTTTACCAAACATGCTGCCCGATTGATCAATTGGACATTAGCAGAGCAATTGGTAAATCGAGAATAACAATTCATTTATGCAGAAATAATTATAATAATAATAATATCAGTCAGCCGGTCCCAGTACCTGAGCATGCGCACCTGAGTGTTCTGGAACCATCCATGTCCTCAGATGACTTATTAAACTTTAGGAGAACCCAAGGATTGGGAGACATAGGTGTGGTCTTCGAGCAGCCAAAAATGAAGGTACATTATGATGTAATGGCAAACTTGTTGCTAGGGGAGAAGGGTCGCTATGGAACAATGTACCTATCAGAATTAGTAATATTAGGGAAGGTGGAGAGAGTCATGTTTAATACCACCTGAGGAAACGTGCCAAAAGGTCAATAAAAATGAGGATTCGGACAGCCGAAGGGCAGTTGGTGTTGGGCGACTGATGGATTTGAATGCTTTGTGGTTAGCGCCGAACAGCCTGGGGTTTTCTGTATTTTACCTGGAACTGGAAAACAATAAAACCAATTACATCAGACTCTGAAGATGGCGTCCGTTCTTTGGCAGTGGACCTACAAGACAAGGGGAAGATCTGGCCCTGGGGACCCGGGCTAGAATTCCTTCCACATGATGGATAAACTTCAGCTTATTTGTACAGCTTCTTGTAGGTTGCATGGCGTGTGCCGACTACTTTATCGAGTGGAGTTACATTTCGATGGGTGAACACCTCTATGCCAATCTTAATGTCTTATAGCAATTTACCCTACGTAATATCTCATCGAACCGGTTTCACAATCCAAGTTGGATGTTTGTAGATATTAAAATTTATAGACATTTAGACTGTATAACTTGTGCTCTAACCGTTTCAAGTTGATTCATTCTGTGATCGTCTTCAAACATTCCAGTGTTTATAACATAAGAGTGAATTCAATTTGACAGTGTTAAGTGGTGTGGTGTAGAGTGGTGATGGTACTTTTAGAAGGTTTACAAAATAACATTTGTAGCATTACCAGGTTGATAATATTTCAGTACTAGCAAATAACCATTGAAACTTAACATGCATCTGCAAAACTACTATAACTTATTTCATAGCTTACTCAAAGTCGACGGATGGTCTGTTCTGTCTTAGTTGTCTACTATTTCCAATGCCAGCACATCAAGGAAACAAAGCGAAGCTGCAAATAACGTCACCATATCAGAAGTGGAAGGATGGTTTGGTTGATTTAAACACCGTAGGGTTTAGACGGTTTTGAAAGATTTTCTCCTCTTTGAAATTTTGACCAAGTCACCAACAGCAGTGAAAGGGTTAAGGTCACAAACTTTGACAGCATTTTCAAGTGAAAGTTTTAGGTAAAGGTAAAAGTTGTCAGTTAATGTAAAACTGCGTTATACCAGCACTTTGAAAGTTTTTTTTTATTTTTGGAAACCTTGGGAGGAAAATCATTGAACAGATAGGCCAGATTTTTCTCCGAAGATACCAGGAAAATGTGTTTTCAGCACATTAATTTTTCAATTTTTTCTGGGGGAGGTCCCCAGACACCTCCCCCCTTTCAGCAATTCCTGGATCCGCGGCGGCTAATTTTCTGTTCAATTCAGGCTCATTATTTTTAAGGGTTGGTTTGTGCTTCCCCTGTGGCCCGTTCACCAGCTGCCTACAAAATAGTGACCTCATGAGCTAACTAGAGACGGGCCTGAATAAACTACTCAGTTTAGAACGCTATGCAACTTATTTTGTGATGCACCGAACTGAAAACAGCTCCGGACATGGATGCAGTTAACAGAAATCACGGGTTTCCATTCACCACGAGGACAGGCTCACCAACCAGTTACGTAACAGACATGGACTTCCACCTGAGAAAGCCAATGGCGGATCACAGCTAAAACTAAATTGTTTTACTGCCTAATTATTGGTACAGGCATAAATCTCAAAATGTTTCTCTTCCCCTTCAATGCAATACCTACGTCGTATGTTTCCTTAAAAAACTTTCTGAATTTGCATCACTTGGGGCCATAGTTATTTCACCATGGATTGTCTTTCTTCGGTATGTTTAGCGGTGTAGGTGCCAGCAAGGGATATGCTTAGCAACCATAGCTCCTTTTTGCTCAGTATCCAAATGGATTCCCATTTCCCGACCACGAACATCATAGCTGAGGCCCAGATGTTGTCACTGCAACCCATTTTTACATGAGAGCTTCTGGGAGATCAGATTACACTACATCCCATGGCTCTGGCCTCCTGTTCAAATTTCATTGATGTGAATATTTATAAGTGCAAGCAAAAGAAATCTTTCAAAACATATTATCATTTTTATCTAATGTGAATGCGACATTAGGATTGGTGGAGGAATTAGCAGAGGGTCGAAGTAGTATGTCGACTTCTTTGCAGGATAAAGTCATAGCTCTGTACCCCGATCCATTCCACTAAAATAAACACCCTCGACCGCTCAGCCTGCCCAAACCCCTTATGGGGAATCCCTTTGGAAACCAGAATTTTTACAATATCCACTTGGAGGGCTGGCCAATACATTAAAAATGCAAGTGAAGAAATATCAGCCCCTCCGATTTGTAACTGCACAGTCTCATTTCAAATTATTAGCGCATCTTCAATATGAGCTTGACAATATCATTGTCATGGCAACAAGATATGGCCGCGAGAAATTTTGACTCTGATAAATTAATGTCATACAAGGGATGTGTCTTCACTAGTTAATGCTTTGAGTGCTAGCTGTTATTGGCTGGAAAGCCAGCTTAGAGCATTTGTGTTAATGGGCAGCTTAACGCACAACCCAAGTTCAATATTGCCAGTCAGCTCTTATTTCCTATTTTATTAACTTCTAGCCTTTAAACAGTCTGCTAGTAAGGCAATCAAGTGATATGCAATCAGAATGAATCCCCCATGCAGAGGCCGCAACAGATGTTTCCATGGTTTCTCTCATTAACTTCAGAGTACAAGGGCAGTCCAAAACATAGATTCAGGGCTCAGCCTTGTGAGAAAATATTCCATCGCCAACATCTTGAATTTGCTTTCGATGAGTGCAGAAACAAGTGCAGTTAGCCCACCGACATGGTCGAAAATCGAAAGGAAACAGAGCACAGCGTTCAGGCAGGCCACAGAGTCACGCCAAGCTCGCAAACCTGCCTTCATTTGTGATGGTGCAGATCGCAAGCCAAGCCCACATTAGCTGGCAGCTCAGCTGAATCCCTACAGGCACTCAAATTGCAAATTTTCAACTAGGCGCCTTATTTAAAGATGCTTTGCCTGCCTACTATTGCCACTTTCTCTGCTCATTGGCAACCCGCCTCCATCCCCAGCACCGCCTTTACATGTTTATCTGACGTACTCGATGACGATGCAAGTCATTGATGCTGCTCTGTTCTGCACCCCTGGGGATTTGCTGCTGCTCTCTCCGCTAATGGCTTTCACACGGATACATGGAGGGGCAGGTTTTCTGCTCTCCCTGCCTACTGGCTTGTCATGCATACACATGGAAGGGCGGGAGGTCACCTGTTATGGTGCTTGTACTCTCAGTTGGTGGGTGTTTGTTTGTTTGGTTTAACTGTATATTATATGAAAGTCACGCAGCACAAGCAAATGCTGGAGTTATATAATTAAGATCACCAGAAATGTGGGTGCATTTTACCTCGTTGTATAGTTTCTGTTCCTTGTTACTCCTCTGGACTAAAGTGCCTACTCTGGTATAGTTGTTCCTGTGTCGCGTCCTTCTGGGAGAAAGTGGACAGGGCAAGTGGGGGAGGGTGGTACACTTACTGAACTGGACTGCAACCCTGCTTTCGAAGATGAATGATACAGGTTATGCAAAGAAAAATTCTTTGGGAGGTTATGAAAGAGCTTGAGGAGCAGTGGTGGTACCATGCAGATAAAGTTTCCCCATCCCAAACCCTATCAGTTTATTTCTTCCTAGAGTTCAGCGTCTTTCTTTTCCCGCCCCTTGTGCCTAGCTGTGACGTCCCCTAACCCACCCTAACCCTGTCTCCTCTGTTCGTGTGTGAGACGTCTCCTGGCTTTGTCCTGCTAGTATGAACCACCTTCTCCATATGCAACAAAAAATATAAAAATGCTTTTAAAATAGCCTAAAGAAAAACTAAATCCAACCGCAGCTTGGACTTGAAAGCAGACTGAGCTGGCCGCTCTGCGCAATTCGTGGGTGGGAGCATTCATAGGCATCTTCCGTGCAAAACTTCAGTTTTCTGTATCCGCTTTGACCGCCGGATATAACCGTGTCGAACGCATTATAAGCGGCTCCTCAACGCAGCGAACTCATAGGCTCATCTCCCCCCGGCTATAAACTATGGCATTTTTAATACCGTATTATTTATTTATGATTTATTACCGTATATAAATTATGTCAGGTCATGGAATAAAGCCTGCTAAAATTTTCAATTAAATGTGATTGCTACTACTACTGCCGCATTCAGTCAAGATCTTCTAACACAAGGTTGCATGCTCAGATAAAGTTTTTTTGTGAACACTCCATGCCCATTGTAAAGAAATACACAGGAATATTGTGGAAGATTTAAAATTCAGTGAAGCGGCAGTGGATCGTGGCGTTAATGAAGCTTTAGTGGCACTTCAGTAGCCTACTCATGGAAAAATTGCCGCAATCTGAACTGATGCAGATGTACCGAAGAGTATTTTCTACCAGAAACTGTTCTTTGCCATTTGCTCCTCACAGGAAAAAGAAAACAACCTTGCTTTCAAAACATGAATTCCAGCAGTTTAGACTCTTTTGAGGGAAAGAGTTTCAATCAGTTTTTTGCATATAGGGAAATATTTCTGTCCATCAATGTGCTTCTGTCTGAGAACACCGTTCTTTTCAGACATAAAATTGTGCTTAAACGTCAGAAATGATTCCAACAGTTGGTCTGGGTTCACACTGGTAATATGGCTTAAAGATGTATCCAATACCTCTTTTTAGGCCTACATTTCTTAATCATATATTGGTCCACATGAAGACGGGACCGACAGTCACAAAACGCGTTTGCTTATTAAAAAAGAAGCATCACTGAGAATGCATTTTCATTATAAGTTTTGCGTTTTCGTTTTTTTTTTTTTTTTTTGCGTTATGACGGAGCACTTCTTGAAAATTAAATCTCAAATGGCGAATGAGTTTTAATTTAATAATCGATTCGTTATAAAAAGTGCATACATGGACTTGAAAAACAAATGCAAAGTGGATGATTACGTTATTATTTCCCACAGACAACACCCTATGCTATGCTGGCCCGTAGCCAGCCTTGTGTGTGTGTGTGTGTGTGTGTGTGTGGGGGGGGGGGGGGGGGGGTGTCACGGGCCGGTGTCACGGGCCCGTGATTAGTGTAGAAAGATCCTACACTAATCTGCGCAAGCACCAAAATTGAGGAGGGAGGGGGGCGCGCTGAGACCCTTATTTTTAGTTTTTTTAAAATAAATTTTAGTTGTTAACTTGCGGTGCTGATTAGATATTGGATTGGTTCATCTCCAGCGGCGAGGCCATGGCTGCTGTGTTTTTCTGTAGTTTTTCCGATGTTTTGTTTGGATGGTAATTTCCTCTGAGAGTTCTCTGATTGTTACCGGTGTCACAGGGGAATGTTGAAACACAATATTCTGCTAAGTTTAGGATCACCCATAAGTTTATAAGATCCTTGCCTTGTTGCTACTGCTGGCGAACATCCAGAGGGGAGCTTCGTGCACGGGGGACTTCTGTGACCGTGACTTACTGCGGTCTCAGCGCTCTCCCAGTGTTGAGGATCGCTCAGACTGGGGGAGCGCTGAGACCGTGACACCGGTGCGATTTACACACTTCCGAAGAGCGAGGCCTCTTCTGGAGGGGGCACGGATCAAAAGGTGGAAGCGCTTCTGGGAAGAGAAAGGAAGAACGCGCTGCCTCTTCTGAGGAAGTCGCACCAGGATTTTATCGACAACGAACTTAGGCGGAGCAATATTTTCACTGATGAGGCATTTTTTAATATAGGCTTGCAATGCAGAGTAAAACGCGGCTCGCCTTTCAAGAGCGATCATGGGGAAATTGTTTGCGGACTAAACTTCGCTGGAATCACGCGTAAATGGACAGCTATTAGGGTAAATCTTGTAAGATTATATATTTCTGTGCAGTTAGGATACGACATAACCAGTCTACATTAGATGTAATTATATTGCTTTAATATGACATGAAAAAACCTTCAAGGGGGGGTGGGTTCGAACGAACCCTCCGATCCCCCTTGCCTACGGGCCAACGGGTCACTACGATGTCGGCATCAAAGAGTAAGATCGGACTTTAGCAAGACTCGTTTCTTACACACCCTTTCTCACTCATACATTGAAGTTACCTAAGTGGTCTCATCATTGTATCACACGAACACATGCAAATGCCCTGACTTTTGAGAACTTCATTAACAGTCATGCTATTGCTTTTTATTTCCAGATACTAAACAACAAGTCACCTACTTTTACTGCACTTCTCCCAACACACAATGTGAGACAAGTGCGCTTTACCAGATCAGCTTCACAAGCACTTACACCTGTCCCTGCTTTTAGAAACACCTATGGTCAGAGGTCTTTTTTCCGTACCTTTACCAAGGTTTGGAATGCCATCCCTTATCACATCAGAGTATCTCAATCTACCTCAGTTTTCAAAAAGGCATACAGATTGCACCTAACAGTCACACTTGCACTCATTGATTGCTGCATGTACAGCCTATGTAATGTCTCTTGCTGTCTAAGTTATTTGTGTCTAATTTACATTAATGTCTGGAGTAATTAACCTTTGTTTTTGTATGTCTGTTTTATGATCTGTGTTCTTTTGCTGTATGTAAGTGACTTTTTTATGTCTGCTTCATCTTTTGTGTTCTGCACAACAGGAACCTGCTGTAAACCAGTTTGTTAAACTGAGTCCGGTCCGTTTCAACTGTAACTGCACTGTTACTTTTAATACTTTCCTGTATAATAAATGAATGACACTTATCCAACATGAACTGAACCCTGCCAAGTCCGAAGGCTTCACGTTATTTTGTGCAGCGTTTTAATTACAAGACAAGTTTATCTTTAAGCCAAAAAAAATAATAATAAATAAATAAATAAATAATTCTGAGCCTTAGTAATTTGGGGGTGCTTACTTGAAATAGTGAAGCGCTTCATCCTTCACAAGTAATTTTTGGTCTTCAGCTCATGAGTTCCTTGCATAGACAAACCAAGCAGTTCTGCAAAGTTATTTGTAGGCAAATTATACGTCCCCAATAAGCTTGTCAAGTGGTAGGGGTGGGGGGGACACCAGATGCAGGAACAATAGTGTTTATTGAACACCAAAACACTAGTTGAAAAAGGTAGACAAGCAGGCCAGAAATAAAACACTGTGCCAATGCACTGAACAACAAGGGAAAACTAAGGCACACTGCCCAAGCCTGGGGGAAACAGAAGTACTCAATGAGTGGCTAAACTAGGAAAAAAAGCAAAAAAAAAAAAACACACCTGACAGAAACACTGGTAAACTTAGACAAAATGGAGACAAGAGATGGGCGCAGCAAAAAACACAAGGCTCAGGAATCGCACAAAGGAAATACGAGGGCACAGGAGCTGAGATTTCACAATGTAGCGCATATAGCCAACAAAGTTCCGTCTGAGGATTTCTTCTCTCCTGCCCACAGATACACACAGAAGGAGTTGGGGACTCGGAAGGTAATCTCAGAAGGAAGCAGAAACACATGGGATTAATAAACAGATTCATGATAACCGGGTAAACAATAATGACTCGAGGCAAGACGCTGAGACAATCAATCAAACTAGATGGTTTAGATTAAGGTAATCAAAACATGACAAGTATAAAAACACCACAAGAAAAGCAAAGGAAAGCATAGCTTTAAACGCAGTTAAACAAGGAACGCTCAGGAAGAAATTACAAAAGCTAGAAATGCGCGCAGACGCTAATGAGTTAAGGTTAACTCTACGTGACAAAATTGCTGCCTCCGGTTCTGCAGGGACACCCTACTCACTACGTCAGGTGGAGCTAGTTTGCCTCTGTCAAGCCAACACTTTCCTGTATACCAGTGGTCGTCAATCCCGGTCCTGGAGGGCTGGAGTGTCTGCTGGTTTTTGACGTTACTCTGCACTGAATTGATGAATGAAAGCAGTTCAATACTCTCTTAGCTCATCTCACCTGGTGTCTTAGGGTGGAGAAAACCAAACTCAGCACACCCTGTGGGACTCTAGGACCAAGGCTTGCTACCCCTGCCCTATACACTTTTATCTTTACTTTGAACCTCTACTTTGTCCGGATTACAACTATGCTAAATGTCCAACTATATTGACAAATCTTGATTTCCACTTAGACTTCTGTCACAACCTGCATGTCTGTTTAATTGGCTCTAGGAGTCTTGTGGGTAGTTCCTGGTAATTGATTGATTAGCTTATTATTCCCTCAGTGCAGGAGTATTGCTAACAGCACAGGGTGTGCTGAGTTTGGTTTTCTCCACCCTATTTAAACCTAAGACACCAGGTGAGATGAGTTAAGATGAGTGAGAACTGCATTCATCAATTAAGTGCAGAGTAACGTCAAAAACCAGCTGAAACTCCGGCCCTCCAGCACCGGGGTTGAAGACCACTGCCGTTTACGATCTGAATCAGCGACCTCTTGGTGTTTAACCCCCCTTATCACAACGCACCTATGGAGGTACGCCATTCACACTAACTTTAACTGCGTCTTTTCAGAGCAGAAACAATCTTTTTCTTTGAATCATTGGGATGGTAAAATGTATGGTCTGTTGGGCGAATAGGGCGAAGTGAACCAAAACACGCGGGCTAATTTTTAAAATTAAATGATTTATTTTACAACAGCTTAAGAACAATTAAGCTTTTGATCCAGAAAGTATAATAATAACAATAATAACAATAATAATAGTAATAATTATTATTATTATATACATATGCATGCACCAGAAGAACAATACGAACCATTCTTCATTTATTGGCATACAATTGAATTAACAAGTTAGATAATCATAAAATTCTTATAACTGAGAACACATACATTGAAAGATTATTTGCTATTATTTGCAGTTGGTCTCAAATACAGGACTATTTGCAATCTTTACAAGAGTGCTCTGAGAGCACAACATCCCCTGCTGGAGTCACGACTGCGTATCATCAATCTATTTGCACCATATGTGCAAAGTTTCAGGGATATCCTCTGAAAACTTTGGAGGAGTTGATTTCTCCAGCTAAGTACCGTCCGATTGGGACGGATGGACATTACTCAATGTAATCCCCCTTTTGGGCTTTTGCTCAGCCGGGAATAAAAACTGACTGACGCCAGATGGAGTCATTTTTGTTGCACCCTCTCAGCCTCTGTTATGTGCCTGAAATTTTTAGCTAAGTGCTGATGCTGCAAGTAAGAAGATCTTCAATCAGGCTTTCATCAACTTCAACTTCATTCAAAAACATTTAAACCAGAACTATTTATGTCAGTTAAACGTTATTAATCTAGCTACCTAGAGAGACTAGCTGATTGTTAAAGGTCCTTGCTTGATGGTTCTCTTATGGCCTTAGATTAGATTGTGTTAACTTAGCTAGCTAGGTAAATATTCAACCAAAATTTGATGCACTGTTACAGTTAAATACAAACTGACAAAGAAATTTTAACAAACTAGTTAGCTAGTTAGATAATGTATCCTGTGACAATACAAATAATGCGATTGCTTCTCGAAAAAGAAAAAGTATTTCCAAAAATGCCTTTTCATTTGAAGATTTGAGTTTTATTTCCTTTTTTTGTAAGTGATGTGGCGGGACACATTTTTGAAAATTAAAAAGTAAATGGGGATTGCGATTTGATTTTCTATTAGTTATAAAAAGTGAAAAAGCAAAATGAAGGAACACACTTTCTTTTTCATTTTGATACAAATAAAAAGTTTGTTTCCAAAACGCAATAAGTGCCAAAATTACAAAAATTGAAATAATACCGTTGAGCGATAGCCCTGTGCTTCTTACACATAGTGCAGAAATCTGTTTTTTAGACATTTACACTCTAAACTCTATTTTCTCATGGTCAAAGGTTGTGTTTTTGTATAAAATACAAAAGGCACCAACATAGAAAAAGGTGATTTACTCAAAATGAGTATAATGGTTATATTGCGTTTTGGAAACAACCTCTTCAAATAATATGTTGGCTTCTTGAAAATGAAATGGCATTTCTTAGAATTGTTAGCTGTATGCTTCCATAGTAGTGGGGATGTTTTTTTTTTGTAATTCTGAGAACAGAGAAGTTGCCTCAGATTTGATCATTACATATTGCTAGAATGTTTAGAAAACGTTTTTGTTTTTTTGCTTTTGTGGTTAGCCTAGTTGGCATTATTGTTAAATTACTATGTATGTGCAATAGGTTACTCAGCAATACTATCATTTTTATATGGTTTTATAGCATTTTTTGTACTGGTGGATACAATTCCTCATAGATGAGTAGTTTTCCCACTGTGTTCAGCTGTTTGGTGTCAGAACACTTCTGGGAAAGCAAACACCTCAGGTCAGCAAAAGCCTTTTTTAACCTCTTGCTGTGTAAGAGCTGTAGGACTTTTTAGTTAGTCACTGTTGGGAAAATGGTGGATTCCATGAGGTTTTTGATCCGGATATTTAGGGATTTATTATTCTGTTCAGCTTTGTCTTAAAATGACTAAAAACATATTTTTAACACCTAAAGGGCAGTTCTTTCATTTGCAGTTCCCTTCAGATGAAGATTGTCTTTCACTTTAAGCCCCTGAGATTGCGATGGTCTTGAAGGACAACATTCAAAATCTTCCTATCAAGTCCTTGGGGTGACCAGACATGGTCAGGACATTGCTGGCTAGTCCAGGCATAGCTGCATAGCTGTGGAGAACTAAGGAGAGTGTGGTACTCCACAGTGAGATATAGACTAAGACTGAGGGGGTTAAATTGCAATGCTGTCACTATGGAGGGTGACAGTGTTCTGACAGTTTCTGCTACCCGTTGCTAGTCCTTGAATGATGATTTGAGGTTCTCGCCCCAAACAATCTACCCTTACTAATTCATGGTTTAGTAGCACTATATACTCTGCCCGGCCGAAATAAAAGCCAACATTTGGATTCAAACAAGCAAATACCTAAGAGCCTGTGAGTGACTCATTATTGCAGTGATTAATATGCTTTAGCAGCAAAAATTCTTTTAGCCCTGATTGATGCAGAGTGTAGCCTCTCACTGGCCTATTGGTCTTAAAAGGCCATGTTGGAAAATGTGTCTAACGGTCGTGGAAAAGATGTTACTGTGTCTCAAGGGGGAAATGTTTTGCCTGTGTCAAGCAGAGAAAAAAATTTATAAATAAAGAAGATTGCTAAAATCATTGGAATGGGGTAGGAATTGTCCAACACATTATAGAAACCTGAAGGGATAGCGGTGAACCGGTAACTTTGCAGAGGAAATGGGTCAGAAAAAAATCATGATCAAAGATCACTAAAACGCCAGGCGAAGTCTCATCGTAAAAAATCAACAGGAGGCTGCATGGCTTTGTTTTATATTCACACTTTGACAATAACTTGCAGGATTGGGACTCAGCAGCTGTGTGTTGGTTGTCAGTAATGCTAATTAAGGAAAAAACAACTTCAATTTGCAAGGGAGCATAAAGATTGGACTGTGGAACGATGGAACTAGTTTGTGTGGTCTGATGAGTCCAGACTTACCATATTCCAGAGCGATAGGTGAGTTAGCTGAAGAAAAGAGGCCCGTGAAGTGATGCACCCATGATGTATAGTGCCCATTGTACAGGCCTCTAAAAGTGATGTTATGAGCTGGGGCTGCTTCAGTTGATCAGGTCTTGGCTCGGCTCCGTTCTGCGGCAGTAAATGAAGTCAGCAGACTGCCTGAATGTACTGAATGTCCAGGTCTGCCCATCAATGGATTTTTTGATCCCTGAGATTACAGGCCTATTCCAGCATTGACAATGCTAAGATTCAAAGGGCTCAAATTATGATAGAGTGCGTCAGCGAGCTTGAAGAATCATTTTCACGCATAAATTGGCAACTGCAGAGTCCTGACATGAATGAATTGAAAGTCTTTGGGATGTGCAGGAGAGGGCATGCGAAGTGGTTAGACTTCGTCATCGCCAATACAAGATCTTGGCCTAAATTTAACGCAACTCTGGTCAGAAATAAATGTTGTAACATTGCATGAGATTGTCGAAAAATGCCACAACGAATATACACTATGATCAAAGCTAAAGGCGGTACAATAAAATGTTACTGTGTGCAACTTTTTTTTTTTTGGCTAGGCAATGTATATCAGAAGAGCTTGCCACCTGAATTAATATGATAAACAGTAAGGTGGCTAGTAGCTAGACTACCATCTATATACTATCAATACTTTTCGTTCCTTATCCTAACCCTTTCTTTTGAGATACAAAATTTCAACTTCACATATCGCTGGAAGTAAATGTACAGTTCCATGTAATAGTCTAATTATGTTAAGTTAACTGAACTGATCTCATACCCGATCAGTACGCCTTGGCTCCAGGTAGCTCAGAATTGCCGGTGTGTTCTGTAGAATAAAAACATTTTCCCCAAGGTCATTGCGCTGTTACTGAGGGGTCGCTGAGTTTGTCCGTACACCAGCAGTGTAAAAATAACAGAGTCCTTTGTTTGTGGGGCTCTCTGTGGTTTTTATATTCGGTTGTGTTGTCTCGCTGAAGCCTCTGCGGATGCTCAACGCCTAGCTGTCGTCCTTATTCCCCCATACATGAATTAGCATTGACAGTTTGCCAAACTTTTACAGGGCACAGACAGCAAAACACTCCATTCAGTTTCTCTCTCATACCTATGGTATGGGCAATTTTGAGTTTTCAAGTAGCCTGACATGCATTACTTTGGAATGTGGGGGGAAACCGGAGTACCCCATTCCCAAAAATTTAAAATTATTAGCGCCTTTCAAGGTAAGCTTTCTTTGAATCAGCTGGTAAAAACACCATAAGCAGGTTAATCCACGCCTTGGGGCTGGAGTGAGGAGCAGGCATCTGGAATCATCTAACTATATATGCTGCACTGTCTCATGTCAGCCATCAATGGGCTCCTTGCATGACCAATTTTTTCCACTTGGAGATGGTGTTTTGGGAAATTATATCATTATGTCATTGTAAACTGTGTTGATGTGGCATGATCCAAGTAGAGCAGTTAACTAATTGTGTTTTATTAAATTTGAATCATCAGCAGCTCCGTTTCATCCCACGGTGCGCCCCGCTCGGTGCGCTGGGATCTGGGTGGGGCGAGATTCGTTCGTGTGAGTCAGCTGGCTTTATGCCGTCTGCGACTCCCTCCAACCGCAAAGTTTCCTGTTTTTTTACGGTATTTTACTGCGCTCATCACTGACATTGTCTGTAGGGTAAGACGATCCCATCCATGGGCACCTTCCAGAAACTACTCTCTTTCTGCATAAAAGGTGTAGTCTGTATTTTGGCAACTGAAGAATATAAATAATACTCTCAGCGCACACAACTGTGCAGACGACCTTTGATGGATGTTTAGCACTCCCTTAAGGCTGGTAACTCCTGCTTCACAACAAGTGAGCCAAGTAGTGAGTTGAATGGCATGATATGAAAGTGATTAAAAAATTGTAATGTATCAGTGCAAAATTGTGGGAAACAGGTGGAATGAAAATGGTCTGGGGTTCAGATTGCTCGTCAGTGTCGAAGGGGGGGGGAAGGGCTGGAAAGGGGGATTTTTGTGTGAACAGAAGACTGTTCTGACTTCTGAATAAAAGAAAGATGTTTTCTGTATCATGTTCCTTTAGCTGCAAATGAAAAATCAAGCGTCATCCGGAGGCAATCATGGAGAACAATGATCGTTAAGAATGAGGGCCCACACGAGACTGAGGTCTCAGCTGCTAAAGAGGCTGGCCTTCGCATCATGAGCCTTTTCATGGGCCAGGGACAGTGTGATCTGAACAGGAGTTAGTGGCTAAAGCTGGATTGAGCGGCTTCCTCTCCCAGGATTAATGAAACGAAGCCACCAATGGCTGTCAGTCAAGATGGAGCCTCCCCATTTGGTGGCACCAATATGGTCTGCGCTGTCCATGGTGCTGAATTAGTCCCGGTCATGTGGCGGTAAGTTTGCAGGAGCTGGTTAAAGACAAGGGTGTCAAACTTCAGTCCTGGAGGGCCACAGTTTCAGCTGGTTTTTGATGTGTTTATGTGTAGGTGATTCATCTAAGTCTCTTATTGGCCTGAGCCCTGTTCCTATAATCAAAGTCCTTGAGGTTTGAGAGCTGCGGGTTTTCCACCATCCCTTTACTAGGGAGTCAGGTGTGAAGCCAGTTTGGCCAATCAGCATTGCTGTTTCTTTAGTCAATCACCCGAGAGGAAAGAAAAGCAGGGCTGGATTTAAATTCAAGGTCCAGATTTGAGGATGCCTGGGCTTAGGAAGTCCATGTTTCTTGCCTTCGTTAAGCATTACTTGGCTGCTGATTGAAAACTCACCACAAAACTGAGTCCGCTCCAGAACTGGAGTTGACAATGACGGATAATGTTTGTCAGTATTGAGTGGGTAGCGTGATGGCTCTGGGTTCAGATCACAACATGGAGTTTGCAGTTGTCCTCCTGTTTGAGTTTCCTCCTGGTTTTCCGGTTCCCTCCCACTGTCCAAGGACATGCATGTCGGGCCACTTGAAGGCTCAGAATTTCTCGTACTGTAGGTATGAGTGTGAGAGTGAAAAGTGTATGTTTGTGCTTGTGTCCTGTAATGGTTTGGCAAACTGTTCTGGATGTATCCCTGCCTCTCACCCATCACACACTGGGATAGGTTCCAGTCCCCTGTGAGCCTGACTTGTAATAAGCAGCTTGGATGATGGATGTTGTAGATGCTCACACAGTGAAGGTTATGCATTGGTAACTCTGGACAATCACTGCCCAGATCTGCAGTATTTGTAATTTGAATCCTGGATATCTTGGTGGTTTCCAGAAGCATGAGATCACTGGGAGAGGGACAGATCATCGATATGGCTGCTGTTGCTTACATCACTCCACCTTTGTTGATGTTAGTTTTGCAGCTTGGGAAGCCGTTGCCCTGCCAGTCATGTACATCTGTGAAAAGAAAGGTACGGTTTCATGAAACTGATACAAGAACAGCACCTTCCAAAGATACTGGACCCCAAGCCAAAATCCTCTTTACCCCTTGTATAGGATTACAGAGTTTGATGATTTTGGTGCTACAGACTCTTTGCTGGAGATTTTATCCTTGCATGAATTTATTTTTTGATCTGCAAAAGAACTATTTTGTCTTCATTCTTTATCACAGTGTAGAAAGTCCACGCTCCTCCCTTACTTTGCTTCCAAAATCTTACTGGTTACAGGCGTTCCCTTTGTTTACCTGCTGTTTCTTTTCCTTTGGCCTGAAGTTTATTGATCTAGGACCCTAAAAACATCCATCTGGGATAAGACTAACTTTTTCTTTAAGATTCGCAGACGGTCTGTTTTAAATTATTGTTTAAGTTACATAAACCATATACAAGGCATATGAAATTATTTTGGACTGAAATGAAATGTTCAAAGGAATGAATTGGATTAAGACTTGAAAACCAGTTTTTTGTGCTGTGCATGCAGTATGGATGTGTTTAGCTGGCATGGCTCACGGAGTGTAGTCTTCATTTCAAGGCCTCCGTCGTGGTTATTTTTAGGGCAGCTTAGGTGAAGCTCTGCCAAACAATACAAGAAGGAGAACTGGGCCATTTGCAGTTACCCAAAAGAGTCTGAGCTGTTGTGTTATCAATCATTTAAATCAGCTGGTCCTGCTCCCAATACACTCATTTACAATCAAGCATCTCTGCCGCAAATGTGCAACAAATTAAAGATTGGGGAGAGATTGTTTTTTCACACATATATACCCACACACACACTCTCCCTAACACTTATGCACAAACACACACTTGCGCGCGCACACACACTCTCACAATCATATACTCGCACGCACACTCTCACATGCACATCTCACACCCACACACACTTTAATTCACACACCCTCACAATCACACATATGTACCCACACCCACACACACTGTCTCTAACATACCCACACTCTCGCATGCACACACACTCAAACACACACTCTCTCACGCGCACACACACTCTCACAATCACACATGTATGCCACACACATACTCTCTCTAAAACACAAGCACTCACGCACTCTTGCACATACACACACACACAAACTCACACTCTCACAATCACACTTATATACCCGCACTCACTCTAACACATACACACACACTTATATGTTGATGGCAGAAATATGAGTTTATTTATTTCAATTTTAGCATTCTTGTCTCTGGTGATCTTTGAAGTGTTATGTCATCAACACAGATAATTCAACAAAATTCCCATTTACAGAGTGAAGGCATGGAAATGACTAGTGTTTTTTACTGACCCCACTGTCAGCTGCAAAAAGGAAAACTTGTTGACTTGTGTTGGAGATAAAAATGATTGCCTGTTTGCTGCCTGTACACATTGCTGTTTGAGCGATGTCAGTACTAGAAGACTGTGTGTGTGTGTATGTGCGTGTGTGTGTGTGTGTGCATGTAATGTGCGTGTGTTCAAACCGCTTAGCAACCGTAACATGCATTACAAACCACACAGCTGTGCCATAAATCAGCCTGTGAGACCATTTCCTCTGTACAGCAAAAAAAAAGCACTATGTCCACAACACCTTAAATCCGTCACATGCAGCTAACAACAACTAGCCATCATTCTTACTGCATTTCAAGCTTGTGAACTGAACTACTGGTAATCTCTCTGAACAAGCAGATGATCCTTTTCCCAGGTGGAGTGAACCAAACGTTTACGAATGTTTAGCCCTTCAAATCAATTACTGGATTTAAAATTTCACTGGCAGAACTAAAATACTGATTTAAGAAGAGCTCATCGTGGGTCAGATCCATTAATGTATCAATTATTATTTTTTCAGAAAATACAGATTTAAAGTGGCGACTCAAGGTTCTTACTGTGTGACCTTTTCTCCATGACAGGCTCGACAAGCATTTTCTGTAGAGAAAAGCCTTTTTTCTCAATGAGAATCCAAGAATTTGTGCAGAGTGGAACTTCATTCTGCTCCAAGATACCAATGGTTTGTGTCGTGTTTGATATAGAGCAGGCCTTTAAACCTAATTCAGCGCAATAGCCTCAGTTGCAGAAAGCCTCGTTTGAGGCACTTATGCTGTGTTGCTGGACCTCTTGGAGTCGTGACACATGCAAGTCATAAAATGCAGGAGAGGAATGCCTATCTCTGCCAGAGTTGGGCTTTTACACACTTCTACAAGCTTTACAGAGCCAGTCCTTGCACAATATTGTCTTGGCAGCACTTCAGTACAGTACATTATGAAAATAATGAACAAAAACTATTTTATGGGTGCTGTGCCTGAAATGTCCATTTGGCAGCCTGCAGAATTTGCTCCTCAAATGTCCTTTCATAGATTTTATCCTTCGGCCCAACTACACCCTGTGAATTTCAGGGTCAAATGTCAATATTAGCTGAAACTGTCAATTTAATTTTAATCACAACTATCAGTTTGTTAACAAATCCTTTTCTAAGTAACAGAGAGCACATCTAATCGTAAAAAAACTTTTTATTAGAAAATAACTGGCTGTGCCGTCTTGTCACTTAAAACGATTTGGATGTGTAAGGAACAATCTGCTCGCTTTGCGTGTCTATCTCGGCTTGTTCTCATAAACCACAGTGCTTGGGCCAAGGGGTTTCTTAAAGCAATATTTAAACACCGCATCATTCAACAAAACAAGGACTGATAAATATGGGTGCTGTTTTTGACACAACCAAACCTTTCAGATTACGTGCCTGACTTGCTGGTTTGACATCTGTTGGACAGATGACTCATGTTTCCCACATACAACATGCTGCTTAATGAATCCGTTTTCACCTCCAAATATTTGCACTCAAGTGGTCTGAGTATCTGGTTAGAGTCTCAGGCTGCAATAAGAATGCTGGCCAGTGGAATTTACAGAAACCATGACTGCGTGCCGCCAACAGAACTCTCAACCAATCAGATTCCAACAAAACCAATGGTGGGAGGATAAATTTGCATCAGTCTTAGTGCCCTGTTCTCGAGCAGAACATACTACCATACTCACCAGCTCTTCCCAGGGCACACATAATCAGCTCTGACACACCAGGCACACTTGTGAGTCATTTCTGCCCAGCAGAAGTCAAAATGCAGGTTTGTGTTTGCTTGTCTATCATTTTCCATCAAACAGCCAGTAAACCATATAAATGCCAGTACTTTGCTGTTCCCAATTTTGGTCACTTTTGGCTGCATGCATCTAAACACACCTTTTGTTGCTAAGATTGTAGTTCTTTTGCGGGGAAGTGGGTGGCTTGCTGGTACAGGGCTCGGTTAAGGTTTTTTTCTCCTCCTGATGAAAGAAACATGCCTGGAACACACCCTGGACCCTCAAGCCCATAGATAATTTGGAGTCTGAAATGAGCCAAACATGCATGTCTTTGGACCGCAGGTGGAAACCGGAATACCCACAGGAAACCCATGTGAACATGGGAAAGACATGCAAATGCCACACAGAAAGCAGTTTTGGGTTTGAAATCGCAACATTGTTGCTGGAAGGCAACATTGCTGGCCGCTGTGCCACAATGCCATTGAGAGAAGTCAATGGAATACACATGTAAACAGTGCTACTTGTCCTTCCCTGACTGTATCTTAGACTGAGCACCATATTGCCTCAATTTATTTCTGTATGAATCAGGAAAAATGAGTTCCAGCCTGTCCACCAAATGACGGAGAGAGTTTTTCTCCTGGCTGTAAACCCTGCACAGCTAACCATGCTGGCTACACTTCCTTGCACACAGTCAACAAAATAATCAATCCCAGTTATTCTTCCCTCTGTTTCAGTGGGTGGTTACTTGTTGTAGGTCATTGTGGATTGCTGTGTCTGGCAAATTAATGTAATGCAATGTAGATTTGCTCACAAATTCAGGCTGTCTTGCAATGTAGTTCATTTTCCATGAGGTCCAATCCCATGGTGCAATCAGTGGTTAAAAGAAGAGAAAGACCTTTAGAAAAGTACTCACTTTATTACTTTAAATGTTATAAATAACAAGCACATAAAAACACATACCATTTTTGAGAATTTAACTTGAAATCCTTCTCAAATAATAACATAAACTTCTGCTTTAGGCATTTGCACACAAAATTGTCGGTGAAAAAATACACAAATCCAGTGGCTTCTCAATGAAAAACCACTCCGTTTCAGTGAGAAGAGAGGACATAAAATATAAATGAAGTGAAAGCATGGTAGATCTACTGTACAGCCATATCTACACTTGCGGCACAGCTACATAGGGCTGACGTAGGCTTTCTGTCTGTGCTTGATAGTAAACAGGTCGTCTGGAGGTAGTTTGCTCATAAGTAAGATTTAAGGGGCAGTTGCTTAGCGTGGGTTTATGTAACGATTTGAATTAAAATATCAAATTAAGAATATACAGACTTGTCAAAGGCACCTGTAAATTATTACAGTTGAGGGCAAGGAAATTAATACAGCAAAAAAATATTGAGATCTAAATGACCTTTGGTTTTTGACCAGAAAGAAAACTGCAAAAATATCCATATCCTATGCCTACAGTTTTGCTGAATACTTGATTTGATCAACTATTTGATGCTATTAGAATTGGATTCTATCACAAAGCAACGGTCACAGGCCCTCAATCTGACAAATGGAAAAACTACCTCCATGCTATGTTATAACTGCCTCCCACAGACGGAACATGATGGAGTGCATACTCCCACCACACGCTGCTTTCGTCAGTGCGCTGTCTGTCGAAGTGTAGGCTACCTGCCCAAAACAAGGAAGCAGAGGAATGCAAACATTGAACAGACATTCATGTTTTGAAACAGATGAACTGTCACTGAATTATGAAAGTCATACCAAATAAATAAAGTCATTTAGTGCATCGTCTCATTTTCCTCCACTAAAAAGAGGAAGGAACTTTTTATTTAAATAAAAAAGGTGCACCAAACGCAGTTTGGTTCCACCACAACTTGGTCATGATTGGCAGTTCTCTTCATGATAAGCAGACAGTCCAGCTATCCTTAGTTTCTTTTTCTTTAAACATGCTTATGGCGCATTATTTACAAGCCGACATTTTAGGAAGGAAGCCGGGAACCAGGAAATGCTTTGGGAATAGAATAAAGGGGTGGGTTACATTCTTCAGAAACCACGCAGAAATTTTAATATTGACCTTGGGTTAGAGGTCGGCCCGCTGGTTCAGTACCACAAACATGTCGGCTGTACTTCTACACAGGAGCAGGCCCCCTTGATCCAAACTATTTCTTTGCTGTGGAATTTATTCTTTGGCTTAATAGGCCACACAAGGTTCGCACTCAATGGAAATATACTGTGCAAACGCATTCTTGAACATATTTAATCTTCGTGTGAGAAAGCATGACCCTAAATCACCTAAAACCTCAAGCCCTAGCGCCACATTCCTGTAAACTGCCACAACCAGGAGTATTTCGACATCATTAACTTTCGGCTTCAATTGGAAGGTATCTACATACATTTTGAGTGAACTCCTGGCCCATTGTTTGCAAATGTTGTCACTGTCTGAATTCATAGAGTCCTGACTGTATGCCTGATATTCATGCAAGTCAGTCTGTAATTTTTAATCACTCTCCTTTTTTCTCAAGATTACTTAAACTTTACTTGTACTTTAACAGGAATATTGCAAAATCCTTCTCTCTTTCGCTTTTCCCAATCTGTAGTACAGTTATCACACCCCTTTTACATTAGACCTTCTCAGATTTACAGTAGATTGCATGTGTTTGTTATTGAAGATGTGGGAACAGCGTATGTTTAAGAACCTAAGGCACTTTCCCTGCTGTTTTTAATCAAAATCAGTTTCTCTTCTCTGACTCCTGGTTCCTTCAGTGCAGGTATATTTACATGTTACTGACTTGCCTGGAGCAGGGGATCAATTCATCTTCAAAGTGGTCATGACTGCTTGAAGCACACCATCCCCACACATTTAAAAAAATTATGACTATAACACTGAGCTCCAAGGCCAACCTGATTTGGGAGAGCGAAGTCATAACTTTAATCCTAATTCAGTATTTCACAGTTGTAGCTTTTTTTTGGTTTGATTCCCAGATGCTTGCCATAGACTGCATGCTTTAACGGATTTGCGGTCTCACCGTAAAAGAGCCCAAGGGAAAGAATGAAGAGCGACTGATCAAACTGCGCTTCTCAAGAGGTTTGTTTCGCCGTAATACATTCATGCTCATTCAAAGCAACAACAGATGTCGCGACATGGCTATTCTTTTTTTATGTCTTCAACAAACTGCACTCCAAATCTCTGATCGAGAAACATGCAATATCACAAATGTCCTCAGGAACCAAAAAGGATGCATGAACCAACTGATGCATGTCTGAGTCCACAAGGCAATAATTAAGACGTGAGATTTGCTGAGTTACTAAATGCTAGTGAACATTCAAAAATTGAGATTAATCTTTCTCGAAATGGAAATATTTGTCTAATCTGTAAAAACACACAAGAAATAATAAATTAAAAAATCTGAAAAAGGTCAGTCTTATAAAATTACTGTAGATAAAAAATGTACATTTGGATTTTGGAAAATGGTCCCTGCTCAATAGAAAGATTCCTAAAAGACTGTCAGGCCACGTTGTAATTGGTTGGAAAGCTTTAAAAAATGGCAAAACCTGCAAACGTAGTTGTTATTGAACATTTTAAATTGGTACAATAGATTTTGCCAAAGCCTGTGCTGTTTGTACCATTTCATTTCCAAGAATTGGGGTCTGTTAGCATTCTGACCCGAATTTTACAATCAAACATGTATTAATTGAAATTAAAAAGGCGGTCCGTGAAGTTTTCAAAAAAAAACTAAAAAAACACTGATACCAACATCATCGAAAACAACAGTAAGAAAAAACAGCCAGTATTCCTGCCATTAAGTGCTCAGTACAGCATTTCTGGCAAACGGCCGCGCAAGGGGTTTTCCACATGCAGTTCAGTAGCACCGAGAGATGCATTTCAGTTGCTGGTCTTAAACGCTCCGAAGTAGCTCCCGTCCGATTCGGGGTCAAGCATCCACAAGTTTGAGACGTTGACGAAGAGGGCGTCACCCTTTCGGAGCTTAAAGAGCCCGCCTTGCTGCTCACAATACATGTTGTAGTCCGAACTCCTCCAGCGCTGGGTGCTCCCGCTCTTCATCAGGACCGTAGATCTGGTGGTCTGTGTGTACTTCTCATGGTACACATACTGTATCAGCTGCACGTTTTCCTCCATCGCTTCCTGTGGGTCCAACTCTGGCTCGTACAAGCGGAAGCAAGTCTTGGCATAGACGTAGTACAGGCCGCCCTCCTCCACCAACAGCCGTCTGTCATGATACCGGAACTTGTTAAGGTGACCCTGTTCATTGTTCCACTGGATCATTTTGGGCCCAACCTCTCCTTTTAGAGACACAACGAAAGAGAGAGGGAGAGAGAGAGAGCCCATGGATTGAGTAACATTGGTCAGAGACAGGGGACACTATGCCGGAAAGACAGCGGTTGCAATTCAGGTAAGACAGAGGGCGGAACATCGGCCAAACGGTGAGACAGGAGCATCGGCTGAGAAGACAGAGGAACGTGGGCCAAGGATAAAGGCCAGAACTTTGGCCAAGCAGTGTGACGAGAACGTCGGCAAAGAAGACAGAGTGGAAAGTAGGCCAAGCAGTGAGATAGGAAGCTGAGGAGGAGGAGTGGAATGTAGGCCAGGAGTAGAGTGAAACGTAGGCCAATGGGAGTTGAGCACAGTCCACATCAGAGTAGTAGAGAAGTGCAAACGTTTATCTACTCAATGAACAAAAATGTAATCCTATTTCTTACTCTGGGCATAATCAATGGGCGCTTTGATGGGGAGATGGGCAGCTGGCATTGGGTCCTTCTGGCTCTTTGGCGATCGCGTCCTATTCTGTTTCCGATCACCTTTTAGCGCATCAGCGAGCAAAGGTCCAGTCTCTACTTCCTGTTGAAATGGGAAGAGCAGGAAATGACCTCATACAGAATTCAAGAAAGCATAAACAGCAGGTAAAGTAAATATGGTATTGCACCAACAGATGTTCCTGACCACCTCTGGACACAAGCAATCAGTCTTCATGAAAACTTGTTTTAGCTGTTGCCTTTTTATAGCAATTTAAAGCAATTTATTGCATTTTAAGAAAAAAAGGACATTCATTTCTCAGATAAAAGTAATACTATGCATACTGTATTAAAAAAAATTCTCCAGCCATGGGTGACCATGTGAAATTTTTGAGGTCAAGACAAAAATGTATCAAGAAACTAAGAAGAACAACAATGGCACATTCAGTTTACTGAGTGAACTTTAAAAGACTCCTCTGTAAGCATGCACTTCACTTGGCCGTTGAGCTTGAACTGAAGTACATGCTTAGACATTTGCAATTTTAAAGATTTCTGCCTTGTAAAGCCCCCCATGCTTGAAGAACAATGGGGCTACAGACTCACAAATTTTGGCAGACTGCATTCACTATTTTTCTTTCGGCTAATATCATTTGAATATCATTTGACTGATTACCACATTCACAGCAGATATGTTTTGGTTTCACTAAATAAAGTTCAAGTCTCCCTTGCACTTGGCCGTCCACATAAACCCAAAGAGTCGGCGTGAAACCACTTTCCATCAAGGCAGAGCCACAGCTAAACACTACTGAACACATGACTGCGCAGTCACAATAAATAATCACTGACAGCAACTCCTTAAAAATAATTTTTAGCAAGAAAACAGATTATGGAAAAATACAAGCTTGTCCCCAAACCTAGCCGAACATTTTAAATGCACAGATCAAGTTCGCTTTTTAACATGAGGGGAAAATACTATTAATATCAATATGGAGACATGAAGAATTTGGACCATGCCGATGTTGATCAATAAGAGCGCAGCACCCCAAAATAGGTTTTGGAAAAAAAAAAATAGTAAGAATCATTAAATAGAAAAACAGTCAAATGGCGTCCGAGTGGCTCACAGCTAAGCTTCGTCTGGGAGGTTTGTGGTCGCGTCTTCGAATCCCAGCCACCCTATAACCAACTACGGCAGGAGGCCCAGCCTCGCAGGGTATAATAAGTGTTACGCCGATCAAAGTTTGTTTGTCTCATTGCTCTCAAGCAGCCTTTCATGACTAGCCAGGCAGAAGTTGTTGTATGAGCTAATAATACGCTGAATGCGTTATCCTCCAGTGGCACAGGCATTGTGTGTGATTGGTGGTGCGACAGAATAGTGTAAAGGTAGGAAGGGCTAGTCATTAAGTGTGTTGTACACTGCCCGGCCAAAAAAAAGTCTACTTTTGGAAATTAATTAACAAATTCTATAATTGGATCATTATTGTAGCTATTAAGATGTTTCAGCTGGCAATAATCATTTTAACCCTGACTGATGAAGCGCATCGCTACTCATTTCTTAAAAAACCATGTCAGAATGGTTGGTGGAACCTGATGGTGGAAAAGATGTTACAGTATTTCAGAACGGGCAAGTTATTGGCCTGTATTTAGCAAAGAAAACCATGAATGATAAAAACAAGTATGAGGAGTCATTTTCACAAACAAATTTGCCACCACAAAGTCCTGACCTTAAACCCATTAAAAGTTATTGGGATGTGCTCAAGAAAGACCACCGAGTGGTTCAAACATGATGTCGAGAAGACAAGATCTCGACCAAAAATAATGGCAATTCTGATCAAAAATAAATGTTCTGGCATTGCATGTAGTTGTCAAAACAATGGCAAGATGAATATGCACTGTAATCAAAGCTACAGGGGTTCCAATTTTTGAGTGTGCAACTTTTTACTTTTTTTTTGGCCGGGCAGTGTAGTAATCACAAGCTATGACATCTTCCTCGTATGCTTGTTGTAGTAATCTTCGCATGTTGATGGGATCAGATTGCTGCAGTGGACTTGGGTTATGCTCAAGGTGGGGAAAAAAGAGGCAAAAAACGAAAAAATTGAAGGTAGTCTGATCACCCATCTTGCCAAACAGATAGAAGCCGCCCAGGGACACTGCACATTGACCCCAGACAGTGAATGTACTCAGTTTGTGACGTATCCCACTAACCAGAGAGCTGGTGTCAGGTTTGTTTGGATAATCTCTGCTGTTGTTACCACAGCGCTACACTCCAATTAAAGGATTGATGGAGCCAAGCTCATAGTGCTGGATGCCAATTCACTGTGTATAGTAGGATCACAATTTTGTTCTGATACTGAAGTCCACCTCTTACTGCAGTCAAACAGCAGTTATTAAAGGAATAAGCCACGAGAAGCAGTGGGTTACAGTGATTTTACATGACGGCGGAGGGGCGTTCTAAGGCGTTCATGGAACGCGGCTCAGCCAATCACAATTAAGGATGGGAAGCACCCGTTTTATAATACAAATTCAAGCAGTTCTGAACGATTTATATATTATAAATAGTTGTGCACAAAAAAACATTAGATTAGATTAGATTAGGCTGAGACATGTTGGAGTGGAAGTGCACGACATCTCTTCCATCTGTGGCGGGTGCACTGAATCAGGAGCTGAGTTGAGGAACTGCCATTTCCCTATCTTCTGCCTGGGCCTGAGGCGGTTGGTAACCTAGACAACCTTAGAAAGGTGACGTGCCGAGATCGGCAATGGGTGAGGAATAGTGAGCCTGTTCCACCCAGGGAAAAAGATGGGACCATCTGGCGAGGTCATCTTCCGTCAGGAAGTGCAGGGTTTTGTCCAGTTCCTGGTTAAGCCTCTTCACCTTGCCATTGGTCTCTGACTGAAATTCCGAAGACAGGCGAGAGGCAATGCCCATTAGGGTGCAGGATGCTGTCCAGATGCTGCTGGAGAATTACGGGCTGCGGTCGCAGCCCAATGACGAAGTCCATAGTTATGCTAGCCTACAGTCAATGAGGAACATCCAAGGGCTGGATAAGCCCGCAGGGGGCTGTTTGGTGGACTTGGACGAGGCACACACAGGAAAGGCCACAGCCAACTCTCGGGTGTCTTAGTGGATGGAATGCCACCAAAAGCCTCAATACATGAGATGTCAGGATAGTATGCCAGCAGAGAAATATGGGCCTAGGACAGGACACTGCTTCTCATCTATCAGGAACAAAGAGTTGTTTAGGTGGAGTGTCTGATGGTGCATGGGAGACAGGATGACAGCACCTCTTCAACCTCACACTCTATTTCGAGCTCAGTGGTTGCCAGATGACACTGATCTGAGAGGATAGTTACAGGGTGTTAGTTAGCCAAAGGAGCGTAGAGATGGGACAAAGAGTCAGGCTTAGTATTCTTGGATCCAAGGCAACTGACCTGTGGCTAAGCCCCGCCCCCTCCACTGACTCGGACAAACAATCAACATTTTAGAACAGGCGCTAATGGCTGGTATCACCGTTGGAAATATTCTTCAGGATGCTGTGGATGATTTTTGGCAATAGAAGGCTCAAATATCATCAAGAAGTCAGCAAAGAGGGTTACACTATGCATTGGAGGGATACATTAATGAATTTAGAGTGGAGAAGGTCAATGAAAAGTTTAAATTAGATGCTAAAAATTTTCATGTCTCAGTGCAAACGCCAACAACCACATCTTGTTTCCGCCACCCTCTCACACAATAAGATAGAGGATCAGCATTTTTCGAGCACTGCAGGGTAATAAATTTAATTTATGTATTATTATTGCTACCGAGTTTAAGAAATCTAATCTGATGTGACTGAACTCCTTATAACTAAACAAGGTGACATGGTGAACAACGCAGCCAGGAGGTCATGTCAAGCCAACGTCCATCAGCACTGAAGTTAGCCATGGAGTTCACTAACTTTAGCTTACTTAGCAATGCAAAAGATAACTTTATATTAATCTCTAGCGAAGTGAAAAGATAAAAACGATGTTAAAGGGATAGTTCGGGATTTTTCACATGAATCTGTATGGCATCACCGTCTTTAGTCTCGTGCACACACACTGACTTTCCCCCGACAGTGTCCTGTGAGCCGAGTTCTGTCCAGTTTGGGTCAAAGCGAAAGTAGTTCCGGCAGGTTTCCTGGGGTCTGCAAAGTAAAACGTTTTTCTTCTCAAAACAGTATGTGTTCGAACGAGTGATTTATTTGCATCTATCGGTGTCATATTACCAGTGAAGCTTATGAAACATAATGTGTTTTGTTATTGTTGTACTGTTATTACAATCGTCAGAAACTACGTGGACGGGTGTGGATGGTTTCTAGGTTTGAATGAGAAGTCCATGACTCCAGTCTCAGCATTGGCTAGCATAATCAAGACAAACTTGGCTACCTTTCTCAGCTACTAGAGCGAGGGATGACCGCAGCACCCAGCATACATATTTATATTGGTATCGACGCACCAGCGTCTTCCCGAAATAATAATAAAATCCTTTGGAAAGTTACTCCGAGTGCTCCGGTTATCCCTGGGTCAGTTCGCTAAGAAGTAGTAGTTTCTCTCGAGTCTGCCGTCCTCGACCGTAAGGAGACATCCTCCTCTGGATGGAATATGTAAACACTGTCGAACAACTGATCAAAGTAGTTGGCTAATGCGCACAGCTGTTAGCAGTGACAGCGCGCAGTGATCGCTATTGAGAGAAAGTAGCCCCAAGCAATTACAAGATGTGACTTTTTGGAATACCAGGGTTTTGTTATGCAAATAAATCACTCGTTCGAACACATACTGTTTTGAGAAGAAAAACGTTTTACTTTGCAGACCCCAGGAAACCTGCCGGAACTACTTTCGCTTTGACCAAAACTGGACAGGACTCAGCTCACAGGACACTGTCGGGGGAAAGTCAGTGTGTGTGCACGAGACTAAAGACGGTGATGCCATACAGATTCATGTGAAAAATCCCGAACTATCCCTTTAACTTAGCTTAGAACAAATGTAGACATCCTTATTGACCTTTGTTAGCAGCGTTAATCTGATAGTGGGGTCTTCCACAAAGCTTTATCTAGAGGAGACACTTCTCTTGGTTATGATGTGGTTTTGGGAAGGATATAAAATACACCCCATCGCCCAGCTTCTTGGGATACCTCGTATCGGAGTTACATTCACCCCAAGCACAGCGTTTGACCATATTTTTTTTACTTAGAAACATTTTAAAACCCTATAAAAGCGAACGATCCTGAGTTTCCGCAATGCATTTCAATGGAAGTTCAGGCTCAGAATGTCCGAGTGTATGGGGAGAGAATACGCACTGTGATTGGCTCAGCGCATTTGAGGGCGGGGCTTAGCCATAGGTCAATTTAGGACAAAGTTAAATGTGGGGAATAAGAAGGATAAGCGAGCTTGCCTGGGTTCATTCTCTTTGTAGTGGATAAGTACTCCAGGTTGCAGTGGTCCATCCAGACAAGGAAGGGAATGTTGAATCAGTCCAGCCAGTACCTCCATTCTACGAATGCCAGCTACAGTACCAACAGTTCACAATCACTGATTGAATGGTTTCTCTCCCCAGGAAACAGCCATCGAGAAAGGAAGACACATGAATGGATCTAGCCATCAGCTGCCCATTGGGAGAGGACCGCACTAGCACCCTACACGTCCACAATGAATGGGTTCCATGGGTCAGGGAGCATGACAATGAGAGTGTTGGTAAACTGCTTTCTAAGCTGATGGAAGGTGGAGGCTGCCTGGGGGATCTAGCTTAAGGTGTTTGTGGTTATGAGGCCTGTTAGGGGGGCTTCCACTGTGGAACACACCCAAATGAACCGCTAATAGACACTGGCTAGCCTAAGGAACCTCTGTAGTTGTTTCCGGTCCATAGGGTGTAGCCAGTACTGTACAGCCAGTGCCTTTTGGCATTCCATCTATAATGGGCCTTGCGACAATGTGAAGCCCAGGAATGAGACAGTAGTGCGATGGAATTCATGCTTTTCAGGTTTGAGAAAGAGATGATTCTCCAGTAGCCTCTGAATGACTAAGTGTACGTGACGGGTGTGTTCCTCCAGGGTTGGAGAACAAACCAGGATATCGTTAATGTAGACGTAGATGAACTGGGAGACCATGTCTTGTGGGACATCATTAAGGAGGTTGTGGAACACAGCAGGGACATTAGCTAGCCTGAATGGCATCACCAGGTAATTGTATAAGTCGAGGGAGGTGTTAGACCCTATATCCCTCTCAGTTTCCTCCCATATGCACACCAGGTGGTTAGCAATGTGCAGGTTCAGCTTGTTTAAATAACTACAGCGTTGGAGGTGGGAGAATGCTAAGTCCATCAGAGGACAGCAGTTTTTGACTGTAATAGAGCTGAGCTCTCAATAATCTATGGCAATACACTGAGATCCATTCTATTGTGACACAAAGAAATCTGCTCCGGCTGGCGATTCCATAAGCCAGGGACTAGTTTCAGTGCTCTTCTATAGCTTTGGATTCCTGTGCCATTAGGGAGTAAAGCTGGCCTCTAGTGGGTGTCGTACCGAATGGAAAGTTAATGGCACAGTCATAGGGTCAGTGAGGTGAAAGCGACGTAGCATGTGCTATACTGAATGCCTGATGGAGGTAGTGGTGGATGATAGGGACTCCTTTCAACTCCAGCAGCTCCCCTGGTGGTTGCAGGGAAGAGGTATGACAAGACTAGGAGCTTATCAAAGACAGGACTATGAAAACAATGAATGTCACTCCAAGATGGAACCTCAGAAGACCAGCTCACACAAGGATTGTGGCGGTCCAAAGCCCCTCCCAAAATCATCAATGCATGCCGTGACTCAGTGATGAAAAACACCAACTCTGCGGAATGGTTACCAAAGGTCAGCATGGGCCTGGATACTTCAGTGAAATCAGCAAAGGCAATCCCTGTGAAGCCCTGGGAGCTAATAGGCACTGGCTGCGGTTCAGTTGGAATCCTCAAACAATGAATGAGACCAGGATGGATAAAGTTCCTGTCCACCCCTGAGTTGATTAAGGCTTTGCTGGAAATTGGGTGTCCCTGCTAGGTCAGGTCAATGGGAAGGAGTAGCCGAAAAGAGGAATCATAAACTCCGAATAGCAGCACTCTTCCAGAAGTAAGACAGGGCTGCCGAACAGTACATTCAGCAATAACGTGGTTTGCACTTTCACAGTACAGGCAAAGTCTCTGCAGGACAAGTCGCAGTCCTTCTACAAGCGGCAGCTTATGAAGCTGGGCCTGGCTGACTGCCATGGGTTTCAACACAGCCAGGCAGGGTGTGACTCAAAGCAGAGAGTCTCGGTGCACAGACTGGACAGGTGCTTGTTACCTTGCCCACTTATCTAGCCGCCTCTCCTGCAGCCTGATATCTATCTGCAGCGCTGAGTCGATAAGGCCTCCCAGGTCAGAGAAAGGATGCAGGTAGTTAGCTCATCTTGGAATCGATCCAACAGGCCAAACAAGAAGATGTACTGAGCACGAGGGTCCAACACATTGAGACAGCCTGCACTCACAAATCAGTACCTCACCACACAAAACAAACAGGCTGCCTTGAGGTAGCTGGAGAAGCTTTTGGGCAGTGGAATGGCAGGACCAGGGCCAGTTGCATACCTTCCTCATCTCTTTTGGGAAGGCAGCTAAGGTTTGAAATGCAGGGGCCTCTGCCTCCCAGCAGGTGGCTACTCAGTTTTTGGCTCGTCCAGGGAGGCGAGAGAAGATGAATGCCACCCTGGTCCGTTTAGTGGGGAATGAAGATGGTTGGAGCTCAGAGACAATTGAACATTGACCCTGGAAACTTTAGCAGGTGGACACATTGCTGCTGTAGTGGTCCAACACAGCTAGGTTGAGTTCCCATCATTCGACTACCAGTGCGAAACTCTACTGCACGATCGAGCAGTAGAGCTGACAGCTTGAGCGGCGGCAGTGGTTTCCCGGGAGACGTCCGTGATCGCCACAAGTTGATTGGAGATGGCACCAATGGTTTGCTGTACCCCACAGAGCCCTACCTCTTGCTGACTAATCCAAAGTTCTTAGTTCCTCAGAGCATCAACCAAGCCAAGTGACTATGCTGGATCCATTCCTCGGCTGGATTATGCAGTCATGATCCAGACAAGGAACCAAATGTAGATTCAGGGTACAATTCACAAGGGAGAATTTATTAACAGCAATACGGAAACAGAAGAGGGAAAGGCCATAGCTCAGAACTGCTGAGGGGCAAATGACTGGAGAGGGCAGGGGCATGTTTGCACCTAGGCCAGCCCAGTGCCCATCCCGGGGCAGATGCAAGATGGTGAATCCCACTGCAGTAGCAGGACTGTCTGACTGTAGAACCGAAGGGTTTGGCAAGAACTCAGTCCCAAACCTGGAGACAGATGAAGGCTTGGGAGGTGTTCCTAATAAACTGACTCAGAGGAACGGGCAGGGACAATTAATTAACAAGAACATGGTCCCAATACTGGAGAGGAATATAAGGGCTTGGGAGTTTGTTCCTATCATATTTATCATTAATTTACTGATAACACATGGAAGAAGACCATAGCTCAATACTAGAAGACACAAACTGACTAGAAGGCTTTTTAGTATGCACCAAAACAATCCCGGAACCACACTGACACCACAATGAACTTCTAAGGACAGGACATTCACGCGGGGGGCAAGGCATACAAATGGTAACACATAGCATTGGAGACAATGCTATACATCATTGAAGGAGACAAACTGTAAAAACACTCGCAGACTGCTGGAACATAGGAAAAACCAATTAACCAGCATCATATTAACCATAATAAGCACCTCATATTCAAAAGCTCATGAAATAAGCTCTAATTATGGGAAACTGAATCACTGCTGATATGTTCATGCGAGTTCTATGTACGCATCAGTTTACGTGGTTTAAGATTACATATCATAATCTGACTTCAATAGCAGGATGTTTATCAAGGCAAGTGATGAATCTTGCTTACATAAAAAATTGCACTAATGCTCCGGAGATATGAGTTTGTTCAGCAAGACTGTTCCCTAACCTCTGATCTTGCGGCCAGACCTCCTCTTCTTTGAATCCAGGGATTAGAACCACAAGCAAAAAGAGAAAAAAAAATCAGAATGTGATGAAGACTGAGTCGATTACTGCAAAACAAGTCAAATGCGTCTGTCATGACCCCATTTCACCTTTAATTACGGTGTGTTGGTTTCTAAATTTACTCCAGGAACAGGTGTAGGATGGCATTCCAGAGTTATTTTGGCACTGTTTCCTAATCCCAAAGGAAATCAGCCGTGCAAATATAATAGGAGTGAAATTATCCCGAGGCAGCGCTGTAAACAAGACCCAAACCCTGTCTGTGAAGGGTGGGTGGAAGCTGACCAGCGCTCGGCCGAGACTGGTCTGTCTCCGACATGTAGCCCGACACAAAACCACCTCATTCAGAGTTAACCGACAAAATAAGGCACGACACAGGCTCACAATAACCACAGTCTGCTTCTTCCTGAAATTTTTGTCTCATACTTTGACATAATAAGGTGTTACCTTCTTAATTCCACTCAATTTCTGTGTTGTTTTTCGTGGACAGTACTACCAGTAAACCTAATAGTCCGAGAAGCTAAAAAAAAAAAAAAAAATTTCCAACAATGGAAGAAATCTAATACTCGTGTTAAACAGAGCTGACAGAGAAGTTTGTTGTACTTTGACTGAGTAGAGACCACATTTTGGTGATGCAGGAAAAATTTCAATCGTCTAGTCGAGCCCCAGCAGTCTTCTCCTCCCAAGAGAGCAGACACAGTAAAAGCTTGATAAAAAATCAGGGGTAAGCTTGGTTCAAGAGAGGCGCACCATGAGCTAGTGTTTGTTTCCACCATTACTGGGTCACTTTTGACTCGGAAAAATGAATGAGGCGAGTTTCTGTGTATTTGGCTGCTTCACTTGATCAATTAAGTGCTGAGTAGCAACTTGAACCAGCCAACCACGCGGCTCCCCAGGAGCAAGGTTGGGCACCTCACTGTGCAAAGTAATCGGGCCATGTGATGTAGTGGTGGTATAAGATTTAAAAGTACTGTATGACGTAATGGCATGAGTGACGTAATGACGTAGTACTGTCATGAATGTTCCGTCAGTTAATTTCCATACATTTGTAGTGTGGGTGTGCGTAATTTTAAAATGAATTGATTTGGAAGACCATCTGCAGCACTCACTTGCTATAGGGACCAGGGGATCGCCAGGGCATCAGGTTTGAATTCTTTGTCATATATTTGTGTCCTCTGGCGGTGAATGCATATTTTAGTACGGCACAAATACTGTAAACGTGATAACCATTTTGTCACTATCAGACACCCATTCGTAGTGTAGATGGATGGAGTTAGAGGGATTTCTCATCTCAAAATCAGCAACCAATTAAACCTATAGGCAAGCCAATGAGTATAACTAGCTACTTAAAGAAACAATGATTAAGTGCTGATCAATTACAAAGAAAAAATCAAAATAAAAGTTCATGCAAGCCACCATGCAGGACCAGAGCTGATTACTGTGATTACATTCATTCACTTATTGCGTTTGTACTGGTGGTCATATTATCTTATTATGCTTACTGTACGATCAGCCAAATTAGACAGGATGTATTTTCAAAATAAAATGATGCAAAGCCCAAGGCTGTGTCCGAAATCACTCACTACTCACTATATAGTGCACTATATGGGGCTTCGCCATTTTGTAGGGCTGTCCAAATTATTGGTAAGAATTTTTATCCCCTAAATAGTTAACTCATTACATCCCACAATCCACCGCGAAACCTTGTGAACATCCGATGGTCACTAACATCCATCCCATTATGCATTGCACACAAACCTAAAAGCTCCCAAAAAGCTGAGTTTATTAAACGGAGTTTGAAAACAGGCAATAGAGGTTTATGAGCTTCAGGCGCGAAAATGTTTTTTTTTTTCTTCTTTTTTTTTTCTGTAACTAGAAATCAAGCAGCGCAGGAGACCAGTTTTCTTTACACGGGATATAAACGGACATTTAGGTACTATTTAAACGAATAATGATGAGTTAGAGGACAAAAAATAGATGACGATATAAAAAATGTATGGCAAATTTTATTATTTAAACGATAATGGAAACAAACACAGTGGGAGTTATACACCGTTCGGTTATTACATAAATACGCCCAAATCCTTCAACTGAAGTAGAACAGGTAAGATTTAATTTTGCGACAGCAATGACGCTATTAACAGCTGCGACAAAATGAGTTTCTTCCCTCTGCCAATGAGCTCACTATGTAGTCACCTACATACTTTATGTATGTCCCCTTTATAATGAATAGGGAATGGTGAATGAGTGAGTAATTTCGGACACAGCCCAAGAGTGGTGTCAGCACTGTGAACAATGATTTGTGAAAAAGGCCTGGTCTCAGACTGTAAATTTATCTTGTAGTCTTTTGACCCCAGTGGTTCAGATGGTTTTTGGGTTTCAGCCCCTGCACACCGCATTGGTCAGGACCCAAATGCGCTGGTTACATGTGAAAGGCGTGTGGGGGTCTGAGCAGGGCCAATGCATCACATGCAGGGCTACCGGCCAGTTAAAACAAAAAAAAAAAGCCCAAATCGTGCTTAATACACAACAACATGAGTATCTGGTTACGCGTTTTTAACACTCAACATTTTCCAAAAAAAGAAAGTACCACTGCCAAAATTGCCGGAATTTGGTTCAAGCTTGTTGAACTGTGCCACTTTCCCACAAAACTAAGAAACCAATTATAAGTTACCATGGCAAATGCAGACCTCTTCAAACAGTGAGCCAAAGCATTCCTATTTCTAGAAATTTGAACTCACTGAAAAACTGTTTTTTCCTGTGGCACTTCTGTTGTACTTTTTGGCAACCAAAGCCCTACGTCCACCATAATTCATTCTTACAGGGCAGTAAAACTTGGGGCCTGTTTCACGAAGCAGGTTTGAGTAAAACCCAGAGCAGCAGGTTATATCTCAGTCCCCATTCCAGATTTTACAAGGCTCCGGGTTTTACTCAGTGCAGTTGTACAGCGAAGTGAGCAATTCTGCTTTGTGATACAAGTCCTCAGTCCATCTCCAAAATTCTGACTGTTGTCATGCAGTCCCCTGTGTAACTTCAGTTAGAGGCTTGAAACCGTGCAAAGTCAAACCTCAACAGCGAGCCCCCTTACTGCTCCAGTGAATGGACTGCAGAAAAGCCACCAAACTAAGTCACCGTGACACCACCTATTGGCTTCCCTCAGTTTTAGTGAAAAGCATTTCAGCAGACACAGGCGCAGTATGTGGGCACCACCATGATATACAATTCAGAGCGAGAGTATGTTCTCAATAGTGAACAAGTCCAAGTAGTCCACTCAGAGTCTTAGATGCAATGAGGTACTCTACTCTGTACTCTACTATGTCAATCCATCCAACCATTCTCTATATCCGCTTCTCCCGCAGGGGGAGCTAGAGCCTATCCCAGTGGACTACAGGCAAAAGCCAGGGACCCACCCTGGACAACTCTACAATCCCTGATTAATCCACAGATCATTTCGCTATTGTCCACATCACCTTGTTGCACATCACCTTTACAAATCAGCATTCAGGGAGACATAAGACCATGAAAAAAAAAAAAACCATACTGAGTGTATATTTTCGTTTAAGAAAAATTGTTGATTTCTTTTTTATTTTGAAGTTGCCTTTGACTAGGATGGAAATCAGGGTCATTTTGACCTGGGAGACTTATAGGACAAGGACTATAGACTACACTGGAGCCAACTACCATGGCAAGAGTGTAACATCACTCATTAAAAACAGGAGAACAGTCTTGAAAAATGGATCTTGATTCTGGTCATGTCCAGGGGTCGGACCGATTGCTTAGATGTCACCGTATCTCTGAGACAGAGGTAATTAATTAGTCCAAAACAGGAGCAACAAAAGAATGCATTACTTTGACACCAGCTGACCCCACTGACCTTTCCATGAACTCTGACATCACCTAACGACAGTGTTCAGATTCCACACTCAATGGCTACACTGCACCCCGACAGTGGACAGCACACAATGTAAACAGCTCCATCCACTATTTTTCATATTTAAAAAGAATGGCACAATAACTGCATTAAAATGGAAAACCTTTATAAAAAGTAAAAAATTTGTGTCGTCTTCAAATATAATGTCTTATAATGCCATCTGACTCAGAACATGACTCCGGAGCCCAAGGCACAATGTACTTTGACTGCAACTGGAGTTCAAAGAGCACCATGATGAACAGGGCCAATCAGGAGAAAATATTAACACCACTCCCTGTTTTCTCCCATGCTCAGTGCTTCACGGCAGTGATTGTATCCAGCAGAAAAGACAGCGAGAGTCATTTCTCCCCACTGCAAAGTCCAGATCCCCCAGGGTCCTGGGTTTAATCGCTCTCACAGCAGCGTTCACCCCATTATCGTACCCAAAACCCAGGGTGCTATTGGTTTCGGGTTTAGAAGTGGCACTCACCTCTGACGCCCTCTGGTGGACTGAGGAGAAGTCTACCTGGAGGAAATGACATGGAAAAGTAATTAAATCCAGTATGTTTAGCATTATGCTGAATGACCACAACTCACAGTGATGACTCTCTGCCTAAAATAATGCCTGTACTGCTTGAGGTGTGCTTATGTTAATTGTTTTTGATTTAAGACTAAGGAAGCAGCATCCAGGATTGTGTTTATTTACTCTCAGCAAATTCTGGTCCAGGTTTAGGCTGGCATACCTTGCACACACCTTCGGCCCTCTGGTTAGGGGTTATTTAATATCTCAAGCCCCAGGACACAACTGCCTCCCATAACATTTTTATTACTATATATTTTTTTTTTTTTTTTTTTTGACAAAAATGTAACAATTTACTCAATTTATCTTGTCGAGATCATGGAGGGTTCCTGCTTTCAAGGTAGCAGGTGGCACTGGGGGAGGCGTATGTCTAATTCTCGTGATCTTTAATCAGGTGGGGCTCGCTGGGTCCCGCAACTCCACAGCACAGCTTCAGCAGCAGAGGTTTGCGTCCGCGGATCGTTTTCCCTCCCTAACCGTCCATTTCCCAAAGACCAGCTCAAATTCCCAGCCAAACACAACTGAAATTCATCTCACAACCTCCTCCCCGCTTCCTGATCTGCTAAAAAGGTCTCACTCCAGGATTTAACAAGCGCTTGATACACACGGACATGTGCACGCACGCACGCGCGCATACACACACACACACACATAATTTACACGCATACACCTGCGCATTCTCTCTCACTCTCTCTCTCTCTCTCTTTCTCTCTCCCCTTACCACTCTCTTACAAACACAAGCACACATTGCACTGTTTATGCAAAAGCCTCACACAACAAAATGTCATGATTTTCATCATTGCTTACACTCAGAGCAGAAGAGCTGGTGTGGATTTTATGCCAAGACTGTCAGTAACGCAAGACAAATGACTCCTTTAATGTCGTGTATGCCTGGCAGTCTCGCTGCTTAAACCACCAGACAGAATAAACAACCAAAAATACTACAGGTAAAAAGAGGAAGGCATACTCCACGACTTAAAAATATGACCGTGTCTTGAGACTTACGGCTTTATCTCTGACGATAGAACTAATTACAATAAGTTTGCTAACGGGATTACAGTGCTGTCGCAAATTCTTGCGAATTAACCAGGTATTACAGCGCACCTTAGGCGATTATATATTGACCATAAATAAAGCTGAATATGAATTGGAAGAATTTATATGCATGTGATTCCTAAGAACGTGTGAAAGGACATGACGACGCGTTCTTGGCACTTAAATAAATGCCGACAGCAGCATTCGCGTCAAAACAGCTGAAATCACGATCATATTTCTTCCACTGAGTAAATTCAAGCGGTAAGAGTGAATGATAGGAGCGTCCAAGAAAATGCAAGTGGTGTCTCATGTGACCCCAAGCGCGCGGGTTTCCACCAGGTAGACCCAGTTGGACTCGCTCAAGGCGGAATAATATATACTGCAGCGCAGTTAGTACCATCTATACGAAATGGTTGAACGAGCCGTTTACCACTATGGGCGTACTAAAAAAAACCAAACAAAACAAATAATTGTTCATAACATTTCAACAGTACCCACTAATCTCGAACTCGCAAGCAGACATGGTTATATTCGACTATTCTGGATAATTGTATTCAGTTGGGCTATCAGCTAGTTCCCATATTTTGATATTCTGGGGACAACTTGCATTTTCTCTGAAATCAGAGTTACCGCAGTGGAAACTTTCCTCGACTAAGTAAATTGTGTTTGCACTGCCATAGAATGCCGTGGACTAGAAATACAAGAACCTCTTTTCCAAACACACTGATCTTGCCAACACATTCCACCTGGATACTGTAAATATCACTGTGTAAATATTATCATAAGCCGAGGGACAAATCCCACAACATGACGCTCAGTGGCATCTCTAATGTTTTTTGCATGGTTTATCATTTCACGGAAAAGATGCGCACCCAGTTCAATTTTATCATCCGCGTTAATCCGTTTCGGAAAATCAGGATACACATCGAAAAAACGTCGAATTAAGAAATTCCGAGATACACGTGAAGTCGTATACACAGCGATACTTTTGCAAAAACACTGGGATCAGTTCTGCGGATAAAGCGCTGGCCAGAGGAGTGAAAAAGAAAAGCGCCGGACACGCACTATTTCCAGTCCGAAGTGTTTGCACTTATATCCTAATTCAACACCATGCGGGGAAGAACTCGCATATTCACCAATCATTCACGCACGCATTTTGGTTGCGGGTCAGTGTAAAGCAGGAATAATATTTCGCAGCTAGGTTTGACGATTCAACTAAACTGCACGCTAGCAGCCCCTTTCATTCACGCAGCACAAGAAAAACGGGAATGACACAGAGTCTATTTTAAATGCTGATATATGCGCACCATCCTGAAAATCTTAAAGAATATTTTCATTAAAGCACATCATGTTTCCAACTTTTCTGCATTGCTAGAGAACATGTGTAATCTCGCAGTTCTCTCTATTTTCTTGCGGACGCTGACGAGCCAATTCCTTAATTAAGATAATAAAATCGAGAGGGTCCATCCCTTACCTCGTGTAGATAACCTGTTAAATGCAGCAAGATCGCAACGCTCGACAAGATCTGAAGCAATCCCATCACAACGAGCGTTCCAAAAATGAGGGGTCTGCAGGTTGGTTCGGAGGCATGAGCGGGGTGGAAACGCGCTTGCCCGTTCTCCATCTCGGCAGAATTCCGCAGGTAAACACGATAGTCATTAGCTGCCATGGGCGCTTGCTTTTAATGTTCTTCTGAGTGGGAGGAAGTAAGTGATGGAAAGGCTTCATAACTGCAGACAGTGGGTGGGCAGAATAGTTAGCTTCCTTTGCTGAGCGAATGAGCCAATCAGATTGTAGGCAGTTAAATTACTATCCGCGTGTAGTGCCGTTACTGTATGCTTATATGTACAAATTGTCGTGCACAGGTTGCGGGGTTAAGTCATTTGTGACTTGACGAATATTGTCGTAATTCGATTTGATTGTTAATCGATTGTCTGAATCGATTCTGGGTTTTTATTCCGAAATTTTCTGACGATGGAGTTGGTTCTTTCACGGACGTGCCTAACATACCAGCGATTAAACCGAGTAATTCTTAAGTTACGGGGCCTCAGTAAAAACCGAGGGATAGTCGTGGGCTACTTTTAAACGGCACCACGGTGCAAAAATCGACTCTGCAAAGACAAATGTAATGTTTATATAAAAGATAAAATGTAGCGCTAAAATGACACAAACTCAGCCAAACAAATGCATGATGGTAATAACACCTTATTTCGCACTATTCGAGTATAGTCACCTCAGATAAGCATGGGGCCCGTCCGGTTATATTCCGAATTGCTCAAAGCTTTAAGACACGCGTATCTACTTGCAGCTGTCGGCTACATACATAGCCTACTGTACACCATGCATGCAATAATTCATTTTAAATCTTGTTCTGATGTACTGTAAATATTAGGACGGAAGTTTTGCCCTCATTCTAAGAAGGTTTCTGTTAGGAAGAGACGGTTCATATAACCAAATATTTTCCATAATTTCATTGGACGTTTGAAATGTGGTGAATTGTCAAAGTAATGAATAATCCAAATTTTCATATCTGCAGATGCACTAAACTGCATGCCACTTTTACTTCATCGGTTTAAATCATCTAGAAATCTTGCAGATACGCGCAAGCCTATAAAGTGTGAACATGTTTTCTTTTTTTTTTTAATCGAGGTAGTTTTATACAACTAAATCCCAAATCTTCCGGTGAAAGTGGCGTACGATTTTTTAAATTTATTTATTTATTGTACACGATGTTCATAAATAAGGCCACTGAGCTGCGTGGTACGCAGAATAGCAAAGCCCACGCGTAAACATGAGACTGTTTCATAAACAGATATCAGTGATAGCTACCCGTGCATAAAAAACTGAAGCAGTTTGATCTGATGCCTTGCACTTGCGTTTCCTGGTCGCCTCAATAATCAGCCCACTGTGGAACTGACCCAGCCAGTGTTGTCACGGTGCCAGGCACTCCAAGAACCCGCCCCCCCCCCCCCCCCCCAATCTGGACAGCTGCAGTTTTAAATGACATGCCGCAAAGAGATAATGGGGATGTGAAAAAGATCTCACGTTGTCCCCACCCCCCACCCCATACTCAGGAAAATCTGACATTATGTAATTTTTTTTCTTCATTAGGTGCCGCTGAGGGATTGGGATAAATGTCTCCTAAGTGAAAGAGACCGTGGCTTGTTGCTCATTTGTCAACCTTCAAACTATTTGAATTGAATTAATCAATCTAGCGTCATATGGTTTTTATTGGCCTTCTGCCTGATTTTGGGTCAGTGAGATCAGACTCATTGACGCAGCATGCTCCATTCAAAATTCAATGCAGTCTAGGGCCTGGGCTTAATATAGCTCAGCTGAGTAAACTGATTCAGAATTGAAATTACTATCAGCTCTGATTATGTGGCAGTACTGCAGTGTGCAACCCGCAATAGAATTTAATGGGAAAATCACTTCTTTTAGCTTGCTTCATAGGAATCACTGTTTCAGTGCAAGTGTGGGGTTGGTTGTCCTGATCCTGTGACATCACAGATGGTGGAGAAAGTAGGTTTCGAAGTTTATCCGCCCTCCTCTGTGTCATGGCCATTTTCCACTGGCAGAATGGATCAGTAATGGTGACATCACCAGTGGTCTCTTACCAGGATGTGATGATGGCTTTAGAAAAGTGTTTACAGTTTTTTTTAAGTCTTATTTGTAACTGTAGACTCCTTCATCATAGTGACAGCGCTGTATGTCACAAAGGAATGAGGAAACTGATTGGACTTGCAGTGATAAGTCATTTTTCCACTAGGTTAGCCAGTCAGCAAAGCAAGGAATCTATACACGGCTGGGGAAGGGAGCATTTTCAACAAATTTAGGTTGTGACGTTCAAGCTGCTTTCATACCGGACGCGAAACAAACTTTTTGCACAACTTTGAATGTAATCTGTCGTGCAAAAAATTTGTTTCGCATCCGGTGTGAAAGCAGCTTAACGGCTCGTTGGGAGGATCCAGTGGAAACACAGGAAGAGAACAGCTCACTCTGTACGTTGAGAGTTCTGATGCTCTTAATAAACACGATGGTCAGTACGGTCGCCTTTGATGAGCACCGTAAACGGTTGGTGTTGTGTACTCAGCGTCGGCACAAAATGATCTGCCGAACCACATCTTAGCTACTCCACTCCCTTTGTGCTTCAGGGAGGCTGTTTTCCTGAAGAAACCTAAACAGTGCTCTTTCCCAGCTCTGCTTTGTTTTCCTACATATGAAAGAGGAAACTGCAGACTGATGTAGTTGGAAAACCGAACACGAACAGAGAAGCCTCAATTTGAAATAATGGGGGAATAACAGCCGGGGGCAGTGGCAGTGAAGTGGGAGGTGTATCGAGGCCTAGCAGGGTTACACGAGAGTTCAAGAGAAGAATTTGGCCCAGCCTGCTTCTCCCACTAACCGTCAGACCGCAGGGCACTAAAAATCATTTAATACGGGATCATTATGTGCTTTCTCGCAAAACCACACTTGTTATTTTGGTTATGCACGGTACCATGCTCCATTTGTAATGGCTTCCACACCGCAAGAGCTGGTATTCCAGAATGCCGCTCGTATTCGCTCCTTGCTCACCTGTGAAAATGAGCTTGTGAGAGACTAAGGCCTCATTCCCATCAAAATCACCACGAACTTGTAGTTTCTTGAAGTTCCTGGTAATTCTCTTCGAGGAACGAAATGATTCCTGCGGCCAAATTATGCCCTCTTGAACTTGGATGACCCTCTGAAACTGTCACCGCTTCACACGCCACCTCCTGTCTGAAGTGGAGACGGCTTTTCCAAGAATATGCTGTTTCACTACCAGCTGATCGCGCTTTGGTGTCTTTTCCCGTTTTTTCTCTTTTTTTTTTGTTTTTTTGCACAGCCATTGAGATCACGGTCGCGGCGGTATTTCATACTCTGTTTTTCACGCGCGTGTTTCTCGCGTCGGAGGAGAGGTGAGCCCAGCCAAGGCGTGGTGAGCCTTAACCATGCTGCAGTTTCGAGCTACACAGCTGAAAACAACGGGGTGGGCAGTTCTTCCAGAGGGAACGGGCAGGTCACTGAAGGGTATTAATAAAACGCCTTCCCTCAGCACAAGGGCAGAAATATGGCTGAGGGCTCGTGCTAATCGGTCTGTGGAGTCACTCGATGCGCTCTGTCTCCTGTCAGTGTTTTCATTGTTTTTTTAGACGAAAATAGAGGCTCAAATGGAAGATTTCGTGAGATATGACTGTACTAACGATTCCTGATTTTAAGATTTGCCCCATTCACAGGTTTTGATGAAGTTTTCAAATTCCTCTCATTGTTTTGAGAGGCGAAAGACGATATGTTTACCAAGGGGGAGCGAAGTTGGGTGTTTGGCAAACCAGGAAGCACTGAGTCATTTATAGATTTGTGTAATGCTCCATATCATTCCGAATGCAACAACCTATTTCAGTCATTTTATTTCCTTTTTATTAGGTATGCTATAAAATAAGCTGCACCCTATTAATTTTCGTCTAAAATGTTCACTTTTAGAATTCATATGTCGGACTGTTACTGGATTGACTGCAGTTTTGCCTTTTGATGTTTTATTTTTGTTTCTAAGTGATCTCAGCAAATATGATTAGCCTAAAGACACAGGTTAGTCACATTGAAGATTGACTCTATTATTTGTTTTGTATATGTTACATACAGCATTTCCTTATGGCGAAATTGTCGCTCTGCATACTCATACTTTGTACTTTTACGCTTATTTTAACCAGGAAAGTCCCGTTGAGATTGAAATCTATTTTTCCAGGGAGCCCTGGAGGTTGAGGGCAATTTGCACTGCCAATTAGATTAGGGGATGATTTGGTGGCAGGTCGAAAGCACAAGTTCGGACTTTAGCCATGACACCGGGGAACCCCTTACTCATATCGAAGAGTGTCAGGATCTTTAATGACTTCAGTGAGTCAGGACCTCGGTTTAACATCTCTTTTGTAAGAAGATGTCTCCTTCAGTACAGTGTTCCTGTCACTGCACTAGGGCATTGGGGATTATTCCACCAGAGGGAAGATCACTGGCCCACCAGCACCTCTTCCAGCAGCAACTTAGTTTTCCCAGGTGATCTCCCTTCCAAGTCCTAACCAAGCCCACATCTGCTTAGCTTCAGCCATGCGGCTGGAGCAGATCGAATAGTGGTATGGCTGCTGGCTACTTCTACCTAGGGAAGCCAAAGGATCACAGGCCAGTCACTCACACAATCATACCTATGACCAATTAAGAGTTCTCTGCTTAGCCTAGCATGAATATTTTTGTACTGACTGACAAAACCTGAGTACTTTGTACTTCTTGCTCATAGTTCTTTTTTCTGCCAGGCAACAGTGCACCTCAAATTTTGCCTCTAAAGCTGATGAATGACAAACGGAATGACAATATAAAATCCAAGCACCTCTCTTAAATACGTCTGCAGCTTTCCGAGTGATCAGATAAATGGAGGGAAATAAATACCGTCACCATTTGAAGAATTGGAATGCAAAACTCACAAAGTCCACTCAACCTCATATGTTTTAAATTGAGTAAAAAAAAAAAAAATCTCAATTTAAAACAAAATATAAAATCTAAAAATTATTATATAAAATATAAAACATAATATGCTGAGTAAAAAAAACTCAATTTAAAACAAAATAAAAAATATAAAAAATAATATGCTGAGCAAAAAAAAAAAAACTCAATTTAAAACAAAAGAGGTTGAGTGGACTTTGTGGGTTTTGAATTCCAACTCGCCACTTAATTTTCAAAACGATGAATTGCCTGTGTAAGTTTTCTATCTGGTCCCACAGCACTTTGTGATATTCAGTTTGGCAGTAAAAGTACACATCTACTGTGGACCTCTTCGTACCCTCAGACAGTGTAGCCTGCTGCCATTAAAATCTTCCAAAACTTTACACCCACAACACCCCCACTCTGTTGCAATTTGGTTATTCCCATAGTAACTGGAATGTTTACAATCCTCCTCTTTGCCTTGACATCACGGAGCCCAATAAGCAGCTTGTGGTTTTAGAATAAGTGCAGATTTTCTGAGATAATTCAAAAAATAAATGTCTTAGTTGGGATATTCCAGGTTGTTGCCCTGATTCGGTTACAGCTGCAGGGGTAGGTTAGTTCGGGTGACTCAAGAGCAAATTATCAGAGGAGACACTCGCAGTGCTTGGGAGATTAAAATGGAAAATTATGGCGTTAACAAGCATGGGCTTAAAATAAAAAAACACTGGCAACTATTAGCATTTTATTTCTTATTTTCCATATCGAAAGCTTTCCAGGAAATAACATGTCCTCCCCCTCTCAAACACATGGAAGCACATGTGCACCGACACAATAATGGTGTCCTTTAAATGCCAGTTTCAAAAACAGGCGGTTATCTGTCTTGGAGTTGCATCTTTGTTACATAGAACACTGCTTGAAAGGTACCTGTCTTTGAGCATTCACTATGAGCCATAGGTGGGGGGAAAAACTGGCGCTGCAATCGGTCACTGGACGTAGAGGACACTCGGTGTCTGCATCAGTATTACACAGAGACAGTGGGCGGTAGTTTAGCCACCTCATTACAAGCAATACGATAGCTGTCCAGCTAGTGACAAATTCAGTTGTTTCCCAGTTCTTCTTGAACTGGGACAATCAAGAAGTTTGTCTTGGTAAATTTTGAATTATGGAAGAGGAAATTGTCTTAGTCAGCATGAGTCTTAAAAGGGAAACATAGCCTTCGGGGGATCAGGGAGCATGTGGGACCCACTGCAGAGATGGAAGGAAGCGGAAACACTGAAGAGCGAGCTTTGTAATCCCATGAGTCCCCTTACAGGGAAGAGAGTGATGTTCTACCTGCTGACTTTGTCCTGGTTAAATATTTACCAAAAAAAAACTCTATGGTGTTGGGCCGTCATGCCTCCTTCATTTAGATGTGTGGGGCAAGGATTCTTATTTCTTTGAATTAGAGTTCATTTTCAGTACAGAGCGATTAGTGTATCATAATAGCTGCATGACTGCAGAATGGACAAAATGCGATGTTGGCAGCGGTAGACCATTTCAGCTGAAACCTGGGTCAGAGGCAGCACAGCCTCTAATTATCCTCGCCAGAGTAGCTCTCTCTAGTGTGTGGAAAGTCACTTCCAGGTCCTTCAAATAAGCACTCGGGCCAAAGGACTGCCTGCCATCCACAAACTCTAAACACACTGTGTGTGTCACCGCTGCTCAAGCACCCGTCCGCAGCTCCCACAGACGACTTCCTGCCTGCTTTCCCATCAGCGTTTGGGGGCTGATCGTTTAAGCCCAACCCACCACCCATTTCACCTCTTCCCCCGAGCCCACTTTTTCAATTTTATTTTCGTTTTTGTTTTGTTGATTTTTCCCTCTGCATGAAACTCAGTGAACTGTGTGGTGAAGACAGGGTCAAAATTTGTTGACTTAAGGAGCGCATCCTAAAAGAGCTGAAGATATTTAGTACCTCTCGGCCATTTTTTGGTTCATCAATTATTCCTATTATTGAACTTGTTGAACTATTAATTTCATATCAGCCTGTTTTAGGGAACACCTGTTTGGTCGGCACCGTAGAAAATGGACTGTTTACTGAGTCTATTCTGTGTTTTCAGGCTATCCAAATGTGATTCAAGAAGGAAAATAATCACAAATTTATCAGTCTCTGATATAATTGGTGCTCCATTAAAGTACATCAGTGACATCATCTTCCTGAGGAATCATGACAGAGGGGAGGATACCAATGAAATCATGGATCCACCTAGAGTGTTTCCTCTTTTAATGACACGTGAGGATATCCTTAATATGATTCATCAATTGAATCTCTGTGGTAATAAATTTGTGGAGGAACACAGGATTCGAGTGAGTCCAAGGAAAGCAACAGCCATCCGCTCACAGATTTGCTCTGTCAGTACTCAGCCCATACAATGAATTTATTTTCAGCTCAAGCCAAACAAAAAAGTGACAAGGACTGTGATGTTTGCCAGAGTAGTGCTGTGGGGTTATTTTTAGTTGTTCTTTTGTTATTTTTATGAGACTTAGCTGGAGAAACTATCCTGCCTGCTCTAAGCCAAACTATGCCAGAAAACAATCGAAGACCACGATGGAAAAATGATCCGAGTTACATTTTCACATTGCGGAGAAATTATAAATTAAAAATTCAAAATGATCTTCGAAATGAAGCACTGAGAAAATATGCAAAAATATCAAATATACAAACCATTATAATAATACATAATATTATTATATATTATTGTAAATAATATTGTCATATATATTAAATATACAAAAACGTAAAATTTGGACTCTGATCGTTTTTCCCTTGGTGGTCTTCAACTGCAATTAGAAATACATGAAGAGCAGAACAGGGTTTGTGTCACACAGATTTTTCACTGTCTCTTCATCTAGAGCAGGAAAACCATTGACCTGTTTGTCACAACATGTACACTACCTGACAAAAGTATTAGGACGTTCCTCATTCACACTCAATTTTTGATGTACATGTGTTATACTGTATTATATGCGAGCATTGTAGGACTTTTGTCCTAAAATATACATGTAAACATCACAGAACATTATTGAACATTTGGGGAAACTACAGATATACATATTGACATATTTTTTCTCTGTGCGAAAAACTCTCAATATTGGTCTGTCATCAGTAAGAAATATTATCATAAATTGTGCTTGCATGATGGTAATTTTCAAATTTACATGTTTGAAATTGTGTCCTTGGCATAATGGAAGATCAATGGCTACTGTTGGTCCAGTCATTATGATCAGGTGTGACACATGGGGTGATTTTAATTCACTATAAAAGGGGGGTGAAGACAAACAATAATTCAGGGTGGCCTATCCAAAATGAGGTCTGTATTTTTATTTGAATTGTTATGGCCCCAATTTGTTATTACATTTATAACACAACAGCAACAGCAAGGGATGACAAACACAGTTTTAACAACTAAAACACATTTAATTTTTAACAAAGACAAAGACTAATAACAACCTACAACTAAAGACCAAGATTGATAAATAAGAAAAAACAGAAATAATTACAGTCCCTTTTTAGTGGGGTGGCTTGGTGATGTCCTGGATGAAGAAAATCCTCAAACACAGGCAAAGAAATCCACAAAAGAAACGTCACAGGTCTTGAACAAAATGGCAGGTCTGGTCATCTTCTTGCAATTTCTCCTACTACCTTACTGTCTCAATTCTTTTCCTTATATACTCTCTTTCAGACCCCACCCACATTTAGACCTCTTTTTTTTTAACTTTCTGAGACTTGCCCCAGACATGTTCAGGACATGTCTAAACATGACTCCAGTCTGAGCTTAACAAAAAAAAGGTAAATACTGCCATCTAGTGGCCTATATTCACATTACACCTCCATTCCAAAAGGGAAAAATTTTGACTCATAAAGGCAAAATTTTTCTTTTCAATACAAAATGGTTAAGTGAACACTTGTCTACATATACATATCATACAATATTCAAACACATGATATATATATACACATTCAAACACGGGATAAGCAATCAGCAATTACATTGTCTGTACCCTTCACATGCTTAATTTCCAAGTCAAACTCCTGTAAAATCAAACTCCAATTCAACAATCTCCGATTCTTGTTTTTCATCTTACTCAAAAACATTAACGGATTGTGGTCAGTGTACACAATCATTGGCTTTTGTCCTGTACAAACATAAACCTCAAAGTGTTGTAAAGAAAGGACCAGAGCCAACAGTTCCTTCTCTATTGTGGAATAGTTCCTTTGGTGGCGATTGAACTTCCTGGAGAAGTATGCCACGGGATGCTCAATGTCATCAGAGTCACTTCTCTGTAGGAGCACAGATCCACAAGCTTGGTCGCTAGCATCGACCGCGATGGAGAATGGTTTGTTGAAGTCAGGAGATTTGAGCACGGGGAAGTGACACAGCAGAGACTTCAGGTGATTGAAGGCTCTCTGGCATGCATCATCCCAGGTGAACTTTATGCCTTTCTTCAGTTGGTTAGTTAGACTGAGAGCAATCTCAGCAAAGTTCTTGCAGAACTTGCGGTAGTACCCGATCATTCCAAGGAAGCGGCGCAAAGCTTTTTTGTTGTCAGGAACTGGAAAGTCCTTGATGGCTTGGACTTTAGCATTTATGGGTGCCACCTTACCCTGGCCTATGACGTAGCCAAGATAGGTGACAGTAGCACAACCAAAGTCACTCTTGTTCAGGTTAACAGTCAGGTTAGCCTGGGTCAGGCGCTGGAACAACGTCTCTACATCTTTTAGATGTTCTTCCCAGGAGTCACTCCATGTGATCAGGTCATCGCTGTATGCACCCGTGTGTGGCAATCCGGCGATTGTAGACTGTATCATCCTTTGGAACGTGGCTGGGGCATTTTTCATGCCAAAGGGTAGGACTTCATACTGGTACAATCCAGATGGTGTGGCAAAAGCAGAGATGCTCTTGGCCCTCTCAGTTAAAGGCACACACTAATAACCCTTCAATAAATCAATCTTGGTCAGAAACTTTGCTTGCCCTACACTATCAATACAATCATCAATCCTAGGTATTGGAAACACATCCGTTCTAGTTACAGCATTGACTTTGCGATAATCTGTACAGAATCTAGTACTTCCATCAGGTTTTGGAACTAGCACACAGGGTGAACTCCAATCGGAGTTGGAGGGTCTGATAATATCATGTTTTAACATGTACTCAACCTCTTTCTCAGCAATCTTTCTCTTTTCAGGATTCATCCGGTATGGATGCTGTTTTATTGGTTTGGCATCACCAACATCTACATCATGAGAGGCTATAGTAACTCTCTTTGGAACATCAGGAAACAAATCCTCATATTTCTTGATCAACCTTTCAAACTGATCTCTCTGTGAGGGTTCTAAGTGCTGGAGTTTTACATCAAGATTTTGCAACACTTCAGTGTTTGACAATTTACATGAAAGAACTTCAGCTTTAATTCTTGGTTCATCATCTTGAAACTCCCCCTCATCTTCACACGTTTCGACCATTGGAGAATCTGAAGTGACAGCTGCAACCCTAGCATTTCTGTCATGATAAGGCTTTAGCATGTTAATATGACACAATTGTTTTGGTTTTCTCCTATCTGGAGTCTTCACAATGTAATTGAGATCATTGAGTTTTGTCAGAATTTCATAAGGACCATGAAATCTAGCCTGCAATGGATTGGACTGCAAGGGAAACAACACAAGGACCTTGTCTCCTGGTTTAAACTCACGGCTTCTAGCCTTATGATCATACCAAGTTTTAATTTTTCCCTGACTTGATTTCAAGTTCTCTTTGGCAAGGTCACAAGCTGCACGCAATCTTTCCTTGAACTTGCTAACATAGTCTAACAGACTGATTTGCGGCTCTTCCTCTTGCCATTGTTCACTCAATAATAGCAAAGGTCCTCTCACTTCATGACCAAACACTAGCTCAAATGGACTGAATCCAGTAGACTCCTGCACTGCTTCTCTAGCTGCAAACAACAGCAAATGAACCCCTTCATCCCAGTCTTTCTCATGGTCATAACAATAAGTCCTCATCATTGTCTTGAGAGTGGAATGAAACCGCTCTAAGGCACCCTGACTTTCTGGATGATAGGCACTAGAAAGAATCTGTTTTGCACCTAGTTCATACACAACCTGCTGAAACAATCCTGAAGTGAAATTGCTACCTTGGTCTGACTGAATTTCCCTGGGAAGACCAAACAACGTGAAGAACTTTATCAAAGCCTTCGAGATTGCAGTTGCCTTGATGTTACGTAGAGGTATGGCTTCGGGGAATCTGGTAGATGCACACATGATTGTCAACAAGTACTGATTTCCAGATCTAGTCTTGGGTAATGGACCAACGCAATCAACAATGACCTTAGAGAATGGCTCCCCAAATGCTGGGATAGGCTGCAATGGAGCTACAGGTGGGTCTAACTGGTGTTTTCCAACTACCTGACAAGTGTGACAGGTTTTGCAAAAGTTGGAAACGTCTTTCCGAAGCCCAGGCCAAAAGAAGTGTTTCATGATCTTATCAACAGTCTTGTTAACACCAAGATGACCTCCTAAAGGTAAACTATGAGCCATTGTTAAGATCTCATTCCTATAGACCTTCGGAACAACAATTTGCCTGACCACTGCCCAATCTGCATTGGCAGGGATATCAGGAGGGCGCCACTTCCGCATCAACACACCATCCTTGAGATAATACCCAACTGGAACTGCATCTATTTCTTTTTCAGGAAGGGCTCTCCTCTTTAGTACACAAATTTCAGGATCATTAGTTTGCTCCTCAATCAACCGCTTTCTGGACAGAGACAAGTCTCCAGACACATCAGAATCACCAGACCCATCCGGCTGGCTGAATAGAGAACTGATAAAAGTATCTGATAAGTCCTCAAAGGGAGAAACCATAGTAGGCCAATCAGAGTCATGAGGCGAACCACCTGAGTCCTGACTATTCAATGTACTGGACGGCACCACATCATCTTCTTCTTTAGCCTTCTTGGCCACAGCACGAGTCACTGCGCAAGAAGGATACAGAGATGGGTCCTCATCCCCATCTTCAGTGCTCGGCTGTGAAGTAAGATGTACAGGGGGAACTACTTTGCCCCCAGCCAGGTCATTGCCTAGCAACAGAGAAACACCCTTTATAGGTAGACTTGACATAAGTCCCACCTTTACCTGTCCTGTAACTAAATTTGACTTCAAGAATATAGAGCGCAGGGGTACAGATACAGTCCTCCCTTCAATACCTTGTACAAGTATGAAATCCCCTGAAGCGGTCTCATCACGTAACTCCAAGGAGTCCATCAACAAAAGTGACTGAGAAGCTCCGGTATCCCTTAGGATATATATGGGGACAGGAGTAGTATGCTCATTCAGAGCCACAAATCCCTCTGACACAAATGGAAGAAATTCCTCCCTCACGAAGTCAGCTGTATCAGGCTTTTTAGCCCCACAAGAAGCAGGCAATTTAGCAGATTGGTTATCTACTACAGGGGTTACTAACCTTGTTTTCACAAAGGCATTTGGTTTGGTATCCTTTTCTTTTTCTTTTTTAGCTTTAAGGAACCAACAGTTAGTTGTAACATGACCAGATTTCTTGCAATATCTGCAAACTAGACCACTTCTGTCACTGTCAGCTTTCACACTTTGATCAGACCTGTTACTGGATTTCTGAGCACCATCACCAGATTTGTCTTTGTCTTTGGGTGAGGAATCTTGGGTATCACCATAACCCTTTTTCTGAAATTGGGACCATCTATTATTACTGCTAGACTGAAATTTGGACTTATGAGTGAGAACATATTCATCTGCAAATTTGGCAGCTGATTGCAAGTTCAGTGCTTGCTTCTCATTAAGGTAGGTCTTAACATCATCCTTAACACAGTTCTTGAATTCTTCAACTAACACCATCTCTTTTAGTGAGTTGAAATCATCCTTGACCTCCATAGAAGTACACCAGCGCTCAAAGCAAACCTGCTTCTCATTAGCAAATTCAACATAAGTCTGATTTTCAGATTTCTTCAGACCTCTGAATTTCTGTCGGTAAGCCTCTGGAACCAACTCATAAGCTCTCAAAATAACCTTTTTGACAACCTCATAATCAGAGGAATCATCTGCAGACAAAGCCGAATAGGCTTGTTGAGCTTTACCCTTGAGGACAGTTTGCAACATCAGAGGCCAGTGTTCCTTTGGCCACTGGCAACTCTTTGCTACCTTTTCAAAACACTGGAAATAGTTGTCAACATCCTTTTCAGAAAATGGAGGCACCAGTTTTACCTCCTGACTGGCACAAAATTTATTTTTAGTTTCAATTTTAATTTTTAGTTGCTCCATTTGGAGTCTTTCTTCTCTATCGAATTTCTCTAATTCAAAATCTCTCTGTCTCTGTCTCTCTCTTTCTGCTCTTTCCTCTTTCTCTCTCTCAAATTCTCTTTGTTTTTCTTCTCTTGCTAATTTTTCTAACTCAAACTGCCTTTGTTTTTCTTTTTCTTCCCTCTCAAATTCTCTTTGTTTCTCTTTTTCCTCCCTTTCTTTTTCTCTTTCTTCCCTTTCTTTCTCTTTTTCCTCCCTTTCTTTTTCTCTTTCCTCCCTTTCAATCTCTAGCATTTTTAATTTAAGTTCCATTTCTATATTTGGATTTTCCACTGGAAACTGTTCCAGATCTCCTGGTGCAAACACATTTTCATCAATGTAATATTCAACTATCTCTCTAGCCAGTCTTGCTTTTCGCATGGCTGGTTTTACCTCTGTCAGCTCCAACTGTCTGCAAATTTCTAGCAGTTCTGTCTTTTTAAAAGACTTCAAAACCCCTACGGTTGGTGATGCCAAGAAATCATCCATTGCTGTTGTCAATATATATGTATTCAATTAAAAAAAAATCAATTTTACAATTTGAAATGTTAGATTTTTAATAAATGACTCACAAAATGGTCTATCCCGGACGAGCCCCCAATTTGTTTTGGCCCCAATTTGTTATTACATTTATAACACAACAGCAACAGCAAGGGATGACAAACACAGTTTTAACAACTAAAACACATTTAATTTTTAACAAAGACAAAGACTAATAACAACCTACAACTAAAGACCAAGATTGATAAATAAGAAAAAACAGAAATAATTACAGTCCCTTTTTAGTGGGGTGGCTTGGTGATGTCCTGGATGAAGAAAATCCTCAAACACAGGCAAAGAAATCCACAAAAGAAACGTCACAGGTCTTGAACAAAATGGCAGGTCTGGTCATCTTCTTGCAATTTCTCCTACTACCTTACTGTCTCAATTCTTTTCCTTATATACTCTCTTTCAGACCCCACCCACATTTAGACCTCTTTTTTTTTAACTTTCTGAGACTTGCCCCAGACATGTTCAGGACATGTCTAAACATGACTCCAGTCTGAGCTTAACAAAAAAAAGGTAAATACTGCCATCTAGTGGCCTATATTCACATTACAGAATAAACAACTATTTCCAAACATGATACATTCAGTATTTTCTACTGCACTGTAAGAAAATCACACACATAAATAGTTGTGTCCTAATACTTTTGTCAGGTAGTGTACATTGCATATTGCTGCAGGTTGATACATTTTGTGGTCTTGGAGAGGCAAAAGTCAACAAATGCACAAAATAGCTTGATACGTTATCAGTGCTCTTTATTTCCACATTAAAATGTTGAATATTCATTCATGTCTAATTAGGTTTGTATGTGTATTCCTTTTGGCTTTTGTACACTCTGAAAGTTGATTTAATAATGAAAATGTTAGTTTACTGTTGGTCCATCAATGATCACATTGACAATTAAGTGGAGGAAAGAACGTGACCTCTGTATTATACTCTCACTCTGCAGTTTATTAGGAACACCATACAGTTACTGGGTAGGGCCACCATTTGCTGTCACACAGGCCTCTGTTCTTCATGCCGTGGATTCCATGGGATGTTAGAAACATTCCCTCCAGATTCAAGTCCATGTTGACGTACCTAAGAATTACCACAGATTGCCAGCTGCATTCATGCTGCAAATCTCCCATTCAGCTACATCCCGAAGGTGTGCTACTGGATTCAGATCTAGTGACTGGGGAGGACAATGTAGCACACTGCACATACTGTCCTGTTCATGAAACCAGTTTTAGCCAACTTTTACTTTGTGATATGGTGCGTTTTCATGCTGGAAGTATCTCGTAAAAGACTGGTAAACTGTGGCCAAAAAGGGGAGTATGTGATCAGCAACAATAGTCTGGCTGTTGTTCAGAGGGATACATTATTGATATTGATGGGCCAAAAGTGTTCTAAGAAAACATCCCACACAACATTATACCTTATCCAGCCACCTGAACTGTCCACAAAAGGCAGGTTGGGTTCATGGATTTATGTTGGCATCACTAAATTCTGACCCTACCATCCGCATCTTGCTGCAAAAATCGAGACTGGTCAAACCTGGCGATGTGTCTGTGGTATTCAGCAGTCATGTTTTGGTGGGCCTGACCCTACACAGAGGGCTCACTGGAGAGGAATGTAGCAAGGTCTTCGATTTTACCCCATCCACTTCAATGCTTCTATTCTCACCACTGTTGTTATGATGGTTATCTGAGCTATTATAGCCTTTCTATCAGTTTGATCCAGACTAGCCTTTCTCCTCTGGACCTATTTCATCATCAAGGCTTTCGACTGCAGAACCGCTGCTCACTGAATGTTTTTCCCCCCCGTGTAAACTCTACAGGTCAACATGCGTGAAAACAGCTGGAAATCAGCTCTTTCAGAACTTATTAAATCAGCCCATCTGGTGCCAATGACCATGCAACGTTCACAGCTATCACATTTTTCTCCATTCTGCTTGTTTCAACTGAAGCTCCTGACTTGTAGCTGGATGATCTTATGCATAGTGCAGCTCTATGATTGGCTGTTTGAATAATTGTATAAATAAGTGTAATACATGAGTTCCGAATAAAGTGCTCAATGAGTGTCCTGAAAACTTGTTTTCACCCCTGTCTAAAAAACATTACCCTGTGCACTGATGTGACTCAGCCGTTCCACTTTAACAAGAAAGTGGGAGCGTATTTGCAACTGGATAGCTTGCTCGCTCCCAGCGAGCGTGTCCAACATAAACAGAGTCATCCCGCTCCGTCATCAAATTGTGGGAGAGCCTATCGACCCGTCTACCCCTAGCTTTGCGTATTCGTGGCTCACGCAGTCTGAGAGCAAGACCAACCCGCCCCACCTCGAGATGTAACATTAACCGCTGCCAGACCCTCGTCACGCGGTGCATTACCATCGACATCCTGGATACCACCGCCGGATAGTCAGAGTGCCTCGGTGAAACAATGCACTGTGGCCGCAGACAGCAACTGACACTTGGCGCTCTAATTTAAGCGCACAAACGCAGTCAGCAAACGCTGGGGTGAGAAACCAGAGCGGATTAGAGAAGCGTGTCCGGTTCTGTTTTGGTATTCTATCAACGCTACTCGAAGCACATGCGGGTGGCAAGGCACCAACCCAAGCTTTCTGGCATGGATAACTTCTTGACTCCTTTAATTTATTGCAAAGGACTTTATTAAATAAGCATTTGACCAAGCTGCAATTCTCAAACCCTTCGGACATTTTTAAACACCACCATGGCATGAGTTTGCACAAATCCTGACCTCCAAACAAACAAAGTGACTCATCCATTTCATTCACCCAGTAAAAAAAAATGGAAAATGCAGTATGACATTACACCAGGACCAGTTTTGATCTATGAAGTGTTAATTGGGCCCTTGTCTCCCTATAAATAAATACTGGGGTCAAATACTGTAAGCTTTGATTAAGAAGCATTATTCCAAATAAATCAATATCAGTTTGAATATAGTGTTGCAAGAATTTCAACACAACCAATCATTTGGCCTGAAGTTAATGTGAAAACTCAAGACATTTTCCAACAAATAGAGGGCCCAGTCATGCATTCTCAACTAAAAAGCTTGCAAAAAGTATTACTTGATGATGAAGACAATGCAGGACTCCAGTTGCTGTTATTCATATGCAAAGGAAACCATTTGGAAAAGAATGGGGGAAAATTCACTTCCATTTCAATTCAAAAAGCTAACTTTTATACAGGTGCGTTTGCTTTGAAACATTTTAAAATCAGTTATGATGTCAAATTTATATCATAAGTAATTTCACTAGGCTAAGGGGAAAAAAAGATATTCATGAAACGTAGGGGTGTGGCCTTATGACAGAGGTAAAATCAAGGTCAAAATGGAACATACACCAGAACCTGGAATACATGTAGTGTCGTGAAATTACAACCCCAATTCCGAAATAGTTGGGATGAAGAGTAAATTGTGAATAAAATCAAAATGCAATGACTTTCAGATCACAAGCCAATATGTTATTTACAGAAGAACATGGATAACATTTCATGTTGAAACTGAGACATTTTACATTTTTATCCACAATATGAGCTTATTTCAAATTTTCGGGCTGCAACAGACCTCAAAAAAGTTGGGACACAAGCAGGAAAGAGCTGAAAAAGCAATTAATATACAAGAGAATCAGCTGAAAGAACATTTATCAAGTAATTAAGTTGACTAGCATTAGGTGTGTAACATGATTGGCTTTAAGGGGGATGTCTTAGAGAGGCTGAGTCTCTCAGAAGTGAGGGCTTGCGTAAATAAATTGAGGAATACTTTAAAACAATGTTCCTCAACATCAAATTGCAAAGGCTTTGAACGTCTCATCATCGACAGTGCATAACATCATCAAAAGATTCAGAGAAACTGGAAAAATCTCTGCGTAAGAGACAAGGCCGAAGACCTTTACTGGATGCCCTTTACCCAACTTTTTTGAGACCTGTAGCAGCCATCAAATTTGAAATGAGCTCATTTTGTGGATAAAACTTTCTCAGTTTCAACATTTGCTATGTTATCTCTGTTCTATTGTGAATGAAATACTGGCTGGTGTGATTTGAAAGCAATCAGCTTTTTGATTTTATTCACAATTTACACTTTGTCACAATTATTTTGGAATTGAGATTGTAGTTAGCACATAGCACATTTCAGCTGGATTGCTGTAAAATGATATTTTATATCAATAAATGGATCGAAACACCTCAAACAAACTTCAGTGTCCTCATGGGCATGACCGCACAGGCCAGGTTTCAGGTTCATCAGGCCAGTGGTTTCGGGTATAGATGATATTTACACATGCACGATGACAGACAAACAGGCCACAACGAAAGCCCGCTGTATCTTTGGTTCAGGTGAGCTAAAAACTGCATGCAGTTTAGCTTACCCGTCGATTTATACATCAGGATATTTGTTACCATGCATCATTTTCATGCCTTGAGTGTTCTCAATATTTAGGTGAATCTATGCATTTTTTATAAATAAGGCCCCAGCATTGAAATTCTCACACTTGAAAAATCATAAATCCGAAAAGATGAGGCCAGCTAAAGAACTGGAGCACTTGGTCACTGCTCTGCCAGATTAATGTGCACAAGGAAACTGGTGGGTTTGTGTGCACTGTATTCGGGGAATTCCTTCCTCATAAGTGTCATTCCTAAGCAACGCTGTACGCCACTCCACCTTTCACCTCTTTATGGTGAAGAGAGACTCAGTTTTAATGCAAGACATCACTGGACTTCCCCCAGTCCTCTCACAATCATGAATGCCAATGCAATGAATCAAAGTCAGTGTTTCTAAACTCAATTCACCAGGTATTGTTGTGGCAACTCGACTTTGGCAGGAAGTGACATCAAGGAATGAGGGAATGCAGCTGATTCACAAAAGGGAGTTTCCACTGTAGAACCAACTCGGCTGCCAGATGTGAGACCAAACCAGTCAGCTCAGGCCCCTGAAATGCCCCAATATGCATCACATTTCCCCCCCACAATTATCTGTAATTAACATGTACAATTTCTTCTGAGCAATAGTTAGTATTTTAGCACTGAATGAATGAACTCGTCAAATATGGATTTCTTGTTACAATACTCTGATTATTTATATGTGGCTTAGTTGCAAATTATTCCATTTCCACGTCTTCGCAGAGTTGGTACTTATCCTACAGATGGTAAACAAAATGCATCTATTCATATACTGCAGTCAACTGACATCTTTTCTTTCTCATAGACCCACACAATAGATCTCGGCATTTAACCAGATGGACTTACACACCACATTTTTACATACCATCCTTTTCCATGGGTGGATACCGAAATTATTTGGGAAAGTACCATGTTCAAAGATTCAAGCACAATTCCCCACCTGGGGATCCAACCCACAACCTCCAAGTTGCAGCAGTCCATTGGTCATTTTATCATGCCGTGAATTGCAGGTTCAGGGAGGGACGGCCACGGCGGCTTCTTTAGATAGTGATGCATCATGGGAAATTCTTTTTTGTGATCCTGCTCATATGTGAAAATCCACAACATATTGAACTCCTCTCCATGTGGTCAAGAGACCACCCAAAGAACAAGACAAGAACAGGATGTGAGAAATCTCAAAGTTTTTTTGAAATTACAATGCCAATCCTCTATATGGAGAATGGCTTGAATTTGACAGCAAATGTCAGGAAAAATGCACACATATTGTACAGTAAAGAAAGCTTTATTTAGCTTAAAGACAAAAACATTACTGCAGTGGTTCTCAAACTCTATCTGGGAGGACCATGCTGGCTTTTGCTTCAACCACAGTTGCAATCCAGAATTTTAATGAGGTGTTATTTTTTCTTCCTTTATTTGCTTTTCATGTTCAGAGGGTTTATTTTCCACATCATACAAAGATGGCTGCAGATTCTATGAACAAGAGAAACCCGATCTTTACTTTGTGTTTATTTAGCAACATTCCGAGTGTTAACAACAAAAATGACATTTCTCAACTCGTATAATTCATGCCAGCGTTGCATCAATAACATGCATACAGGAGCTTACGTCCTTTCACAATGTAAATCCTAGAATTAAATGGTGTATTTTTAGCATCATTTGCCAAGAATTACACCAATTAGAGGCCAATAGATTCTCTGATTTCAGCGATTACAATTTTGGAATCTTTTTTATGCGATGAAAAGTCAATGGAGATCTAGAACAATATGTGTGCGAATCTCACAGGGGCATGCACAACGGTCTCTGGCATTATGCATCATAAAAAGGTAAATAATCCCCATAAAAATGAATAGTGCAATTAAGAAAAATTAAGGACCTTTTTGAATTCTAGGATCACAACTTGAGGTCAGAACAAAATCAGGCATATGCAGTGGTCTCCCAACCAAGTTTGAGAATAACTGCATCACAGCACTTTCATCAGAACTGTAAACTGTTTATATAATATTATTCCAGAACTGGAAGTGTATTTGCAACTGTTAAACATACTATAGAGTCCTTAGAAATTGCATTTGGCGAAAGACTATACAAATAAGCAGGAAAAATACACATCATTGCAAATACAGCCTGATGCACTAATGTGGTATGAGATGAGATTGACACTCAACAAATAATAAAATATCTTTAAATAGCCAGTTAATTATTTGTTTTACATATATTAAGCTATAAATAACACAAAATAGCATTCAGGAGCATCTTCTGAAAGATGACAATGTATATTAAATAAAGTGACTTCAGGTGGGTTCTCTGAGTCAATTCAATTAATCATCATATCAGTGTACAGTAGTTAGAATACTTCGACTCAGTACAGGACTGTAATACTGGGTGCGAAACAGAGGCCCTGTGACTTTTGCTTTATTTTTGTTCAACTCTGGGGCGTTTTGCCGAATGACATTTGGCAGGCTGTGTGGCGGATTTGTAAAACTACGAGTTAAACTACGGATCCCGTGCTTCTGGTCAAATGTGTGGTCGGAAAAATGAGGTTCCCGTGGCAGATGGTGACAGCAATACGCCTCAGAGAAAAACCCCAAAATATAATATCTCTGCTCTGCCCAAGTCTCAGACATGCTGAACGCTTTAACACCCTGGCTGAGTGCACTGAACGGCTTATTTCATATCCTTAGGTTTTTTTGTACACTGTTCAGATTTTAAAAGTTCCCCATTGCCATGAGTTCTATGCCAATGTGCTCCTCTGCCAAAAATGGAGACAGGCCTAATACTGTGATGCCAGAGGCTACATACGATAGACTGATCAGCACTTATAAAGGTCTAGCCCTAGAGTCATGTGAAATTAATAGCAGTGGCAACACCACTATCAAGACAATTCGTTAAAACAGGGGTCTCCAACCCTGTTCCTGGAGATCTACCATCCAGAAGGTTTTTGCTCCAACCAAAGCTAAGCACATCTCATTTCCTAGCTAGAGATCTTTATAAGCTTGCTATTAGCAAAATTAAGTGTGCAGAATTTGAAGTAGAGCAAAAACTCACAGCAGTCTGGTTGTTCTGCAGGAACAGAGCTGGAGACCCCTGCACTATAATGAAGAAGAAAATGTCCATGAAAAAAATAATACTCTATAATTATGCAGTGTTAGTATATTATTATCTGAACCAGGACATAAATATTTCAACTTGAAGCCACAATACAGTCCCAAAAATATGTTTGCAATAATCTTTCAAGTCCACTTTATCTTTTATATTGCTTACTGTTGTACTGCTAGCCTATCTATAATCAGCTGCAACACTTAGCCATCCTGGTCCCAGGAAATTTATCCACCCAGCGGGAAATGGCGGTGTTTGTATGACTTTCGCAACACCGGGACAGTTCCTCGTTTGATCAGACAGATCTGAGGTTTGCTCCGCTCACATGTGGTCGTCTCCCCAGGTCTGCACCGTTTCTCCGGGAATCGCATCATTCTTCCTCCACCCGTACCTCATTTCACGCGGTCGTTTCAATTGGAAATTAGAGGGGAAGAGATATTGTGGAAAATTCCGGAACTAACCCGTCCTAACCGCGGAAGAGAAAGATTGTGTACGTGACACCGTCTGATATACGCCAGTCCTGTTTGTTGTGGTTTTCTCGTGTCAGTGATTACGCTTTGCACCCAGTGTGTCACTTGACTGACTGAAACGTCCAGTTTAACTACTTGCTTTGAAACAGTAGAGATTCCGCTCAGTTGGTGATTTTGTCACGCCGAAAGCATAAAAGTTAACGACCTATGAACACATACTCAATCACGGCATTTAAACTGGGGGGAAGCATTTCCTGTCTCGCAATGATTGCGTGGTTTTGTAAATAATACTTCGTAATTTCCTGCTCTTCCAAACCACATTAACCCAATATCTGCTGTGATGCATCAACATTTTTGAGTAAGTTTAGCTTATCAATCAAAACTGAGAACATAAACAAAATTGACATCATTTTTAGGAGTTTCGCACTATATCGTTACTAAAAACATACTGCTCGGAACACTTTTTACTGAGCATTTCTTCTAGAATTTTGAATTACATTCATGGATGCCAGGGACCTGACCTTTCAAACTCCATTTGAACAGAGAGATGTTTAAAACATGCTTCAGTGCTTACACTGACTGGCACAATATTGTTGAAATTCCTAGAATCTACATTCATCGGTGATCTGTCCAATGGTGTCTGAAAAGTTTTCGTGTGGTACATTTCCAGAATATTCACCACCGTTACATACCCAGGACTGATCATGATGTGAGGAGACTGGACTACGAGCATTAGACACCATCGGTGTTAAACAGAACGGAAGTAGTTCCGGTTAGTTTGGCTCTCAAATCTTGTTGACAAGACCCCATGGAAGAACGGTGAAGAGATGTTTTCCCCAAAGAAAAGAGGAATTCCTGATGAATGAGTATCTTTTGTTTGACTACAGGGGACCTTCACTCCTTCCTTTCCAACAGAAATTATACATAAATCCAAATGAAAATTAAGCAGAGATTGCTTCAAATGACAAGACGCTGGTACCTGCACTGTGAACGCACACAGCTGATTACACAAATAAGAAGTGCTTTATGCCATACCATTCACATAACGACCACCAATCAAACCCCGCAAGTTGTTGTCTACAAGTCCCCACTTAGACCAGCACAAAGACAATACACAAGGCCACAGACCGTTTCCAATTACGTCACCTCTACATTTGGCAGACAGAAATGCACCGCACATCACCGGGGAAGCGTCCTGACAGACATTAGTGCTGACATTAGTTCTGTTAGTGCTGACTTCGGGTTTTTCACAGCCAAAGCTAAGCACGATTGGCTGGGTTGGGAGGGGATGGAATGGGATGGGATGGGGGTAGTGTTTAGGTGTGCTCCAGCAACCAATGGAAGAAGGGAATGCAGCGGGGCTCCTCTGTGATTGGCTGCGACTCGCAGTATTTAAGGAGGACCTGGAGGAGGTCTCCGGCCATCCAGCCCCTCTCCCGGACCCTACACAGGACTGCAGGCAACTGGGGAAAGTGGTAAAGATGAAGAGAGAGAGTGGGACAGAGACAGAGAGATAGAGTGCAACAGAGAAAGAGAGAGGGAAAGAGGAAGAGGGAAAGAAAGAGGGAGATGGAGAGACTAGTCACAGATGCATCACACAGTGAGACTAAAAATCACTTCTGTCACTTGGGACCGCTGGAGAACATTCCTGACACAGATGGGTCTGTGAACTGTCAGCCAGAAAGCAGCCATGTTTACGAAAGCAGGACCTCATTACTGACAGCTGGATTACTACACTGAACAAAACCAAAGGCCCTCCCAAATCTGAAAAAATACTTCCTTTGAGTAAAAAAAAAAAAAGAGCAAAACAAACTGTTCTGTGTTTGAGTGCCACTATCCAGATAACAGAACCTTCCTGCTCAGTTTATCTCAAACCAGTTGCACAGAGCCTGGCTTTGTGCGCAAGACCTCACCTGTGGCTTGTTTCTCTTGGTACGGGAGTGGCACAGGTGTACTGCCGTATCCAGCTGTAGGTACGGAAATGTTTTTTTTTTTTTTACTGTGAGGAGGAGGACTCACCTGCTGAAGCTCAGCGCCTGATTGGACCAGCCGAATGATGGGCAGGTCTGAGTGAGAGGCAGCTATCCACTGCAGCGCTGCCCTCACCTGTGGGTCCAGACCACGCCCACTGTGGTCAACATTTCGCACTGTAAGGCCCGAGACCGCACACCTGGACTGCCCTGCAGGAGGACGAGAGGAGCTTCAGGTCACCGATACCATACCACTCTCTCGCAGCTCAGCTTTAGCCACAGAGTACAGCCTTTATCCGACAGCTCCCCATCAGGACCCTCCCTGGGACCTTTCTGTGTGGAGGTTGCCTGTTCTCCCCATGTTTGCGTGGGCTTCCGCAAGGTACTCTGGTGCATTATGGAAACACTCCTACTAGTACCCCTGACCAAGGAACTGGCTTTAGAACTGGAGTTGGTCCCTGGGCGCCGCTCTGTGGCTGCCCACTGCTCCTAACAATAGGATGGGTCAAATGCAGAGGACAAATTACCACATGGGGGCCAATAAAGTGTAACTATCTATCCATCTAGACCTCCTCCTCAGCCAGTATCGCTAGAAACAACAAAGATCTGACCAAGCCTGCTTGGTGAAACCCTATTAACCAGAGGTCTCAGACGCCAGTCCAAGAGGGCCGCAGTTTTCCGGACCTCCATTCAATCAGCAGCTAATTTAGTACTTAAAGATGAGGTGCAGACTCTTCAGCCAATCAATGACCCAAGTGAAGCACGGCAGGAACACATGGAAAATCAGCAGACACAGCGGAACCTTCTGGAACACTTTGTGTGGTCCCAGCTCCAAACTCTCATTTGTGTGTTTCACCAGACTGGGGAATTCAACAAGTTCCATGAATAAATCTAATCTCTGAAAATAAAATTAACAAAATCTGATGTAACAGATGTTATGATTACCTTTCCCTCCTCAAACCCAATTAGTTTATTATCGGCCTGTCTAAACACTGGCTGGGATGTCCATGCTGTCTTGGGTGGGCATATAAAACCAGTCCACACTGCTACGGCAACTAGGCTAAACATGGCGCACTGACAGACTGGGAAAATGCAAGTGCCGTGGCGAATGGAGGGTGATGAAAACTTCACCAGCGTGGGCCGTAAGTATTTGGCCATAGAGAGCTTTTGCTTCCTTGGTTCCCTACTCTGTAACACTGAACAGCATTGGAAAACAATATGATGTTAATTTAGAGCAGGGGTGTCAAACTGGTCCGTAAACGGGCCGAGGGGCTGCAAGTTTTAATTGAAGCAAAGCAGAATCACCCCTGATAAAGCTAATTTAATCAACTGATCTCAGCCTGCAAAGTAGATCAGTTGTATCAGGAGTGCTTCTGCTTAGTTGGAATGAAAACCCCTCGGCTCTTTAACAGACTAGTTTGACACCCCTGACGTAGAGACGGTTTGCTTTAATTTGGAAGTATGCCCTGCTGGACTCTGTGAACCATGCAGAAACCATGGCCATTTTACAGTTTCACTGTCCATAAACTTACTGTATGCTTCAAAACTGAATTCTAGTCATTATAACTTGGGAGTCCCACTCTGAGCTTTGAGCCAAAAACAGATGCAAAGACTGACACATACAGTAACTGGACAGAGGAGTCACTATGACATATTTTGCACTTATTTAAGTGAAAAAACAAAAACACAAGGGAAAAGATTCCAGAGCAGGTCTTTACCACTGATGCCGTCCTGAAGCTCCACCTCCTTTTCTTCTGTGCCACTGCTGTGGGGTGAGACAGATGCAAGCATGGGTAAATGGAGGGACTACATTTCCCAGTATTCCTGAGTCTCAAAATGATGATATCCAGACCTCGGCTAGTAAGAATCAAACAGTATTTTCAGCAGGGAGACCTCAGGCATGGGAAAGAGCAGCAACTTCTGGGTTCGGAAATCAATACCCTGTGATGAAAAGGAAAGGTATTTTTAGTCTGTTTATTACTGACTTTTACTGACTTTCAACGTGCTTTCCGCACCAGCTGTTTTGCATCCATGTTCCTCATTCCCTCATTTGCGTTAGGCGTTAGCATAATCCTTAATCCGAAAGTGCAAATTGTCGTATTGTCACTACACTCCATCTGCAGTGGGTTACTCCTCCTACCCACTGCAAGCCTTCGTACCCTTTCATAATAATGGCCACTAGGTCACATGATCACAACCATCCAATCAGCGCACTCATCCTGCTTTAAGCTGAGAATTCTAACACATCCTTTGTCATTGGCTCCGGGCGACCCACGTGGTTCCTAATCTTATATCGCACTGACATACCACGCGCAAGCATGAAAGCCCTCCCTTTTTTTGGGAGTATTTTCTGCCATGATCATCGCGGATTGTTTACTGTTTACACGTGGTTTCCGCCATTCTGTCTGCTGCTGGCGACGCATTTGTAAGCTCGGCGCTGATTGGTCCTCAGTCGTCGTCGACTTGCTGTTGCCACCTAGTGGCCATTATTATGAAAGAGTAGGAAGGCTTGCAGTGGGTAGGGGGAGTTACCCACTGCAGATGGAGTGTATATTGTCACTTGCTATATGCCCTTTATCAACCAGTCAGTATTTCCTATTAAAAGTTTATTTTCTTCAGAAATGATTCATAATCTTTAATGTTGGTTAAATACGGCAGTTCTCTCCCTGGTTGAATTGATAGGAGCAAGCTGCCAAGCCTTATTCTTGGTCTCCAGGATAGAAAACCATGATCCTAATAATCATCCTTCAGTTTGTTCCTCTGCCCAGTTTAGTAGGAACACCTCCCAAGCCATCTGTGGTCATTAGGATTATGACTGGATTCCTACATAACTTGCTGGTCCTGTCATCTGACAGTTCTTCTCTGGCAAAGTGTGCACTCCAGCCAGCTGTTGTCCCGCAAAGCCACTAGACACGCCCCTGACTCCCAAGCCTGCACCATCTGAACTGAACTGTCACTGTGCGATGGGCTCCATCCCTCTGTCGATACCACATTACAGTCAATAAACCCAACTATTGGACTGCACTCAAATTTCACATTTGGTCCCTTATCTGGATCACAACCAAAGGAACGGAACCAGCGGAGATGCCGGTTGACGATTCTCCAGTTTGTGACAAATAAAGTACATACTTCACCGGTGCGTTTTTAAAGGCACTAAGTATATTTAAAATTGAAATGAAGTGACCGGACAAAACATTAATATCTTGTCTTCATACGATCTGCAATGAAACACAAGTGGCAGTAAATTTAGAAATCACTGCCACCTGTTTTTTATGTGCATTTTCCGTACCGTCCCAACTTTTTCTGCGTTGTGGTTGTATCAATGCAGGGACAAACCGCAAAATTGCAAAGCATTGACGAAATCTTCATTAGAAGCCATTTCATAAAATATGGGATTGCTTCATGAAAGGCATTCAAACATGACAATAAATTAAAAAATGACATGAAAAAAGAGGAGCGAATAACGCGTTTTGCGTCAACTTCATCAGATTCGCTCTATGCTGATAAACCCAAGGTGCGTCTTTTTTTTAAAACCATCAGGTGTTCAAATAGAAGTGACTTCTTCAGTAGAAAAATACTCAGCCACTGAAACCTTTCCCAACAGAGCTCCTTCCTGCCCCTCCCTTATGTAGGAAGGTGGATTGTGAATGGCTTTTTACATTTTTTTTTCCTCCCTGTCTTGTGATGAGTCTAACTTGTGGTATCAGCACATCCTCTGCATTTTTAAAGATGAAATTTCCAGTATGTAGTGCATCTCTTCACACTGTGTATCAACTCATCCTCTGTGTATGAGAATTCAATTTATTGATGAAACATTTTGAGAATATGTTTTGTATCTAATCTCGAGAGGAAATAGCCTTCGGCTCTTTGTATGTTTTTTGAGTCCCCTATTAGTGTCTTTGCAGTGTTATATTTTTGTATATTTGTGTATTCTGATATCGAGTCCGTTTCCTGTCAATCAACACCTGATGGTTTTAAAAAGACGCACCTGCTGTTTATCAGCGTAGAGCGAATCAGGTGAAGCTGATGCGAAACGCATTATTCGCTCCCCTTTTTTACAAGTAATTTTTGAAGAAAAGTGCTGCCAAGAGTAGCCTGGTGTGTGCTGGTATTTTGTCTTATTGTTTATGAAATTTCCCTGCACCAGCTGACACCCAGGATGCATTGCTGTGCACGGGGGATCCAGAGTTTATGACAATAGATTCATTCAATAATATAGTTCTAGCATTAGATTAAAGTTATTGTGTGTATTATTGTTGATTATAAAATGTGGCTATTTTTCTTAATTTTTGTCGAGGTAGCCAATGATTCCGCTCCAAACTGCATTTAACCCTTGACCGTAATGCCTTTGCATTCCTAAGTAGTTACTATATTCAGACCAATCAAAACATTTGTTTAAGGTTTCAATTTGTTGCTGTCCTGTCTTAACCAATCAGAACAAGCTTTATGCATTACATTTGCATGATGACATGGCATAGCTACACTCCAAAATTTTTTTGCGTTTTTCCCAGGACTTTGTAGAATGGCATGTATGGCCTGTAATGATCAAATTTGTCTTGACTGCTTCCCCAACCACGTGGAATGCCACAGGAAATTCTAATTACAAAGCATGGAGGAGCTCTAGCTTTATTGAACTTTATTCTTCACATTTACCTTTATTTTCTTTGTTGCATTATACATAATAAACCCTGCTGTCAGTAAGAGAAGTATACAACTCCCTCGAGTGACATTAGCAAGTTAGCATAAAATAATTTTTGAGCACCTAGTTGTCAAACCGAAGATTTCTTTGCAAATATGCAAGTACTCTGGAGTCTTATCAGATTTTTTAAAGATCTCTTTATAATTTTATCAATTAAAATTCTGATCAGATGCCAGTCATGACCTTAGTTTTACAAGGTTCTACTTGCCCCAGAAACACAGGATAGAACCTTATAATACTGAGGTCACAAAGTGTCCTACAACATTTCTTGAGACATAATGTTGTTTAACGCAGTACTTGTGACAGTATTATAAAAAGTAGCTAACGAGCTGAAACTGCCTTAGGACTGAGGGGCTTGGCATGTATTTCTGCATCGATCCATTTCCACGCTATAAAATGTGGTGCTTTTGTGATTTAACAACCAATCACCTCCAGATTGATCATGAGAGGGATTAAGTAAGTTTTGTTGCATTCTATTGATTAAATTTCCCTGTGGTTGGCCATCGAATGAGAGCAGGCTGGGAATGTCTCAGTTACAGAGGAGGCCTTCCTCACCAGAAAATCAGTCTTTAATGAAGAGCAAACAGAGTGAGTCAGCACTGCCTGCTGCGCTGCTCCTGCCCTCACGCACGCTCGCTGATCTCACTTGTTTTTAAGCAGAGCTTACAGTAACAAAGGTGAGCCTTGTTCTCAGTCACATGCGAAAGGTAAAAAAGACACTAAAGTTAGAGATAATTCAGCCTTTGTATATGAAAGCTCTTGACGTCTTGCAGTAACTGAGAGGGACAGTCAGACTAGTCGATGGGCTAAACCAGAGACTGACGGATTGGGGTCTGTCAGCTTAGGGATATGGTTAGCAGCAACAGGAAGCACCACCTCAGCTCATTCCAATTGGCGGTCGTGTTCATTATGGGAAATAATGATACAAAGGCATTTTTAGCCTGTTACCAGCTGAAAAAAATGTCAACAAGTCATTTAGGACCTTCCTAAAAGGCACAACTTTTAATCTGACAAAATTTTGTACACCAATATTTTCTTCTTGATCCATACAAAACACATTACGAGGCCAGACAACAAACATAGAATTTTTTAAAAAGGCTGCTCCTAATGATACACTTATAATGATACACCAGAATATTTTTCAGCACTTCAACAGGTAATGTTGGCGATCCTACTTTGCCATCCCAGATCTACAGCATACCATTACGGCTTTATCCACCGAATCCATTCCTGTTGGCATGTCTATCACCTACAGAATCTCTGGCCAAATGGCGGTGGATCACTAACCAGTGCAAATGTTTTAAATGTTTTGCACTTTCCATTCCTTTTGCCAATCAGGCTAAGGGTGCTGCAGGCTGCGAATACGCAGCTTATGATGTGTGGCTCAGCTTTTGGTATCTTCTTTCTTTCGCTCCTGTCCCGCTAAGCTTGGACATGTGATCATAAATTAGAGAAAGGTCACAATGTGGAACAGTTTGCCTGGCCATGCCATGAAGGTAGAAACCAGACAAGTTACAGTGCTACATACCATCTAGATCTTAAGTATCCTATTATGTTAGGGTCACTTTAGTGGTGGATAAAAAAGCAGAGCTTTGTTCTACTAAACAGCCAGTTGTTATCACTGTTTTGTTATGTTATCCAGTCGTGATCATTGTTTTGTTATGTTATCCCTGTTCTGGACTCACCTGTTAGCTGGAGAATAGGACCTGGCCTCCTGTCCCTCCATCCCCAGGCTGCCCCAGCTGCTGCTGGTTCCCTGACTGTCAACAGAGGAACAGAGCATGCGTGTGATTGGCTGGAACAAAAATCCACATACACTCAGGCACCATCCTAATCAGTGAGCAGGGAGATGGTCTCAAACCCAGTTTGAATAAATAAGGAAAAAAAACATTCCTGCTGTCAGGACGCCTTTCATTTTTAGTATCTCAGCACATCCTTTGGTTTTACTTTTGGATCAGTGGCTTTTTCTTAATCTAGAGGTTCAAACACTGGACAAAGCTGTCAGACAAAATGGCATCACACACAGATCATCATATTTGAGAAAGCCTTCTTGAATCTGGCAGCGGATTACAAGGTCTGACAGCTGACGTCCTTACTGTGAGACCGATCTCATCGCAATGCCTGTGAAACGTATGTGAAGAGCCTGTGACCAGGCTGGGGCTTTGAAATGTCTGATTAGAAGCTGACAGAATCATTCATTTTCATAAAGATTTCCAGTCCTTTGAGAGGAAAAAAAAAAAAAAAAACAGTTCCAGGCCATTCATTCCAGAGAGAGCAAATGACTCAAACTTAGACAGAGGAGAACAAGCCCTGTTCAGAGCGGAGTGAAGGAGTGGGGACTGGGATTTCTCTGAAGAGAAAGAATGCTTCTGAGCCCCAGACTCTGCCTTTCTGGACAGTATCTTTCTTTAACAAATCTTAGCTGCTTTTGGCACAAAAATGCACAATCAAATATTACTGGCAGTCACTGGAAATTGTGAAACAACCTCCACTTAAATTGTATGAGAAACACAAATTATATGAATATTCTTCATATTTGGACATAAAAAGACAAGCGAGTTCCAAAAAACATAAATTTTCTCTCCTGGAAATAAATTGGAAGACGGCCAGTTTTAAACACATCAGCCTCACTGAAAAGCCGGGCAAACTCGTGTAATGTTTTGGTCTAGATGTCATTCTTGAAGAAAGGTTCTTTCAAGAATGAATAGCTTATCAATATGAAAACATCTGAAATGACAGGCAGAATGCCAGTTACCTTATCGCGTTTACTTCCGGTTTGGCCAACTCAGTGAAAACAAACGCGTGTGGTCTGTGTTTACCACTCCAACAGTCATTCTCAGACTTCACTTATAACAGCAGAAACATGCCAAAATTGTGTGGTCAAGTACTGAGTGTGAAGGAGGGAGTGTTGAGTTGGTGCATGAGGACGTGTGTACAAGCGAGAAAATCACTAGCTAAATCATATTAAAAACTATGAAAGACCTGGGGATAGTATTTCTAATAACTTAAGTCCAGTAACTGGTCTCTTCGATTCCAACCATAATTGTAGCATTTACAGTCAGATCATAGCACCTTGGTTGAGCGCAGAACGGTACAGGCCAGTAGTTAACAATAGAGACACGGTGGGTTAAGTGATGGTTTTCAGGTGTAAAGTTTCTGAGTTCGTGTCCTGGCGTTCTTGGGAAAAATACTTCACTCCCTCAGTGCCTCACTCCAGCCAGGTATATGACTTAGTACCAGCAAATTGCTAGAGAAACCTGACTAAATGCCAGAGGAAGCCAGCGGTGACCTAGTATCCCATCCAGAGGCAGTAGCAATACTGCTAGCCGTTTCATGCTACAAATACTGACGTAGCTGCAGGGATTAGCAGCAGCCTGATGAGTCACTTAGCTTGGGACAGGCTTTACCTAATCTTATATTTAACAGTACAGGAGAGACATACTATCAACATGGCCATCTGAATGTAGACTAGTTTCCAAGAAATACATGGTAATGCAATCATTGACTATTTCTAATGAAAACAATTGATTAGCGAGGGATCACAGCAATCACTGCAGTGTCTGTGAGGTGATTCAAATCTGGAGGTTCAGTTGCACCAGAGGGCGACAGCGTTTTAGTTCCCTGCCATCTGAAGGTGCAAATAGAGATTTCTTTTAATGTTTAATATTATGTACCATGGAGGATGAAATGCCAAAATTCCTCACAATTTTACATTGAGAAAAGGTACTTTTACATTCTTAAACTATTTGCCCGTGCAGTCTTTCACAGTGTGGTGAAGCTCTTGCCATCTTTACTTCTGAAAGACTTTTTATACCCAGTCAGGTTACTGACCGTTTGCCAATTAACCTAATTAACAGTGAGATGATCCATCAGGCATATTTTTTTAACACCATAAAACATTTATAGCCTTTTATAGCCCCCTCTCAACATGTTGCTGCCATCAACTTAAATATTACCAGATATTTTTCTAAAAACAATATTATTTCTAAGTTTCAAAACATGATATATTGTCTTCATGCTATTGATAATTAAATATAGGGTTCAAGTGATTTGCAAATTATTGCATTGTTTTAATTTACACATTTTACACAGCATCCCAACTTTTTTAAAAAATGGGGTTGTACAGTCTAGTTAATCTGGATGATGTAAACTGAAAGTCTGGGCTCACAACTGACATTTAGTCATGGTAAATCTGTTTCAAGGACCTCTATTAGTTAAGACAATTTAGATTCTAAATACTGTTACGGAAAACAAAAGCATTTTCACCAAGGAGACGTAACTGTGTCGACATGTTTACAGTCAAGTTTGGCGATGAGCTCACTTATATGAACTTTTAACGAACTACTCTACTGTCATCCTTCTTCTTGTGGGAGGTGGGTTAGCGCAGTGGGAAGTGTGTCGGGCTTGAGACCACAAAGTACTGGGTTGAAATCCTGGCTGGGGTTGCAGAAATTTCTCTGCAGAAGTCATTTCTGGCATTGCAGACTGTCGGGACATTTAAAGACTGTCAGGGTAGCTACACATGGTGAAATTATGGCACAGTGGGACTGGACCTTTTGCTGCCAGTGCCCATTCACTGCTCGGGGGTTCCACAACAGCCTTGCATCAGAACTGCCCCATTGAGGATGATCAGATTTCCTCCACCATCTAAACTGAGCTGTTGCTGAAAATTTTGTCAAGCCACCTACAGATCAAACTCCACCACCGCACTTCCACTTCTTCTCATACCCACTCTTGCAGCTTTTTTTTTTTTTTTTTGCATGGAAAAATTTCACCCAGTTGCCCCCGCCAAGGAGGTTATGTTTTCGCTTCTGTTTGTTCATTTATTTGTTTGTCTGTCTGCTAGCAGGATATCTCAAAAACGGTTGCACAGGGTTTAACCAAACTTTGCAGGATGTTAAAGTAGCACAACAAGTGATTAAATTTAGGCATATCTAGGCCAAAGTACGGCTGAGATATAAGCCAAAGTTCAAATCCGGCTATGCTGGCAGAGGTATGGGCTCTCGCGAGCCCAGCTCTAGTTATTTTCTGCAGTTGTAGTTGTTGTGTATCTAAATATCACTCCTGGCTGTTAATTCCTTTTACCCATTTCACGGAGCTACTTATTGCAGCATAATTCCGTCAACATAAAATCAGCGACATCCATGCATGATGTTTAGCATGGGGGTTTAGTCGTCTCTGAATGAATGGGGTTCCATGGTTGTGGAGCGGTACTGATGACACTGCCTTCCTCTTATCATTATAAACTACTCGTCAAGTAGGCGTACACTCGGGCTGCCCTTGACCTAGATGGAAACGGGTAGTGACCTCATAGCCTCATTTTCATGACGGGACACTCAAACGCCTCTGGGTAATTTCCTATTCTCCACATAGATGACAGATGGATAGATAGGCAGACAGACACACAGACAGACAGATCTATAGTGCTGTGAAAAAGTATTTGCCCCCTTCCCGATTTCTTCTGTTTCTGCTCATTTGTCACATTATTCTCAAAATAAATTTAATATCAAACAAAGAAAATCTGAGTAAACCCAAAGCCAGTATCACCCATATGAAAAAATGATCACCCCTTAAACCTAATAACTGGCTGCGCCACCAGTTATTAGTCTCTAATATCTGGCAATGAGTCTTTTACATCGCCCTGGAAAAATTTTAGCCCACTCTTCTTTGCAGAATTTTTAAAATTCCGCAACATTGGGGGATTTTCGAGCATGAACTACCAGTTTAACTTCATGCCACAGCATCTCAATTGGATTCAAGCAATCACTGCGACTATGCCACTCCCAATCCTTAATTTTGTTTCTTTTCAGCCATTCCGACGTAGACTCGTTTTGAATGGCTCAAATTATTGTCCTGTTCCAGAACCCAACAGCATTGAGCTTTAGGTCAAGAACTGATGGCTGGACATTGTTTTGTAAGAATTTTCTGGTAGAAAGCAGAATTCATGGTACCATCAGGTATGGGAAGTCACACAGGTCCTGAAACAGCAAAGCAGCCCCAGACCATCACAACCACTGTATTTGGCTGTTAGTATGGTGTTATCATCATAGAATGTTGTATTAGCTTTACCCCAGACATAACAAGACCCAAGTCTTCCAAAAAGTTCCAATTTTGACTCATCAGTCTACAGAATGTTACCCCAAAAGTCTTGGTGGCAATCAACATTTATTTTTTGGCAAATGTGAGACGAGTCTTTGTTTTCTTTTTGGTCAACAGTGGTTTTTGCCTTGCAGATCTCCAATGAATGCCATTTTTGCCCAGTCTCTTTCTAACTGTGGAATCCCGAACACTGACCTTAACTTAGGCAAGTGCTGGCAGCAGTTCATTATATACAAGTCTGAGGTTTTTTGTGACCTCCTGAAGGAGTTGTCCACTCCTGGAAAGGCTCATTACTGTTGCAAGTTTTCTCCATTTTTAGATAATTTATCTCACCATGGTTTGCTGGAGTCCTAGAGCCCGTAAAACAGCATTCTTACCCTTTACAGAGTGTCAGCGACTTACTCGTCCCTTCCTGAATTTTCATATCACAGCATCATGTGCTGCGTTTTGCCTCCTTCATACTGACACACAGGATCTATTCAACTGATAATTAAATTTAACAGGGCTGGCAGTGATCATGTCTGAGTTCGTCTAGAGAAATTGAAACCAATTATGCGTTATAATCGGTTTACTTCATAATTAATAGGGCAATTACTTATTCCACATAAAGATAGCCTTATTCTTTCACTAAATTACTTGATCAATTCAAATCTGCAATTAGTGCTTACTCTGGTTAGCTTTGTCTAATACCAAGACTAGTTTGATGATCAGCACCATTTCAGTAGGACGACCTAGCAAAAACAGAAGAAATCGGTAGGGGGCTAATACTGTTTCACATCTCTGTAGACTACCCACAGTAATGCAGAATTGGCCACTTCAGCGCCAAACCTCTCAGCGGCTCTGAATGCAGCCATGTGAATAGGCCACGCGAGGCTTAAAGCCGGCCAAGTCATACTGGCAGCACGGAGCAGGTGCATCCCCTACCTGTCGCTCAGGTGCAGGAAGCTGCTGCTCTCGTCCAGGTGCTCATCCTCAAAGCTCAGGTTGGACCAGCTGCCCAGGCTGTCTTCCCTGGTGCTGCGGCTGAGCCGACGGCTGCGATGCGACTCTGACAAGCATGTCCCATCTCCTGCCTCAGGGCTGGGGAGGAAATCACGTGTGGTCAGCAGGCACCGCATGGGGGGGGAGGAGGGGGCAGGAGAAAGTTTGAATTGGATATTTCTGCACGAGCTGTTCAAAATGCATGATTACCCTTTCAATGAAGTCACATAAGAATTAATAGAACAATTTCAATATACTGTGGGCTATTTGGAAATGTAAAAAAAAGTAAGCATAAATCTTTTAAACTTTGGACAATAATGAAGCCAATAGTCTATTCAGTTTCGTAGTCAAATTGTGAGGAAATAATTGAGCAATGGTTACAAACTGAGATTGCTGTCATCTATGGGCCCCCAGGTACCAGGAAAAGGGTTCCAGAATGGGAACCAGCAAATTTATACCACAATAAAGTGACTGCTCTCTACAGTAAACTGTCTATGTTCATTGGGCACAGAAAATGAATGGAGGAGAAGACTAATGAATGAACCACAGGGGGCTTTGGAGGGAAAATGAAGTGATAACAATGGAAGGGGGTAGTGGGGAAGGCTGTGTGCATACAGAGGTGGGAGAGGGGGGAGAATTCGGTCTTCCTTCGTAACTTCTACCACCAGGCCAATTTAAACCATAATTTCCTTTTCATAAGCACAAGAACATGAGCACAACAGGAATATAGAATAATTTTCACATTTCACCAATAGCAGACACTTTAGATCAACAAATTCACATTTTTTTGCAGATTTTTGCATTGCAGAATGCAGATTTTTCAATAAAAGCTGGTAATTTTTTTTTTTACCTGATTTTAATGGTCTGGGGGACGTTGGACATAACGGATGTCATGATATCATTGGCGACACTCTCGGCGAAGCTGGCACCATCGTGCCCGATCCCACTGTCAACATTCAGGCTGGTGTTGCTCAGCTCCTTCCTGGCTTTCTCCATTGCTGATGACACCATTGCCTCTGCAAACTCTGCCCTCTTCACTGAGTTGATGTAGATCTGTGGAATATCACAGCCACACATCCTGGTATGGCTACTGCAGTGATCTGACACTACTTCATAGTCCAGGCTTCTCTTTCGACTAATTTCTCTATTCTTGGGCCTGGATATACTCTCGCAATAGCAACAACTTTTATCAGCTAATGATGCACTCAAAGCTCCCACTGACAGCTGGTGGGTTTGAGAATGTCTGTTCGCTTCCATGCTGTCCTTTGTAGGCTGACGACATGATGTTATTGCCAGCTCCAAGGTGTCATCAACAATTTTCTTAGCGTAGTGTTCAATGACTTTCATGACAAAACCACTTTTAGTCTCCTCATTTAAGCACCCCATACTGTGGTACTGCTTGGGCTTCTCTTTGCATGGCTCTGAAAACCTCAAGCATGTGGGGTCATCTTCAACCGTGGACTTTCTGTACAGACAAGAGTCCGTCAGTGACTTGGGCAGCAGTACGGAAGATGGTCTGAGCTTCCTAGAGACATCACAGATGATGTTGCAGGCCAAAGATTCTGCAAAAACTACAAGTTCCATGTTCCCCCGTCTGTCAGTGTTTCTCACCCCCCGGCATATACGCTGCACTGCCTTGCTAGAGGCATTCTCAAACGGCATCTCTAAATCGATGCATCTACAGGACTTGCATGCAGCATGACCATCCCTAAACCTAAGAGGGTCCAGTCCCAGTTTTGTCCGCTGTCTAGGCCTCACTGCAGCCTGGGCTAGTCCTGTTTTAATGGATTGGTAGGCTAGACGGCTTGCGTACTGATCCAAAACAAGCTCTCTTTGGCCATCTTCTTTTTTCAGAACAGTAATTGAGGAAACACCACCCTTATCTTTATGAGTCTCAGTGTTGAAGTCTTCAGAGAAGCCTCCAAACTCAGAGTTCTGAATGCTAATGACTGAAGACAGAAGATCGCTCGACCAATGGTCCACCATATTAGTCAGCCTGAAGTCTCCATAGTCCAGGGGGCTGACTCCTCCTATATTTTGTGAGGCTTGGTGCTTGCAGTGACTGACATTCATCATCTTACTTACATCAGCGATGACCTCCCCCGCCACTTCCCCAGCGTAGGCCCACAGTGACTTTAAAGTGTCCTCAGAAAATCGTGCAAAGTGCCCAGGAAGAGCACCTTTCTGATCGCTACCATTCAACTTCACTTTGTCTTCCAATCCAAAACTCTCCATCTCCGTAGCCATGGAAATAATGTGACTCGCCAAACGTCCAGCGTAACAGAGGGCTCCCTGTCCCATTCTGTAATTGGTTTCCCCTAGAGGGCTTAACTCACCCTGGCCACATTTGAAAGCAGTTCCAGGTCCACTATTATACTCTTGGCTATCTTGATTATGCTCCGCACCACCAGCCTCATCAGAGATGGACCTCATGAGCTTCATTATAAAGTCTCCCTTCCCAATCTCCTCCCCAATGGGCAGGTCCCGAGGAGTGGAAGGAGGCGAGGTTGGAAAGAACTCATAAACATGCTCGCCGTTGAGCGTCTTGGATAACTGCTCGGCTCGTTTATCCTGGGGCAATGAAGGATTGTGCTGAGGGATAGAGGGCGTTCCACTGTCCATCCTCCCACTGCTGCTAAGCAGCGCATCAGGTAAAGTCGTTTTACAACCACGTCCAGCCAGTTCAAAGCCAAGCACCCCTAAAGAATCCTTCATAGACAGCGGACCCCTCTCCAAAGATATTTCTCCAATTTGGCCCTTCAAATGGGTATTAATGAGTGGCTTTGCTGATGACAGGGAGGTCTGAACAGTAATACTTTCTTTATTGAGATAAGCAGCATCTTGTGGATCAATGGATTTAACTTGAGATGCCAATGGATGCAACACAGTGTCCTGTGAAGTGGCAGAATACATTTCCGGTTGTTGTCTGGCAGTATTTTGGCATTTAGACTCGGAGAGGGGTGAGATGTTTGAAATCACTTTCCCTGATGTGTGCCTTGAAGGACTGATCTGTTGAGACGAGGGGATGCCGATTCCAATTCTCCGGCTCAAACATTCCACAAAACCCCCCGCCCCTTTTGTGACTTCAGTGGCAGAAGAAAGCTTGTAATCTTCACCACAGATTGTGTCCACTATGTTCACAGTGAGGCTGGAAACTTTATTCTTCCTGAACAATGTGGCCCCAGAAACCTTCTCATAAGTTGTGAAGCTTCTTGCTCCTTCCGATACACCCTCCTCATAATAGTCCTCACTTCTTTGACTAACACTAGGCTGAAGGTTTTTTTGAACTCCTGCAGATGAGTCTGATACCAGTGCCATCATCTCACACGGATCAGAAAAATAACCCTTCCTAGGACCAGCCTGTGATGTTTGGCAGACACTCGATTTATACTGACAGGTTTCTGCTGGGTTATGCAATGGAGAGATGCCTTTACCCGCGGCAGGGACTGGAATACAACTGGCAATTCCAGACATGCAGAACAGAGCTTTTCCCACAGAGCAGCCATTTTCAGCCTCAGAATTCACTGACTTTGCTGTGCAGGATAACCCAAAATAACTTGTGGCAGCGTTGCAAGTCCTTGTAGTCTTAGTGGTGTCCTCAGCGCTGACATAGCAGATGTTGTCCAGAGACATGCAAATGGTGGGCTTGGTGGTAGAGGTCACATCTGCTTGCGATAACTCAATGAAGGCCTCTTGCAGGACAGATTCGGAGAGGTCTGAGGCATATACAGAAACCACCTTTTCCTCCTCCTGGACAGACCTCTCACTCAAGGTTAAGGGCGTGGATGAGTGAGAAAATTGGCAAACCTCCATGATGCCCTCAAACACCAGTTCCTCCGCAAGATCGGCCGCGAACCTGGCAACTGTGTTGTTGAAAATTTGTTTCTTAACAAAGTGGAATTCCTTCAGGGCTCCAGACACTGCCTCTCCGACCAGAAAGCCCGCTAAGCCATTGACGGCATGTTCCTTTAGTATGTGTGCACGTTTCATGCCAATCTCTTGAAAGGCCATTTGAAATACTGAGGATGTTAGCCTGGCAGCTAGATGGCACAGAGTGGTGGTGCAAGAGGCCAAACCTTTTTGCAGATCCCTGAGGGCACTGCCAAGGCTCATGTCCACCAGGTCCGTGGCAAATTTCTGTATTCCTTCTTTAAGAGATTGGCATTTTTGGGATTGGGATATAGTTACTGCTTCCTGGATTTCCGATAGCTTCATCATGTGCCCATTGCTGTTTTTAAACTCTTTATGACAAACGCAGCTCAGGTTTTTATTTCCGGTCATGTCAATTAGAGATGAATGCCCACGGACTGAACGGAGCATCTCCCTTGATATGTTGCTAGCAAAATCTAAGTATTTTTGGTAGAGGGTACAGTGGTCATTGGGCTTGGCAAGTTCTGAGCAGTCATCATATCTCTTCCAGAAATACGGTATGCTTGTACCATCTCTCATAGGGCTGAAGGCTGAAGATTTTTCTAGACTGAGGAGAGTCCCATTTTCTTCATACGAGGGTTTTACCCGGTGTGGAGAATCTGGAACATCAGGGCAGATACCAAATGGTGATAATGGTTTGAGAGGAGTAGGTCTCTTGACGTTAACAGGAAAGGCAGGTAGGTCAAATCTCTGGAGGTTCACGGCTGTTGTCACAGCAAATGAAGCAAAGTCCCCAGGAAAAGCACTTTTATGCATCTGTCCGGCATTGTTTAATTCCTTTGGTGGCTCCGAGGTGCTCTCGAAAGCTTGGTCCAGGTCATCAAAGCGTTCGAAACTGTCGAAAAATTCGCTCACTTCAGAATCAGAACTTTCCACTCCGTCTTTCAGTATGGGGATCTTTGGAATGTTTAACTTTGCTCGCAGGCTTTTCTGATAGCCTGCCTCATCCAGAAAGATGACGGGACTGGGGCTTGAGCAGTCAGAATCCTCAGACTCGGTGGGCGGGGCCGAGAACACACACCCTTTCCCAGGACCACTGGGGCTGACTAGGCTCCACTGTCTCACTGGCCCACAGGAATGGGCCTGTATCGAGCTCTGGGCCAACAGCAACTGTCCTGAGCATGCGGTCTGATTAACTGATGACACTGAGCCATGGGAGGCATAAATGATGCTGGATTCTAGTTTTTCTTGACGGTGAGAAGATACAGTTTGGGAGACACTGTCTTGCTGGCTGTGAGGACTTAAATGACCAGCCGCTACGAGAGGAGAGACAAGAATTTCCATCAGAAAGGGGATTCAGGATCAATAATTCAAAGAATGAGACAATGAGATGTTGTGAAACTAGAAAATGCATTTAATTTAAATGCTCATGAAAAATTCTGAAAGGTTCGTTTCATTCAACAATGTTGCATTTTCTCAGATTTCAAAAGGTTAATTTATTTCAACTGTGGTCCTTGACGGCAAAATAGATAAATGCTAGCTGATAAACTATGACCAAGTCCACACAAAACCTCTGAAAATATAATGAGGGAAATTGTTCAAATGGTGGAGGCGGAAACTAATCTTTGACTGGATATGATGTTGGGCACTGCCATCTAGCAGTGGCTACAGGAAGGGGAAGTGTAATGAAAACACCTTGAGAGGGAAAATCCCTGATGTGTTGTAATCACAAGAATAATAAAGACAATTCAAATCTTTTCATCATTTTAATCTCATCTGACAGAAAAGATAAATGAAAATGCACTGCATGACCGAAAGTATGGAGACACTCCTTAGTTTGAGGCTGTTTTTCATTGCAAGGCCTCTTCCCTAAAGGAAAATCATAACATGATGGCATGCATTGACATTCCAGATGATTCTGGGCCTCCGAGATTTTGCAGAGGGCCTCCTCCTGTTGCAGCAAGACAATGCTCCCACATACAGAACAAGGTCCCTACTAGCCCATGATTTAGGAATGAGACGTTTGATGAGCGAGTGTCCTCATATTTGCGGCCATGTATGGCACATCTTCCTGGCACTGATACTCACACAAACCATCAACATTCAGCCAAAGATATCCCCTTCAGAGTATTCCTGATATATACACAAATGCATTTCTGGTATAAAATACATACAAATGTAAACAAATGCTCTTATTGTTTTTCAGTCACCACTTAAAGGACAAATTCTCATTTCCCATTCATGGGCTGCAACACAATAGTCTGAGTCATTTATACACCAACCTGCATATGTAGCATAAATGGTAGAATCTACAGGTCACTAGATGTATGTGACTAAATAATAAGCTTGTTTTAGAGAGTCAACCACACACGTCACCTCCAGCTTCGCCTTTCTCTAGACGATCCAGAGCGGTGACGAAATCGTCCTCGATGGAGGAGATGGACTGGTTGGTGTCGTCGTCCTCAGCTGGGCTGGTGAGTGGGATAGACCTCTGCACGCACCGCAGCTCCAAGGCGTGCTGGAAACAGGCCATATAGCGGCTCAAAAGAGCCAAGATGGCCGCCGGGCCGCATAAATGGGAGTGGGGACGTCGCAGGACGCAGACAGCTCGACTCCAACAGGTCTTCTACAGCACAGCAAGACAGACAGAGTACAGGTCAGTGTTTGTGCAGAGGCTCGAATGAAAGAGAACCACAGCTGTTCCACAGGATTGGTTCAGGTGAGGCTCTTTAAAGCAAGAGATGAAGAGTCCATGTGTCGTAAAGAATAAGTTCCTGTTCATGTCCTGTTTCTACTGCCCATTATCGAACAGCTAATCCACAAATAATTCTGCCTCCAGGCTGAGTTATTATGCTGATTAGCTAATCCTGAAAGTTGGAACGAAATACTAGGGACCTAAATTGCCAAAATATGAATTTTTCACCTCTGCTCATGCAGTACACCACCCACAATGCCGTGCGTCTCAAAGTGGGAGGGGTGTCTTCTAGTCTTTGTGACAATGGGCCAGTGCTGGTGCCTGGGAGACTGAAAGACTAGATCTTTCCAGTTCAACCAGGGATGTGCCACTGGGAGTTTCTTTTTTTCAAAGATGCCATGGGAGAGGAGAGATGCCAAATAGAACAGCTCCAAGTAGTGAGAGCAAGAGAGATAGACCGAAGTAAAGCCCCAAGAGCAATTTTGGAACTAAGGGCCTCGTTCAAAGGCCAAACAGCAGAGTTCTTCCAATCCCTACTTCATTTATCCAGATGCAAGTCAGAATCCCAAGCCCCACCAATGGCACAAGCAGAAACTCTACAGTTGCCAGTCAGACAGAAATCCGCTTGGCTCCCCCGCCATCCCAATTAAAAAAAAAAAAAAAAAAGAAATCCTACTTTCTGCTGACTCGTGCCCAGAAGACACCTGCATTAAGGCCATACATTTTTCCACAGTACAATCTTCATTGACTTTATAGATTCAGAATTTTTTTTTCTTCAGTGTGATCATTTTGTGTTGTGTTTGTAATCAGCAATAAGTAGTTCAACATGTCACAGTGTACTAAATAGCTTAATGCCACTCGGGTTATGACCACAGCTGCACTTTGTCCCGCTGTTGCAAGCAGCCACTCGGCTGAACAAAACCGCGCTCTGGGCGAGATCCGGAAATGAGAAAAGTTACCGTAAAAACAATACAACGTGTTTACTGAGAGGGGGTATCATTCTCTTCTCACCTGTATAACACTGCTGTGCGTTTCTAGACGTTTCTCTTCAAGGAGAAGTACCTCTTCATCCTTCAAGCTGTGCACATGCAGTGGCTTCAGAGACTCCAGTAGGTCCATAGGGACAGACGGTACAGCCTGTGTATCAAAGGGATGGAAACTTCACTGCTTTATAAATAAAAACAGCCGGCCAAGCAGGATTGCAAAGCAGTTTCCTATCCCAATGAATGGCTTTGATCCAGTAATCATACCAGACAGCGGCCTTAATGACATTTAACAAAAAAAGATAAACAAAGGACTTCAACCTGGTGTTCATTCCTCTGGCTGACCGTGATTATGTTACAATAGACTGGCACCAGGAAGTGAATACGATGTGGAAACTAAAGAGTGCGCAAAAATGAACTGAATATGTAAAAGCCTTAACGTCAAAAAAGCAGTCAGGAGGGGCTCTTACCTGTAGTGTGAAATTATCAGCTTCGGCTACACTGGGCAAACACACGAAATCAATCTGCAAAAGATTTCAGAAAATACAGATAAAACCATTTATCACAGAGTAGTTACAGAACAAAAAGGGAACAAGATGGCTCGATGATGGAAGACATAAATCAATCATATTTTATAAGGGAATTAAATTTTGAGGTTTCGTGTAAAGAGCAGAAATGCCTGTGCACCACTGCCTGATGACGGGAAAAAACTCAGTGAATCGGATTTCTCAGCTGTGCTTGGACAGAGCTGAAGCTTGTTACAACTCAAGCTTATGCTTTTAAGAGCCACACTCTGCGGTTGTGGTAAGACTGCGCTTGTTGGCTGCACTGTTCTCAGACGGCGTCCGACTCGATTCCCGCCAAATCTGCTGCCGGCGCCTGGTTTAAACACATAGCAAAAGCCCGGGGTTGGTAGGTGGGTGTGAAAAGCACACCTGCAGCTCACACTTACCCGCCCATGGTGTCCTGTTCACACCACTGACCCCAGGGCCTGTTAATCACGAGAGCCCCTCCCGCCACAGAGTCACTATCATGACCTCACATACTGTGTGGCAGGGGACTCTTTACAGGTTGTAGAGGGAATTGCATAAAAAGAGGCCTTATTATTAGGTAAATGCCATGTTAAAGATAAGTATTAATCTAGCGAGACCTCTCCTTGAAGTTGTCATAAGACAATAATAAAAAGAGATGTACACTTAAGGCACGCTAGTAATTCAACACTCGTGTAACATACTTCTTGAATGAGCCAGAGACTACTTCCTGAAGTGGCGACTGGATTTCAAACTGTCCCTGATGCATCTCTGACGGATGTACCAGAGATGTGCTGTGTGCCACTGATGGGGGACGGGGGGTAAGCCCCCAGAAACTGAAAACTTTTCATATTTCAGCATTTTAAAAAAATCACTTCTGGAGACTAAATGCTAAATATGTAAATGAAAGAAGCAGTTCCAAACGGTTTTGCTGTTAAAGCTGATTTAGTTCCAGTACATACTCTTTTAATCACAGCTCATAGGATGTTCCAGTGAAACAAACTAAAAAAGGAATTGCCGCACTTAACTTGCTAGAGCAAACAACCAAGCATCAAAAAACATCATTTGAGAGAGTGAGAGAAGTTCGAGGCCACTGAGGTCCAAACATCAGAAAGAATGATTTGGCAGGAATTTGATTTGGCCTGTCAGGCATTCGACGGCGATGCAGAAGGTTGGCGGTTCATCCCTTCAGCTGTTGACTTACGTGCAGACCGCCGTATTGCTCTGCTGGGATTCCACCCTTGTTTTGTTTGACTGACTGTAGGCCCTTATAGATAAGAGAGACCGCCTAATAACTCCCATACAGTACTGTGCGAAAGTCTTAGGCACCCTACACTTTTTTAAATTCTAATCTGTGTTTGATGTTTACTTTTTGTTTCCATATTAGAGTTCCTGAAGATAAAAAGTAAATTCGAAATTCCAAATGCTAATTTAAAGGAACGTTTCAAAAATAAATGTTTGTATTCCATTAAAAATAGTTGATACAAATATTATAGTCTTGACAGAGCCTTGATGTCAACATCATCATGGCTGTCTGGAATTACTAGGAGGGACAGACGCAAGTGAGACAGTCAGTCTGCAGGAGAACGGTGGCAAGTTCTCCACTCTGTTTGGGACAAGCAAAAAGCCAATCATCTTATAAACTGTAGCACAACAGGACAGTGTCCCAAAATATTTTGGCAAAGGGTAGTCACACCAAATATTGATTTGATTTAGTTTTTAATAGTATACAGCTCTATTTAGTACATTTTTCAGTTATTAGAAACTTTTTATTTCATCATTTTTGCAAGTATATTTGCCCTCAGAAATGCTTTAAATGTGCTGAAGACTTTTGCACAGTAACGTATATTATAAAGTCTGTCCGCCGGGGTAAATGGGCTAGAGGGGGTGTTGCAGTTGGCAGGATTTCAACGAGATGTGACACGCACCTCCACTGGATGGCTTGGCCCTGCGCTCCGCTCGTACAGGACCACTCTACACAGCTCCTTCCTGCTCCTCACCAGAGTCCTCAGGCACAGGGAGGAGCTCTCGCCCAAATACTGAACAGGCACAAGAAACGTAAAGCTTAAGACGGCAGAGCTTAAATCACAGCACAGGATAAAACAGCTTAAATCACCAGTGAGTCGACAGTACAGCTTAGAATGCCAGCAATGGATGGAACAACTTAAATCACCAGTGGATGAAAAAGCTTAAAATGCCAGCACTGGACAGTACCACTGAAATCACCAGTACAGTGTGGTCCTCCTTAAATCACCAGCAATAGATAACATAGCTTAAGTCACCAGCATGCAGCCTTGCATGCTGATTCAACCTTTTTTACCACTTATCGATAATGGACATTCAAAGTCACATCAATTTCCACCTCTTGACCAAATATCCAGGTCAACAAGGCTTGATTGGCATTTTCATAGGTGCCCCAGCCAATACCGTGAGAGGCTGCTTAATAATGTACCTCCGCCAACGAAGTTGGATTGAGGTTATGTTTGCACCCTCATTTGTTAGTCCCTCTGTCCGTATTCTGTGAGCAGAATTAAGGAAAAGCTATGGACTGATTTTGAAAACTTTTAAAACGAACTTTGAACTTTATGGGAAGGTTACATATGACAATGGTAAGAGGTGATAATACTTTCACAGGTCAAGGTCAGAGGTCAAGGTGAACATGCCAGAACAGATGAACACCACCAGTGCAGGCAGAGGCATTCACTCTTCTGGTTTTATAGCGCACTGGACCTACATTAAAGCATCTGCATTTTTTTGTTTCTTGGCTTATTTATTAAGATTTTTCCCGGATATTTATGTTAGTTCCTGAGACACTGGTTTGTACCTCTTTCCTGACAGACCCCCAGGTCTTGAGCGGAATGCCATTGGTTGGTGTGAAGGTGTCCATGGCTGGGTGAGGGCGGGGATGAGGGTGGCAATGGCCACTCACCTGTGCGTGGAGAGAGAGTGTTAAGACCAAGAAGTCAAGAGGATGCAGGCAGGGTTTCTCACACAGATAACCTTGAGGTGGTCTGCCACAATATCAGCACTGACCACCACAAAATACTCGCTCCGCACTTCCTGGCTATCTCACATGCGCAAGCTCTCTGCCTTCGGTCTTGCACGATCTCTCACATTCTCTGTCTATAGTGCATCCCAACTGACCTGTCTGTGGATTTCAGTTCCCATTGTGCTTAATGCTACCTACTGCAGGTATGATTTTTTTTTTTTTTTTTTTACATGCCAAGAACGCCGGCCAACTGAAATCTCTAAAAGAACAGGAAGTCAACAAATCGTTAGCAAATATCATCTGTGAAGTAGTGCATATCCGCAAAACCTTTCTACAACTGTTGCATTGCTAGTCCAGATTTGAATGTGAATTCGTTCACAGTCTGTACTATGTCACACAGCCCAAACTCTAGTGGAAAGAATTACTATATACACTCACACACACACACACACACACACACACACACCCACACACACACACACACCCACACACACACACACACACACACACACACACACTACCGGTCAAAAGTTTGGACACACTTTGCCAATATCGCAGTGATCTGTTTTTAGAGAGATTTAACCAGCTGAACTTTTCTATATAATCTCAAATGGAATCTGGTAAGAGGTACAGTCAGAAATTAAAAGAGAATAATTTATTTGTTTGAATAATGTCCAAAATTTTAGAATTCTCAAAGAAGCCATATCTTGCGAAGTAAGCACAAAAACAAGCTCTTTCCATTTTCCAACAGCCAAATTAAAGACAAGCTGATTTGAAATTTATTTATATCAAACTTGATGAAAAGCAAACCAAAAGTGCGGCATTTCTTCAGGAACTTAGATGGCCACTCAGCAGCAAACTCATGATGGTCATATAACTGCTCTAGTAAATAAAAGAATGTGAGTATGCTCTGCAAATATCACAGCAAATTCTGGTTAGTTTGATGGATTTAAGAATTAGATCTTTTTTTTGCAAAATAAATGGTGGCCATTTCTTTATTTAACATGTCTTAAATGTGGGTATGTCCAAATTTTTTGACTGGTACTGCATAATATATATATAAAACATATATGGGTTAATGACAAATAAGTCTTGTAAAAATGTTTTTAAATAAATCCTTAAAAATGTGCAGAATACATTTATTTGAAGTTGGAAGAGTGCGTTTAAACAAGTCTTAACGGTCGCACAATATTTACAGGGTTTTAGTACAGTTTTACACTGTATTTGCAATTTCACCAGCCAGAAAATGTCAGGTGGCGCAACCAAAAGATTCTTGGAAATAAAAAAAAAAAACACACTTCCCCACTTTTTTTTCTAGGTGATTTTTTAGTAAGTATACCGGAGAGTGTCTACTCAACCTAAAACTTTACTATTTTGTAATTGAGCTGGGTATTAAAAGTAACTTTAGGAATCGTTATTATGGGGGGCGGGTATTTTGGTTTTCCAAACAATTTAAGAACAATTAAACTATTAAACTCTGTTTATTTGAAAGGTTTCCAATATAATATTATGCCCTTATATTAATTCATATTTTAAATTACATATGTAATACATTTCACATCGTGTTAACTTGAACAGTTGCGCCACCTGACATTTTGAGGGTTTGAGATGGCAAAATATAAAATATATATCATTTTTAAGATTAATTTGAACATATTTCCAGTTTAACAGGTTTTATAGAATATAATGAAGATTTTTATAAATCATTTAAAATCATTTCCAACCAAAGTAGTGCACTCGGACAATGTCACGTCATTGACCCATATACACATACACACACATTGTATATTGTATACGTTTGTTCGTTTATTCATTCTTTCACTTTTCCTTTTCCTGTGTGGAGTTCCCTTTGTGTTTGGTGATGAACAATTTTGTTTTTTTTTCTTTTTCTCTTTCTTGCAATAAAAATTGATCTCAAAAAATACAGGCAGGCATTGAACAATAATGATAACAGAATGGATGAGGACTGCTCATAAATGTCAGGGAATGGAGGTCGGCCAGCAAGCAGGCAACACAGAGAGAAGAAAGAGGGCAGATGGTCAGTTGAGCACATTTCTCTGTAAAAGGGGCATAAATCATAACCTCAAGTACCTTTTAGATGGGACAAAAGCAAACAGAAAGCAGAGAGCCACTGGTTTCAGGGCAGAGTGGCTGAACATGCCTCAGTTTAAGGCATGACTATGGCAAACACAGCACGGTCAATTTAACACCGGCATAACGTGTACTGTGATGAATAATAAGAATTTTTTTCCTAGCTTTTCCAATTACTTCACTTCATTATTAAGATCACATAAAGAAGTATTATCATATTGTTAGCCTAATAGCATAGTTGCCCAAGTCATATTTGAACATTTTCAGAAAACAAGAAAAAACACAATTTTTAGCTAGCACATTGGTTTTTTTTTTTTTTTTTGATATTGCAACTGTAAGCCAAAAAATGACTTGGGCAATTATGCTATGAGGCCAACGATATGTGCTGCGATACAATTTAAAGAACAAATTTAAACGTTCTATTAATTCAATATTAAATTGGTATATTTAGGAATACAAGTGACTATTTATCAAGTTTGATGCATTATTTCTCTACCATTCAGAAATTATTTATCAACTGCGGGCAGTTAGATAGAATAATCTTCAGTAATTTGTGACGCAAATGGAAGAAAAACGGTTTCCATTAGATGCTGTTTCAGTCATTCTTTATTTTGATAAAATAGGAGAATGGACGAGGAAGAACAAAAGAACTGTAACAGACTAGCACCCACCTGATCACCCCATCCTAGTTGGCTCACCTTCCACCACAAATACAGGCATTCTGTGACCTTTCCCTTAACTTCAGAATTTGGGAAACTTTCACTTTTTTATTCCTTGCATTTCAGCAATGTTGCATCACTCATTTGTCTACGAGGCATTGCTCTCCAGTCTGGCTCAAGCCAAGATTTTCATTAAGATTAAGATACACTTTATTGAACCATGTGGGGTAATTTGTCCTCTGCATTTGACCCATCCTATAGTTAGAAGCAGGGGGCAGCTACAGAGCAGTGCTCGGGGACCAACTCCAGTTCTAAAGCCAGTTCCTTGGTCAGGGGTACTGGTTGGAGTGTTCCTATGACACGTAGCCTACGTGAACATTTTTAATTTGTGGAAAAAGGACTTTAACTAATAGCATCAATCAAGGTGAATTGGTATACAGCAGTTGTTGTATTAATATGGATTTTAAAAACTGCTAGAATGCTGTCCAGACATTACATCCATGGCAAGAGCGCAACAGTCAGTATTTCCTCTTGTTCCCTACACGCCTTCAAGAACACCGCGATCATCTCCAGCTGCTAATTGGAGGTTCCCAAAAACAGCCAAACGAAAATCGGGGATGCAGTGTTTAGCGATTGCGCCACAAAGGTCCGGAAGGCACTAGCTGGAGATTAAAGGGACGCAAGCTAATAAAATATTTTGAACATTAAACTAAAAATGTCTTCATTTCTTCACTTTAGCCTCTACTTAGCTATGCATTTTATGCATTCCATTTTTATTCTTTTTTATCTTAAAGACTCGTCTAGTCTTAAAGTCTAGTCTGATTTCATGTTGTTCTCACATGAGGGTTTTATTCCTATTTTTATCACCGAGTGTTTCAATTTTGTATCGTTCTATTTAAATGGTCTCCTGTATGATTTGTTTTTAACTTGTCTTTTTACTTTGTACTTGTTTTTATTTTACTGCTGAATGTAAAGCACTTTGAGCTGCATTTTTGTATGAAAGGTGCTATACAAATAAGTATTATTATTATCATCATCATTATTATTATTATTCAAGTTAAGCTATCCGGAGCAGACGGTCAAAATGCTCTATCTGCGCTAATTCAAGGAAAAATGTCTAAAGACTTTAAATTTTGAGCCATCTGATCAACAGTTAAATACATACAACCACAGGTGAATATCAAGCCTGCGATTTAAAGGGAAGAAAACAACTGGTAATATCTGGCTAAAAAAAGGGTCAAACTCTCCTTTAAACTGCAGCACAGTCATAATCGGTTTCTCGCCGGCACGAATACAGGAACGACCGCATGATTACAGGAATTCAGGCGAGAAGCACGCAGAAGGCGAGCCGTAGGCAAGTGCAGCCGTTCATACTGCAGCCGAAGTGTGACCGTGCACCTCGCGCTAAAAGGCACATTTCGTTCAACTGCCATCGCCCCCTTCTCTGACATGCGCACTCATATTAGCGGCTGAACTTCTCACGCCATCTCAGCGCTGTGCGTTTACACTAATTGCAGCCTTCAAGGTGCAAATTTAATCCGAAGTCGCTGCACAGAAAACTGAGGTGTGCCAAAGCTACATGCGTCATATCACAAAGACCTACAGGAGAAGCATGCCAACAAACGAATTTGAGTAAACTTTCTCACACAGTTTTGGCTTAGCAGGCACAACTAGCCAAGTTATTGTTCATATTTTGAATGCAAATTAAAATTGCGAAAGTGAATGCCTGGAAGTGCGTGTGTTGTATGTCCGTGCACGAGTATTTGTGCATGTGCGCATTTTCTGTTTTTGTGTTGTTGCAGTACGTTCTCAAATTCGACTTGAGTAAGTTTACAGAAGAAATGCTGAGCTTGCAGTGAGTGAAGTAAATCATAACCAGAGTGCTTTCATCCGTCAAATGCCAAAAAACATCTCCGTGTGGCTGTTACAAACAGCAAATCCAGGTGCTTCAAACCACATCCCACTCAAAAAAGGGAACCATATCGCGCGATGCAATCTAAGACTGTCTGAGAAAATGGCTGCAGGGCCAGTCTTTAAGCATAAGGGATACAGATGAATAGGCCAGCTCTGATGATCAAAAGGCATGGGGGGGTGGTGGGTTAGCATGTGATAAAGCGCAGTCCATGTAAGCATGGCACAGCTGTTCAGCACGGGGCTGAAAACGTCAAAATATTTACTACACGGAGGCTGAGAAATAAGAGCGGTGTTCAAAGCACCCGAAGGTCAGTTGCAGTCTAAACAGGTCTTCTGATGAAAACACAGGGACGAGGCTCCATCCGCGTCAGGATTCGTTATGTCGTCTTTAAGCATTACTTTCTTCATCTTTCCATTTTTATGGAACAACAAACCACAGATTACAATGAATCTCCAGCAATGTCTTGATATTCAATTTGTTTGACAGAGACGCACGAGACACACTTCATTCACATTCAAGCTGCTCCTGTGCTAAACTTGTTTACAAAACACTGAAAACAACATAGCTCAGGGGTGTAACCGAGACACGTTTCTCCTTGGTTACTCAGTGAAACCGTGCTATGACAAGGACCGCTGCAAGACCTCGTTCGCCAAGCAAGTGCACCGTTATATTGTTTTTTGCGCACAAAGTATCATTACTTTTCATGAGTGCTATCAAGTTGGAAAACTTCAGGGGTAAAACAGCTCAGCTTTACCTGTGGGTGCTTGTCAGTGTGAGGCTGAGAGTGAATGTTGTCCTTTTCTGTGAGAGCAACACTTGATTTTGGGGATGACAGTACTGTGGGCCTCAGCCAGCAACAGCCCTAAACCCTAAACACAGCCTGAGAGCACGGCAGGAGAGTAAGTCAGGGTAGCAAAAGCAGGATGGGTCGGGAAGACATTTTTTTTGCCGCCATGTGTAAAACCCAGGGTTTTTTCATAATGAAAGGAGAATTTACAAAGTGACATCTCAGCTTTGAAGGAGGCAGAAAGGGGCACTTTCTCCCTGTATTGTGCTTTCAAGAGAATTTTGACAATTGTTAGAATATTTTTGCCCTTTGGCCTCCTTTACTTCATACTGTGCCCAGGAGACAAGGTTGGTTTGATGTACTCAAGAATTAACAGAGAAACTTGATGTTGTTGGTAAACTCCACCGCTTATGCCGTGTGATGCTTCACTCCGTAATACAACCTCAAGCCACAATTCCTCATGACATAACGTCTCTCGGAACTCTCTCTCATACTGCAGCCAGCAAAGCCAATTAAATACTGGCTGTGGGGTTCGTGTTGAATAGCTGTGCGAGATGGAGAGAAAATGCCATACTGCCCTTCTCGGAGTTATGCTCTCACTAAATCCAGAAGTTTCCTAGCCCCTGTATTCGTCTGCACGGTGACATTTTACAGTTGGGACTTTAATGTTGCCTAGTGGAGTCACTGGTCATTACGTGTCCTCCTAGATCTACTCTTTCCAACCTTTTCGCTTCACATCTTAAACATATGATGGATCCTTGTAAAATCGGGCTACAAAAGCTCCGGAGGGTTGTCACTCGCCACTTGTCTATTTTCACTTCCCGCATTTTGCATGTAAATCAAATTTCACTGGTAAATCACAAAATTTGCCGTCACACGTTGGTCGTCTCTCAAGCCCTTTCCAAAGGCTCCGTTGCAGTGGAACAGCCTACAGTGATGTTAGAGCCTTCCCAAGCTGCAGCCAAAGCTTTGAGAAACAGCCCCTCAAACTTCCCCGCACAATGACAGTCAATGAGACGTCACATAACATAACAGAGGTGGGGTGACGCCAAATAAGACCAATTTCTGGGTGGGAAATTTCTGAAATGCAGGTTGGCAGGAGAAGACTCATTAATATTCAAATTAAACACAACTTGATTGGCCTCCTCTAAGCATTCCAGAGTGACCTGACAAATCTCAGCAAGACAGCAGATGACAATGTTGGACATGGAACGTTAAATTGGACAATCAGGTTGCAGTTCTTTCACGAACATCAATAAGTCATCCCCTGCCACCCTGCATTTCAGAGATACGTTTTCTGGTGGTTTTGTCGAGGACTTATTGGCATGCACACACTCCATTTCCATCATGTTGTGTGATGTCAGTGACTGCCATTTTGCAGGGTAGTTTGAACGAGCAACAGCTAATTTTTTTGATGTACCCGTGAAATTGGATTTACTTGTGCAATGCAGAAAGTGAAATGTGTCAAATGGCGAGTGTCAACCCTTAGGAGCTTTTGTAGTCAGATTTCATGAGGAACCATGGCATTTTACAGCTGTGAGGCAAAAAAAAAGAAGGGACGAGTAGACCTTGAGGCAGGTTGAGACCAGTGACAACGTTAAGGTCCCAACTGAAAAATATCGTGTAGCAGAGGAACGCAGGGGCTTGTAGTATCAGTGCTTGTGTCATAGCTTACGGAGGGTGTAGTAAAGTAATTCAAGTTTGAAATTATTGTTCAGGCACAACCTCCATCTTGACACTAGAATCCAACGTGAATTCGAGTTGATCGGAGAAAGCAGGGGCCAGTCGCCCTAGTGTTATGTTGGGTGTAACCATCTTCAAGTTCTACCATAAAGAATATTACCGCTAGAAAGAAAAGTAATACTAGCTGCCAAAAAGCTAATGGTTGAATTAGGAGGCAAATGTCTCAACATCCATCAAGAAAAAGGAAAGCAGAACGAAATAGTGAGCTTACGAGAGGTAACACAGCTTTCAGATCAATTACACTGCTTAAAAAGGTGTGTTTAAACGCTATAACAACAACACAGCGCTTTATGCATTCACTCGCAGAGATAAGAAGCAAGCTAGTCACCTGTAGCTAATGCAGGTCGAGCACCTCAATGTCGCATCTTAATCCTGAAATAAACCCTCGCAGTCGCAACATTATTACACTGCATTACTCGCTAATATTTAATTCCTTTAGTGACAGAATCAGAGCGCGGTGAACTGGTCACATTACTGAACGTTCAGACGCAAAGTTGGCTAAATACGGCAAGTCACTGAATGATGATTGATATGGACAGGCTGAACTGCCAAACAGAAATCATGGAATGTTTATAATACGAGATTATTCAGGCCGCGGCCTGAAGCCGCTTTCACACCGGACGCGAAAGGAATAATTTTCGCACGACAGATTACATTCAAAGTCAATGCAAAGACGTCTTTGCATTGACTCAGAATGTAATCTGTCGTGCAAAAAATTCGTTCCGCGTCCGGTGTGAAAGCAGCTTGACGAGTTCAGCGAAGATACAGCAGTTGAATGCGCTCAATTTGACAGCCGCTTTCACTAAAAATAAACGAAATTATCACAATGCCACCACCCCGAGGAAAATGTAGCATCCCTATAAAGGTATGGTTGAACACTCATAGATTACTGAATGACAGTTCTCACCGCTTGCTGACAGACTGCTGTTGCTTCCCGTGTCAGTTCATTTTGCGAAAACAAGAAACATCCAGGCCAGAGCAATCAAATGCCCGAGTAGGATACAGCGGAGCACCGAAACAACGATTTTATATTCAAATTATTTTTCGCTGAAGGAATATACAATTACTTTGGGCGGTCATTCCAAAAATCTTGTAATTCTTCGTTTTCATACAGAGTAGGTATTGATAAATGTTACTTTCACAAGGATGTATGTATTATCATGTTACGTCGTCATACCATTTAGAATATAACTCAACCCAAAGGCCGACCAAATTCCATCAGGATAAATGTGGCTTATTTTCATACTAACAGTCCTATTGGCTGCATTGTTGTGACGTCATCGGCCAAAACACGAAAAGTATTAAGCTATTTTTCTACTCTAGATTGTGTTTCCTTCGTAGTGAAAATATATTGTTTTCGCTGTACCAGGGGTCAATCAAGGTCCAAGCAATAATGAAACTCTAATCATTATCTCTAGTCAGGAAGACAAAACTTAGAACCAAAGCAAAGAAAGCTGTGGAAATGTTCTATAGGAGAGAGATTAACTCTGAAGTGTTACACTGTGTTCAAACCATTTTGTCGATGGCAAGGTAATGATTATTTTCTTTTCATGCATGTAACAGAGAAACAAGCTTAGTAAACAAGCTTAAATATCTGGCAAATGATTATTTAATAATTCTCTTGAAGAGTTAACAGAGCCGCAAAACTCAAGGTTACCTGAAATCCTGATAAAATTGGACCAGTTTCACTTTTAGGAGCCATATTCCCCTTAGTTCAAGTTTGAATTCTACTATTAATAGACCATCTCAAGTACCCTAATGTAATTGTTGTGATTCCTCTATCATATTACGCCTGTTCGCTGTCAAAACATAGGCTATAACATCACACAGCCTTTCAGAACAAGCATCTCCAACATTAATAGTTTGCAACAAGAATGTTTATTTGCAACCCAAACAGCCTACCTTATTCTGTCAGGAGTTGGGACCCTGGTTCCAAAGAAAGATTAAGCAAGAAACCATATAAGTATATGGGCTAGCTCCATGAAAGAACTAGCTAGCTGCAAATTTTGTAAATTGTGGGACTGAATTTTTTCTGCAGTGTCGTGACAATCAAAGTAAGCTTGTTCGTATTCAAAACGGCACAGTGCTAAAATGCAGTAACAATCCAAAGGACAAATGCAAGCAAATAATTTGTTGTCTATATTTGCCGTTAGAGTTACAATAAGTTCTCGGTATTCCAGTAGTATGGGGGAACAGGGAAGAAACATGGTGGCACATTGTTTCTTTCCCTTTTTTTTTTTTGTTTTTAAGTATGCAGAAATCCGTGACGCCCATGAATTGAACCCATACTCTAACAGAGTCCAATAACCAGTTGTCCTAAAATTATACATTTAACCAAGATCATACAAATGGGAAAATTGTATGGATTTGCATTTCCTCAAGTGTTCATGAAAATGTGATGTCTATTTTCAAATTAAATCATCAAGTTACCCTGGTATTAAAATTTAACTGCATCATTGTGTGCTGGTGTACTTTCCTAAATGAGGTTTGTTGTGAATTTGGATTTCAACCCCAACTCTAGCAGCTGAGTCATGACAATTTTTATTTGGAACCTGACCTGGTTCAAATAAACAATGCTGTAAAAAAAAAAAGTATTTGCACCCTCCCCCTAATTTCCCCTGTTCTTGCATATTTGTCAAACTTAAATAATTCAGATAATCAAACTGCAACCCCAATTCTGAAATACTTGGGACAAAGTGTTTATAGTGAATAAAATCAAAACACAATGACTTTCAAATCACACCAGCCAGTATTTTATTCACAGTAGAACAGAGATAACATAGCAAATGTTGAAACTGAGAAATTTTACAACTTTATCTACAAAATGAACTCATTTCAAATTTGATGGCTGCTACAGGTCTCAAAAAAGTTGGGACAGGGGCCTGTTTAACATGTTGTACCGTCTCCTCTTTTTTTTAACACAGAGTGGAGGCGTCTGGGCATTGAGAAGACAAGTTTCTTGAGTTAAGCCATTGGAATTTGATCGCACTCTTGTTTAATACAGGCTTCCAGCTGCTGGAGAGTTTTGGATCTCTTTTGATAGATTTTTCATTTAATTATGCATCAAATGTTCTCAATCAGTGAAAGATCAGTACTGCAGGCAGGCCATTTCAGCTCATGGACCCTTCCACTACGAAGCCATGCTGTTGTAATAGCTGCTGTGTGTGGTTTTGCATTGTCCTGCTGAAATACACAAGATTTTCCTTGGAATAGCTGTCATCTGGAGGGAAGCATATGTTCTTAAACCATTATATACCTTTCAGCATTCATGGTGCTTTTTAAAACATGCAAGTGTCCCACACCATATGCACTAATATATCCCCATACCATCAGAGATGCTGGCTTTTGAACTGAACGCTGATAACAGGAGGGGTGGTCTTTCTCCTCTTTAGCCCGCAGGACATGACGCCCAAGCTTTCCAACAAGAATGTCAAATTTGGACTCGTCTGACCACAGGACACTTTGCCACTTTGCTACAGTCCATTTTAAATGAGCCTTGGCCCACAGAACACAGTGGCGCTTCTGAATCATGCTCAACGATGGCTTCCTTTTTGCATGATAGAGTTTTAGGTGGCATCTGCGGATGAAATGGTGGACTGTGTTTACAGACAGTGGTGTCTTGAAGTATTCCTGGGCTCGTTTAGTAATGTCAATGACAGAATCAAGCTAGTGATTGAAGCAGTGGCGTCTGAGGGCCCGAAGATCATGGGCATCCGGTAAAGGTCTTCGGCCTCATCCCTTACACAGAGAGATTTTTCCAGTTTCTCTGAGTATTTTGATGATGTTAAGCACTGTCGATGATAAGACCTTCAAAGCCTTTGCAATTTGACATTGAGGAACATTGTTTTTAAAGTATTCCACCATTTTTTACACAATCCTTCACAGGTTGAAGAGCCTCTGGCCATCTTTACTTCTGAGAGACTCAGCCTCTCTGAGACATCCCTTTTATAGCCAATCATGTTATAGACCTTGTTATGGCCCCAATTTGTTATTACATTTAAAACAACACAACAGCAACAGCAAGGGATGACACACAGTTTTTAAAACTTAAACACATTTAATTTAACAGACAAAGACAATAACAACTAACTAACAACTAATGAACCTAAAGACCAAGATTGATTAGGAAAAAAAAAGAAATAATTACAGTCCCTTTTTGGTGGGGTGGCTTGGTGATGTCCTGGATGAAGAAAATGCTCAAACACAGGCAAAGAAATCCACAAAAGAAACGTCACAGGTCTGGAACAGAATGGCAGGTCTGGTCATCTTCTTGCAATTTCTCCTACTACTTTACTGTCTCAATTCTTTTCCTTATATACTCTTTTGCAGACCCCACCCACATTTAGACCTCTTTTTTTTTACTTTCTGAGACTTGCCCCAGACATGTCCAGGACATGTCTAAACATGACTCCAGTCTGAGCTTAACAAAAAAAGGTAAATACTGCCATCTAGTGGCCTATATTCACATTACACCTCCATTCCAAAAGGGAAAAATTTTGACTCATAAAGGCAAAATTTTTCTTTTCAATACAAAATGGTTAAGTGAACACTTGTCTATATATACATATCATACAATATTCAAACACATGATATATATATACACATTCAAACACGGGATAAGCAATCAGCAATTACATTGTCTGTACCCTTCACATGCTTCATTTCCAAGTCAAACTCCTGTAAAATCAAACTCCAATTCAACAATCTCCGATTCTTGTTTTTCATCTTACTCAAAAACATTAACGGATTGTGGTCAGTGTACACAATCATTGGCTTTTGTCCTGTACAAACATAAACCTCAAAGTGTTGTAAAGAAAGGACCAGAGCCAACAGTTCCTTCTCTATTGTGGAATAGTTCCTTTGGTGGCGATTGAACTTCCTGGAGAAGTATGCCACGGGATGCTCAATGTCATCAGAGTCACTTCTCTGTAGGAGCACAGATCCACAAGCTTGGTTGCTAGCATCGACCGCGATGGAGAACGGTTTGTTGAAGTCAGGAGATTTGAGCACGGGGAAGTGACACAGCAGAGACTTCAGGTGATCGAAGGCTCTCTGGCATGCATCATCCCAGGTGAACTTTACGCCTTTCTTCAGTTGGTTAGTTAGACTGAGAGCAATCTCAGCAAAGTTCTTGCAGAACTTGCGGTAGTACCCGATCATTCCAAGGAAGCGGCGCAAAGCTTTTTTGTTGTCAGGAACTGGAAAGTCCATGATGGCTTGGACTTTAGCATTTATGGGTGCCACCTTACCCTGGCCTATGACGTAGCCAAGATAGGTGACAGTAGCACAACCAAAGTCACTCTTGTTCAGGTTAACAGTCAGGTTAGCCTGGGTCAGGCGCTGGAACAACGTCTCTACATCTTTTAGATGTTCTTCCCAGGAGTCACTCCATGTGATCAGGTCATCGATGTATGCACCCGTGTGTGGCAATCCGGCGATTGTAGACGGTATCATCCTTTGGAACGTGGCTGGGGCATTTTTCATGCAAAAGGGTAGGACTTCATACTGGTACAATCCAGATGGTGTGGCAAAAGCAGAGATGCTCTTGGCCCTCTCAGTTAAAGGCACACACCAATAACCCTTCAATAAATCAATCTTGGTCAGAAACTTTGCTTGCCCTACACTATCAATACAATCATCGATCCTAGGTATTGGATACACATCAATTCTAGTTACAGCATTGACTTTGCGATAATCTGTACAGAATCTAGTACTTCCATCAGGTTTTGGAACTAGCACACAGGGTGAACTCCAATCGGAGTTGGAGGGTCTGATAATATCATGTTTTAACATGTACTCAACCTCTTTCTCAGCAATCTTTCTCTTTTCAGGATTCATCCGGTATGGATGCTGTTTTATTGGTTTGGCATCACCAACATCTACATCATGAGAGGCTATAGTAACTCTCTTTGGAACATCAGGAAACAAATCCTCATATTTCTTGATCAACCTTTCAAACTGATCTCTCTGTGAGGGTTCTAAGTGCTGGAGTTTTACATCAAGATTTTGCAACACTTCAGTGTTTGACAATTTACATGAAAGAACTTCAGCTTTAATTCTTGGTTCATCATCTTGAAACTCCCCCTCATCTTCACACGTTTCGACCATTGGAGAATCTGAAGTGACAGCTGCAACCCTAGCATTTCTGTCATGATAAGGCTTTAGCAGGTTAATATGACACAATTGTTTTGGTTTTCTCCTATCTGGAGTCTTCACAATGTAATTGAGATCATTGAGTTTTGTCAGAATTTCATAAGGACCATGAAATCTAGCCTGCAATGGATTGGACTGCAAGGGAAACAACACAAGGACCTTGTCTCCCGGTTTAAACTCACGGCTTCTAGCCTTATGATCATACCAAGTTTTCATTTTTCCCTGACTTGATTTCAAGTTCTCTTTGGCTAGGTCACAAGCTGCATGCAATCTTTCCTTGAACTTGCAAACATAGTCTAACAGACTGATGTGCGGCTCTTCCTCTTGCCATTGTTCACTCAATAATAGCAAAGGTCCTCTCACTTCATGACCAAACACTAGCTCAAATGGACTGAATCCAGTAGACTCCTGCACTGCTTCTCTAGCTGCAAACAACAGCAAATGAACCCCTTCATCCCAGTCTTTCTCATGGTCATAACAATAAGTCCTCATCATTGTCTTGAGAGTGGAATGAAACCGCTCTAAGGCACCCTGACTTTCTGGATGATAGGAACTAGAAAGAATCTGCTTTGCACCTAGTTCATACACAACCTGCTGAAACAAACCAGAAGTGAAATTGCTACCTTGGTCTGACTGAATTTCCCTGGGAAGGCCAAACAACGTGAAGAACTTTATCAAAGCCTTCGAGATTGCAGTTGCCTTGATGTTACGTAGAGGTATGGCTTCGGGGAATCTGGTAGATGCACACATGATTGTCAACAAGTACTGATTTCCAGATCTAGTCTTGGGTAATGGACCAACGCAATCAACAATGACCCTAGAGAATGGCTCCCCAAATGCTGGGATAGGCTGCAATGGAGCTACAGGTGGGTCTAACTGGTGTTTTCCAACTACCTGACAAGTGTGACAGGTTTTGCAAAAGTTGGAAACGTCTTTCCGAAGCCCAGGCCAAAAGAAGTGTTTCATGATCTTATCAACAGTCTTGTTAACACCAAGATGACCTCCTAAAGGTAAACTATGAGCCATTGTTAAGATCTCATTCCTATAGACCTTCGGAACAACAATTTGCCTGGCCACTGCCCAATCTGCATTGGCAGGGATATCAGGAGGGCGCCACTTCCGCATCAACACACCATCCTTGAGATAATACCCAACTGGAACTGCGTCTATTTCTTTATCAGGAAGGGCTCTCCTCTTTAGTACACCAATTTCAGGATCATTAGTTTGCTCCTCAATCAACCGCTTTCTGGACAGAGACAAGTCTCCAGACACATCAGAATCACCAGACCCATCCGGCTGGCTGAATAGAGAACTGATAAAAGTATCTGATAAGTCCTCAAACGGAGAAACCATAGTAGGCCAATCAGAGTCATGAGGCGAACCACCTGAGTCCTGACTATTCAATGTACTGGACGGCACCACAACATCATCTTCTTTAGCCTTCTTGGCCATAGCACGAGTCACTGCGCAAGAAGGATACAGAGATGGGTCCTCATCCCCATCTTCAGTGCTCGGCTGTGAAGTAAGACGTACAGGGGGAACTACTTTGCCCCCAGCCAGGTCATTGCCTAGCAACAGAGAAACACCCTTTATAGGTAGACTTGACATAAGTCCCACCTTTACCTGTCCTGTAACTAAATCTGACTTCAAGAATATAGAGCGCAGGGGTACAGATACAGTCCTCCCTTCAATACCTTGTACAAGTATGAAATCCCCTGAAGCGGTCTCATCACGTAACTCCAAGGAGTCCATCAACAAAAGTGACTGAGAAGCTCCGGTATCCCTTAGGATATATATGGGGACAGGAGTAGTATGCTCATTCAGAGCCACAAATCCCTCTGACACAAATGGAAGAAATTCCTCCCTCACAAAGTCAGCTGTATTAGGCTTTTTAGCCCCACAAGAAGCAGGCAATTTAGCAGATTGGTTATCTACTACAGGGGTTTCTAACCTTGTTTTCACAAAGGCATTTGGTTTGGTATCCTTTTCTTTTTCTTTCTTAGCTTTAAGGAACCAACAGTTAGTTGTAACATGACCAGATTTCTTGCAATAACTGCAAACTAGACCACTTTTGTCACTGTCAGCTTTCACACTATTGATCAGACCTGTTACTGGATTTCTGAGCACCATCACCAGATTTGTCTTTGTCTTTGGGTGAGGAATCTTGGGTATCACCGTAACCCTTTTTCTGAAATTGGGACCATTTATTGTTACTGCTAGACTGAAATTTGGACTTATGTGTGAGAACATATTCATCTGCAAATTTGGCAGCTGATTGCAAGTTCAGTGCTTGCTTCTCATTAAGGTAGGTCTTAAGATCATCCTTAACACAGTTCTTGAATTCTTCAACTAACACCATCTCTTTTAGTGAGTTGAAATCATCCTTGACCTCCATAGAAGTACACCAGCGCTCAAAGCAAACCTGCTTCTCATTAGCAAATTCAACATAAGTCTGATTTTCAGATTTCTTCAGACCTCTGAATTTCTGTCGGTAAGCCTCTGGAACCAACTCATAAGCTCTCAAAATAACCTTTTTGACAACCTCATAATCAGAGGAATCATCTGCAGACAAAGCCGAATAGGCTTGTTGAGCTTTACCCTTGAGGACAGTTTGCAACATCAGAGGCCAGTGTTCCTTTGGCCACTGGCAACTCTTTGCTACCTTTTCAAAACACTGGAAATAGTTGTCAACATCCTTTTCCGAAAATGGAGGCACCAGTTTTACCTCCTGACTGGCACAAAATTTATTTTTAGTTTCAATTTTAATTTTTAGTTTCTCCATTTGGAGTCTTTCTTCTCTATCCAACTTCTCTAATTCAAAATCTCTCTGTCTCTGTCTCTCTCTTTCTGCTCTTTCCTCTTTCTCTCTCTCAAATTCTCTTTGTTTTTCTTCTCTTGCTAATTTTTCTAACTCAAACTGTCTTTGTTTTTCTTTTTCCTCCCTTTCAATCTCTAGCATTTTTAATTTAAGTTCCATTTCTATATTTGGATTTTCCACTGGAAACTGTTCCAGATCTCCTGGTGCAAACACATTTTCATCAATGTAATATTCAACTATCTCTCTAGCCAGTCTTGCTTTTCGCATGGCTGGTTTCACCTCTGTCAGCTCTAAATGTCTGCAAATTTCTAGCAGTTCTGTCTTTTTAAAAGACCTCAAAACCCCTACGGTTGGTGATGCCAAGAAATCATCCATTGCTGTTGTCAATATATATGTATTCAATTAAAAAAAAATTTTTACAATTTGAAATGTTAGATTTTTAATAAATTACTCACACAATGGTCTATCCCGGACCTTGAGCCCCCAATTTGTTATGGCCCCAATTTGTTATTACATTTAAAACAACACAACAGCAACAGCAAGGGATGACACACAGTTTTTAAAACTTAAACACATTTAATTTAACAGACAAAGACAATAACAACTAACTAACAACTAATGAACCTAAAGACCAAGATTGATTAGGAAAAAAAAAGAAATAATTACAGTCCCTTTTTGGTGGGGTGGCTTGGTGATGTCCTGGATGAAGAAAATGCTCAAACACAGGCAAAGAAATCCACAAAAGAAACGTCACAGGTCTGGAACAGAATGGCAGGTCTGGTCATCTTCTTGCAATTTCTCCTACTACTTTACTGTCTCAATTCTTTTCCTTATATACTCTTTTGCAGACCCCACCCACATTTAGACCTCTTTTTTTTAACTTTCTGAGACTTGCCCCAGACATGTCCAGGACATGTCTAAACATGACTCCAGTCTGAGCTTAACAAAAAAAGGTACTGCCATCTAGTGGCCTATATTCACATTACAACCTGATGCCAGTTAACTTTATTACTTGCTAAATGTCCTTTCTTATATATTAATTGCTTTTTCAGCCCTTTTTTGCCTGTGTCCCAACTTTTTTGAGGCCTGTTGCAGCCAGAAAATTTGAAATAAGCCAATTTTGTGGATAAAAATGTAAAATGTCTCAGTTTCAACATTTGAAATGTTATCTATGTTCTACTGTGAATAACATATTGGCTCGTGATCTGAAAGTCATTGAATTTTGATTTAATTCACAATTTACACTTCGTCCCAATGATTTTGGAATTGGGGTTGTAATTTTAATATAATATCGACCATCTACACACAAAATGCAGGTTTTAAATGATTTAATTTATTGAATGGAAAAAGCTACCCAATCATACCTGGCTCTCTGTGAAAAAGTAATTGTCCCTTTAGTAACAAAATTAACAAATTAAGCAAATTTGATTGATAATTGGGTTCAACTTCACCAGATGCACTTAGTCCTGATTACTGCCAGCCCTGTTGAATTTAAATATCATTTAAATAGAAACTGTCTGGTAATATGAACAAGGCAAAAAGTAGTACATGATGTCACAATATAGAGAAATTTGTGAATTGATTAAAAACGAAGTTGACATCTATCATTCTGGAAAATGTTGCAGAGCCATTTCTAAGGCTCTGGGACTCCAGTGAACCAGGATGAGAGCCGTTATCTACTGATGGAGAAAACTTAGAACAGTGTTGAACCTTCTAAGGAGTGGCCGGCCCACCGAAATTCCTCCAAGAGCAAATGGATGACTCATACAGGAGGTCTTAAAGAAGCCAGACCAACATCCAAGGAACTGCAGGCCTCACTTGCCTCAGCTGTGCTCAATGTTCATGATTCCACAATTGGAGACACTGGGTAAAATGGCCTCCATGGGAGAGCTTCAAGGTAAAAACCACTGCTGACCAAAAGAACAGAAAGGCTCGTCTTACATTCACCAAACATATTTTGACAACCCCGAAGATTTTTTGGCTAGTATTCTGTGGACTGATGCATCAAAAGTGTAACTTTCTTTAAGACATGGGTCCCATTACATCTGGCATAAAACTAACACAGTACATCACAATAAGTACATCATACCAACAGTCAAACACCGTGGTGGTAGTGTGATGGTGGTCTGGGGCTGCTTTGCTGCTTAAGGACCCAGGTGACAAGCCATGATTAATGGCACCACATATTCAACCAGAAAATCCTGACAGAATAGGCCTATGTATTGCCATCAATTCATTACCTGAAGCTCAAGTGCCGTTTGTTTTTGTTTATGCAGCAGAACAATGATGCTAAGTGTACAAACAAGTCCTCCACTGAATTGAATGGCTCAAAAAAACGGAAGGATTTGAATTAGTCTAATTCCTTACTTGAATCTGATTGAGATACTTTGTCATGACCTTAAACAGGCAGGAACTTTATTGACATGATTTGGGTTTAAAAACAAGAAGGCTAACAAGAACAAAGTGTTGGAATAACATAACTTTTCATATGTGATGAAAAGCAGTTGTACAATTGGAAACACAGCTGTTCCATGGCTAGGTTTATGATTCCCATATTATTTCATTCATAAGTAAGAAGATAAAATGTGTAGAGTTGATTTCAAGGGCGACATTTGCATTTGGAATCTGTGCTGCTGACTGTCAATATGAAGTACAAGGAGCTGTTGGCAAACAGAGGAACAACCCATCATTAGGCTGAATAATCAACATAAACTCATTAAAAAATAGCAAAAACATTAGTTGTGAGTTCAAAAACACCCAGTGAGTGGAAGACAATTGATCTCAACTGTGGTGGATGACAGAAGACTTTTTTCTCTGTTGAAGAAAATCCCCTTCCCGAGACCTAGTGTTACGCCAGATCAACAAAATTCTCCAGGAGTTAGGCGTATCTTATTCAATGTCAGCAATTACATGATGACCTCACCAAAGGGAATACAAAGGGTTCATTACTAGGTGTAAACCATCGGCTAATTTTTAAAAGAGGAAGTTCCCCAGAAACAAGCGCAAACTCGCAATAGCTGAGATTATCAACGTGCATGCATTCACACGATCACTCACAGAATTCAAAAACAGTATCTTACTAAGCATTTTAATTTACACTATTAAAATTTTCCCGCTGATGTGAGATAACTCAACCTCATAAACATTTGACCTCCACGGCAAATTTTATGCTGCAGTGGTTAGGTGGTTAAGTCTTGGGATTGCAAGGTCCTGAGTTGAAGTCCGAGTTTATTTGTGTTCATGGGAAAAGCGCTTCACTCCTACAGTGCTTCACTCCACCCAGGAGTATGACTGGGTACTGGCAAATTCTTGGGGAAACCTGACTAAATGCTGGAGGCTGATCTGTGATGGACCAGCCTCCCATCTGGGGATAGTAGCTCCAAGTCACTGCATGCTACAGACACTGGAGAAACGTCAGCTTGATGAGCAACTTGTCTCAGGAAATCTATAATAGAGTGGGTTTAGTTTTGTGAACCATTGAACTGATGGACCAACATAATGAAATTCAAGTACCCACACCAATGAAAAAAGAACTCTGCTTAGTTCAGTGACACCTCCCCCAAATGACAAGCAGTTCATCAGTTCTGGAGGTGGATGTGACAAAATGGTGAGTGTTTCTGTGTGTCTTTCGCCTAAGTTTGCTTTACTTCTCAACATGAATCTGTTCAGAAGTCATGGGGCTTTTTATTATTGGCCACTCCTATCACTTTTTTGCTAATTGGCATGAACAGTTTTCCACAAAATCTTGCGCAAGTTTGTGAATCCATCAGTAAGCTTTTTTTTTTTTTTTTTATCACCTTTGCAATAGGCCACTCGAATTGCCATTCCCCCTGTTAGCTTATTGGCACGAACACAAACACACACCCTCACACATACACGTTCACGCCAAATTTCAGCCTCCTTGGGTGAAAACTGCAGCGTCTAAAAGATGAGGAAATTTTTGCTGACCAACTGACTGACCAGCAAACAAAGAAAGAGATAGAGCTGAGACAAAATGCCCCAAGAACAGACAGGAAGCTTATCTTGATTTTAATTTAGAATCTCGTGATGGAGCGTCAGAGTCCTTGTGTGAATCTTTTCATGTCTCTGCCCAACCAGGAGCTTGCGCATCTTGTAGATATATTTGATTAGTTTACGTCCTGTGTGCATTCCTCACCAGTTGTTCTGCATTTGCGTTTTCCCATTTCTTCATGTGTGTGTTTGCGTGTAAATGTTCCTTATTTTGAGAGTGCAAATTGTTGGACTATCACTTGATACGTGGCTTTTAGCAACTAGTCAGCGAATTCCCAGTAAAAGTTTGTCTTCAAAAATTATTCGTAATCTTGAATGATAGTTAAATACGAAAGTTCTATTCCTAGTTCTATTAATAGGAACAAGCTCTCAAGCCTTACGCTCAGTACCCAGGATTGGGACAGCAATCTTATTAATCATCCTTCAGTCTGTTCCTCTGCCCAGTTTATTAGGAACACATTTCGAGCCTTCTGTGGTCAGCAGTATTAGGGCTGCATTCCTGCCAACACTCTATCATCCTGCCATCAGACAGTTCAGATTTGGCGAAGTGTGGACTCCATCCGGCAGCTGTGTCGGAACACCGCTGGTAGGGCATGGGCACACCCCTTGCACTCTAGTGTGTATCATCCGAACCAAACTGGGCAATGTCCCCATCCCCTGCTGCAGTTCCACCAAGTCAATCTGTTTAGTAAAGATGGACCGGAACAAAAATAATTGCGCCTCTATTTGCAGGGGGTGCATGTTTCAGCATCTACACACATCCACAAAATTAAACCCATAAGGTCACTTCATCAAATTGACTAACACTACCAAACTTAGCAATCACAACAACAAGAACAATAACAACAAATTATTATTATTATTATTAACAACAACAACAATAATAATATTTCCATTTGTACTGCACTTTACATTCATGGTGAATCCTCAAGGAAACAGTACAAAAGCAAGAAGCAAAAAACCCAGGACATAATCAGTGTTGACACAAAAAAGGTTCAACATGACAAAGCTCATCCAAATAGGTTTTTTATCCTGTCCTAGGAGTTCATGGCCCATGCTGCCCTGAGCCATTCGAAAGGTGTGATGCACCGATGTAACTGGATGTATGAACTTCATGTGCTCCTGAGAAATCTGCGATATCAAGTGAATTAAAGAACAAACTCAGGGAAGACCAGGCACACCATGAATGCATTCATCTTTACTTAAGTAGGAAGATTTCAACTCAGAGCCTTTTGCTTTAAGGCATCTCAAAATGTACAACAAAGTTGATCCATTAATTTAATAAGAATACAAAAATACACATCTCAGTGACTTCCATATTGTAATAAATAGTTAACCATGCATTCTACAATAAAAAGGCACAGAAAACAGTCACTTAGTAGTCATAAAAAGTACTACTTTAACAAAGTCACCCTCATATCTATACAAATTACTGTAATATTATATTCCAAAGGTGAGAACGCATTACACATCATCTTGTTTAATCTTAGGCAATAAATATGTCAATATGGTCTATACTTATAATGACTATTCAAAATTAGTCTGTGCCATAGTAAACGGAATGTAAACAAATTAACATCAACTCTCTTTAATCTTTAAAAAATAATGTCAGAGTATGTTATTATAGCCTAGAAGTTGGTTTTCACCCTGGGCAGTTTTGAGGCTGAAATATGTTTTAAACATCAGAATTGTGAATCAAATCAGCGTTCCCAGAGGGAACTGGTGAGCGACCAATCACAAAGAACCTCTAACGCAGCCCACTAGATGGACCATGATGGCAGTGAAGTCTAACTCCAAAAGATATGACTGCTGAAGAAACAAGCTCATTTTGACAGAAAATGCAGCAAAATTAAAATACAACGAACTAAGAAACAGTTGAAATGAAGAGGAGAATAGGACATACATTTTGAATAAAGTCGCACCGTTCAGACGGACAATAATATATGAAAAAGCATCCAGTGTAAAAATAACACTCATAATAGAAATGTAAACTACCAGTTTAAGATCTTTCACTGCTGACTTCAATTTGCGTGCCTAATTTCAGAACGATAATGGCTTCTGTTGAACAGCGTAAGGGAAGCCGTGCCTTGCTGTATTAAGGCATGAGGCAAAGGTGTTGATTGATAGGGCAGGTTCACTATGCAGTAAAGATACGCGAGAGTTTAGCTTGCGTACATTTACGTAAACCTACTTATGGAAGTCAAATATGTAGAGCCCTGCGAGTGACAGTAAAAATCGGCAAACTTACGTGGCAGCGGACCTATTGTCACGTAAACAAACGGAAATCCATTCATTCTACGATGGACTGTTCTCCAACATGCTAGAAAACTTGTAAAAAAACGTTGAATTATTTAGCTAAAGTGAATTCTTTTAATATTGAAATATGTGTCATAGATATTCTGGCAGCAGATTACTGTACGCTGCGTATTCTAACGTAAAGATATGTCGTATAGTGTGGTTGACTTCTTTTCCAACGCGCTAGAAAACTTTTTGGTGCCCGTTTACATCTGCAAAGTTATGAAAGAACCTAAATTTGACACTGTCTTACTCAGACTCGCAGCATTCTGTAAAAGCTGATCAATTGGTTTGTAGTGAGCTTCTGCAAGAATACGAAATTTCTGCAGGCATCACGGTACCTCACACACTTAACCTTACAACACAGTGGATCTGTCCTAAGAGGATTTCATGTCTCAAGTCAACTCTGTTTCTGAATCTCAGAAGCTTCACTCAAGTGTGAGCAGAATTTTCTTGAAGTGGGATTTGCAACGTAACTTTCACGCCGACCCTCACCCAACACACCCTCAATAGTCAACCTGCTAACGCATAATAGATGATAATAATGCACAAATGTCAAACCATAGCTGCCAGAAGAATAGCGTGTCAGCTGCATCCTCAATTTCATTATCACTGGAGAAAATCTCCCATCAGGGAATTCAGTGGGTCTCCTTGGTTTAAGTACATAAACAAAAGGACAAAATACTCTATACGCACTCATTGCAGAATATTTTTTCATTTAAAGCCTTGAAAAACTTGAATTGAAATATGACTGTCATCTTAATAATTCTGATCCTTAGTGAAGCACAAACAAGGCTACTTGGCACATTTCACCAGCATCTTTGGTTTTGAATCTAGCTATCAGTCTAAGGAAATTTAAAATAAGCCATAATGTTTAGACTAGCATTAGTTAAAGCGTGTTTGCAGAAATTCTTGTGGGCCTGTGCAGCTTTGATTAATGTATGTTTCGAGCCAAAATAAGGCCAGGTTGAAAAAGCTCTTCATCCTTTCAATAGTAAGATGACTCTTTCAATACTTTTTCCCCCCCAAGTCATTGTTCGCCAAGTCACACTTGGTTTTTGGAATGGGCCTTGGTGTTTTCTAGGTTACTGATTCTAACCGCACGGTCAGAGGGGAAAGACTCACTTTGGTGGGGCAGACTCAGAAAACAGGCTTTGGATTAAGCAGCCGCATACGTGTTACTCAGTTTCTCCAAGGATAATGTCAGACCGTAAATTTACACCAAATAATAATAATAAAAAAAAACTATTCCCAGGTACATATCAACAGCATTGAGTCAACAGCAGTCTAAAACACTTCCTTTCATGGATTTAAACTCCATTATCCTCCTAAGCCTCCAAAGTTAACATTCAGACTCATGGACCTGTTTTCAACATAAAAACACACACCACCAGCCAGGGGTGACGTCCAATAGAGCGAAATCAGATAAAGGCAAAACCTTAAGAAAATAAACTTGAATTTGCGCTTGTGTAAAAAGAAACCAGCTCATTTGGTATTCTTCTGCAGTAACTACAAAAACAGCCTGTACTAGGAAAAACTCCTTACTTATGATGCTGTTCACTCTGTCATGTTAAATGTGATAAATTAAGGTCAAGAAAAATGTTTGAGATACTGCACCGAGAATTTTAAATGTCAGAAAACGGATTCCGTCTTTTCCAATATTTCAGGGCTTTTTTAGCTGCACTGAACAGCATGGAATGTAATAGGATTGGGCCACTGCAGTGTCTGCTGGCATTTGTCTCCTTTCAATGAACAGCCAGTTAATGCCGGGAAAACATGGTCTGTGGATTCTGTAGCCAATCAGTGACTTACAGTAATTGCTCATGCAGATACAAACCAGAAACCTGCAGACACTGTGGGCCTCCAGGATTGGTGTTACCAAAAAGTCTAATCGGATTAAAAACCACTAAAGTTGCAGCCAGTAACGAGCAGGTGGACCGTGGCCTGCAGACTGTGCCACTGATTGGGGCTGTGCCCAAATATGTTTGTTGTCTCAGTGGTAAGAGGTGTAGTTCCCAAGTTAGTTGCTAAATATGATCTTCATATACATGTCAATAGATTAAATAGATTTTAAAAGATATAGGAGGCCCCATGAAGATGAATAAGTTTGCCCAAGAGAACATAATTGCCCTATTCAGAGAATGTGTTATTTATCTGTCAATATAGGAAACCCTTATTTGGTGATTTATTCAAATTTACATCCATGTTATTATATAATAATTCGGCGATGTTTCCTGTCTCAAAGTCTGTTTCAGTTGCCAGAAAGTATTCCATGAGCAATACAGCTCAGTACAGAGCGAGGTATTCATACACGCATTTGATGTTGTTTACAAAGGTTAAGACCAAGCGATGTGAATCCTTTGCCTGATTTCACGCTTCTGAGGGAGAAGCATTATTTAATCACAATTATGAGTCCACTCCTTTTACCAACCTTACAGTACAGTTTAAAAAAATCTCTCCCCTTCATATCCTAAACTTTGCAGTTATCATATCCATAAAACAGACCCTACAGTCAAAGCACAAGTAATTTCAATCATCCCCGAATTCTTCTGAAATCTCAAATGAGATATTGGAAGCAACTTGTTTTCCTGTTTCTAGAAAATGACAAGTGTTATGTTGGCGCCATCTACAGGGGATATGTAATGTGAGCACATGTCTAATGTAACATGAAGGTCCTTTTAACCGAAATGGACGATTAACTGTAGTAGGCAGTGCATCGTATTATTTTGATTCAATGGAAATCGTATCCAACTGCATCTGACAGTGTGTTTACGCGACAAGTTAACTGAGCTATTTTAAGGTTAAGGTTAAAGTTAGGTGAAAGTTAGAATGAGTTTAAGGTTAAGGTTAAGCTTAGGGACATGGTAATTCTGTTTAAGGTCAGAGTAAGGAGTTAGGGAATTAATGTAAGTCCATAGGATGTCCCAACAAAACACAAAAACACAACATGTATTTGTGTGTGTGCGCACAAGTGTGTGTGTGTGTATCTGTGCGCGCGCAGGTTGCGAATGTGTTTGAGTTGTGTTAGGCAATTGAGCTTGAAGTTAATCTAATGAAACAGGAAACACAACTTAAGAGGAGTATGAATGAGCTGTCTGGAAGCATTTTGAACCATGTATGTTGGCCAACAATCGATGGCAGATTACAACAATCTCTCCTACACCTCTGCTCAAATCATATTTTGATCAATTGCAAGACCATAAGCGTTAAAGCAAATACAAAATTGCACTTTCAGGATACTACTATGGTAAACCAAAGGCAAATGCCTAAACTTAATCTTGCATATTAGTGTTCTGGTTCAATATCACATGACAGTATGACTTATTTATAATATATTGAAAAACTATAAAGACCTATAAATATAAAATCAAAGAGGATTCAGTTAACTTAGTAAATATAAAAACTCTATGATCACACTTACAAATATACCCTGTAATACCAAACTTAAAATAACTTAACTCATTGTGGGATGAACTTCCTACTGCTCAATATGCACTTAAAAACCAGATATAGGCTAATCACGACTGCGTTTTTAGCCGCCAACACCTTATTCCTACTTAAATATCATTACTTTCTGAAATGTTAAAAATTGATGAAGTGCACCAGCTATTGGATTATACCCACTGGAGTAAGACTTATTTAGGAAGTTAAACTTAAGGCCTAAATACACGGAACGTAAATTAGCCAACAATGTCTGCAAATCTCTTTACTTCCTGTACGAGAGACGTTCTTCCACGGGCGCTTCTCATTTATGCCCACGTGACTCCCCATTTCCCTCGCTTGCGACTTTTTGTTGCGTCTTAGCTCCTCCCAGTGAGGATCTGAGATGCGAGGAAGCGCTGCAAGAACAGAGAAGACGAAGCTGCTAACTGCGATACTCTTGGTCCCATTAAGCAACGTCACGAGTGGAGCAGCGGTATTAAACGTGACGCCGCGAGATAAAAGGCTTCGATGTAGGATACACTTCTCTTTCCTCGCTTTAAGGTCCTCCAGAGGCCTCCTCTCTCCACGCCTCCTCGAAGTGCATTAAAGGAATTAGAAGATCCTCCATGATGGCGGACTTGGAATTATTTTCCAGGTTAAGGAAGGAGAGACGATGCAATGAAGCATAAGTTAGTACTATGAAAAGCACCCTGTGACATATTAGCGAAGAGTTGTAGGTTGAGCTGATCTCTACTCTATCTAAGTCCACTGTTGCCTGCGAGTGCATGACCCGTGCACCAGCGCGGCAGTTTCCGCGAGAATGAGCTTGCTTGTGGCTCTGCTATGGTGGACCTAGCGGAAATTTGCATGTCGCCCTACTTTAATTGAAAATAACACACTCGCAAATTTGCCGAGCGTGTATTCGGCCCATTCAATGGGAGTATCTGTTAAATGAACAGTCTAGCCAATAAAAGGCTCAATTGTTGCTATAAAAAACAATTTGCATAAAAACCTAAAACTGCCTCTCAGGCCTTCCTGGTTTCTTATGAATATCACATCAAGAGCTCAGCGACTTCCTCTTTCAAGTTTTCTTCTGAGAAAATTTGAATTACGACACAAAAGCTACTAAGTGGGGGAACGGATTCTGTCATATAAGAATAAATTACCACAAAATTCACTTTGGCGATGCAGGTAATGGGGTGAAATCCTCTCGCTTGACTAATAATTCCAGGTTCTTAACTTGCATCTAATAAAGATTTACAAGGAGGTTTGAACATTATTGATAAAGCACGTTTTACAATAATAAACCTCAAAAATATGGCACAGGTGACATCACCAACACAGCTCCTTGACAACCAGGTTCCATGCAAAGTATAGAGGAAACAGCTTAATTCTGAGCGAAAAGGTTTCAGTAGTAACAAATGGAATGGCATTAATCCATAAAAAAACTTGTTCAAGTGTTTGTGCACTGTACATTGAAAAAAATGTGACAACAATCATGCAGTAAAATAGAGATCGAAATCAAACAGGCAAACCATGCACCATTAGATGTCTGATTTCAAGAGACACCTTGTTTGTGTGTTTAGATTATAGGCAGGGGTTCCAGACACATTTGAACATGGTCTGTTGAAAAACAGGAGTATGTTTGACAAGGTGCCAGCCCATCTCATTCCATAAATATGCTTCATGGCAGTGTGTGTGTGTGTGTGTGTGTGTGGAGGGGGGCGGGGGGGCCTTAGCATGATGAACCATAAATCTGCAACCTTCTTATGTGGCACATTTCATGGAAGTCCTGATTTGCTACGTTTTATTCTTCTTTTCATATTAAGGATATAATCTGCAAACAGTTGCATACTTGGTTTTGCCACGTTCAAGAAAATGGTAAAATGGCTTTTTAAGATTATATACAACCGTCTTCACATCCTGCATCTAGCTCCCGCTCTCTGTATTTGGCATCAGTACCTTCCATTCACAACAAAACACCAGATTCCAAGTTTCGTTCCAGCAAACAGCAGGGAAACTCCCTCCATCTTCCTCACTGTAGGCCCTCCCTGGATATGGAGCTTCCGGAAATATCCATCTCAGCGATAGGAGGGCAGACATCTCCCACCTTCCCCCAGCTCACGGGTCGACCAGTGTGCTCTTGGCCAGCTCCTTAGTTCCCTGCAGAATTCTCTTCATATGGCCCACCTTCGATATCCCCAGGTCCTGCAGAGAACAGGGGCAAACCACAGCTTTCACAACTGCATCACATCCATAACTCGCCAGGCAACTTATGTATACATGAGAGCAGCCGTACAGCCACCAGTATGCTAATGTCAGCGATATGACTCTATACTGGGGCTTTATCAGGAGCTGCATAAAAGGACTTCATAAAGGGGCTGTGCACACGGGCTCAGTACATGGACTCAGTGCAAGGACTCTGTATAAGGGCTGGGGTGTCATACATCCCTGTAAAACAGCCCTTTCTACTGCTGTTTATTCTTGATTCATTTTCAGTCATTTCCTTTATTAATGATGCGTCAACTCCTCGAACATTTGGCTCTCTCTGCAGTTCCTAATATCCTTCATTATATGGTAAGACGAGAAGTGAAACGCTTCATTTGGACGCATATTTGTGCCCATTTTCTTTGTTTCCATTTAAACAATCATGAAGCCAAGATTGTGCTAAAAGTTAACACAGGAGAGTAGTTTATCTTTTCTCGTAAAACACAGCTTACTTAAGCAACTGACTGAAACATTTATTTCTTACATTTATTATGTCGCCCTGACATGGTATTACAAAGGAAGCTGTGCGATGAAGGATTCTTGTTATTATGCGTCGGTGCGCATGCGTGCAACCGGAGCATATGGTAGTTCGTTCGTGTGTCTGTCTGTTACCAGGATAGCTGTTACTCCAGTCAAAATCAAGTCCTAGAATATGGCTCTATGGGTTAAATGCCATGATATCTTGGATTTAAATTTGCCAGATTTTTGAGATAGAGCTTTGTTTTCGACTTATAGCACTATTTGACACTTCCGTAGACTCCAATAGGAATCGAAGAATGCGGAAGTAATGCGTGTCATGGGGAAAGCAATTGTTCCAATCAATGGATAGTTCCAGCACTGACCTCCATTCATTTTCAACTGTGGTGAATCATTGGAACATGCTTGCAGGTAAGTTTATCAAATGAATGTATTTTTGGGAAATTTGTTGCATTAGCTGACCCCTAATGGATTTTGTTGTTAGCATCATATTCTGTACCCAGCTTAATTTATGGTCATCGTCAGACAACAACCTGTTAAATTCGTATTAAAGTTAAAGTAGATGACGTGAGCAGCTCTGAACGATCTAGCATGACCACATGTCATTTGTTCATTTAGCTACCTTAAATTAATTGCAGTTATTGGTGTCTGTTTGAGTGTAAAGTTTATATCCGCTTATTAGATTCGCTGATAGTTTCAACCGCATTTTATTGCTAACTAGTCAATTTTGTTGCCTACCACACTACTTCTGTTCACTCGAACGTTCTGCGATTCAGTGCGAAAATGAATGGTAACAGCTTAAAATGTCAAATCTATTCGAGACACCGATTTGATCGCATAGCAGCAAGTAACGTCATCAGGCTACGCACAAGTTTTTATTCGCTTTAATGCTGTTAGGTGGAAATGCATTTTCAGCGCCTTTATTCGCACAAATATTTTTGGCGAACTTCAGGTAATTCGATTGACAAGTGGATGGAAACATGGCTTATGTCAAGCATAGATGCACAGCTAGGGCACTCTGACATGTCCACACAGAATCTTATAGCTTCATCAAGAGATATAGGCCTACTTGTCATGGCTGTATGCACCGAGGCATCAGCACCTTCGGTGCTTTCATAGAAAAATGTGTTAATCAAGGAAAATTATTGAAAACAGATCAATGCTAATAGTCAGCTTAAAGGGCTGTTTTACTGCCTATCTGTTTCTGTTCAGCATCCGCCACGGACCTCGGTCTCCAAACCCCACCTTCAGCCCCTAGCCATGGCTCAGTATTGGACTTGCTCCCTCCCAAGCACACCTTATTTATCAATTCAAGGGCTTGACAAGGTCAGGTGTGTTTTAGGCGGAACACATCAAGTACCTAAGTCTTATCAGGGGTAAACGAGGAGACCTTTGGGAGAACCTGAGCAAGACAGCACTCTGCTGAGTAGGAGCGGACTGTGGGATGAGTGTCCTTGCAGCGGTCTTTAGATAATTGAGAACAAGTTCAGGAGGTAAAAGTCCTCCATGCTGTTTTGCTCGAATCAATTGGATTTACCTATTCTACAGTCTACAGACAGAACTGAATAGTGGAATCATCTGTTAGAGTTTATGGATGGAAGAAACTCAAGCGTTCTGGACTTGTGGGCTCTATTTCTAAGCCCCTGAACTTGACACTTCTGCTTGGTGGCATGAACTGGTAAATTTGACATTTCAAACATATGCAGTTAAAACCAGGAGTATGTCAACTGAAAACATACAGGTTCCACTCCTGGATTTTAACAAAGTAATTTAAATAGTTTGTGGAGGTGGAGTAGACATTGATATATACTTTATTCCAGCTTAACTGTTCTTGAACACGCCCAGCTGTGTAGTATATTTGCAAGACTGTTTCTGTGGTGAGAAGCTCAGTCTTTTGAATGCTTAATCCGGTACTGATGTACCTGTTATTTTACATACTACAGCTTGAACTTATCCTCTGAGGCATGATTTTACCTTACCTTTTCTGCATCAGCAGCTAAATGACATGGTATGTTTTCAGCATGGCCTGAAAATGGAGGCCTTCGCTCAATTGCAATTAGGGGCACGAAAAAGTACGCAAATAAATAAGTACTCGCCGTAGAAGTCATAACCCGTCTCACAAAATTGATCATAAATTATTGTTTTGTAGTCCTGTATTTTTTCTACATTTCATCTAAGTTTTTGTGTTATGTAGGCCCATGTGTTTCATTTAAAAAGCTACCATGCTTGTTGATTTATTTGTTTCAACCTCTTCAATCCCAGCTCCTGGTCTTGCTGGCGCAACAGGATTTTCAGTTGAGTGCCGGTTGAGACAATAAACAATCAAACAGTTCATTTACTGAATTACCAAGACAAATTCATAAGTGTAAAATAATTAAGAAGTTATGAGTTTGGAAATGACCAAGAGACTACACTGGCTACAGGGAAAACATCCATATAATACACACAATATTGTAGGGATGAAACTTTCTCAGAATTCCATCTCCTGTTTCAGCATTTAATGGAAGCATCTTTGCTTTGAACCCTAAGAACACCAGCGCAAAATGGCGTCACTTATGAGCCGAGCTATTATGTGCTGTTTTCTCTGCTACAGGATGTCATCCCCCCCCAAAAAATGTAATAAAATCCTCAAACAAAATCCTCAAATTGAATTAAGAGATACATCGCATGAAATTAGTTACTTCTCTGATTATATTATATTAACTTCAGTGAATATAGCATGTAATTTTCATCAACATAAATAGCCTACCAGCAGGCAACTGCCTAATCCAATGAAAGGTAAATAAAATAGATAAAATAGATAAAATAACTAGACAGTCTGGTCGGCTGTGACCGCATGCGCGGACACCGAAAGCCCGCTTCTCCCGTTTTTGGGCACTGTGTGTCATAAGTGAAGTTTAACACATGTGCATACCAAATATGAAAGTGATCGGACCAAAATTTCAGCCTGTACTGCGTCCACAAGGAAATCTCTATGTTTTCCCACCGATTTGCGTATTATTTGGCCAATACTGTTGCTATGGCAACCAAAATCAATAGGTGTTATAAGTGAAGTGCAACACATGTCCATACCAAATATGAAATTAACTGGTAAAAATTACAGTCCTTAGAGCATCCACAAGAAAGCGTCACCAGATGCGGCGGCGGAGACGACATAGCAGCTGCCTAACTTCGTCTGGGGGCTAAAATGATAGCCCAATAATCGTGCCCTTACAGATCATTATTCGGATTCCTAGCATGCATCCAAACCTGTGATTTCTTTGACACCTTTCCACAACAGTTGCTGGTATCAAAATAACGTTGTGATGAAGCACCCGAATGCCAAACGAATGCAGATGCGCAATATGATCTTTTTTGGTTAGGACCTCAGCAATTCTTTATTACAGTGCAAGAGCCAAAATGGTGATATAGCAGAAACTTTTGTTACTGTGGTTACATATTTGCAACTTATGGTGCAGCTAGATTGCAACGAGACCGCCCCATTAATACATCTGTGCGTATGAGGCAAGCGGAAGAGCAGTTATTGACCACAGTGAAAAATTCAGCTTTGAAAAGTAATCGCCATTGAATACAGGTTAAAGCGGAAATGTCATCACATAAAAACATAGTGAAGATTTTGGAAATGTTTATCTTTTTTCTAATAAATGTTTACTTTCTGAATTTGGACTTCACTAATTCTAATCTAATTCCACAAAAAGGACAATCCCAATAATACTAGAACAGCCTCAGCTTTGGCTGCAACTGTGCAAAAATACTGGGGTTAAACAGAGATGCCTGGTTTAAATAGAATTAATACATGCAACAAAAAAGCTGAAGCATTCCTGTGTTGATTCAGATTATCAACATTATGAATGAAGCTTCAAACAGCCTTGATTCCAATGCACAACTTTTGCAGACTGGACCACATTTAAAAAAAAAAAAAAGTTGTTATTAGGGTTCTCTTTCATGCAATGGGACGAGTATTTGGTTATAGAAAATGTTGAATTTCTGCGCTCCTAATGGCAGTGCAAAGTTGATTTCAGTTGTCACTCCAAAGTACGGTTTCAGCTCACTGGATGTGTTTTCTGATCACCCACTCCCGAGACTGACACCTGACGCACGATTCTTCGTCCATATGCCATTACGGCATTGTAAACTGCTCCAGTCACCAAAACCAGTCTATACCCCCCCCATCCCCCTTCCAGTCACACAGGGCTCTGTAAAGCAGGCAGTAGAGTCACAAAGCACTAGCATAAGCGTTAGCACATTAGCACAGTACTAGCCAAGCAGAGCAGTGCAGCACACTCCAGCAAACCAGGATACCAACAAGTAATGGAGAGATGGAGAGAGAGAGGGGGAGAAGGGGAGAAAGATTATGGGCTGGGGGAGGGGAGGGGTGAGGTATACCTTGAGGTCCCTCCTCTCCAGGTGCAGGAGCTCGCTCCCGCGAATGTCGTGGCGGATGAAGCTGTCTCTGTACTCTCCCAGAGTGAGCTGGTCCAGCCAGGCCGCTACCTCCTCTGCACCCCAACGTTCAACTACACAGAGTCAGAGGGAGAGAGGGGAAAGAGGGGGGAGAGGAGGACAGAGAGGGAGGAGGGGAGAGGGAGAGGAGAGGAGAAGAGGGGGGCAGAGAGCAAGCTTCAATGTGCAGCCCCCTCACACAGACTGGCAGAAGGGAGACAGCCCAGGAAAAAACAGAGAAAACACCAGGAGAGGAGGAGGGGCTAAACGAAGGGAGGCCAGAAAAGGTAGAGGAGAAAGAGGAGGTGCGGCAGCCGCTGGCAGGAAGAGGGGTCAGGGGGTCGTTTCGGACAGGCCTCTGGGTCACTGGCATGCGGGACGTCCCATGAATCAGAGCCAAACAGGATGTAGGAGAGGGAGGAAGGGTTAATGCCCGTGCAGCCGACTGTCCGTCACTTTCTGTCCGTTCTTTACACCCCCTTCACCACCACCACTGAATCACATGACAGTTCAATCCAAAGAGAATTAAAGTTGATCAGAATAATAAGGGGCGAGTACCCGCAGAACCAGCGTGCGGTTTCTCTAGGTGCACGCTAGCCATTTGCCGCATTGCTATTGGCGAAAGGAATTTTATTATTAGCGAAAGATTTCTTATGATTCTTCGCCGCAGTGGCGAAGGCTTTCCATCAATGCTTTCATCGCAAATGATTATATTTGATCTGCGCGCATCACACTGTTGCCAGATTCCCCTCTCGGAGCGGGGTGCAAACTTGCGATTCCCAAACCACATAGCTATGGGAGAAGCTTTCACTTTCAAAGCGATCACATGATGTAGTGACGTTTGTCCAAGCTTGCTTGTTTTACGGATTAAAAACTATAACCGATTCTTATCTCTGGACCGCTACCAAGGTAATGACACTGATTTCAACAAATTTTGACAAATGTTAACAATTTTAAACTATTGAACCTATGGGACTGCATAGTCAGGCTACAGGTTGTCATCACTCAATTTTAAATACTATTTTCGCAATAGTATGTGCATCAAAAACGGCTGACACAATCAGAATACTGAGATTCTCCAGCACTTCCAAATAATTTACAGTTCTACAATGCAGCACAATATGTGACGACATGAAAATGCAATTATGCCTACCGGACTGCCATCTGGCCAATGCTCGCGAAAGGGTGAAGTGACAGCAAACTAAGACATTCAGCTTTTATTGTAATATGCCAGAACGCAAACAATTTTACCAGAGAAATATAGGCATCAGGTAAGTTTTTATCTAACACATATCTCACACAGGCTGACTTACCAATTTTAAGTTCTTGTGTACGTGTGATACCACAGTCACACCAAAATGCAAAGAGCTGACTTTTTGCTTTCCCAAATTTGCACTAATTATTTTTTACAATGTTTTTTTCATTCTCAAATTAATCAACAGTAAAAGGTACTAAAGTTTGTTTTAGAACTATTTCTATGTACACAGCCATGTCATAGCATTAGCCTACCAGGGTAATGCAGAGCCATTCCCTGTATGACATGAGTTGAGCTCCATGAGAATGGCGTAAATGCAATGTGATATAATGAAGAGGAAATGCTTTATCTCTGCTTAAGGAACCTTACAAGCTGATACAACTACAATGTGCGGCTTTTGGATGTGTAAATAGGACACGTTTCAAACAGAGGGAGTTCTAAGTCCATCAAACTCACGCTCGACAGGTTCCTCATGTCAAGACCTCTCATACGAAAGAACATGGTTGAAGAATGAGGGCTGCATTGGCTACGAACCCATCTGTAATTCGCGGCAGTGCTCAGAATTTTTGCCTCATTGATATTGAAAGGACCAGTAATTAAAATATGGAATCAGCACCATGACAAAACAGCGTGAACTAATACCCAGTGCTATCCCAACAGAGTCGCAGCATTGTGAACAACAACACCGGTCATCAGTGTCTAGCCGGAAGAAAAGAAAGTATTCCAAAACAAATTAAGAAAGGTGAGGAAATATTACGTTGAAGTATATATAAATGATGCACCGTCATTTAGATGGAAATAACCTAAACAATATGTGGAATTAATAAGTAGCCTATGAGACATTTTTGCCCATTTTAACCAGTGATAAGCAATAGCAGTGATCAGCTAAAAAGAATAAATCAGGTTCCTTGCAACAATGAGTGCAACGGCTGCCACATATTTAGCTACATGGAATATCACACAGTGCTCAACAGCCTTAATAGAATATTAGTCCCCCACCGCTTGGGAGAACAGTTGAGTCCAATCGACACCATTATGCAGTTGAAAAAAACCAAGACGGCGACATACACGCACATGCTGGCTATGGCTTTCGTGAGGAGAATCGTGCCTGAAATTAATAGCTGGTCTATTTCAAAATTCCAGGTCATATGACAAAGTGTGGTCACAACATTTGTTGTCTCTTCCTTGAAGTTAGGTGCATAGTCAGCTAATGGGGAACTGCTTGATAACTTACATGCAAGAAAAATAATTGGCCGCCATTTTAAAATCGCAACTTGGTCAAAAAGCTGTTGCGTCGCTGTTAAGTCATGAGAATTTGTAAAATAACCTAAAAGACAAATGCATTTCAATTGAGTTGATGCTCAGGAAATATAACAGTGGCAAAAAATGAACAGTTGATGCGCGTAGTTGTCCATCACACGCCGCCGGTGGTTGTTAGGGTTTCAAATGAGCCTTTCATGATGTCACAGTACAGTCCCTACATCAGTCGCTAGCAAAGCTATGAGATTTTTGTGTTTTCTGTTTGCACATTTCCACAAGTTTATTAACTGGAGCAGCCCGGGCATGATCTTACCTGACTGCGGACTGCACTTCTTGGGGGCTTTTTCTTTCTTGAACTTTGGCACTATGCGGAACATGCCACTACGGCTGTGCCTCTTTCCATAATCCAGGTCATGAACCTGAGGGAAAAGGTCACAAGTTCACTCCTCCAGGCACCACCAGAGTCAGTTTAACAGGGACACATCAAGTGCTCAAATTAACTGTTGCTCTCATAAAAATTAACTGTAGCAACAGTCAGCAAATCTTCCATTCACTGGAAACACCCGCACAAAGGATTATCCTTATGAGTCTGTGCCTGCGACCAGTTGGGGGAAAAAAAAAAAAAATGTCAGTGAATAAGAAGCTTCATGAAGGGTGCTACTTAAACCCTCTTTGAATATGAATCTTGCATTGCCAATTTTTATTCTAGATCCATGGCAAAACAACTTGCTTGTGCAAATGACTGGAGAATCAAGAGGCATGACGGCAAATATTTATGTTGCGGTAAGTGCAAATATTTATGTTGCACTTATTTTAGAAGTGAAGCATTTTGCAACACAAAACCACAAAACATCCATCATCTCGTGTTATGCTAGCCCAACCAAATGCTATAAAACTCCATCGCATCTGCTCTCCACTGACATATCTTTGAGAAAAGGGGTCCACAGTTGGGGTTCATGTTAGCAAGATTATGACAATCTCAGCTCATTGTCGTGAGGTTGGGGGGAGGGGGGTGTTAGGGTTAGGGTTAGGGTGGGTTAGCATTAGCACATTGTAGTGGTTTCACCTCTTCATCATGGGGCTGTGGCTTGTTGAGCAGCCAGTGGGGTGGTGGTTAGGGCGGGGAAAGCGTTAGCAGATTGTGGTGCTCTCACCTGCTCATCGTTGGGTTGAAGGATGTGGTAGAGCCAGTGAATCTCCGACAATTTCCCCAGTTCCAGCTCCACGCTCTGAAGAGCACTGGAGAGCAGCTCCTCATGAGGAGGGTCCAGTTGCTTCAGGGAAATAAAACCCCGGAGAGTCAAACACGGGCAAATACACAGAACTCAGAGCAGAAGGAACCCTGTCCCCGAGCACCTCGTTCAGCTGGAGCAGGACTGCCCTATGCTTTAATACACCCTCTATTTGCACGTTGCCAGCAGAGTTAAAATACTTCTTTCTGAAAAAGAATCTTCATCTTAGATTTTAAAATTAGTCAACTGCAACCCCAATTCTGAAATAGTTGGGACAAAGTGTAAATTGTGAATAAAATCAAAATACACTGAGTTTCAAATCACCAGCCAGTTATTTTATTCACAATAGAACAGAGATAACATGGCGAATGTTGAAACTGAGAAATTTTACAATTTTATCCACAAAATGAGCTCATTTCAAATTTGATGGCCGCTACAGGCCTCAAAAAAGTTGAAACAGGGGCCTGTTTACCATGGTGTAGCATCCCCTCTTCTTTTTAACTCAGAGTGGAGGCATCTGGGCATTGAGGAGACAAGTTTCCTGATTTTAGCCATTGGAATTAGATCCCACTCTTGTTTAATACAGGTTTCCAGCTGCAGGAAATTTTTGGATCTTGTTTGACAGACTTTTTGTTTAATTAGGGGCCAAATGTTCTCAATTGGTGAAAGATCAGGACTGCAGGCAGGCCAGTTCAGCACATGTAGTCTTCTACTACGAAGCCATGCTGTTGTAATAGCTGCAGTATGTGGTGGTGTATTGTCCTGCTGAAAAACACAAGGCCTTCCCTGGAATAGATGTCCTCTGGAGGGGAGCATATGTTGCTCTAAAACCTTTATATACCTTTCAGCATTCATGGTGCTTTTTAAAACATGCAAGTGTCCCACACCATATGCACTAATGCATCCCCATACCATCAGAGAAGCTGGCCTTTGAACTGAGCACTGATAACAGGAGGGGTGGTCTTTCTCCTCTCTAGCCCAGAAGACACAACGCCCATGATTTCCAAAGAGAATGTCAAATTTGGACTTGTCTGATCATAGGACACTTTGCCACTTTGCTACAGTCCAAGAATCTTTTGATGATGAGACCTTCAAAGACTTTACAATTTGATGTTGAGGAACATCAAACATGTTTTTAAAGTATTCCACAATTTTTTTTTTTTACACAAGCCTTCAGAGGTTGGAGAGCCTCTGGCCATCTTTACTGCTGAGAGACTCAGACTCTCTAAGACATCCCTTTTATAGCCAATCATGTTACACACCTGATGTCAGTTAACTTAATCATTTGCTAAATGTTCTTTCAGCTGATTCTCTTATATATTCATTGCTTTTTCAGCCCTATTTTGCCTGTATCCCAACTTTTTTGACACCTGTTGCAGCTCATTGAAATAAGCTCATTTTGTGAATACAAATTTAAAATGTCTCAGTTTCGGCATCTGAAATGTTATCTATGTTCTATTATAAATAACAAATTGGCTCGTGATCAGAAAGTCATTGCATTTTGAATTTATTCACAATTTACACTTCGTCCCAATTATTTCGGAATTGGGTTGTAGTTGCAATAGTGGCAAAAACTGTAATAACAGGGGTAATGATGGCTGTGACAACATTACTATCTAGAACACTCAGTACAGTAAATTACCAGTAATAACTGAAGTAATACCAGTTGTAATAACTGAAGTGGTTTTGGCTCAGTGAAGTACATTACCAGTAATAACTGAAGTAATACCAGTTGTAATAACTGAAGTGGTTTTGGCTCAGTACAGTACATAACCAGTAATAACTGCATAAATACCAGCTATAATAACTGAAATGGTTTTGGCTTAGTATAGTACATCACTAGTAATAACTGAAGTGGTTTTGCCTCAGTACAGTACATTTCCGGTAATAACAGTAGTGATACCGTAGTAGCATTCCTAACAAAGCTTTACCAGGAGGCTCCACTCACCAGAGACACTCTCCCTACCAGCAGGGACTCCGTCTCGTTGTGAAGAGCCTTCACTGTACTCGCCACCTCCATGGCTGTGTTCCTGCTCAGGCTCTGTGGACAGCAGCAGCAAACAGCCAATCAGAAAGCTTGCCTTCACAGGCCTAAGCAATCAAAGCCTCTGCCAGCCTGTTCCACTGATCCATGAGGGAAATGGGGTCTCCACACTCTCTGACAATGTGAGTGGAGGGTTGTTTTCAGTTTGAGGGGCAGGGAATTTGGGAGTGTTCTGATTGGCTGGGGGGCTGATTTGGATGCGTTTTAGGTGTGTGGGGGGACTGTGCATCACCTCGGGAAATTTGGGGTGTGTTTTGTTGATGGCGTGAGACGCGGCGTTGACGGCGTGAGCCAACTCCTGCTCCAGCAGGCCATCGGTTTTCGCAGCCTCACATATCCTGTGACACGCACAGCAACACAAGCGTAAAGTTCAAAGGTCAGTCTGAATCGTCCAACAACATCTTTCACCTACACTGTCAAATATCAAAGGATTACAGGGGCACAGACTACAATTTTGTCTGTAGGTTTTTGAGCAGAAATGCTTTATGAAAAGGGCTGCTATTCCTCATGCATGATGTGGATGTATACACCCACAAATCCAAAGCTAAACAACTCATATACAGTGTTGGGCAAAATCCAATGAGCTGCATGACAGAGCCTAAAGCACAGATTAAGGCTGTGTTTGAAATTTGCACTTACTCACTCACTCGGTCACTCATTCAGCCACTCATTCGCTCACTCACTCACAATGTAATGTCTCGTACCCTCACTGGGGGATTAGGACAGACAGCAATTGATGCATTTCAGACACTTTTTGGGTTACACTTGTTATCATGTGTCAGATATTCCCAACTAAAATCTCTGTCACGTAATCCAATGGCAGAACATCACCTGAGGTTACCTTCCTCTACCCTCTTTCAATAGGCATGCCATAATGAATGATGGTTTAAGTCAGTGGTTCCCAAACTTTCTCTGCTGGGCCCCCCTTTGGTACATAAGAAAATTTTTGCGCAAACCCCCCCCCCCCCCCCATAAAAAAAACAGGTAATACACATATTTTGTTTTCAGAGTACGTTGCAGTTTATTTCACATATTGTAATTAATATAAACTTCAACCTTTTTTGAAAAAAAAAAAAAGTAAACTGCCATAAACTGTAGGTTGTCATCAACTACAACAAGGCTACTTTCAGAATGAAAATTAATAACAAAATAACGGACCACCTTGCATTTTCCGGACACCAGCAGAAACTTACTTGCATACAGCCAATCAGCGACCTTGTGCCGGACCTCTGAGGGAGTGTCAAGAGACGGTTAAATTTTTCTCATTTTATTGGCCTTGCACTTGTGAAGTAAAAATAACTGAGACCGCGTCTGCTTATTGTAGAAAATATGAATGCTCTGAACAGATGATTTTTGTCTAGCCTAGCTGGAAACATTAAAAATGATCGGCAGGTTTGGAAACAGCCACCGCAATTTTCAAATGAGGGACACGAAGATTTAATAATTCAAAACCTCTTTTAAAGTATAAAATCATTAGGCTGTATCACTCCCCTCTGTCTGACTATAGCCGTCTTCTTAAAATGGTGTTTCTGTGATGCCGAAAGAAAGCACCGTAATCAACCTATATTAACAGCCGACAGCGAAGTGCGAAAAAAAATCATGAACACCACTAGCCAAACCTGCCGATATGCTTGTAACGTTCAGGAGCTAGGCTACAAAAAATAATCTGTCGGCCTACAGTGCATTCATATTATCGAGAATAAGATGACGCAATCTCGGTTACTTCTGCTTTGTATTCATTGGATATTGTTCGGTGTCACTTACTAGTTTATTGTTAATGGCAGATCAGTGCAGGATAAAAAAAGCGGCGAGTTGGGTATTGCTAGACTACATTGATTGTAACCAGCTCATTTTACCAGCTTCAAATATTTGAACAACTAGATTATTTATGAAAATGGCAGGCTAGATGAATGATTTGGCCAACAGATATTTTGAGAGTAAGGATAGGCATTTACGATGTAATCGCAGTATTCTGGGCAGCGAATGGACTGTGCAGTCAGTGGCTCTGAGACCGTATCTCGGTGCAGGTCCAGCTAAGACAGAAAAAGTTAAACTGTCTCAAGACACTCCTTCAGTGGTCCGGAACAAGGTTGCTGATTTGCTGTGTGCAAATAATTTTCTGTTGGTGTCCGGAACTTTAGTCGGGGGAAAAAAATTCGCTTCCCGCACCCCGCGCCCCCCCTGCAATTGCTCTGCGCCCCCCACTTTGGAAACCACTGGTTTAAGTCTACGGTACAACTTCGGTCTGCTACGTTTTGGCATGCCTAGCAGAGGCTTCCTAGTGCATCATATAGATTTTTAAATTTAGAGTTGAGATTTTGGGCAGCACAACAAAATGGCTGGTTCGACAATGCTCCACGTAGTGAGTGAGTGTACTGTCCAAACACAGCCATGTCATTATCTGAATGCTGAATGACCATACTACCCAACAGGAATCAGTACAAAACACTTCCTGGTAGCTTGTCTGCTGTCCATCAGTGTCAGTGGGAGGGGTTTTATTGGGGTAGAGCCTTTATCAGTGGGCGGGGCTTGCCTGGTGATGAGCTCCTCAGCAGCGCGAGCGCATGATTGGACGAGGCCCGCCTCCTCCTCAGTCGCCAGGTCGATGGACTGCTGTGAGTAGAGGTTGGAGCGCACGGGAGGCTTATCGTACTTCAGCTTGTCCTCCCAGGATTTCAGGGTGTTCTCAAACGCCTGAGTGCGGGGAACACCAGCGGACACTCAGATTACGCATGAGCTACACGCAACACAGATCTCTCATGAGGAACACACACCGCACCATACCCAGGAGCTGATCAGAGGTGAGACCATGGGGACCCATACTCCTGTAAATGGCTGGCCTACCACCTTGTGGTTAAGTAGAATAAATGCAGCAGAGGGCCCTGGATGAGGGCCTCAAATCCCACATTGGTTCTGGAGGGACTGACCTCTGCTTAATCTAATCAACTGCGAGTCGCTTTGGATCAAAGTGTCAGCTGAATAACTATGATGTCACCATGTATCACAAGCACGAAATACTCAGATCCCCAACCATCAAATGGCTGATACCTGACTGGGAACAAAACACAGTGGAGGGACAGACAGAGGGACATAAAGACGGACCCAGGATGGACGTAGGTAAAAAAAGGCACATCTACACAATAAGACATATCCACATCTGAAATTTCCTTGAGAAATATTAAACGGTTTGAGAGTTCTGGCCCGGAAAAGAAGTGTGACGGATGTATGGACAAACGGACAACACTTGATGTCCTCATCCACGTTGTGGCGGGGGATAAAAATGTATCATAGGGTTGCAAGCAGCACATCCATATCTGCCGTTTTGTTTGCCAGTTCATGCGCATCACTCACCCTGTCTCTCGTCAGCATCTGAGCCCGATTTTTGTGTTGTATCTTGATGACTCCTGGTGGCTGTATCCAGGCCTCTCCGTCCACCTGGACGGGCATGCCCTCGTCGCCCAGGATGGTGATCTTCACCGAGCGGCACTGAGGACGGAGGAATTGGACAGGACACGCCCATCAATATGCTGCTATAGAAACCAAGCTAGACTCATCAGTGCGGGAACCCCTTGCGTCAACACGGTGACCCTGAACGCGAGCCTGACAAAGATGTTAACCCATGATATTCTAATAAAAGATCGCTTGTGCTTGCCTCATGTTAATATGTTTACCTGCATCATTACTGTAAAAGGTCACCTGCGGTAGCCCAACACGAAGATGTTTACCCGCACTATTGCTACAGAAGTTCACCTGTGCTAGCCTAACATAAAAACATTTGCCTGTGCTATTGCTGTAGAGGATGTTTACTTCCAACCCACCCAATATAAAGACATTTCGCTGTGCCATTTGTGAAGAAGCAAAGCATCGCTAATACTAGCCTGTCAAAGATGTTTATCTGTGTTCTTATTATAGGTGAAGGTTAGCCGAGCAGGCCTGTAATAATGACAGTTACCAATGCTTTTATGATACAGCACCCTCCATAATTATTGGCACTCGTGGTTAAGATGTGTTAAAAGCCGTAAAATAAATTCAATTTTTATTGCAGAAGCATACTCTCACACTGAAAATTGTAGAAAAATGTAACCTTCAACTCGAGTGAATTTTAAGGGGAAAAAAATCCCAGACTAAGAAACAATTATTTTTCATAGAATCACCTGTTCCACAATCACTGGCACCCCAAAGAATTCCTCGGAAATAAATGTAATTGAAGTATTTCTGTCACTTCTACAGTAGTTTACAAAGTTGATCAGAGTATCTAGGAACATTTAATTAGTAATTAATCACTTCCTGTTTCCCTGGGGTATAAATATGATGTGACACAGAGGCCATTTCTCTGATCCATTCTTCAACATGGGAAAGACAAAGGAACACACCATTCAAGTAAGGCAGATGTGTGTCGACCTTCACAAGTCAGGCAATGGGTATGAGAAAACAGCCACTCGCCTGCACCTGCTCATATCTGCTATCAGAGGAATCATGAAGAAGTTTAAAACAACTGGAGCAGTGGAAAGCAAGCCTGGACGAGGACGCAAGGTTATTTTGCCACCACGCACTGAGGAAGACGGTAAGAGAAGTAAAAAGTTCTCCAAAGCTCACTATTAAAGAATTGCAACATATGGCAGCATCTTGGGGTCACAAAGTCTCCAAAACAACCATCAAGCGCTATCTACATGCCAACAAGCTGTTTGGGAGGCATGCCCGGAAATAACCTTTTCTCACTCACAATCATAATGCGAATCATGGAGTTCGCTAAGCGGTTCTGGGACTTCAACTGGGACCCTGTGCTTTGGTCAGATGAGACCAAGATAGAGCTTTTCAGCAACAAGCACTCTAAGTGGGTCTGGCGGAACACAAAAGATGAGTTTGCAGAAATGCCCACTGTGAAGTACGGGGGAGGATCTGTGTTGCTGTGGGGCTGTTTCTCTTCCAGGGGCCCTGGGAACCTTGTTAGGGTGCATGGCATCATGAACGCTTTGAAATACCAGTACATATTAAATCAAAATCTGATGGCCTCTGCCCGAAAGCTGAAGATGGGTTGTCACTGGGTCTTTCAGCAAGATAATGGCCTTAAACATGTGACGAAATCTACACAGAAATGGTTCACCAGACACAAAATCTAGCTCCTCCCATGGCCATCTCAGTCCCCAGACCTCAACCCCATTGATAACCTGTGGAATGAGCAGAAGAGGAGAGTGCAGAGGAGAGGACCCAGGTCACTGGATGATTTAGAGAGATTGTGCATAGAGGAATGGTCAAAGATCCCTCTTTCTATATTCCCCCATCTTGTGAAACATTATAGGAGAAGACTAGGTGCTGTTTTGTCGGCAAAAGGGGGTTGTACAAAGTATTAACATCAGGGGTGCTAATAATTGTGGCACACGTGATTTGAAGTAAAATGATTATTTCTTAATGTGGGATTTTTTTCCCACTGAATAAATGCACTTGAATTAAAGGTTGGATTTTCCTCTTTTTTTTCATTGTGGTCCTATATTATTTAGAAAAAAACTGAATTTATTAGAACCTAAAGAACACATCTTAACCAGGGGTGCCAATGATTATGGAGGGCGCAGTAGAAGTGGGTGACCTGTGTTCCCTTAATGTAAAGATGTTTATTTGTAGTATGACCACAGATGTTCCCCTGTGCTAGCCTGACATGAACATTTACTGGTGCTGTTACTGTTTAAGAAGCTAGCTAATGCAGGCTTGACATCAGGAAGGTGCCCATGCTGTTGGTGCAGTTAAGGCTAACCTGTGCAGTTACTCACCTGTGCGATTCTGTGGTGCTGGAGTTTAATCACTCTGGACACGGCCATCTGCATACTGCCAAACACAGCCACCACCTCCAGGATTTTATCATCAAATGATGGGGCACAAAAAATCTACCAATAAAGGGAAGTTAAATATGAGCAAAGTGTTTGACACACCACAAACAATACTATTTCTTTACAATTCTGTGGATGAATTTTGCCCACCACAGGTGTATCATTTCTAGTATATTTATTAGCAGGAGCATGGAGGGAAATCCATGGAATCCAAACCAGAAGGGAGTAAGACCATAGAATTGACCAAAGCTACCATTACGCTTGTTGTGGGTTCTGAATGGTGTATTTAAGAAGTCCTTTATGCTGGTGACTTTGATGTGCTGCTAAAAGCATGTCGTCAATGGATAAAACACATTGCAACCACTCGCTAAATTTGCCACCCTATTGTTTACGTCCATTAGAGGGTGCAAATCCCTTACATTCACAGAGAGATGGTGGGCTCAATACTCTAAACTAGGGATCCTCAAATCTGGACCTCAGCAGCACTCGGACCTCGAGGACCGTGATTTGAGGACCAGGGGTCTAAACTAAAGCAGTGGCTACACAACAAAAAGGTATGAGGGAGACCTCTTTCACAGAAGAATGAGACTGAAAACCCCCAAATCTTTGCCATTTCCACATTTGCTGCATACATAGGACCTGACATGAGGACTGACTGCATGTCTTTGTGGAGCCTTAAGGGCGTTATGAAAGGGAACTACTTGTGAACAAATGAAAGGCAACATTGACGTCTAGTTACTAAACTGACCAAGTCCTAATATTTTCGTTTCATTTAAAATAGTTCCCGTACTAACTGTTCACAGAATGTCTCGGTAGATTGCAAGAGCCAGACTCAAGTCTTTCTGCTCACTAACAACTTTCAAGGACACATCATAAGAACTGGAGAAACCAGTAGAATGTTCTCAGTCATAAGTAACCTTTCTCAGGGCAGGGTTTTCATCCAGTTAGAGGTTACATGTATCTGAGTAGGGATTTGAGCCCAATGCCAATCACTCTACAAAAATTTCTTTGCCAAACTCATTACCAGTCAGAAAAATGCTAAATTGCCCCAAGCCAAGGGGTGACAACATTATTTTCGAGTAAGAGGTCGATACTCACATCATCCTCTTTGGTGCCGCCCCAAAAGTTGGTGCCGCCAGCATAGCTGGGGATGTTGAGCACAGCGATGCCTTGGAGACTGGGCAGGGGGATGTACTGTCCATCACACTGCAGGGAGGGAGAGTGAGAGGGTAAAGAGGTTATTATGTAGTTGTACAAGGGTTCAAAGAAAGGCCACCAAATTAATTATTTGTACAGTACCTTTGATAAAAGTAATGAAGAAAGAGATTCAGTAAGTTTAATCACTTCAGTCTTAATAAATGGTGACCTGGTGACCGCACTTGGACTCAGAACTTGTGCACAGGCAGCGGATCGGGTTCAGAGGGTTACTGGTGAGCTTAAACAAAGTCGTACAATCCAGTTCAGTGCCACACAAGAATAATGCCGTACAAAAGGGTAAATCCACATCGTAATCAAAACACTATCCACAGGTCATATGCCACATGGGAAGATTGCCAAAGCCAAAGGAGATCCAATCATTAATCCAGAAAGACAAGCCGAAGTCATGACCACAATCGCACAGACTATCTCCTAAAACCGGGAAAATAGAACAGAATCAAAACCAGGAGGCTCTAATGAGTCACGTTCAGCATCAAGACAGCAAACAAACTCCCAGTGAAATAAAGAAAATGTGGGGTTTTTATAGGGAAAAATAAAGGGAAAAGGAAAGTGCATTACGGTGTGCAGAGAGCTGTTAATATGACGAAGGGTGTGGCTATAAATAAGGAAATCAACTTGGCAATTAATACACGATGGGGAGGGTAAGTATGAGAGTAAGTGAAAATACAAGAGTCATCAGAATATGACATATCCCACCAGTTCCACATAATTCGTGATTTGTGGCAGAGTTTTTGAATTCTGCTCTAGAAAAGGGACAAAGTCCCTTTTTTGGGCTGTTTTTGGTATAGATATGAAAAATTTTGGGCAGAATGGAACTGAAACCCCCAAAAGGCACAACTACAGCATAAGGGTAAGTTCCATACCTAATTTGAAGTTTCTAAGTGGCATAGTTTTTGAGTTCTGTCCCAGAAACGAGACAAAGTCCAATTTTAGGGCTGTTTTTGGTGAAAATTTCCAAAATTATGGGCAGCATGGAACTGAAACCCCCAAAAGGCACAACTACACCATAATAGTAAGTTCCATAGCAAATTTGAAGTTTGTAAGTGGTATATTTTTTGAGTTCTGCTCCGGAAATGAAAATGATTACGGATGAACGGACGGATAAATTTTGGGCACCATGATTTCAAAATGCCCAAAAGGCACAATGGGATCACTAGAATAACATGCGAACAAAATATGAAGTTTGTAATTGGCAGAGTTTTTGAATTCTGCTCTAGAAAAGGGACAAAGTCCAATTTTTGGGCTGTTTTTGACGTAGAAATCAAAAATTTTGGGCAGAATAGAACTGAAACCCCCAAAAGGCACAACTTCACCACAAGAGTAAGTTCCATACCAAATTAGAATTTTATACGGGGCATCGTTTTTGAGTTCTGTCCCGGAAACGAGACAAAGTCCAATTTTAGGGCTGTTTTTGGTGAAAATTTCCAAAATTGTGGGCAGCATGGAACTGAAACCCCTAAAAGGCACAAGTACACCATAAGAGTAAGTTCCATAGCAAATTTGAAGTTTGTAAGTGGTATAGTTTTTGAGTTCTGCTCCAGAAATGAGAATGAATACGGACGGACGGACAGACGGACGGACAGAGCGACGACTATATCCCACGGTATTCCATACCGGTGGGATAACAAAGGCACATGATGAATTGAAAGGGGCGTGAAAATACAAGAAATGGAAACTACAATAAATAATAGAAACACAAGTACATGAAATACAAGGAAACCATTTGAAAAACAATAAAAACAGAACTAAAACAGTGACACTTAGGGATGACAGGGTTTTAACGCGTAAAACTCCAGTTTTTTTCTTAGGTTTTCCCTTTAGTCAGCTCAAAGTCAGAAAAAGAATTTTTCCCAAGTTGTAGGAAAATGTCACATAATCTAAATCTGCTGGTTGCGGCACCTCACTGAAGCTACATCACACTTGCATTGGGAGAAATATTCAAACCCAGGAGTTTTTATAGCCACAGCATTCCATCAAATGGAAAATGTATAGATCTAGTACAGTACATAATTTTATTTACATTTCCCTGTAATTTAGTAGGGCATATTAGGGACTCTTGGAAGCTTTGGGATCTCCACTATAATTGACAATTAGCCTGAAGTTCCACAAGTTTGAATACAGCAGTTACATTTGATGGGTCTGTAGGTTTTTCTAGGGTTAAATTTATAAAAGCAGCAAGCAAAGTGAAGTAAGCGGGATTTTTATGGCAAAGATTTGTTCATAGAATTAGGGGTCATAAATGGAAGTTAGCAAGTGGTAAATTTTGCAGATAATAGGAGGTATTTTTTTCCACACAGGAAGTGGACTCTGTGGAATAGTTTGCCAGGTCATGTAGGGGTGGCAGAAACTGTGGGGGTTTTCGAGAACAGGCTTGATCTAGCTCTTCAATATCTAAAGTCTTAGGTACACCCTAGTGGTGGGAAAATGACAAAATTTGTTGGGCAAAATGGCTAGATCTCACCACTTTGCTCCACTGCGCTCTGATGTCACACTGCACTGAGGAAAAACAGAGATCATCTGTGAGTTGGGCCCTGTCATTCTATTCTACACTGTAAACCCTGACAAGTGTGGTGACCAATGTTTTGTGGAAATCAATTACCTCATAAAATTGAGTATACTGACTTAATAATCTTGTGCTCACAGCACTGGTGCTTACAGAAACTACAGCTGAAGATATGATTGAGCGAATAAAATAATTGGGAGCTGAGGGAGGCACATCTTTGCCCAAAACACTGCGGTTCCCCATGGGGATCAGCAGCCAGATGCAGGCATTTGCTGAGTTCCGCATGAAGCGCATCAGATGAAACTGATCAATGGCTCCATGAGTTGCATGAGGTGTGCGTGAGATGTAACATACGAAATATGTGGATCTGGCTTTTGGTCATTTTGGGAGGGTTGGTAACCACTGCTAAATCTCACAGCTGCTTCTCACCTCCAGTTGGACCTTCTGCTCCAGGTTCTTGTAGGTCCTCTGCAGGAGCTCCTTGGTTCCCAGAACTCCGTACCACATCATGTTCTTAGTGCGACTCCTGCAGAGAATGAGGCGATGTAGAGCCAATAAAGCGCCAGGCTAATTACTCTAGTTAACCTTTCATTAATCTCAGCGCAGCCAAAGCATGGTCACATGTCGAAAGCTTTAGAATACCTCAGAAAGCATTCCCTATCAACAAAGAACACACTACATTTTTTTCAAGTTTTCTTTTTCACGTTAAAATCCTTCATCATGAGAATTAATGAGTTCTGTCAAGTTCCCCTATCATGTCCACAGGTGGACAGACAATGAGCCATTACAAGCCTTTTCAAAATCAGCACTTTCTGACATTACAAGGGTGAGACTACTCAAAATTAGACAGCCCGGTCGGCTACGACCGCATGGGAATAGTCCCCAAAAGCCTGCTTCTCCCCTTTTTTGCGCATTATTCACCTAATAATGTCGCCATAGCAACCGAAATCCATAGGTGTTACAAGTGAAGTATATCACATGTCCATACCAAATATGAAAGTAATCCGTCAAAAATTGCAGCCTGCACTGTGTCCACACAGAAATCTCAATGTTTTGCCACATATTTGCATATTATTTGGCCAATACTACTGCCATGGCAACCAAAATTGAAAGGTGGCATAAGTGAAGCGTAATACATGTCCATACCAAATATGAAAGGAATTAGTCAAAAATTCCAGCCTGTAGAGCGTCCACAAGAAAGTGTTTACAGATGCGGATGGGGCGGCAGCGGAGACGACACACGTGAATCCATAGTAGCCGCCCGACTTCGGCCGGGGGCTACAATAATCAAGCACTGATTAACTATTTCTAAGAAGAAACTATATGCCCATGTGATGTCAAGAAGCAACAGATTTTGAAATGGCTCGTAATTGCTAATTGACAGTGCACCTCGTTACATGATAGGGGACTGCAGGTAACTCGTATGTGTAACAGATTAACATAAACTGAAACAAATTTATATGTGTGTGTGTGTGTATATAGAAAATAACCTGGACGTATTTTACTGCAGAGTAATTCATGTTTTATTCAACACAATGGTCAAACCACATACAGGCTTGGCTCTACAGGGTGCATCAAAAAAAGTGGACTCCCCGAAGAGTACCCACCAAATGTACAATCATGAAAACGTTCAATTGTAAATTTAGTTGGTGCAAGAGACAAGTGCAAAATGCAGACAGAGACGAGGGGCAAAATAAAAGGGATGTAGGGAAAAAGAGGAAAACTCACCTGCATTTCTCAGGGTGTTCCTCCCTTTTGTTGTTGAATTCCAGAGAGATCTTGGCATCCAGTCCAATGCCAAAGTAGTTGTTCATGACGCACTTTTCCAAGTAGCCCTCCCTGTAAGACGCACAGTGGTTTGCTTTAAATTTTGTGATATACAACATGCAGTTCTCTGCCTCAAAGCCCAGAGTTCAGCTCAGGAGACGACGTAGAATATCAAAGCTAAAAATAGTTGCAAAGCTACTGTGCCAGCTTGGCCAAACGTGGCCAAAATGGAACGCCCCCTATTGGCGAAAGTATCGGTCCGATTGGGCTCAAAATCGAATTTGGTCTAGACCTTATGACGCTATATACACAAACGAAATATGAAAAGGATCGGTGGGAAACTGAAGACGCTGGAGCGCAGACAAGCCAAAAGTTTACGCACGCACGCACGGACACACGACAGACCACCACTAAAGACCCCGAGCATAGCATAAGCCCCTTGGGCCTTTTGCCCAAGCTGGCAAAAAAATTTTGAAAAAGGGAGCTAGAGCTGTTTGAGGTTTTGCAGAAAAAGACCCTTGGTGGCCAAACTGAGAATCGCAGCAAGCCGAAAATGGAACTGGAAATGGCTAGATCTTGGGCCCATATACATGCATACAAAATCTGTTGTGAACTGAGGGCGCTATGGCGCTGAAAAAAAATCTGCACATTTTACAACCTTTGACTTACATAACCTTGAAATTTAGGTCAAATCAAAAATCCATTACATATATGATGAACCCTTGGCAGAACAACTTACAGTAAAAATTTGAGCATCTTAGCTCATAGAATAAGAGAACTAGGGCTGTTTGAAGTTTTGCAGAAAAAGCCGCCTGCTGGCCAAACCAAGAATCGCAGCATGCCCAAAATCAAACCTGGGCTCGATCTTGGGCCCATATACATTCATATAAATATGAAAATATGGAAAACTGAAAGCTTCATCGCGCTGAAACGACAATTGTGGATTCATGCATGCACGACAGACCACCACTAATCACCCCAAGCACAGCATAAGCCTGATTGGGCCCATCAGCCAAGCTGGCTAAAAAAGGAATCCTGCTGCAACATAACGTGACAAATTTCATTCTGCATGCTGAATATAAATGTGAAATGCCCAAAACTCCCATTTTGAATGAATGTACACTAAAACACAGCCCCCTAGAGGAGCACTGAAAAAATCCCGACTTCCATAATAAAAGTTCCTATTCCATTGTCACATTACCAGACCTAAACTGGTTTCAAAAAAGCACACTGCTCAAGGAAGAGAGTGTGGTCTGGACACACATTGCAGGTTGTGAGGTCAGCACAACTATAGTTAAGGTCCATGTTCTTCGTTAGACCAATTATTATTCTTCTGCAGTTCAATCCCAATAAAGCTATATCTTTATCTAAGGCTCTTTCAAGTTTTTTTTTTCTTTTAATCCTGAGCTGAACCAGGTAGAGTTACAGTGGCTTACAGTGAGTCCAGGTCAGGATCGATGAAGGGCATCGCTCCAAATGAATCGATGTTGGCCAGCAGCATCTTACTGATGATGGAGCTGCCAGCAATGGAGGCAGCCAGCCCAGCTCGCAGGCCTGCAGAGGGAACCACACGCACATACACACACACTGTACAGAAGACTGTTTACATGTATGAGTATTCCTGACTGTTCATAAAATACTCCAAGACTGGTGTTAAATGATAATAACAACCACTGTGCAAAGGCTCCAATTAGACATACCAAAATTCCCAAGTTCAAGTCTCATTTCATTATAAAACAAAATATGAAGCTTTTTTCTAAACAAGGGAGGTTTTGCAGGGTATAGGCAAATCTGCCCAGATCCCGATTTGAACGATCTTCTGGTTGTATGTACCTACTTGTGGGACTGTAGAGAAAATAGATTTGAAATGTGAAATTCGCATACAGGAAGTGAACTGTGACCTATTAAGTGATTTCAAGATTTTTGTGGGACAAGGCCTCGAAAAGTCCATATTTAAACCCATAAATGATTATTCTGAAAAACCAGATGATTCATAATGCTACAAAACAAAATGACGGAGATTTTGATACCAAACATAAGTATAGATGTGAAAAACTTGGATTCAGATTGTTACAACCATCCCTGTATTCACAGCGCTTCACTTTTTCCACATTTTGTTATGTTACAGCCATATTCCAAAATGGATTAAGTTTATTTTTTCCCAAAAAATTCTACACAAAATACCATATACTGGCAACGTGAAAAAAGGTTTTTGGAGATTTTTGCAATTTTATTAATAATAATTAACTAAGAATTCACACGTAGATAATAGGGTGGTCCCGAAAAACAAAATTCAACTTTTTCACGGTGCTTCTTCATTTTTTGGTTCCTCCAGGGGAAAAAATAAATTGGGTGAAATTTCATGAGATTTGAAAAATATTAACCACTGCCACCCGGCCCCTGTTTTTTGCGACATGCGAGTGAAATTTTGAGTTATGGACTGGATACATTATTTCTTAGCACAGGGAAGACGAAACACATTTCAGGACAGTGGCGGGCGGTGGATAGAAAACTGGGGTTGGGGGGGGGGATAGACATCCCTTGAAACGGATGAGATTAGTGACCCGATTTCAATCATTGTTCTTGGTCAACATGTTAGTTTCCCTTATAATTAAATGTTTAGGCAAGTGAATAATAAATTCTATAAAATGTTTAATTCACATGCCTTAATAGGCAACACTTCACGAGAATCCACTGTGGATTTTCCGCATTAAATTTTGTCACATCCTAGGCAAGTCATCAAACCTTTGTGTAATGATTGTTTAATTGAAAAAGATCGAAATGCGCTCTTTTTTTTGTGTTCAACTGGTTCGTTTAATTTCTCATCTTAACGAAGACAATTAGCTACACCTGAGAGGGGAGAGTTCAAATGTATTTTACGAGGGAAATAGACTGAAATGTTTGGCAGCAATATGCCTTTGTTGCACCTAGTCTGCCGAACTCAAAGAAGAAGAAGAAGAAGAAGCCTGAAACGGAGGCAAAGAAAATTGGAACCAAACTCCACCCCCCATGACTGTTTGTTTTCACCAAGTAGGTGGACAGTGACAAGTAATACTTTTTTTTATCTCTCCTGTTTGGTCAGTTAAAGGAGAAAGGATTGCCCTTTCAATTTGTATTTAATTTGTGAACAAGTACATTACTGTACATTACAAGTACATTACTGGTTTGCGCTAATACACTGCAAAAAATGATAGCGCCCTTGTCGAGTCAAATAGTTACTTGTTTTAAGAAAAAAAAAAAAAAAAAAAAAAAAAAACTAAACATAAAACTTAAAAAACTTAAAACAAGTTACTATTTGACTTGACAAGTGAAATTTACTTACCCCACTGGCAAGCTAGTTAACCCCTTTCTGCAGATGTAGACGCCCGCATCTATAGACCTGCAAACTGGAAGTACGCTGTTACTGTACTCGATCACTAAATGGCACCCCCGGATCAGTTATTGAATGTTCACAAGCAAGCAGACCTCCAACGCTGTTCTGAATATGGGGAAGTTCACTCCACGCCCTGTTTTTCAAGAGCTGCATGAATTAAACTCCTCAGCTAAGCCTGATGTGCAAACTGGTCAGTATCCTTGCCTATAGTATCGATCCAGCAGTTTAAAAAAACGATATCTTGACACAGAAAAAATCGCTATCCTCTGTAGCAACCAGATAAGCCACAGTGAGCCAACAGTATTCCAAGTAATGGTTCAGAAAAATCAGTTTTCTGAGGCAAAAAAATCGACATGGTATTGATTCTCTCACATTCTACTTTTAATTACTGTCGTCACGTACAAAAAAAATCGTAGTTTCCTACCGTGGATTTACGCGCAGATCCATTCATTGACAAATCCAGCGCTTCTTTATATCCACCCGAGTACTGGCGTTGATAGCCAATCACTCAACCATACACTCAGGGTTTTCTGCGTAATTGTATAGTTGCACTTCATGCCCTCGCAAAGCTAACCCGGTAAAAATGTATTGATCGGCTCGTTTCTTATCCAAATCCCGAGTGTTTAAACATTTTAGAGTAAGTGAAACACATTGATTGGACAAACAGAGAGCATACAAACCTATGCGTATCAGCATATTCGGTTGTATCCTGTCTACGTTATGCACATTACGCGGTTAAAATAGACGCGATTTATAGAAAACACGTTCGCAAAACTGGCCTTGAAGTGTTCAGTTACATTTATAGGATCTAAATGAGATAAGGATATGGTCAATTGGAATTATGTAGAATGAAACAGGACCGGAGGATCCCTGCTACTGGATACATCGGTCTGGAGCAGGGATTCATGAAAAAGGTGAGGCTGATACTTTGTTATTTTTTTGTTGTTGTTGTTGTTGTTGTTGTTTTTGGAATGTATACGTACTCAACAAAGTCGAATGTCGAGGTTTTTTTTCCTGTTTAAAACGCGAACTGCCCGTGCATTTGGGTGGACCCCCTGGTACGTTCATTGCACGTTTCTTTTGAATCCAGGGAGGCAATGGATTGATCCCTGAAAGTGGAGTGTCTGTTCTGTTAAAATAAGGTATATTTCAGAATTCAGATATTACTGAGTTAGTGAGTTGCACTTGTTCCTTATAAGTGTTGAAATGAGTTTGTGAGCTTAGAAGAGGGGACTGGTAGCTTCCATTACAGGGTGAATGTTCTAACCGTTTAATAAGAAGTTTATTTAATGCGTGTTTGTGCTGGCACTTTAAAGTAAAATGGGCAAAACTCTAAACTTTATTATGGAGAAAAGGCATGTTTTGTGTTTTGGAGTGGTTACTGGTGACCATTGATATTCAACTGCACTGAGATTGATAAATTCATACTAAACTCAACCAGAAAATCATTTGTTCATATTAAATTTCATGCCTTAAAACTTTATTTGTGTTATATACATGATTTTTTTATGATTTGACTGGACTTCATTTTGAGACTTCGGGGAGACACTTGGATAGCTGTATAATTTGGCTAAAAGCATGTAGGTAATCTGGAATGTAATGTTGAAGATGAATTGTACTTGTGGTCAAGGAGTTTATGATCCCAGAAATGTATAGTTTTAAGCCCCAGCAGTTTTTCAATCCTCAGAATTATTTTTTTTGCAATTTCAATGGTGAATTCTCATGAAGATTTTTTATGTTTGCAGCTCATTTTCTCTACCATAATCATGAAAATTAACTGAAATACTATGTAATTCTAAATGCTGTAAGTGTCTTTTCAGAATTGAGCCACATTTTTCCTCTTTATGAAGCTTTAATCTTGAATTATACAGCATTAAAGTGGGTAACCCAAAATTAGCCAAATTTGGCTTCTGCACAAAGGGGTTAAAATTACCTCAAAACAAGAAGATTTTTTTTGTCTTACCAAGAAAAATGGTGAAAGAAATAAGCGTTTTAAGTCTTAAAATAAGTAAATTCATCGAACCTAGTATTTTTATCTGATCATTTTTTGCAGTGTATGCTCAAATATTGCAATTTTCATCCCGCGTGCGGCAGTGGTTAGAATAGTCGTATCGAAATAGAATTTTGCACTATCATCTTCTCATCAAGATGAACAATTTTGTCAGCAAGCACCTTAAGAAAGTCACATTTTTATTTTTGGCATACTGTAGAGGACCACCCTAGTACATACTGTATGTATTGACAGCCTTCGCCAGGAAGCTCAAAATTGAGCTCAGGTGCATCCTGTTTCCACTGATCAACCTTGAGATGTTTCTACAGCTTAACTGGGGTCCACCTGTGGTAAATTCAGTCGATTGGACATGTTTTGGAAAGGCACACATCTGTCTATTTAAGGTCCCACAGTTGACAGTGCACGTCAGGGCACAAACCAAGCATGAAGTCAAAGAAATTGTCTGTAGACTTCTGAGACAGAATTGTCTCGAGGCATAAATCTGGGGAAGGGTACAGAAAAAAAGAAGAAGTTCTGAACCACCAGGACTCTTCCTAGAGCTGGCCGCCCGTCTACACTGAGCGATCGGGGGAAAAGGGCCTTCGTCAGGGAGGTGACCCAATGGTCAGTCTGTCAGAGCTCCAGCATTCCTCTGTGGAGAGAGGAGAACCTTCCAGAAGGACAATCATCTCTGCAGCAATCCACCTATCAGGCCTGTATGGTGGAGTGGCTAGACGGAAGCCACTCCTTACTAAATGGCACATGGCAGCCCAACTGGAGTTTGCCAAAAGGCACCTGAAGGACTCAGACCATGAGAAACAAAATTCTCTGGTCTGATGAGACAAAGATTGAACTCTTTGGCATGAATGCCAGGCGTCATGTTTAGAGGAAACCAGGCACCACTCATCACCTAGCCAATACCATCCCTCCAGTGAAGCATTTAGGTGGCAGCATCATGCTGTGGGGATGGTTTTCAGTGGCAGGAACTGGGAGACTAGTCAGGACTGAGGGAAAGATGAATGCACCGATGTACAGGGACATCCTGGATGAAAACCAGCTCCAGAGCGCTCTTGACCTCAGACTGGAGCAACGGTTCATCTTTCAGCTGGACAACAACACTGAGGACAGAGCCAAGATATCAAAGGAGTGACTTCAGGACAACTCTGTGAATGTCCTTGAGTGGCCCAGTCAGAGCCCAGACTTTAATCCGATTGAACATCTCTGGAGAGATCTGAAAATGGCTGTGCACTGACGCTCCCCGTCCAATCTGATGGAGCCTGAGAGGTGCCGCATAGAGGAATGGGCAAGACTGCCCAAAGATGGGTGTGCCAAGCCTTTGGCATCATATTTAAAAAGACTTGAGGCTGTAATTGCTGCCAAACGTGCATCAACAAAGTATTGAGCAAAGGCTGTGAATACTTAGGTATATGTGCTGTCTTAGGCATTTATTTTCAATAAATTTTCAAAAATCTACAAAACTTTTCCCCCATTGTCGTTATTGGGTATTTTTTATGGAATTTTTATGGGAAAAAATGAACTTAATCCATTTTGGAATAAGGCTGTAACATAACAAAATGTGGAAAAAGTGAAGCGCTGCGAATACAGGGATGGTTTCAATTTTCACAATCTGGATCCATGTTACGGGTCTCGCGATTTAACGACACTCGCACATTATTTAGTCAACTATATGAGGCAACTTTTGTGAAAATATCTTAGGTGTGTTTTCATAGGAAACTGGTTGTTTTCCAAGATGAACTTTACGTTTTGCATCAATTTTGGTCAAGAGAGATGCATTTTTCAATGGATATTGTCTGAAACTTCTTCAGTTTTTCACATATATACTTATGTTTGGTAGCAAAATGTCCGTCATGTTGTTGTGTAGCCATTAAAAATCCTCTGGTTTTTCAGAACAATCATTTATGGGTTTAACCCCTTTCTGCAGATGTAGACGCCGGCGTCCGTAAATTCCAAAATTTGATTCCTAAACAATTCTGTAATTGAATTTCCAAATGTCTAGCTTCACTTGAATAATTTTCAAAAATCTCTGTGTCACAAATCCTGAGTTCTAAAGCTTAAATAGGCTCATGCACAACAGGAAAAATTGGCAAAATTTTGTATTCCGCGCAAAGGGGTTAAATATGGACTTTGAGGCCGTGTCCCACAAAAATCTTAATCACTAAATGGGTCACAGTTCACCTCCTGCATGCAAATTTCATATTTCAAATCTATTTTCTGGACAGTCCCACAAGTAGGTACATTTAACCAGAAGATGGTTCAAACTGGGCAGTGGACAAATTAGCCTATACCCTGCAAAACCTCCTTTTTACTTGATTTGTTTTACCGTGATTTGCATAAATTCAACCTCACTTTTTTTTTTTCCTAATGATTCTCCGATATTGTGGATAAACGTGTTCCTGTCTAAAGGTTTACTGTGAGGGGATGAAACAACACCTGCTACTTGCCTGACCTGACTTAGTTGCTTCCTGTCTGAATTTTGTCTGTCTGTTGTTACTGGTAATTTTAATTTTGTAAAGCCACAAAATCAATTTCAGCCACTGGTTTTTGAAATGAATTTTGTCCTCTTTGAGGACACTATATCCATTTTTCACCATGCTCGAATATTTTAATGAGCCTCTGGTTCCCTGTTTCACCAGTCCCTGCCTTTGAAAACCTGTCTTCTTAAACGATGGTCTTTGATAGCATTTTTGAAGGCCAGCCTTTGAATTTTTTTCCCCCCTGTCTGTTAAAAATATACAGAGAATTTCTTTTGTCTGACTCCAAAAATCTTGCAGGTCAAGATAAAACCTTGCCATCACCAGAAATGTCATCCCAAATGTGGAAATTATCATGTTCTCCCTCTGTTAAAAAGGGAGGGACCAAACGTCTCTTCACAATTATAGTCCCATTTCTAATTCAACAATCTTTTTGAAGGTCCTTGATGGATTAATAAAATATCAACTGAAGGAGTTCATGAGTGCTGACGGTATCCTTTCAGCGAACCAGTCAGGCTTCAGGAAACAGCGTGGTACCATCAAGGTAACCTAAAAGGTTGCAAACGTATTAGCACAGTATCGTTTGTGGACTGCCAATCAGGGGTGCCAATAATTTTGAAGCCCACTGAATATGTGTGTGTGTAAGTGCGAGTGCGTGTAAGTGTGCAAGTACAGGGGTATATGAGCAATATTTAGTACGTATCTAAGCGCAGGAGTGTTTGGGTATGTAAGTGTGTGCTTGTAGGGGTATGCAATTGTGAAAGCGTTTGTGTTCTTACCAGGGCAGATGATGCGTGTGTTCAGTACTGGCAGGTTCTCCTTGCTGGTAGTGAAGTGGGGAATGGAAAAGGAGCCACATGATTGGCTGCTGCGACTCATGTGACGCTCAGGGGGGGAACAGGGCATGGTCTTTGCAGCTGGAAAAACAAACAGTTCATCTATCAACCAATCCGCTTTTGATATGAGAATTCATGTTGTACAGAAATCTGTCATCTCCAGCCGAATTTCAGTGTGTTCACTGTTTATGGTCCAAATAAAGATACCCCACTGGCTACTGATCTGTTGCTTTTATTGTAAGAGATAATTTCAGTCCAGGACGACCCCCTACCTCTGAGATGCTGCTACCCCAGTTTCATTCAACCCAAAATTGTTATACTGCATATAAAAATGCAAATGCCTGCTTAATTCCCCTTGTATGGACATAACCAAGGGGGAAAAGAATCATCTTGGCCATTTGGCTGAACGATTGACTGGGGAATACTACACAGCAATTGCACACTGTGAGAAATAAGTGGCGCTGATGGGTTCTCAAATTGTTTTTCTTTCAGGTGGAATCGGATTTTAAGGGCCAAGCCCTTTGAACAAAGTGCTTGCACCCTGTGCAACCTCAGTGGTAGGTGAATTTTGAAATCCCTCCTTTCAAGCATAACCAGGTCTACCTCAGTGCTACAAGGTAGATAGAGAGGTGGGCAGGTTGAGCAAGGCTGTGGGTGAGAGCAGTGCACAAAGATAGAGCCGGTAGGCCTGAACTATGAAGCGCAGATCTGTTTATGACATATAAAACTGCAATAATATCAAACCGTGTATGTGGGGGTCTTACGGCTAGACTGGAGAAACCTCAAAGACGACCTTCACTAAAATACGTCCATACAGATGAACTGAACAAGGAAAAAGGTATTGTCTATGACATGAGTTAAAGACCCTTCAAATTTAACAAGACTTCAGTTTGAGTTGCATTTTTCCACTCTATAATCATTTTACTCCTGACTGAATAATTTCACTGGCCTGTTTGTTCGATGCAGCTTCGTCGGCACACCTTTTCGGAAACACTGAATTCATGTCTCAACCACTGTGTTAGATGATTTCGCACTCTGCCGTAATTCAGATTTATCGCAGCAGATGGCGCTCATCGTTCTCCGTCACAATTACATACAGTTGTACTGGGATACCATACAAAGCAAGATATTTGTCACTTGATTCATGTAAGTTTGTAATGACTGAATAGCAGTATGGAGGGACAAATCAACATGTCATTTAAATAAATCTTTTGCCATACGTCTTTGTCAGGGAAGTACCACACATACTTATCTTTTCCCCAATAGTCTGTTGATTTCCGGTTCATTGGCTACCTGTTAATCACCTCATAATAGTTGAGTAAAGTTAGGCGTAGTGCTTAGGGCCTAGCAGCACCATGACTATTAAACCCATCTTTAGCAAGACACCATGATGCTGAATCAGATTTTAATGGCCACAAAATGCACCTTAGTAGCATATACCCGTGATATTTTTTGGAAAACCTCAAATGGAATGGTGGAATGACAAGATTCCATCACCTGCCATGAAGCCCGTTACCAGATTGTGTATGGGACATTGGATGGGCTCATGGCCATAAACATTAATAGTCAGCAAGCGTAGAAATGTTTTACGACATAAATTATGTCAATAAACCGTAAAGAAACTGTTGACTACGTGTAAAATTTAAATATAGTCTTCAGTGGTTTCCAGACTCAACTCTTGGTGACCTGTGTTAAGTTTTTGTTTCCCCAACAACTGCATTCTCAGAATTTTAATGAGTTATACATTTTACTTGATTGCATGAGGAATTACCCTTTTTATATGTGGCATTACATCAGAAATATGTTTTTCTTGAGGAGTTCCAGATTCGTATTTTGCTATATTTCAAATTATTTTTCATTCCATGAAACAAGTGTAAAATGTCACAAATGAAATCGATCAATTGGTTTCTAGCCTAATTTGTCACATGGTCACTCAATATGACCATTAATGAATTAATTCATATGTAATGAAGTTGGATACATATATAGGCTTGTGCAAATTGTGATTAGTTATACTTGCCTTGAGTAATTTTTGTGGCAAGTTCATAGAAAGAGAATGTAAATGCCTGTGCTCAGAAACCAGTGGATTCACCACAAGCTCTAATGCAATTACATGGGACAAGGGAAAATAGAGACAAAATTTGAACACTGGAATTTCTTCATGGAATGAATTGGCATTTTGTAAAATCATTATTAAAGTTAATAAATAATCGAGCTCAACGTGGAAAAGCAACTAATTAAAAATAAACAGCTTGTTAAAATTCTGGGATTGCAAATGACCTATGCCTTAGGTGGCTCAAGACCAAGTTTGAGAACCAGTGGTTCACAACCTTTTTGGGGTCCGGGACCCCTTGCATATTTTTGATCAACCCTGAGGTAACAGTTAAACTCATTCTGAATTATCTTCATAACTGTGGGGTGTGGTTAGCACTCAGCTGGGTTTGGAAATGCAAAAATTCAACGAGGACCTGAGGGGTTAGACACGGGTCCTGAATCAGTATGCCCTCTCTGCCCGGAGAGCTCCCACCTGCTAGTGAAAGTGTTGCTTGTAAATACTTAGATTGAATCGGTTTCCATTGTGTCTCGTAGTTCTATGCTGCTAGGATAAGCGATATTTCATACAAGTGGAATCAACCATTAGCCTGTAGGTGCAACTATCTTGTCGACATATCACCCTTAATTTTTTTTGCCTTCAGCTTAGTCCTTCATGCTGCTCTCTGTGATGTAATAGGAAAGGTTCTCTGGAAACTGGTATAAAACAATATCCCTGTAGTACACAAGAAAACACCTAAGTTGTGGGAGATTCAGAAATAGGCCGTACAGGATGGAGATTCGAGGTGCTTGGCACCGTCGTCCTTCTCGCTTTCCTTGTCTTCCTCTTCAACCTCCTTTTTAAAGTCGGCCAGAGACTGCGGCTCCGGCTCCCCTTCCATGTGCGCATTCTGCTCATCGACCACTGGGGGGGGGGAAGAGTGGCATGTGAGCTACTAACGAGATTCCAATTTAATATTCTACACTTTATTTTGCATATTTGTCTGAGTGTATTGGGAAAAGGGGGGAGGGACCATGCCTCTTGATGTTCTTAGGACAGGGGTGGGCGACTACAGTCCTGGGGGGGCTGTGAATATGCCAGTTTTCAGTTACCTTGGATAAATTAGCTAATAAGTCAAATGCATAATAGCAGATTCACTAGTCTATTAGGCCAAAATGCAACTCAACAATCCTGGCATATGAACAATCATCTGCTGCCGCTCCGATCAGAGTGAGTCCTAAATGTCAGTTCATGCACTAGATGCGTCTAATTCAATTATTCAGGGCAGAAGTTAGTCTGAAATCCAGAAAAGGATATGGCCCTTGTTGTCTACTTATGCCTCTGGATTAAGGCTAAATTTGTCGATGGCAAAGCGGGCTGCACCTTTCTCTGCCTGCTCGATGATCTGCCGGATGGCCTTCTTCAGGCTGTTGGCGCGGAGCATGAGCTGTTCACGAGGTCTGAACACTGTACGGGCCGAGCCCTTCTCCGTCTCGCTCGCTTCAGTCTTCTCCTTGAGCTCCGATAGAGACTCCTCACTTAGCTCCTCCCCCTCCTCCTCAAGCCCTGCCTCCTCATCTGCCTCCTCTTCCACGATTGGTGGCGTGGTGAGCGGTGGGTGGGGCGTGGCCTGGGCTTCATTGTTGAGGGTCTGGAGGAGCAAATCCAGCTTCTCATTGAGGACGGCACACTGGAGACGGATGGACAGACAGACATGTCTATCAGATTAAGAGAGAGAGAGGGGGAGAGAGGGAGGGGATCGGATGGAGAGCATGGGAAAGTGATGGATTCATAAAAATTGATGAAGAGAGTGAGAGAGACAACGCAACTGAAGGGACCACCCTGAGACAACATCCCAGCAAAATGTCTTGTTGAGTGGGATTCAAGAATATTCATTGCAGATGAAGGGAATCTAAGGATGGGAAATGTAACCGAAACTAACTGACTAAATCCAAGCCGTCTACATCCAGATGGACAGGGATGTACCTGATGCTGTCCTTGCAGACATGATCAGTGCAGGAGAGCTGCGGTGAGATGTTGTTAAGCTCACCTTCAGAGACATGTTTTCCGACTCCTCGCTGTTCTCAGAGATTTTTTCATACGACTTCCCCACTTTGGCCACAAAGTCCTTCACCGTCTCGCACAGAACCCTGGGAGAGGAGAGGAGGTAGGACAGAGGCAAAATGTGAAGAGCAAGAAATGGGCGAGTTATGAGGGTTCAGTGCCCAGTATTTTAGTAGCTGGCAGTCCGACGTGAAGATATGTGCACAGCAACTTACTTTGCAGAGGATATGACCACAGAATGCTGGTCGGAGTTGAGTATCTTAGTGAGGTGAGCAGCTACAGAATCTTCGTAGGCTGAAATCTGAAACTGCAGTGACAGCAAGAGAATCAAAAATAAAAGATGTTCAGAGACAGGTTACAACACAAAGGGCAAAATGTGAAACACAAGCTCAGTTACAGTGACGGAACGAGCACGGTTTTCAAACCGAGGAGGATACAAGTGATGAAGATGTTTCAGGGCCCATTCACTGGCTCTAGGACTCTTTGTCCCCAGAATTTTTGTCCCCAGAATTTCTTCCCTGAATTTTTTGTCTCTCTTCGACCCAGGATGGTTCATCCCCAATAAGGCTTTGCCCTCTTCCTGCATTATAACACTATCCCTAATCCTTAAATCATGGACATCTGTCTGTCGTCCATTCGTCCGTCCATCTGTCCATCTGTCAATAATGGTGGCACAATTTATCGTCATAAAGGGGACAAAAAATCCAGGGAAGAAAAGTCCTCAAGGACAAAAAATCCATGGGGACAAAAAATCTGGGAAGAAGAATCCTGTAACCCCATTCAAATTAACCTGGTTTGACGCTGCACAGTCATCCCTCATCACAATGAATGCAAGCCTGCCTCACAGCACTGAGAAGGCCAGTATACTGTTCTGCCAACCACAAAGGATCTGTGTGATGGTTACAACTGAAGTAGATGAAGACTTGAACCAAATAAATGTTCTCAGTGAATATCTTGGTTACATCAAGACTGAGCTCAGAAAGTAGTTTCAAGGTAGAGCATTTGTAAGCTTGGGAATCGCCACATAGCTGTTTGTCTTTAGCCTAGCCACACATCTCCAAAACAGCTGCAAGCACCTGCCATTCTTTCAAACAAAAGTTGTTCTTCTAGCGCGTATAGCTGGTGGACTACTTGTCGTGATGCAGCTGAAGCAACTGAAAAGGTACGTGCAACTAATCGCCACATAGCTGTGTGTCTTTAGCGTAGCCACACATCTCCAAAACAGCTGCAAGCATCTGCGCTGAAATTGCTGAAAATCGGTCTTGAGGATTGCCAAATAAATATCTTCGCCTGTACAAAATTAGAAAAAATTGCTGTAATAATTGTTACTTCAAGAGCCCAGAACAGAAAATCTCTGCGGCGGCGGCGTCCCCGGAACTAAACCATAGTATCTCCCGACTATCGTCATCGGGGATATACAATTAAATGTATATATGTCCAAAATATCGACCACATTTTGTCCCCAGCAACCTAAAATGACACACTCAAAAAATGCAAATATCAGCCAATCAGCAATCTATTGGTCTGGCAAAACTCCTTATCCTTCCTGAAATACTGTTACTTTTAAAGGTATGTCACTGACTACAAGTTGGTGTGTTAACAGCACAGTTTGGAACACGTATCCACGTTTACAGTCAACCAAATTCACTCCCCAAAAATCCCTCCACAACATTGGTTTACCTCTGATATGCAGTGTACGTCATATTGCAGAAGGTTATGCTGCTCTTCCAATGTGGATTTTCAGACTTGAACTGCATAACCCATACATGACTGAGCCCGAAACTGAATGAGCAGCTACACTGTGGATATACCTGTCCTCACTCCAAATGCCCCCTCCATGAATATGAACTGGATCGATGGATAATTTGATGTACTTGTGGAAAAGTGCGCCCTGTACGCACCTGACAGTCCTCCGATCCCTCCGGTGTGGCAGGACAGATGTGTTTAGGAGGTATTTTGATCTCATACGTCATTATGCTCCACCTGGGAACAGGGACAATGACAAAACGTCACCACATACGCTGTTATTCCACTGGGTGGCAGGATTGTAGAGCTGGCACTTTTGGGATAATACTGGGAGGAGAAAACAGGTTTGTATGACCCAAAAACCAATAAGTGCACTGTTATGGTGATGTGACTCTATGATTACAGTCTGTTTTTGATGAGAAAATAATAGCTGTGCTATGTATAGGCTAGCTCTTCATGTGAATCGAGGAAATATATGAAGAGTTTGGTTCCAAAACACAATATATCCATTTTACTCATTTTGAGTAAATCAACTTTTTCCATGTTGGCACCTATTGCAATGTCATAGAAAAACACATACTTTGACCATGAAAAAACACACTCTATAGTATGAATTAAAAAAAAATGAAAATTTGCACCATGTGTAAGAAGCACTGGGTTATTGCTTTATGGCATTATCTAAATTTTTGTAATTTTGGCACTTAACGCGTTTTGGAACCAAACTCTTCATATCATGTTCCCTGTCTATATTGCGTGTTGTATTATGTCGCATTCAGTTTAGAATTCAGTTGAATATAATGGAACTCGATTTGTTTAGAATTTCAATGGCAAGTTCTGACTTATGCCATTCATGTCATGTTTTGCCATCATGATGTCCTTTCACCAGTGTGCTCTCATTTTAATGACTTCTAGTTTACCCGTGTGATCCACAGGCTTCACAATGTGGGTCTAATTTTCCAGAGTAAGATCAGGAACTGGGAGGATTATTAAGCACAGGCTTCCTCAGAATCTGTCAGACTGGTCTTTTTTCTTTCATGAACTCTTTCACACTATGACAGTTGACAATGCCTCCATCAAATTGACTTCTTGCTGAAATGTAAATTTTTACTCCTCCCATTCCCTTCTCTGATTGGCTGTCCAACCATAAAGCCCACCCGACCCCCTCCCAAACCCCTCTGAATTCTCCTTATATGTAAAGCAGTGAAACCCAAACCTTACCCACCACTCCTAATACAGAAGGTGAAACCCAAACCCCTCCCACTTCTCCTTATATGGCAGCCAATGAAACCCAAACATCATCTACTTTTCCTTAAATGGCCAGCTGTGCAGCCCTTTGCTCCTCTACGGTGCAACAGTACCTGTCCAGCATCTTGGTGCTGGCTCTCTCCAGCTTCGCCAGGATCTGGGGCAGCTGAGTGTCGTCATCACAGGACGGCCCCCAGCCCAGCACCCGAGCGAGGTCATTTCCTGTGCCCAGGGGCAATACGCCCAACTGGCACTGCAAGGAGCAGATGAGGCAGGACGAAGTCACATGATGTGATGTTGTCATAAAATTCAGCTCATTTAATTCACCCATTTTTCATCACTTACCTACTTTTCTTGTACTTTTTCCTTGCTCTTACTAAGCTCAACTCAACTAAAATTTTATTTATAAAGCACACTTAAAACAACCAAGGTTGACCAAAGTGCTGTACAGGGCAGTAAGGAAGGGAAAATACGATACACACATTACAGGCACAGAGGTGTGGCAAAGCCACTGCGTCCGCTTGGCCAAACATGGCCAAAATCTAACTTGGCTTAGATTTTTATCCCGTATACGGACATATGAAATATGAAAAGGATCTGTGAAAAACTGAAGGCACTAGAGCGCTGACACGGCAGAAAGTTCAAGGACGCGCGAACACACGACAGACCACCACGAAGGCATCTAACCACAGCATAAACCCGACTGGCCAAGAGGCCAAGTGAGCTAAAAATAGAGTAAAGGAAATGTAGACTGAAAAATTTCGTAAACGTGACATCCTTCCAGTGTCAACTGGAAACGTCAGCAACAGATTTGGTGGATAGGCTTCTCAGTCATTCCGGACATCATGTTTTCCTAGAAAAGACATCCATAAAGGATGCACTTAATTTACCTAGCTTAAAACATCCATGGTGAACCGCTAACTGCAACTAATGGCCTCTGACGCTTTGGGAGTACCGTTAACACATTCCATTGCTCATTAAATAGCAGACCTTGACCTTGGGGTAATTCTGTGCCAAATCTACAAGGCCTGATACTCATCATCTCAGATGTGACTGAAACACTGTCAGATTGTGCACACTGATGAAGAAAAATTCTTTTAACATTTTTTGTAAATAATAAAAAATAAAGAAATCATTTTTCATAATAATTTTATACCGGCCGTTTTGTCAGCCGTTTTGACCGCAGATGTTTTATCAAACTCTCGATGACTTAAAAATTATAACTTTGATCTGGACCAGCTCTGGCAATATTACTTATTGAGGATTGAGGACCCGACACAACAACTGAACAGTCCACATTAATCCTCTGAACCCCATTATTTGAATATTTCACTGGACTGTACACAAAACAGTCGCACTATGCGGGAAAAGACATTTAAAGCTTTCTGTATACTTGATAAATTGTTCTTTTTAAAAATTGCGATGGTAATTTTTTCTGTCAGGAGAATTAAATCTCCAAATTTATCACATTCTATGTCAATAATAACCACAGGACCGGCATAGTTCACTCGATGTCCCTAGTGGACCATGGAGGTCCTGCAATGTCATGGTCATTACAATGTAATAGGACAGAAAAAAACAGAAATTTTCAGGGAGGACAATTTATCAAATGTACTGAAAAAAATTTTAGGAAGTTCAGCTCCATATGTCTTGTCCCACATTGTGCAATTGTATTGTATATAGTCTAGTTAAATGTTCAAAATGTGGACTTCAGCAGGTTAATAAAGCATGTGTTTTGTTCATGGGCATTTGTTTTGGGTTCCTTGTGCCTTAATCAGTAACGCTGGAAAAGATGGTCCAAATAGGTTGTGTTGTTCGCAGGTGGAAATGATAGTCAGGGCCAGAGCTCACCTGCTTGTGAAGGTTCAGCTTATCGATCTCCGACAGAACCCAGCCCACACTGCCATCCCCGCCGCACACCAGTATCCTGAAGTTATCAAACTTCTGAAACAAGCGTAAGCTGGAAGAGACACACAACAGGAGGGCGCTGTCATCTGATCATCCATCAGTGAAATCGGGGATATTGACCTCTCATCATGCTTATAGAAGTAAATATCAGTAAAAACAAGAAAGGACTGAGGTCAAGTTTTATCACAGAATGAGTAAATCCAGTTCATGTTGGTCTCACCATATTTACCCTGTGTGAAGGGGGTGGGGTGTGGCATTTGTTTACCTGCCCGTGTATCTATCAGCAGTTTTGGGCATAAACAGTCAGATAAAATTATGTTTAATTTTCTAGAAAAGTGCGCAATGATCAAAGGATCTTGTGGTTAAATTTTGGACCTAATTTCGTCAAGGTCGCCTAAAAACCAAAAATAGTTTAAAATATCTCCTGCACGCGGAGTATGTTGTGACTGGCACTAGTTTTACAACTCACATGTACGAGCTTGAACTTTCACTAATGGATGAAACATAAACATTACTAGCCCTCCTCCCCACACTCCCAATACCACTGCAGCACCACACCCCGCATTTGAGACCGAAATCAGGCACCTGCTGAAAGGAGTGATGATTTGCGCTGAGGGAGAGGATTTTTGCTCCAGATAAAATTGATCATGGTTATTCATCTGATGCTGAATAAATGACTTGTAGCTGACTAAGAGATGGTTGAATTCTCTTGGAGAAATGTAAGGTAAAGGTCCCACCAGATACACTGATCTTTTTGTGGTTTAATGCTGCAGCTTGAAGCTTCAGCCCTATGCTGTGCAGTTAAACACTTCAAGTCACATCAACGGTAGGAGGACTTGAAGTGCAATAATATGCAGTCATACTCACCCCAGGTGTGGGCCTCCATTGACCAGGTCGAACACCTGGGCGGGGTTCAGGAGCTGTTTGAAGCGACGCAGGAACTTCACCCCTTGATTGTCTCCGCTCTTCGAGTTCACAAACACCAGGAGCGGGCTGGCACAGGACGGAGGGCAGGAGGCCTTCCAGAAGCCTGTCAGAACAAAAAAAAAAAAGCTCAGCAGTGGAAAACTAAGTTTCTGAAACAAGTTCTCCCAAAAATCAACGCAGTTCTTCAGCCAGGAAGTAAAACCGATTAATGTACCCAGCTGGCCGCAGCTCATGGGTGGAAGGTCCTTATGGCAGCTGGACTTTCACTACCAGACGCTTGAATTGAACTCCACTGAAAGCAGTGAGAAATACCTTAGTAACACCTGGCAGCGAGGAGCAGGGCTGTGGTGGGGAGCAGCAAAGGGCAGGGGGACCAGAGGTGGGATGGGGGCAGGAGTAACAAGCAGATGCAGGCGCAGGTATAGACGACAGAGTCGGGAGCAGAAGCGGGAGAAGGGAACAGGAATAGGGCTCAGGAGCAGGGATCTGGCAGTGGGAGCAGGAGTTGAGAGCTGGAGCAGGAGTAGAGGGCAGGAGAGGCAGTAGAGACAGTGAGCAGGAAGCAGTCAGCGGGAACTGCAGTGGGGATGGGATCAGGGTTTCAACCTCATGACAGTTTATACTGAAATTCCCTGTGAGAGATACATAGTTGACTCCTGCTGACAATAGCTACAGGGCTAGTTTTACACGGCGGCCTGTTTGTAATATGTTAGTAATATGAAACTTGTTTATATTTTCAACCCCTTGGGGCGCCCCCGTTTAAGCGTGCGTACCATAAAGGCTGTATCCTTCCAGCAGCAACCTGGGTTGATTCCAGCTCAGGTCATTTGCTGCGTGTCTTCCCCCATTCTTCTCCCTGACCTTCCCGTCTCCCTACACTGTATAACTGTCAAATAAAGAAAAAATTCCCGCCCCAAAAAAAATCTATCCCCATTTAATATCTGTCCCCATTTGAAGCATCAAGTGAACTTTAAGAATTGTTCACATAAATTACAATCAAAATTAACTTTTTCAAGTTTTCTGAGTAACATTGTGAAAATGGGAAATTAGTAATATGACTATAGACTTTTATTTTCTCAGTAGGTATTTCTGTCTTCCTCTCCCTGGAAAAAAAAATAATTTTGTTTTTCATCAGATGTCATTGGCAGGTGAGAGCGGGTGAGGTGTTCAGAAAATATATCTGTCATTGTCTGTTCCCATCCAGCCAATGTCGATCCCTTTTTGTATTTTCAAATGTCCAAATCCATCGAAGTTCAGAATGAGCTTCGTTTTCTACATCAATCAAATTTACTTGCCTTTGATATTAACTTAGATACGTGTCAAACTGCTGACGTTTGTTCTGTTTTATCTTTCTGTTCAGTCTTGAACACTGTCCGAACACTTATTTATTTCTGGCTAAAATAAAGACCACTAAAGAAACATGAAACTGCATTTATAAATCACTTAACTTCAGCGATGTAACATACTGGCAAGACTACAATCTGGTGACGAGCGATGTAGGGCGGGACTTGATCTTCTCCGTCAGCATTTGATTAGAGAGTAAGGGGAAGGTTGACATAGTGTTACATTCTTGGTAATTATTATTTTTCCATGCTTTGCTTGCGTCTTTCAAAGAGATTGTGTTTCAGAAGCAGGAGTGGTTGTTGCATTTTCATAAAAAATTATGTAAAAACAAAAAAAAATTTCTTTAAAATTATATTCTAAGCTGAAATAGGGCAAAATTTTCCAGGGCAAACGAGTGCATCAAGTAAATAACATTACTTTTGAATTCATTTTAATTTCACCAAGCTGTATTACGGGTTGATTTAAGCCGCTTTCAAACTGGACGCGAAACAAATTTTTCACATGTCAGGTTACATTCAAAGTCAATGCAAAGATGCACACGAGTGCGAAAAAAATCGTTTCACGCCCGGTGTGAAAGCAGCTTTATGCTTGCGGGCTATCATGCACATAAGCCCAGACCCTTTCAGAGTTCTTAAAGATCAGAGGTCATGAGGAAACATTGTTAAGCCACTTCGAATGAATTGAGTCTGGTTTGTCCGAGTCAAACGCTTTTTCATTTTCTACAATTGGAAGGCGTTTTGTTAAAGGCCTGAAATATCGATCCTGACCTTTCCAGCTGCGTTTAAATATCCAACACTGATTTTCTGCCAGCAAAATAAGTCCTCTGAATATACCGATCCACGTGCCCCCACCCTGACTGTCGCAGCACCCAGTAACCACGGCAACACAGAAAAGGAACATCACTGGCTTTGTACCTTGAAGTCTGAATCAAAGAGTATCGCCCGCCAAATATCCAGCCTTGAATTTTTTTCTTAATTTCTCCTCTGCATATCATCTTGCTCCATAAGATGAATCACTTTAAAAAGTGAGGTCATACATCATAAGTCATTTTGCACCTACCTATGCCATATAGTCACCACTGGACTGTAGGCACACTGGCATAATCATTTCTACTGCATTTCTCAGTAATATTAGCTGCGGCAGCTAATCAATCTGTAGAGCACCGTGGGGTTGAGGGCCATGCTCAAGGGCCCCACTGTTGCACTGATCTTATTTAGATTTATTACACTGGGGCTTAAACCACCAGCATTCACCTAACCAATTGGCTACACGTCACCTCAATGTAATAAAGCACTGAGCCAGCACTGAAATACTTGTCTTTTTTTCTGTTCAACTAGAAGTAATAAAGAGCTCAGCCCGAGCCTGTATTAAGCATTTATGCAGATCTTGGTTATGTCTGTAGATGGGACCAAACTGACCTAGGATTGGTAGTGATGTTGATAGGTATGCCTTCCCATGTCTCTTAATGTTTCTCAATCTGAAAGGACACAGTGAACTCACTATCAATGCATGCAAGGGACGTGCTTTATTTTTGGGCCGGGCCGAGCAGTGGCCAGGCCCCTACAAATGCGAATGTCGCTGAGTACCTGAGTGATTGACTGAGTGAGTGGGTGATTGAGTGATCAAGTTCAAAGATTGGCTAGCCGGCGGGGAAGAAGTTCAGCCATTGGTCGGCCAGCGGGGAAGAACTTCAGCAATTGGTTGGCCGACTACTGGTCTGTGCATTATAAGTAGGCTACATAAGTGTCGGATTTCGGAACGGAATACTTTACTGTTGCTGGATTTTGGAGTTGATCGGAGTTCTTTGACGTTGGTGTATTTTGGATTTGTCTCCATAAGGTCAGTGAAATTTTCACTTTGCTGACTTACGAATGTGTGCCCAGGTGAAGTCAGACCATTCAAAATTGATGGCTTGAAAAAAGCTCACCCATTTAAAAACGGGGGCATTTCATGAGTTAAGTCACATTACTGTTTGTTTAGGGCTTTTGCGGGTCCGCAAAACACACACGGGTCAGTTATTGAATACTCACAAGCAAGCCGAGCTCTGGAATATGGACGAGTTCATGCCAATCCCTGATTTTCAGGACTTGCCTTAATTAACTCCTCAGCTAAGCCTGATGTGCAAACTGCGCAATGTACTTGCCCATAGCAGTTCAAAAAATCATTTTAAAAATGAGATACCTGAAAAATAATTAAAGAGCACAAGGAGAGAACAATGCACGGTTGCTTTGCTTCTTTCTATGCGTGCTAGAGCTGTGCGATATGACCCAAATCTCCTATCCCGATATAGGTTACCTGATATCCCGATAACTATATATCACAGTATAGCAAAATTTCTGTAATTTTCATGAATAAATAGTTTCTATAAAATCACCACATGGAAAGGGCTATTTCTTACTGCATTTAGAATTATGTACTTGACAAATAAAAGGTACTTAATTTTATTATTTTTCTCCTTTCATTTGTAACCTTTCTGCAAATTTTCAATTCAACAGTGAACAAAATCTACAATACGACTGTAAAAGAGAAGTGTAATGATGGACGGAGTCCATCGGCAATCTCTAAATGCTTCCTGGTGCTGGCGCATTTCTTCCCAGGCAACAATGGTGCCCTGAATACACCGTATGGAGCGACACTTACTTTTCTGTCAAAACTTGGCCAGGGCGACACCGCAGGTGTGTGCGGCTCCTGCAGAGGCTCTCTGCGCCTCTCCAAAACCAGGGCTGCATGTATAGAGATGCAAGGCCATTTAGGTCCTTTAGACTTTGTTATGCGACCTCCGTGTTTCATGCCAGTTGATGAAGAAGATGCTGGTCTGCATATCTATTGTGATGTTGCTAGCCCATCCCCAAATTCTGCATACTGCAAGCAGTCACTAAATTTACAGTGAAAAATAAATAAAAACATTGCTTTGGATTGAGTATTTTGTTTTAGAGAATACAGTCATGACTTCTATTATCTGAGCTTCATTAGCATGGTTGATAAAATGACGTTGTAGTCTTGTTGTAGTGATCGGTGAAGTGCGACTCTCAGAACAAACCATGTCCACCACTACGCCATAGCTGCCGCACTTCCTCACAAGATTGAAATTAGTGATAGTCCACCCAAAAACAATAATTTGTATATCAATTACTCACCATTAGAGGTGAGCGTTTCTGGAGTTCTGAGGATACGAGAGGACAAAGCAGACTTTGATTATACAGGACGATGTGTTCAACGATGATTTGAAAGTTTGTCAATAGATGTTTTGGGGAGTTTTGCCGTTTTTACTGGGTGACCACATTTGCTTCCAGCGAAAAGGAATTAGGATAATTTTTCAAAACTCTCCAGTGGCCATAAAGTAGCGCCAGGTGAAAAACAACTTTGCCCGTTCGAGACATCTAATGGTGAGTAATTGATATACAAATTATAGTTTTTGGGTGGACTATCACTTTAAACTGTGTTACTATGTATATTAGGCAGTCAGTTATTGTGGCCTATGCTCATAAACTCCTATAATAAATTACAGGAAACGACGTGATTTGTAACACAACGATATAAACGATAGAGCCATTTTTCTATCGATAGACATTTTTCTATTGTGGGACGATATATATCGTCATATCGCACAGCCCTAATGCGTGCTATGAAGAATACTTTGTACATGCACTTTTGATACTTAATTATATTTCTTCACATGATACTTTTGGTACTTAAGTACATTTAATGTGAGCTACTTTAAGACTTTTACTCAAATCATTTTCTTATGGATGCCTTTAACTTTTACCAAAGTAACTTTCACTTATGGTACTTACACTTTCTCGTAAAATATTTTCCCAGTACTTTATACACCTTTGTTATCATATTAGCTATGTGACAAAGTGCAATTCTTGGTCAGGTTGTAACTATTCCTTATGAAAATCGTTAATGCTTTCTTTCCTGAATTCTTGTATTTTACTGCATTTTTTAAAACATTGCTTAAATCAATTTTTTGACTGTTTACCATATTTGAGGTAAAATTGACCTAAATTGCTCACTTCACAACACACTTTTTTCATCTGCAGTGACTGAAATAAATGCCTAAGAATTCGCTATATGGGGCACTAGAAAATTTAAAAACTTCCTCATTTCTCGGCAAATTTGATCTTGGTGTGAACTACAAGGCCTTTTTGAGAGCCTTCAATAGGTAATCAATTCATTAAAATTAATTGCATTTCCATTTTTTTTGTCGCATATTCAACCATCACCAATATCGAATAATGCTATATGTAAACACATTTTCACACTTTCACTCTCCCACTCTTCTCACCCAGTTTGTAAATACTTTATCAACTCCAGCTCATTACTAAACTTGCACTTCATATAACTGAATGAGCTTTGTCTCATTTAGCACCTTTTTCTTGGGCGCACATTCTCATACAGCACTCAGCCACATGCCCAGCCACTAGGTTGCACCTAGTCTCGTTTCCCTGATAATGCTACATTGCTGGCAATAAAATCAGTGCCAAAATTGTAGAAATAAAGAGAAATAAACTTGTTGAAAAAAAATCCACCATGATCACTGTCTGCATCTCCATCTTGCACAGAAGAGGTCCTGTGTTCATAGCCAACTCATTTTCCATCAGATGACCACCTGTGGGTCCTCAGGACTCACTAGATAGAAAATCAATCAATGAAACTGGATGGGGCTGCCTCAGTGTGCCTCACACCCTCACAGGCCTCACTTCAAATTCACTTCACTGTGGCTGAAGTCAATTCCTGTAGACAATGTGATGTCTGCAATAGACAGTGGAGATAATTCGAACAGTTGTCTTCAACTCGCTGTAGCATGAAGGATGAGTATCAGATTTAGGTTTCTTTCCCATTGGAACAACAATTCAGTCTAAGAATCACCACTGCTAGTCCAATTTTCACAATATTCCTACTGGCAAAAATCAGTAATTTGGTTAGTGGATGCACCCATTTTCACCATTCTATCTGCCTTGTACATCCAGAGTGCAACACTCTGGCTTTGCAGGTGATTTAGTTTGTGGTCATGATCTCCACCTTTGTTTCTCCGAGACAGAACACAAGCTAGCTAACGTTGCAAGACTCTAGTATCATTGTTGCTACTGTTATCTGTGCCGTGCCCCATTTCCCACAAAAAAGAAAGGGGAAGCTAAAGTCATTCTGGGTAATTTAGGAAAATACAACATTGAAGCAAATCAGGCAGAAGACTGTTAGGAGGGGGACTGAAAAACTTAAAATGAAGAATAAGAACAATTTTACACAAATCAGAAAATAAACTCTTGCATAAATTGTACATCGATGTTAGACATTTTATAACAATGCAAAGGAGTTTTAGCTTTATTTTTCTTTCAAGCCAGTGCAGGTCTTTAGCATTTTGTGAGTGTTTATCAGCAGACAATTTCAAACACGCCTCAAGTGCCCTGAGCAAAGTGGCTGTGGTCATTATACATGAGCATGGGTTTTAATGTTGTTTGTGTGATTGCAACAGTACCCTTCCGGAGCTTTTATGCTGTTTTCGTTCTATGTCAAATTCACTTTAAGTTGCTCTTGCTAAAAGCTTTTGCTAAATGTCCTCAGTCTAATCGATTTCTCTATGATTGACCGCATGGTTCGTGTTTCCTCTGTAATTGTTTTTTTTACAATTCTCTCAATCAGCTGAAAGGAACCCTGATCCTCGAGGGCCACTGATCTTTCTGGTTTTTCCTGCATGAAAATCGACAAAAATTATAAGGCTTAATGAATGCAAACAATTATGTCATTCTAATGTTCGATCGTTTCCTCTGGCTCCGAGTAACCCATCAAAGTGATCAACTAGAATCAAAGGTTGGAATTAAAACCAGAAACATCACTAGCCTGACCGAGCTGCTACTCATGATCAGGTGAATAGAAAATTGGGTCTGCTAATTTAGCAGGTAAATGGTGAGAATGACAACTAGCCTAATTATATTGATTGGGAGTTCCCCGTCTAGTCTGCTGAAGAAACAAGGTTTTGAAACCCACCATCTCAGATGTTGCTGAGACTCAGTTGGTGTACCCTGATGAAAGAAGTTTTCTTGTAACAATTTTTTGAAAAAAAATATTAGCATTGTTAAAAAGTTAATCAGGGTTAGATGACAAATGTATCTTTGTGTGGGAGAAATTCAAATTTCAGTGAATAATTGGCTACATGGCATCCCAGCTACCTGAAGAGGGTAAGAACTTTTTTCAGGTGCCCATCAAACATTTATTTACAGTCTGACAAAGTTGTGAATAATTTCCCACAGTCCCTTTCAAATGTATTCTGAAATGAGTGTTTTTGGAGCCTTAAAGCAACTGGTGTTGGTCAGGGGGACTGGAGAAAATGGAAAACCTGTGCATTCAAAAATTTTCTTTTGTTTTGCTATATCTGTAAAATGGTGTATTCTACACTCATTCTGATTGCGTCCTAGAGTACCAAATCTACACATTCATTTATAAGGAAGTTCTAAAAATGCTACCAAACAGAAAAAGCATGTCAGAAATACCAAAAAGGGGGGTGACATCCTATTTTAGAAGTGCTGCAACTCAAAGTATCGGTTTCTTGGGTCTATAAATTAGGACTTCTTCATAAAACATTTCAAAGTATTCTTAGGAATATTTTCAGCAAAATCCAAGGGGTTCATTGGCAGCACTTTCTGATTTTCAACTGATTAAGCATAAAATGAGCCCAAATTGCTCTATCTCAATGTAAAATGTGATGGCTTTTTTCAGAAAAATTAAATGCCTGGATTTATGACAATTATTATCACATATTATTTATTATGACCATTATCACTGCAGCAATAGGGACATCCCATCAGGGATTTCCACTGGACTATGCAGGTGCTGCTATTCCAGTTAGCTCAGGAACCTACCGTCAGAGTCGATGCTGTTAAGGGCAGTGGGCGGGATGATAGAGACTTTACACTGGCCCAGGGGGCATTTCCGTGGGTATAGGTCCATACAGGAAGTGTGCACCTGTCCAATCAGAGGGGGAGAGTCTATACAATCACACAGATTCTGGAGAGACTCATCACATCATGGACACATCAAGGACAGTTTGCACAGTCACACTGAGAATGGAAGAGCTCGTCCAGTCAAGAAGGGATAGCCTGTACAACCACACTGAGACTGGAAAACTCTGCCCAATAAAAAATACATTTTGCTCATTTACATGGAGACTGGGAGAGCCTGTCCAATCATGTAATCAGCATAGCTGCAGTGCAATAGGGAGAGTGTCCAATCAGAGGGAGATTCCTCACTGTTACACTACAAATTGAGTTGGTCCAATCATAAACGGAGGAATTCTGCACCATCACAGTGCAATTGCTCTGTATGTGGTGGAGCCTGGCCAATCGGAGAATGCCTGCACTGTCAAATTATGAGCAGCCAGCAAGGAGACAGGATGTCCACAGACTTTGCAATTACCAGAATTAAGAGTCAGAAGCCAATTTGTGATTTGATACTGGGCGTAATTGTTTTCTCAGGCGGAAGAGAAAGGCACTTAGGGCTGGTCCCATATAAGCGTGATACTGGAGGAATCATACCCATCTGCTGTACTTGAAAAAACCTTTGTAGGCATTCTACCGAATCTGTAAAATATTTCTGATTTCTTCAGTTATTTTGCTTATTTGTCACATTTAATGGGCCAGTGTGTGGGACTCAGTATCATCAAGTAGTGAAGTTGTAGACTTCAACCAAATGATAACTGCTGTCCACACCCTCCCCTTTCGCGCTTGCAGGTAAACCAATGGTGGCCATAAAACGCGAAAGGCACTCTCTAAACCCAGGGTTCATTTAGTCTGTCCTGAGCTACAGCAGTAATATAACAGTCAACATAGCAAAGTCCATGAAAGAGGACCCACTCCCTCTATAGCAATAAACACCTCATTCTAACTATTCTTATTTGCAGGTGATGATACACTAATGAAAACATACTTAGGAATATTAAACTCAATTTCCGCCAACAGACTGTCCTAAATCTAATACACTGTTTCTTTAAATGTCTCAGTTCATCCAACTAATTTCAATATAAGACAAAGAAAAGATAAGAAAACCCTACATGCAGAATTTAAAAGATATTCAAAACCTGCATCACTCGTGTAAAAATAATTGCTGCCCTACACCTATTAACTTGTTGTGCTGCCCTTTGCTGCAGCATCTGCACCCAAACACTGGTAATGGGTCTCCTACATTGCTGTGGAAGAATTTTGCTTTGTCTTCTTCGCAGAATGGTACTAATTCAGCTTGATTGTAGGGTTTTTGTGTATTACCTGCCCACTCAAGGTCATGCCACAAATTTTTTGGGCGTCTTAAAGATGATTTCTCGCAAATGAGAGCCAGGCCTTTGTGTTCTTGTTGTACAGCAGTGGTTTTCCACTGCCAACTCTCCCATGGGGGCCATTCTGGCGCAGTCCCTTTTTTTATTGTCGAATGGTGAACACTGACGTAAATGGAGGCAAGTGACGCCTGCAGTTCTTTAGATGTTAGTCTGGGTTCTTTTGTAACCTCCTAGATGAGTCGTCGATGTCCCCTTGATGGAATTTTGGCGGACCGTTGACTACTGGGAAGGTTCAGCACTGTTCCAAGTTTTCTGCTTTTGTAGATGATAGCTCTCACTGAGGTTCAGTGGAGTCCCAGAGCCTTAGAGATGGCACTGTGACCTTTTCAAGACTGATAAATGTCAACAAGATAGTTTCTCATCTGCTCTGGAATTTCGTTAGATTGCTGCATTGTGTACTGCTTTTTGCCTGCTTCACATAGCCAGACAGGTTGCGTTTGAGTGAAGTTTTAGAGTCAGCCCCAGCAGGCAGTAATCATGTTTGGGTGAGTACAGTGAAATTCAACCCAATAATCAATTCAATTGCTTAATTAGGTTTGGGAATTGAAGCAGCCATTGCTTTCTCACAGGGCCAGGAAGGGTTGGATAGCAGTTTTCCTTCATCATCATTTAAAAACAGCATTTTGTGTTAACTCCGGTGTTCTATGTCTGACATTAAAATTAGTTTCATGACCTGAACAACTGAAGTAGGACAAATTTGCAAAGATAAAAGACAAAGGGAAGTGGAAAATACTTCCTCACAGTGGATATTCTGCTGTGATACATTTTAAAAATGTTTCCTGGCAAGAGTGTGCTGCAGTGTGAGGTTAGAGTATGAGCTCTGTGTGAGAGGTATAAATGTGTTTTTTTAAATTCTGATCAGTCTGAGCATGTGTGTGGTCTGACTTTCTGAAGCAGGTTTAGTCGCATTGTGAGATCGGAGTTATCTTTGGTTTAAGTGTGTGGGATACAAGCATGAAGCCTAACAGTCAAAGCACACCAAAAGTGGGCAAATCACAAGGCATTGCAAGAGCCTCCAATGCATGTACAACAGACAGTCCTCACCTGATGAGCTGTCCTAGAATTTCTGTCGGAAGCTGCCCATTGCCACCCACTGAAAATACACAGGCGATAACAGGGCAGGTGCCATAATATTTGGTGTGTCTTGACAGCAAGTGAGCGTGGTCTTAGGAGTGTGGGGTCATGAGTGTGTGCGTGTGTGTGTGTCCGTGTATGTGTCTGTGTCTGTGTGTGGGCTTGTATAGTTATGCTTGAGACAACCAAATGTTGAGAAACATCAATGTTGTGTGGACATTTTGGGGGGCCCTCACAGAGGATTCCAGAGAATTATGGCTCATTGGTTAAAGTTACTGCTACGATTACAGGTGGGGTTGTGTTAAGGTTAGGGTCAGGGATAATTTGGTTGCAGCTTAGAAAGGCTGTACTGAGTGAATGCAAGTCAATACAATATCCTCTCGAGTCTAGCTATTTAATAGCAAGGGTATGTGATTTCGTGTGCAGGTGTGTGTGTGTGCGTGTGTGTGTGCGCGCGCGTGTGTCTGAGTGTGTAATATGGCTATAGGGGCTCCTCACCATGGCCTTACACCACAGGCAGCGCCAGTCCTGTAGCCTCAGCACACTGCCGCAGGTCTTATCACACACCGCACACCGCGCGCTCACCGGCAGATTCCCCTCCATCCACTGATGCGGCATGGCAATCTGTACAGCACCCCCAGAGGAGACAGAGGAAATTGCACACTTTTGTTTGCTACATGGCAATCTCTACAACGCCCCACAGGATTGAGAGAAGGAATTACATGCTTCTGTTTGCTCTGTATGGCACGGAAATCTGGGACACAGTATATGGCACCACTGATACGAGAAAGGTGGGAACTACACGCTTCTGTCATCTCCAGTGGTACTGCATGGCAATATTGCGATGCAGCAGCTTTGCACCCCTCTTCTTCCTGGTAATCTCTGCATCTCCTTACATCATGTGCAGTTCACAGTCCTCACATGGGCTGTGTCTTCAGATACGAATAAATAAATTGTCACTTGCGACCTTTTGTAATTCATGGGACAATTTATTTATTCGTACTGTATCTGAGGACACAGCCCCTGCGAGGACTGTGAACAAAAAGTTGCAAGTGACATTTCATCAGGAATGTCACTTGCGACCTTTTGTTATTCATGGGACGAAATTAAAAAAAAAAAAAAAAAAAAAGTATGGTGGCAGCAGTTGTTTTTATGCTTAAAAGTGTTTAATCGTCACTGTTGGGACTCCTTTGGTATACAAATTCTAGTATACTTGCTCATTTATCTCCAGGTCTAGAAATTTGGATTTTTATTCTGCTTGAGTATTGTCTGTAGAGGAGCCTTAATTGTTTGTTGAGCATTGCTCTTCCGTGTCCATGTCGCTGATAAACATTTAATTGTCATTTCAGGATTTTCTGTGATCACTTTTTTCTACAGTTACAGCATATTTCTGCAGACTTATTGAGTCATTTTGGAAAACTAAAATGGCATCAAATTCAGTCAGACCATCGATAAGATGAAAAGGATTTAATTATTAGGGTCCAGCCGAGCTGGGACACTTTTGGCTCCCCTCTCACTCACCCCGTCCTCATCCTCGATGATGTCTTTCCCGATAGACGCCAGCGTCGTCCATTTGCAGTTATTAGTGGCTCTGACCGCACACCTTTTATGGGCTTTAAATTTGCACACTGTAAAAACAAAAACAGGAAATGACATCATTAATTCTCATGGCCAAAAGGCATACAGGGACATGCTTTCTTTATATGTGCCTGTGTTTGTGTGTCCAAGTGCGAATGTATGTGAATTGTGAGGGCATTTTTGCCAACTCTGGTTCAATAGAGATTTGGATGTCGATAAATTATCTTGTGGCGCCAGTAAGCACTTTTAATTACCTTGTCACAATGAGGGACAGGAGACATTTCATCCTCTCATGTAATTTAATAACTTAATGAAATTTCAAGCTCGTTCACGCCTCCTCAAACACACGTACAGGCACATGCGCTCGCACACACGAGCACAAACACACACACACACACACACAAAACTTCCCTCATTACCAACGCTTATGAGTCTGTAGAGCTGTATGTAATTTCCCTGAGTAATTGAATGGCAGCTTTAATCAGATTAAGATGCTATCAGAATGGAAATGAAGCGTCTAACTGTTTGCACGTCCAGTGATAACTCCTGCGCATGATTCTCCAACTAATCAGGATCACTCTCCTGGCAACGTCAAGCTGCTAACCATCCATGTAATCTTTCATAAAGATGTCAATCACTGTTAAAGTGCCATGCATTCACTGGAGTCTCCTGATTGGCTAAATGTAGTGGTGTGCAGCCACCACCATCATGAGACCACAGGTAGACTGAGCGTCTGATTACCTTTCACCAGGAGAGGGTAACAGGGGGGGGCAAGTTCTCTCCTCTTGTCCCTTTAAGGCTCAGATACCTACATATCCAGCACTGTTCATTAGGGATATGTAACGGCCACAGTTTGACTCGAGTAATTAAATGTAGTCACAGTGATTTCAGCCTTAGACTTTTCTCAGACTTGGTGAAAAGTGTTTAAGCACTCTGAAGTGTATTTTTTGGACTCCACCATGTTGAAAAATTGAGAACCAGAGTGTGCCAAGTACAGTTGCTGATTCAGAGTGGTTCAATAATTGTAAATCTTGATTTGTCTGCAAAAATTTTCCTTTCGATTATGGTAAAAACATCACCACACAAGGAGACTTTAAAAAATATATAAACGCATTGAATGTTTGATGGTCGGGTTTTTGAGACGCCAAATGCTGCGGCCGGAATGAAAGGAGGAACAGAAAAATAAGAGACAAACACAGACAGAAATGAGAGAGAGAAACTCGCGCTTCTAAAGGCCCTAGATCCAGTCCGTATAACAAGGAAGTATAGCGAGTACGACAGAACGAATAGAAAGGGGAAAAAACCTAGGAAAACGAGATAAAAAGAATTAGCACCAGACAGTGCTCAGAAAGAGGAAAAACAGAAAGATTCCCTTGCTATCTAGCACTTTCCTCTTTTGCAGCTAATACCTCAACAACTTTCTCACTTGAGACCTTACCAGCTAAAGTGCAAACAAAACACTGACACTCTAGCAAGGGCAGTGAGGTGGAACTAGGGCTTAAATAGAATCCGGGCGATGCCCCCAATTAATGCAAGCTGGCCCAAGAATCCGATTGTGGGCAAACCGATATCGTCCCGGACAAGAGCAACTAAGAAAGCTCTCAAAGCCACCACCAGCCTCCAAAACCATGACAGAATGTATATAGTCTCATTAAAAAGAAATCCTGTCTTTGCATTTTTAGATTTGTAACCATTGACTTAGATTGAAAATGTGGTGTGAATGACCTTAACAGGAGCCAACAGTGCAAGTAAACAGTGTCTCTCAACAGTACCAGCCTTGAAAATTAAGCTTAGCACTAGCCACATGACTGCAAGACAAATACTGTAAAAACATCATTCTGTAGAGGACTATGGGACACCATCGGAAAAAATCTCCAACCATCTGCAACAGAAGCATGGGGATAACATTGATACACACAGATCAGCCATAACATTATGTCTGACAAGATGTAGTGAATAACATTCATTATCTCACCACACTGGCACGAGTCAATGGGTGGGATTTATTTGGCAGCAAGAGAACATTTTGTCCTGGAAGTTGAAGCATGTAGGACAAATGTGAGTGACTTTGACGAGGGCCAAATTGTGATGGCTAGACGACTGGGTCAGAGCACCTCCATAACAGCAGCTCTTGTGGGGTGTTTATGGCCTGCAGTGGTCAATATCTACCAAAAGTGGTCCAAGGAAGGAACATTGGTGAACCAGCGACAGGGTCATGGGCGACCAGGGCTAAATGATGTGCGTTGGGACTGAATGCTGGCCCATATGGTCCAATCCAACTGAAGCACTACTATAGCTCAAAACCGAGGAAAAAGTCAATGCTGGTTCTGACGGAATGGTGTCAGAACTCACAGTGCATTGCATTTGTTACGTAGGGGGCAGCATAGCCAAATAATTGTTTCCTTTTACATCATGTGGATGGTCGGGTGCGAGTGCGCCGCTTACCTGGGGGAGTCATGGCACCAGGATGCACTGTGGAAAGAAGGCAAGGCGGCGGAGGCAGTGTGATCCTTTGGGCAATGGTCTGCTCGGAAAGCTTGGGTCCTGCCACTCATTTGATGGGATGGGACTTTGACACTTAGCTCCTAGCTTAAAATTGTTGCAAACCAAGTACACCGCTTCATGGAAACGGTATTCCCTAAAGACAGTGGCCTCTTTCAACAGGATTGTGCACCCTGCTACAATGCAAAAATGGTTCCAGAACGGTTTGAGGAACACAATGAGTTCAAGGTGTTGACTTGGCTTCCAAATTTCCCCGACAGCAATCCCATCTTATATCTGTGGGATGTGCTAGACAAACAAGTACGATCTACGGAGGCCCCACTTCACAACGTACAGGACGAAAGGATCAGCGGCTGATGTCTTAGAGCCAAATACCATAGCACACCGACAGGTCAGGGCTGTTTTGACAGCAAAAGGGGGACCCACACAATATTAGGCAGGTGGTCGTAATGTTATGGTTGATCAGTGTATATTCCAATCACCCAAAACAGGAGAACCGGACAACATCGCTATGGATACCCAACCACCTGTAACAGACCCATTGAACATCATCAGTATGGATACCCCGACCACCCCATCAGGAACACAGGACACCATTGCTATGGACACCCCAAAGTCCTGCATTAGGATCATGTTCCAAATGTCATGGCATGTCATTAAACCACAGCTAGCCTGATTGCTAAGAGAAATTCAGAACCCAAAGCTCGACTCTTCTTCACGGTATTTGGTCATGAAATCTCCTGAATGTCTGCAAATGTGTCATACACCATAAGCGCTCAATATGCCTGTATTGTGAATGTACACACTGACCCCAGGCCATTAACTGTGTCTGCAATCATATATCACATGTAAGTGACAGCGTTGGGACCGACCCGCTAATGGACCAAGACACACAGGATGCGGCGGTTGAATCAGCCCGAGAGGCGTATTAAATACGTCTCTTTGGGTTAATCTCATCGGTTTGCATCGATCGGATTGCAGGATAGAAAGTGACAAATGAGCAGCAGGCGCCCTCCTGCAGTCCTCAACCTTCCCCATCTGAACCCACTACAGACAGCAAGAGCTGGAAGGCCAGAGCAGAAACAACTGCCACAATACAATGTACAGTACATCCAAGTAATAAAAGACAATGCTACGTACAGTAACATCCGAGGAAGACAACATAATGCTATGTACAGTACAGCTGAAATATGCAACGCTATATGCAGTACAACTGTGTAACACAACAGAGTACCACATATAGTACGTCCAAGTAGCATGACATCATTCCACGTGCAGTACATCTGACACAATACCATGTACAGTACATCTGATAACTCAGTACAATACCCAGTGCAGTACACCCGAGTCACACAACACAATACCACAACAAAATATCACATACAGTACATGTGAGTAACCCAACACAATACCACTTGCAGTGCATCCGAGTAACACAGCACTATGCCTTGTACAGTACATCCAAATAGCACAATGCAATACCGCTTACAGTACAACCAAATTACATAATACTGTACCACGTATAGAGTGACACGCAACACAATACCTCAAGACGGTACCCAATTTACTGATCCGAGTAACAGAACACAATACCTTGTAAAGCACATCTGAGAAACACGATAAAATTTCATGTTTGTTGCAAATGAGAAACACAACGCAATACAATGTATGGTACATCTAAGCAACACAATATGATGTACAGTACATCCATGTAACCACACTATACGATGAAGGGTACAACCAAGTAACTCAACACTATACAATGAACAGTACATGCGTGCAACACAGCACTATACCGCGTATATTCGCACCCCAGTAATAAAACACCATGCACGGCACGTGCAAAATATTCAAGATTCAAGATATTCAACAAACGACATTCCACTGGGCATACGGCTGAGAAATGTCACTTGCCGCCAGTGGTCATTTGAAGGCTTTGCACATCGGACAACAGGCAGATAACAAACGCACATGGTTCCATGGTCAATCAGTGCCGGTCTTGCGATGTGGCGGGACGTCTGAAATAAGGTCCCGTTCTGTCAGTGGCTGTCTACTGGCTTTCGAACGCCGTGTGAGGGAGGGTTGTGAGCCTCTCGTGCCCCATCTTAAGTCAGGTGAACGTGATGATACCAAGTTTCTAAGAGGTTTGCAGGCATTTTAGAGCACAAATTTCAACCATCTTACGAACGCCATGCGTCCTCGCTGCAAAACGACCCAACAAAACGTGCACATACGTACAAGTGTGGAGCAGGCTCAATTTTTTTATGACCGGCAGTAAAAACGTGTCACAAATAGATGTAAACGCAATACAGTATGATGTGCAGTACATCTGAGTTACACAATACTACATTCAGTGCATTTACACAACAACATAATACTACGTGCAGCACATCCGAGGAACACAATACAATATACAGTAACAAAACTATACACCTAACAGTCATTCTGAGTAAAGCAATACAATCTGACATATAGTTCATTCGAGAGAGGCAACACAATGCTATGTATAGTATATTGAAGAAACACAACACTATACCACGTACAGTACATCCGAGTACCAACACAGTAACACATACAGTACATCCGATTAACACAACATAACGTACAGCACATCTGAATAGCACAATACAATACGATGCACAGTACATTTGTGTAAACCAACACAACACATCCAAGCGACACAATATGACGTACTGTACATTCAAGTAAGAAAATGCCACCAAGTGCTGTGCAGAACATGTGTCTACATGTGTCTGAAAATTGACTGAATTGTCTCACTCACAACACAGTTAGCGCACATGCTGGAACACACTTGCCCAACTCCCATTCTAGAGAATAGGGAACACCGGTCTCAGAAAGGTCTGACCCTGCCGTTATATCAGAAGATGATTAAGGCAGGGCAGCAGAACTTTGTTCCAGGAGATCTACCTTCTAGGACGTTTTCACAACAACTTCAACACCTCACGGCACAGTTGGACATTCAGTTGAGCAGCAATTTGGTAGAATAATGTGATAAATCCAAGTAGGAGCAAAAACCTACAGGATGGTATATCTGCAGGAGCAGGATTGGGAATCCCAGCTTAAGCTGTTGAATGAGATGTGCTTTGTTAGGGTTGGAGTGAAAGCCCACAGGGCGGTACTGTATATCAGGTCAGAAAACTTTATTTATCCCACAGAGGGCAATTCTGTTTACAGTTCCCAGCTAAAATCACAGCAACAGAAAACATCACATAACAGTTCACAGAATCACACATCACGTATCGAATAACTAAAAATATTCAAGGTTGTCCGAGGCATTTGCTCCATATCTCATACTCAGTTCAGTTCAGTGTACCCTGCCACACTGCAAAAATGGTTCAAGAATGGTTTGAAGAACACAATGAGTTCAAGGTGTTGACTTGGCTTCCAAATACCCTCGACAGCAATCCCATCCAGCATCTGCGGGATGTGCTGGACAAACAAGTCCAATCTATGGAGGCCCCACCTCACAACATACAGGACTTAAAGGATTTACTGCTGACATCTTAGAGCCAAATACCACAGCACACCTTCAGCGGTCTGATGGATTCCACACCTTTACAGGTCAGGGCTATTATGACAGCAAAAGGGAGACTAACACAACATTAGGCAGGTGGTCATAATGTTATGGCAGATCAGTGATTATTCCAATCAGCCAAAACTGGAGGACCGGACACCATCGCAATTGTTATTCAGCAATCTAATAGCTGAAGGAAGGAAGGAGTTAGAATATCTATTGGTTTTCCTCAAGGGGGCGTAATAGCGCCGCCCTGACAGCATCAACACAAATTGGCCTGAAAGAACGTGATCAGAGTGATCAATGATACTCCGTGCTTTCCTGATCACCTGCCTCTTCCGCACAGAGGCATGGTCACACAATTGGACTCACATGATCCTGGAGCAAACCTTCACGATATTGTGCAAGCTGTTTTTGTCTTTTCGGGACAATCCATTGAACCAGCATATGAAAGAAAAGGTTAAAAGACTTTCAATAAAAGAGTGATGAAAAGCACACAGAATGTTCCGGGAGACGTTAAAGGAGTTCAACCTGCTCTGGTAAGTTCAAATGGGAAGCCAGTTTCTCAATTAAAATAAATGGCTGCATCTCATTAAAAGCAGAGGAAAAGCCAGCGAATAGAAGTCTTACGTGGCTGTTTGGATTCTCGAGGTGCTTGTGTGCTCTATCGAAAATAAAAAGCTTTGCATCATCAACACCTTTGCCCGTTCGATATGCAAACTGTAATGGGTCAAGTTTGCCATGAATTAAGGACACATCCTCCCCCCTTATGATTTTCTCAAAGTTTTTCATAACAAGGGAAGTGAGTGCTACATGCATATCTCCACGAACAGGGCTGGACAGCCCTGTCATCACAGGCCAGTAAAGGGTGAGAGGGACCAGGGTGATACTTCATGAAGAAGGATTATGGCGTTAGCTGGATAACTGCGCCAAGTATAACCTGGACGGCTCTTTTTATTTCAGTCCATTTTAGAGGTTTGGCAGGCTCCTGAGTTGTATGAAGTTCACATATTCAGCTAACTTCATGACCCCGCTGTGTGAGGGTGGGCCTTGCTACCCTGAAAGCCCACAGTGATGGCTTGAATTTCCATTTTATCAGCAGCAAACTTTGGCCTTCAAAAAAAGTGTGCCGCCACTTAACTAATCAGCAACTTCACTTTAGAGCTTCGGTTCTGGAAGGCATATAATACTGGCAGACGCTGCGGCCCACCTGCGTTTGGGAGGCTCAGTAGGGTGCAATGGTGGGCGGAGCCTTACCTTCACAGGAGAGGCCGTGGGAGGTGACTCCTGATAGGCTGTCGCGGCACACGTTGCAGAAGGTGGGGCGTGCGTGGGAGCAGGCGTACCAGTTATGCATCCCTGAGAAATGTTCCACATTAAACTGTGCCGTCTGGCGAAGGAGAAGTTGAGACATGTTGGCAGCACCAGGATAAGACGACGGAGCCCTAGAAGTGCACTTTGCAGGAGCTAATGGCTTCTGCTCAGCGTGCGCTCACAGTTCGGCACGCACAAACACACACACCCACACACACAAGGCCAAACACACACATCCTAGTACCGCTATGCTTTTGAGGACATCATATTGACTTCCATTCATTCTTTGTGCGTCTCAACAGCCTTTCCCTAATCTAAACACTAAGCAAACCATGCTTCTCCCAAACCATAACCTTAATCTATACCTCATTCTAACCTTAACCCAAACCTTAACTAATAAGGCGCAATTTGCCTTTGCAGTTGTGAGGACACGAAAATGTCCTCACTTTCCAAAAATGTCCCCACACTATAGGAAAAAAACATTCTTTGGTTCTCTCTCCAGCAAGTACAAGAATACACGCACACACACATGCAAACTCGCTCTCTCACACACACACACACACACACACGCACACACACACACACACACACACACACAAACTCTCTCACACAGACACACGCACACAAACTCTCACAAATACACATGCACACACACTGACACACTCACACAAACTCTCACATACACACACTCATACACACAAATCCCACAAACTCTAGGACACACAAACACAGTCATTGTCATGCAGAGGGAGGCACTCACACCCTCATACTGCACACACATCCACTGACATTTTACACGTGCACGCAAACTCGCTCACCGGCACACAGTCACTCATGTTGACATACACACTGACATTCTCAAGCACGCTCACACTGATACATGCAGGCACTCTCACTGCCTAATCTGCAATGTTTTAGGAAGACATCATTCAAAAACTTCTAAAAAAAATCTCTTGCGTGGCCCACATTCAAATTTCACATTACATTTCACTTCAGCTTGGACTAATTAATGTAAGCCAGAAAAACTGAAGACATTTTGAACTTTCCTTGCTACATGTTCATAGCTGAATAAGATAAAGAAAGGGCCAAGTTAAAATACTTGAAGTTATTCTGTTGTGAAGCACAAGATATTCAGGTGAAACAGGGATGAAGTGAAGAGTCTCATGATGCACAGAGCATCATCCATCAGCTAGACCTGAATGTGCCTTCCCTTCCACTGGATTACATTTACACCTGCACCTTTGAACCAAACATCAGCTACTACGTAACAAGGAAGAGCGTCTTGAGTGATTGAATGCTTTTCTTAATGAATGAAAAACAAAGCATATTATTGAAAAGGAAAAGCATAGATATTAAAATCAGGTATGATAATAGACTGCACTTTTTTCCCCTCATAAAATGTAGTCAGTGTTCCCAAGGGCAGGTTTTAATTGCATGGCACAGAATCACGAGAGAGTGCAAGACATTTGTATGTTAAGGTAGTAGCCGTTAAGAAAAAATATCAGGTTATGCGTAATTTTGCCAAGGGCATAGGTGTGGTGTGCGTGTGTGTGTGTGTGTCAGTGAGTAAGAGAGTGAGTGAGAGAGAAAGGGGGGGGGGGGATTGATTTAGGGAATTTATGCATTTATGGATGCTTTAAAAAATACCAAGCTGCAATTTTTAATAAGTTTGCAGTTCACCGGACGCAAGGTCCAACAACATCCGCTGGAGACACCACTTTAAGGTGTGGCATTAGTGACACATGCTGTTCCTCGGGTCACGTTAACGAGATTCAGATAGTTTTGAAATAAGGACTACCAGAGAAACACTGTGACGGACATCCATCCCAGCTAAGTAGCTGCTGAGAGACTCATGCAGTGGTGCTGGCTAAAATATGTGCACAGCAATAGAAAATATTAGCATTTCAGTTCTATGGTCCAGCACACTGGAACTGATAAAAGTATTAATACAAGTTTAAAGCAGAGAGTGATTGTCTGCATCCATATTGGGTAATGCACCCATATTGGGGACTGCATTGCTGCTCTTCTTATTTTGTGCCATTGTCAATATTACTAATGCTCTGCCTTGTTCAAACCCTACACGGCTTCTTTGTAACCCTAGGCTAAAACTAGGCTAAAGTTTTAAGGAGACCAAGTGAGATGTGTGTGTGTGTGTATGTGAGTGTGTGTGCGCACACGTGTGTGAGATCCTGTAGGGTGCAGGACACCTCTTACCTCGTAGTGCTCTCTGGACTGCACAGACTTGAGCGAGCTGATCCAGTCCTCCATCTCTTTCCGTGTCTCTGCGCAGAGGATAAGCCTCCGGAAGGGAGTGATGACCTGAGGAGAGAATGAGCCGGGTGAGCGCAAACACCACCGCTAACCCCGCAGCTGAGCCGCTAATGCTTTAACTGCTAATGCAGAACCGCAAAACACCTCAACCCTCAAAGGCCGAGCCGCAAAAAGCTTTGACTGCTAGCGCTGCAAAGCTGCTAATGCTTCAACCGCGACAGCTAAGCTGCTAATGCTTAACCGCTAGCACTTCAACCGCTAACACCGAGGCACGGATCCTTCAACCGCTAATGATACAACCACAAACGTCGAGCAGCTAACACCTAGCCTGTGACACTCCACCCGCTAATGCTCAAACCGCAAGCACCAAGCTATTACAACTGAGCCACTCAAGACGCGACTCCTCTTTAAGAGTTAGGGAGGGACCCCCTCGGGCCTCACACCTTCCTTCTCCTGAACCCCACCCCTCCCACCTAAAGCAGCTGGAGAGAGACTGGGTGTGACGGGCAGAGAGCTCGACTGAACTGCTAAAAGCCTGTTTCACAACAGAGACCAGCTCTGCTGGGCAGGTCCCAACAGACTCTCCTCCGATGTTAATGTGCTTATTATTTATTGATCAGGCCTTCGACGTCCCTCCCCCCCCTTCCTGTGCAGTCGAGGGGACGATTTGTTTGTCTGTCTGTCTGGGTGTGGCTCAAGATTCCGGGTATGATGGACCTGAGTGGATCTCCAAGGACCCAACATGGCCAACAGCACAGTTACGATCATTCAAGTCAAGTTTACCAGTGCAGAGTTTTTCATTAAAGACCCTAATAAAGCGTGTAAAGGATACTTCAATGGCTGGACAGGAGCCCTAAATAGTCTGGTTTGAGCGAGCTGTTAATTTGGTGAGAAGTCTAAATCAGATGATGGCGATGATGACATATCTTTCATGTGATGCTCATCCATTCCCTTAGACAGGGATGGACACCAAGGCGGGTGTACAGAGAGAGCAAACACAGGAGAGACGACAGGCATCAGAGAGACGTTTTTTGAGGATTCCTTGCATGGAAATGGGAGACATGGTGGCACAGTGGTGAAGTGTGCTTGACTGGGGACCAAAAGGTCCTGAGTTTGAGTCCCTGCCATGGTGTTTGCAGTGTGTTCTTAGGCAAAAACCCTTCACTCTCACAGCGCCTCACTCCAGGTGTATAACTAGGTATTGGCGAATTGTCAGGGAAACCTCACGTAACCTGCGATGGACTAGTATCCCATCCAGGGGAAGTAGTAATACTTGGAGTTGCTTCATGCTACTGAAACCAGGGTCAAGCATAGGCCTGATGAGCCGCTAGGCTTAGAACAGAGTTACTCTCTATATATGGAAAAAGCGTTCACTATTCTTGTGAGGATGTTTGTTGTTCTCACAGCTTTGGCGAGAGAGATGGAGACGCATGCGGTCTCTCGCGGCTCTGTCATTCCCTGGTGCTTTTAGAGCCTTGGCTCCGATGTCTGTTCAGCGAGGGGTAGAGGTGTCCTCAAGGTGATGCAGTGACATCACTGTGCATTTCCAGGGAAATCATGTTCATCTACAGTTTCTATGTGCGCTAATCACACAGGGACCACACAATCACAGTCACCGTCATGGCCAAGCTTCCTTTCATTACCTGGCCCCTCCCCTAGGGGGCCAGGTTAAGCAATGATCATGTCTGTGTGTGTGTGTGTTTCTGTCAGTCTGTCTGTCAGCCCGTGGCTGGGGCCAGGTCTGCCATCTCTGATTGCCTTGTTATAAGCAAGTGAAACTTGTAGTATAGCAAACTATTCAGGGGTGTTGTTGCTATCCAATTAGATTTGGATCATGTCGTTTACTGCTAAGTCATGTGATCAGGCCTTTGGAAGGTGTGGGGTGGGCGGTCTGAAGTGTAAACACCCACTCACCCTTGTAAACAAAAGACCAGCCACCACACTCAACTGCAATCAAATGAGTTGTGGTGAGCGCATGGCTTTAGGTTTAATACCCAAAGGACATGTACAGTGAGATGCATAAGTATTTGGACAATTGTAAAGTAATTCTTTTATGATTCACTTCAAGTATGGCCTTGAAATTCTACGCTATTGCTTTTTAAGTACGTTCATTTTTTACTTGTTTGTGAAAGACTTTGTGCTGTATTGCTTGAAAGGTGCTAAATGTATAGATTCAATATTTTTATCATTATTATTATTGAAATTAACACCTACATGAAGGTAATAGTGTAAGAATTATAGCCCTTGAAACCTGTCTCACAGTCATGTTCTGAGCTCACCGCGCATCACATTGTGTCACATGGTTCTTTCCTGATTAGATGAGATCAAATTGTTTCTTAGGCTCTGGAATCTTGCCGCGCACTTTCATTACTGTAAGAGCAATGTGTTTTACAACACTCAAGCATTTCATTAAAAGTAGGAAGCCCTGCTTGATATGTTTCAGTTGAGGACTTCACTGGCTGTGCTTTTGCCAAAACAAACAGAGAGGTTCAATCGATTTCCATCCCCCCCGAGGCAGTTTCTCCGGTAATCGCGTTAGCGTTCTGTCTCTGTGCCAGGTCAGTCCGGTATCCCAACATCCCAGCTGCTCAAGAGCAGGATGATTTTTTTGGTTCACAAAAATTCTTCAGCCATTGATAAGGCCAGAGTTTTTTATTACTTGTTTCTCGGTCTTCTATCCTGAAGATTTAATTGAGGAGGGGGGGGATTATTTTTCAGCACTTTTGGGTTTCTCAAAGAATATTCAGCCTGTATTTACAAAAGAAGATGAAATAAAAATAAATTTTTTTTTTTTTTTTATTCATTGTCGAGTTGAGGAACATGAAGGATTAAGGTTATGAGGATAATCAAACTTGCCTGACATACAGTTCCTTACTTCCTTCCATGTCAGCGGACCGAGGATAAATAAAAATAAAACTATAGATTTTTTCAATACCGGGGCAATCAAAGATCGGCGGATCCGCGAAATGGCAAAAACAAAAAAAATTTTTTTTTGGTTTTCAGAATTGGGTCGTCGGCGGATCTGAGAAACAAGTACAAACTTGTAATATAAACAAAAAGTCTGGCCTAAGTGCTCATTACATGGCGGAGTGATAAGCTATTTGGCTCAACAAAGCTCTCCATTTACCTCCCTCTAGGATGTACAAATGCCTGATGTGCCTAAGAGCTGGACAGTGTCCTGAACTGTATCAGGCCTGATCCTGGAAACACTTACAGCATCTTCCACTACAACACGACCCAGCAAGCTATTCCACTTTATGTCTCGATCAGATCACCCTTAAGTCTACTTTTAAACAAACCTGAAGAGACTAAACATTTTCAACCTTTGAAAACAAATATTCATCTTTTTATGCCAAAATTTGATCTGCACCACCTGGGGAGTGACAGCGGCACACTGGCAGTGTGACAGTGACGGACAGCTCTGAGTGATTGCACCTCCCCCAGTTAAAAGGCCGGTGACAGCAATCGATCTGAAGGATGTTTATGCAGAGTGACTGAGCGAATGGTGTCTGGGGAGGGACCCCTGGCCAGTTCAGCTCAAACTCTGCCGCCGAAGGGCCTTATGGGTAAGGACAGGCACTGTGGACCACAGGTCATAACTGAGCAGAATGGGGGAACTCAGTTGAACTCATCTAAAACACTAGAAGGGCACTCCGTAGACTGCATGCCCCCACCACGGCATACGTCAGTATTATTGGTTCTTCCAAATCTAGAATCCAGAATATGTTCCTTGGTGAAGGTAATAAGTCTTCAGGTTTGCAGTAATAGGGATGTAAAAAGTAAACAAATTGGGAAGAACTCATTTCTGACTTCAGGCAAAAATCTGACCTTTGGGACAAGTGACAAAATAACAGGTATGGTTTGAAGGGGGGGGGGGGGGGGGGGATCGAGGTGTTTTTGCCGCCTACCTTGTGAGTAAAGTGGCATTTGGAAAATTATAACTTCAACCCTCCTTAACCCTTTCAGCACCATAGGCAATGATGTACGATATCATCAAAATCATATGCTGTTGAAAACCTATCATGTGGCAGCTCTTTAAAAAAGCTCCCGCAGGGGAGCTCTTTTAAACAAGTATCCTGTATCAGGATCACTACATTTTTAATTCCTTGAAAATTTATTCAGCTCTCAAAGGGTTAAAATGACCCCCAACTCGATATGAAGTCTGATAATGCCCCCATACTCCAGGTGCTTCAGCTCAGTAAGGCAATGATATACCTCCTAATTCTCTACACCAGGGGTGTCAAACTGGTTTGTAAAAGGGCCGAGGGGCTACAGGTTTTCATTTCAACCGAATTGCAGCACACCTGATACGACTAATCAACTGAGCAGGCTAAGATCAGGTGATTAAATTAGTTGTATCAGGTGTGGTTCTACACCATTTTGGATAGACTGTTTGATTTAGCCAATGGGGACCTGATTGATTTTTATCTTTGAATTTCTTAAAAATTATTTAACATTTACTTTTATCTAGGGCAGCAAATAGTTGACATGACTGACTGCGGGCCAGACCCTCTCTGGGTCAAGGTTAAGGGTCTTTCTCAAGGGCCAAAGAGCAGCACAGATCTTATAGAGGCCACTCATTTAGGTTTGAACCACTTACCCTTTGACGATCCAGCCAAGCACCTCAGCCACTGACCGGTCTGTCCTGACTCAATGCTGTTCTACCTGCTTAACACAGCCAATCAGCGCCCTCTACAGGCTAATGAAAACACACTTCAATCAATCAGAGGTGCTTTTCCCAAAAGCAGAGATTCTAACTTATATAGCTGGAACCACCAACTGTGAATGGACAAACTATGAAAAGACGCTTTTGGGAAACGCACCCCAGAGCACTGATGCTATTAAATATACTCCAGGAGCGCACATGCAGCAACAGATATCTTCACATTATATTACTGCATTTTACCGCTTATACCGGAGGAAGAAATAGCAGTTCATCTCCGAAGGAACTTCTTGCCCTTGCTAAAGCATCCCCGAATGATCACACAAGCAATTAGTGAACTACACACTGATACTACTAGCGAGGGAGCTGCTTAGCCGAAACTGTGGAAGCATTTTTCCAGAAATTCCTCCAGTAAAACTTCAGCGTTCCACACTTTTTTGTGCAAACAAAAGCAGAAAAACATGGAGCACTGGGTCGTCAGTGATTCCGGGAGGCTATTTTAATGTGGAACGCAGGAGTACCCACACACAAGCATTGGCGCACAAACCACATCAACAAACCTACACATGCATACAAACACAGAGGAGCCCATGTTAGGGCAGAGTGCATAATTGTATATCAGGGCATTGTAATTATGTTGACAACATTACTGCAGTGTCTTTCACTGACAGTCTCTCTCCCACCAACGCCACACCTCTCCGAAGCAGCAGATTTATCCATTTCTAATTTGCACTCTTCCTGCAGAATGTGCTGGACCTGGGTGGGAAATGGAAAGTGCTCTCATAATTCACAAAATGCCCCGGATATAATTAAGACTACGGTGAAAAATGTTTTTGAAAAATTATGTTTCATTATGTTCACAACAATCCCTAAGGCTGGGTGTTTGCCATGAATTCTTGTCCTTCCAAACCCATGGTGAAGGACTTTTTAGACCTTATTGATTCTTTTACCTCGTACAGTCTGTAAGAGTCTGTTTTACTTTGGCCCTTGGTCATGGAATGACCTTCAAACTCATTTTAAAATTGCTGCTCCCATCTCTATCCCAAGTTTCAGACAAAAGATTTCTGAAGCTTTTCCCATCAGCTGCTCTTGTCGTACTGTTTAGATATATTTTTCCACTGTTTTTATATTGAGCCATTTTTAGAACTTATGAATTTTTTTTTTTTTTTTTTTGGATATTTTGTTTTGTCCTGTCAGATGGTAGTCTCTATTCTGTCCCTTGTTCTTGTTTTATACTGCACTGTTTTTTTTTTTTCCCAATATTGTCTTAAACTGTGTTGTGTTATTCTTATTCGTGACTTGCTGCATATTGCCAGATCACCATTGAAAAAGAGACTTTGGTCTCAACTGGTTTTATCTGGTTAAATAAAGGATTTGATTGAAGTGTCGCAACACACAAACTAGGGCACACTTTCGATCCGGTTTTATCGTTTGGATTTCCTGTCTCATGAGTGGAAGTCAATGGAACCCGTTTGTCAGATCATTGGCCTGTCTTCTTTAATGTCACCCTTCCCTGCATTACACCAAATCCCCCCTCATCGGTCCGGTACTCACGTTCTGTAAATTCCTCCGCTCTAAAGCTTTTCTCTGATGCCAACATAGCCCCCCCACACCAGCACCTTAGAGTCTGCCTCTGCTTATCTAAACGCAGAGGAGCTTGTCACCCTTTTTTAACTCTGTATGCTCGGATGACCTAAACACAGTAGCCCCTCGTAAAATCAGGGGGTCTAATCCTAACATACAGCTGTGGCTCAACCAAGCCCCTCACTCTCAGGCAGGACTACAAGGAAGCAGAAAGAAAATGGAAAAAAGACAAGCTCCAAGTGTCCTATGAAATCTTGAGGTACTGCCTGGCTAAATATCAGGAAGCTGTCAGAGCAGCTAGGGCGAAAGATTTTGCTGAAATCATTTCTAACAATCAGCACAGACCAAAAGTTTAGTACATTAGTACATTTAGTACATTCTGTTTAGTACATTAAATATTTTACTGGACCCCCCTGCTGCTGGTCCTGTAATGGATGCCACCCCAGCTAACGGTGAAAACTTCCTTCATCATTTAATCAGTAAAACCTATGACATTAAACTGCTCATCCCCTCCCTTGATTTTTCGGAATATCCTTTGCATACGGGCGGTTTTCCAGCAGTTTAACCCTCCATCTCTGTCTGACCTGAAGGAGACAGTTCCGCACCTGAAACCCTCTGCATGTTCTCTAGATAGTGCCCCACCCCGCCTCCTAAATGAGCTGTTTGATGTAGTCGGCCCAAGCATCCTGACTATTATAAACAGTTTAGGGTCAGGTACTGTTCCTTCCACCCTTGAAAGTGCCACTGTCCACCCAATTCTACAGAAGCCCTCTCTGGATCCCTTTCTTCTTAATAACTTCTGGCCCGTCTCTAAGCAACCATTTCTCTTAAAAGTCCTTGACAAAGCTGTCCTGCCACAACTGTTGTCTTTTCTCACTAAACACTCACTCTTTGAAAAATTCCAGTCAGGGTTTCGAACCCTTCAGAAACTGCACTGTTAAGGGTGACCAACGACCTACTGCGAGCTGTTGATTTGGGAAACTGTGCAGGTCTAAGTTTGCTGGACCTCAGTGCTGCTTTCGACACCGTCGACCACTCGATTTTGACTCACCACCTTGAACATCTGGGGGGTTTCAAAGGCACTGTCCTGAAGTGGTTTAGGTCCTATCTTGGTGACAGGCACTTTTCAGTAAGCATCGGCTCTGCCTCTTCATCCTTTGGCCCCCATCACCTGTGGGGTCCCCCAAGGCTCCATTCTTGCCCCTACTCTTTTCACTCTGTATATGCTTCCACTTGGTTCCCGGATTCAGAACCATAACATTGCTTTTCATTGCTACGCCATTGCCATTCAGTTATACACTGCTCAGCCAAAAAAAAGTTGCACACTCAAATATTTAGTTGGAACCCCCGTAGCTTTGATTACAGTGCATATTCGTCTTGTCATTGTTTTGACAACTATATGCAATGCCAGAATATTTATGTTTGATTGGAAATGCCATAATTTTTGGCTGAGATCTTGTCTTCTCGACATAATGGTTGAACCACTCGGTGGTCTTTCTTGAGCACATCCCAATAACTTTTAATGTGTTTAAGGTCAGGACTTTGTGGCGGCAAATATGTCTGTGAAAATGATTCCTCATACTTGTTTTTATCATTCATGGTTTTCTTTGCTAAATACAGGCCAATAACTTGCCCGTTCTGAGATACTGTAACATCTTTTCCAACATCAAGGGATGTGTCTTCCAACATGACTTTTTAAGAAATGAGTAGCAACGCGCTTCATCAGTCAGGGTTAAAATGATTATTGCCAGCTGAAACATATTAATAACCACAATTATAGAATTTGTTCATTAATTTCCAAACATTGACTTTTTTTTGGCCAGGCAGTGTATCTTCCCCTAAAACCAAATGACACCAGCTCCATAATACCCCTTCTAGACTGTATTAAGGATATAAAACGTTGGATGACACACAACTTCCTCCAGCTAAACGCAACAAAGACAGAGGTTATTTTGTTTGGTCCTCCGGACGTGACTAGTGGCTTCACCCAGTGCTTGAGTTCATCGTCCCCCCCATATTACCACACACGCCAAGAACCTGAGTGTGATCTTTGATGCTGATTTGCTTCGATAAGCAAATTAATGCAGTAGTGAGGAATAGCTTCTTTCACCTTAGGCACATTGCTAAAATCAAGCAAATTCTTTCAATCCAAGACTTGCAAATTGTAACCCATGCCTTTATCACTTCCAGATTAGGTTATTGCAACTCCCTCTATACAGGAATCAGTCATTCTGCCCTGTATCGCCTTCAAAGAGTTCAAAATGCTGCTGCCAGGCTTCTCACGGGAGCCAAAAAGAAGGACCATATTTCTCCATTACTGGCCTCTCTTCACTGGTTGCCCGTGAAGCTCAGAATAGGTTTTAAGGTTCTTTTATTTGTTTTTAAAGCCCTTAATAATCAGGCCCCCTCTTACATCTCTGAACTCCTTTGCCTGCACTCCTCTTCCCGTTCACTCAGATCCACATCGCAACACTTTGTGGCTAAAGCGTAAGGGTGATCAGGCTTTCTGAATTGCTGCTCTTAAATTGTGGAACTCCCAGCCGCTTCTGGTGAGAACTGCCCCTACCATAACAAGTTTTAAAACCAGGCTAAAAACATGCCAATTCCCTCAAGCTTTTAATTAAGCTACTTTCACCCTCTGTCCCGCCTCCTGTTTTATCACCATGTCATTGTCCTGAGTCGTTTCTGAATATTGTGTGGCTGGTTGGCCTGTCCTACTGCCATCGTGCAGCACTTTGGTCAGCTTCTAGTTGTTTTTAAATGTGCTATATAAACAAGTGCACCGCCTATCGGCGAATGTCGTATTGCTGTGCAATACTAGTCCCCTACCGGTGTATGCATATTATATTTCCTAAAAAGCAGGTCAAAGTGACCTGAATTGGGTACATGACACCCCCTCTCCCCAAGATGCATCCACACACCAACTTTGATGTTCCTAGGTCATACGGTATTGAAGTTATGGAGCGGACACGAATGCGGACGGACGGACGGACGGACGGACGGACGGACGGAGTGCAATCCTGTAGTCCCTCTGTTTCCGGTTGGGGACAAATAAAGTCGACTTTGCTTCTATTTTGATATTTTTTGTGAGAAAAAGTTGTTAAATGCCTCTTGCCTCAGAGCCTCATGCACCAAAATCGCTATGTTTCAGCTGCTACATGACATACAGTGGCGACATACAAATACCAACTATATGGACATACATGAACTACAGGGATGCGCAGTGGCTATGCAGACAAGTATTTCAGCCACTTTGATACAATGCAGCTACTTCGACATGTAACAGCGCACAGCAGTTATGGGGATATACAGCAACTACACAAATGCACAACGGCTGCACAAACTTGCCAAAGCAACACGGACATACAGCGGCAACACAGACGCGCGGTGGATACACAGAAACACAGCAGGCATATGGACGCATAGCGGCTTTGTGGACATACAGCAGGTCAGAGCACGCACAGGGGCTACACAGACTTGCAGCAGGTACACAGACGCACAGCAGCTTTGAGGATATACAGCAAATATACAGATGCACAGCGGCGATTCTTACATACAACAGCTACATAGATGCATGGTGGCTATATGGACCTCTATACGTTTCAGCAGCTACGCAGATGCACAGTGACTACACGGACTTACAGCAGCAACACGGCGGGAGTCGTCATGGTGGCTACGCAGACGTACAGCTGCTAAACTGACGCACAGAGGCTACACAGAGGGAGTCACGGTGGCTACGCAGACATAGAGCGGCTAAACTGATATACAGAGGCTACACGGACAATTATCTGCGAAAATGATGCACAGCACAACAGTGGCTACGCAGACATACAGCAGTTGATACAGCTCTCCTGTCATCTGGAAAAACCTAGTACATATGTCACTCTTGGTAGGGACTGAGTTTGACCTTTATTTGCAATAATTATGAGTGGTGGAAATCTTTAAACACTAATTATTAGTGCCATTTGAACTGTCAAAATCACGTTTCTTTTTGGTGAGGAAAAGTTCAATATCCAAAAGTGTTCATTGTTCATTTGCGAGACCCTTGCCACTCATAAACTCGCAGGAGAGCTGCACACGGTTACACGGATATAAGGCAGCCGAGTGGATGCCCCTCAGAGTACCTCCTCCAAGATCAACAGCCAAAAAAGGCAATCTATTCTAGAACATAAAGTTGAAAACGGGTAAACGAGCACCAGCACAGCTTTACCCAAACTACACACGCTTCGACAGCAGAAGGCATGAACTCTTATTCTCAGGTCATCACGCACTGACGCACACACACACACACACACACACACACACACAGACACGAACGCATGCAGGCACATGGAGGCCAACACATACAAAAACACAAGCACAAGCCTCTTATGCGCCCATAGGGATCTACACGTCAGCACCAAGGCTGAGTTACTCATTACCTCACTTCTTTTTAAAATCCTTGCACCCTTACCTGTCTTTGGAGCAGTGAGATGCATCTTTACACAATGAACACCAAAACCTTTCCTCCCCCTTTCAGTTTCTGACTCTCCTTCTCTCCCTCTCTCTCTCTTCTCCTCCATCTCAATCTTTCTCCCTTTCCCTCTCTCTCCCTCTCTCTCTCTCTGTCCACCTCCCCCCCTCTCTTTCCCCTCAGGTCTATTCCCTGAGTGACATATTTCAAAGGAATTCCCTCAAAAGGTCAGTTGTCTTTCCTAATCTGGCACAGACACATACAAACACACACATGCGCACACACTCCTGTCTTTTCCAATTATCACACACACGCACCCACACACACACAAACCTTCAAGTCAAAAATACAAGGGATTTCACTGTGAGATCAGGGCGATGAGGCTGTGGTATCCCAGAGAGTGAGCAGACCAGCAGTGACTTTATTTAGACGAATAACACACCTCAGCTGTGGAGAGATGAGGAGCTCATGACCGACACAATACTTGGTGTGATGCGGAATCGAGATTAAATTTAATGATGAGGCGGCTTTGTTCTCAAGGGAAAATACAGTGTGATAATCGCACTGCTCACATGACGTGTGATCCTGAAGAAGATTCTGGCTCCTGTGCACATCCTGCTCACAGATAACGCATTACCATGCAAATGCGAAGAGCAGGTATTATATCAAACATTTTAAATGATGAGGGAAGATGTTACACAGGCCTGCGCGCACACACACACACACACACACAAACACTCATATGCATGCATATGTGTGCATATAAACCGTGCTCCCATGTACCCATGTAAATTCTGCACGCACATACATACAGACAGACACACACATACTCACAAATACATAGGTGCACATTCATACACAATCTACACACACATTCACATAACACTCACACACTTATCACACACATAGCACACACATTGTATACAGAAACACGCGCGCGCCTGCATCAAACGCTGCTCGCGCAAACACACGCACACACAATACAGCAGCAACAGTCACATCATCCAGATGCGCTGGCTCTGACACCCAAGGGCCGAGCGCTATTTATAGCCCATAATTTCCCTCGGAGACTCGACCCTCTTCACTTCTGCGTCTTTTTTTATCTCAGCCTGGAGTCTGCTGCTGTTTATAGAGAGGCCATCCCGCTGCCCGTCTCCATTTTATTTGACAACACATCATTCATCACACAGTGCATGTGCCAGTGCACACAAAAACTCAAACACACACACCCACACCAGTGTACACACTAGCGCACACACAAAGTTTCTGTCAAAAGCACACATCTACAGTATGTGCATTCACCAGTTAGCCCGCACACACACACACACATACACACACCTCCAGTTTCCCACCCTGGCCTGACAAACGACAGTAATTTATGCTGAAAACCCATTTTTTCAGATAAAAGCTGAAAAATGCACAGCTCTTCTGCACAAAGACTATGGAAACTTTTCCAATCCCATGATTCAGAATATATGAGCACATTCCATTTTTTTAATGTTTGATACAGAGACTTGCAGTAAATACAGAGCTGAGAATACTGCCGAACTGAAATGTGAATTTTATAAGCAAAACACTTCCCAATTTCACTTGACCCTGTTCCGAATTTTCATGGATGCTATGGCAAGTGCAGGCAGGAAAAACCTAACACGTTAGCGATGCTCGTGAGAACCTGAACATTTAAGTCTAATAATAGATCCATGGGCAAAACACTGTTGGTTTATCTTTGCAGCTGACATCTTTCTTTTTAAGTGCACATTTAGCAGGGAAAGCGGACTATAATTACTGTAACACTTAGACTTAGCGAGAGACTTGGAAACCCATGTATAATGCTGTCTTTCCACATATCTTTCCAGCCCTCTTTAAGGGTAGTGTGTGTGGGCTAGTAAGATTAGCCTTCTTTTCACTTCTTTGAAAAGGCAACTTGAATTTCAAGTCAAGGTCATTCGCAGTTCATGTAATAACATGAAATGAAGCAGATTCCAAAGAGAAAGAGCGAAGGACTGAGGTGTTCATTATATTGACTTAACTGTGAATACATTGACACAAACACATTCAGTCTTAAGACTAAGGTACCTTAGCACCATGTTGATTGTATTTTAGCATTTGCAGGAGTATCTTTTTGGCAGACTTAAAAAATATGCAAACAAACCGAGGAGTTTCACATTTTCTTACCCAGCAAATTCTTCACAGGAGGGGGTGCGAGGCCTTCACGATCTTGCGATTCTGTTTTGTAATCTTTCCCACCTAAACCAACAAGCACTTGGGCCTCTCTGGCTGAGTGTTTACTTGTTCTCAGAGTGGAAATGCATTACAGTGCAGCGCCTTCACTCGTTCCATGGCACAAAAGTAATTTATCAAAATGGCCGCCTACCGTGAAGCTGTTGTTGACATTCTTGGTGCTCGATTCTGCAACGCTGGCGTCCGACAGGTCCACTTCATCAAAGATGAGAGACTGCAAACCCAAGGAGAGAGTACAGGGAGGTACGGTGAATGGGGGCTGTGACCAGTGACCTGAGTGTCATTAACCAGGGCGTAAAGAGAGGTCACGATACCTCTGCTGCATGTCAGATTGATGGAGTAGTTGCTCTTTATATTGCAACTGATATTCGAATCATGTTCGCTGTTGCCCTTGCTCTGGCGAAACATCTTTGCGGGATGTTCAAGAACTATTAGCATCATGATCACTTCAACGGTTTTTGTAGTCTCAACCTCTGCTTTGAGAGAAAATGTTGATCTGTCAAGTGACTACAGTAGCGTGCAGTGATGATTATACACTACCACTTTCGTCTAAAACGAGTCCTTATATATTAATTCTCGATAATTTTGTTAATGAAAATGTATTGAAAAATACCATTGGAGGCAATGAGAACAAAGAAAATAATTCCCGTTGCGGTAAAAATATTGGTAATTTACAAAAACACCGAAAACATCAATCTTTTTGACTCTTGCATAGCCTGAATGCATGTTTGAAGGCTCATTCCATTATTGATGCTAAAACATTTGTTTAGACTGGTTTGAGGCAACATTATTCAACAAAATTACTTCAGATGGTCAGTTGTTCCTGTGTAGAAGGTGACACAAACTTTGAGCAGTGTCAGTTCATACACAGTGGAAGGAGCACTCAGAGATTGTTCGTAGCTGCATTGTGGCCTTACATACTGCTGAAGACGTTAAATGCTGCTATTGCACAGTAAAACACAGCATCAAGCGTTTCTAAGATGCCGGTTCTCTGAAAACTAGAGGCAATAGAGGCGCACAATTGAAGTTAAGTGCCTTTGATGCTTGTTATCTGTGTGTGACAAGTTATAGAAAAGGTGGCATTGACAGGAGGACTACTCCGTAATGATATTAAAAGCACCAGAAGTGAAGCCATGAAAGTATCAAGATCTACTGTTTCCTGACGCCTGTGTGAAAATGGACTGATTGATCGTGTTGCTGCCATGAGCTGGCCACATCAAAAAAAGACTTGAGTTTGCCAAGAAATTCAAGGATTGGACACCAGTGGACTGGGAACAAGTCCTTTGGGGCGATGAATCAAAATTCAAAACTTTCTCACCAAAAACACAGAACATTGGTGCACCACAGATTTGGGGAACGTTTAAAAAATGACAGTTTAACCCCTTCAGTAAGACACGGAGGTGGTAATATTATGGTTTAGGGTTCGGTCTGGTCAAAAGGAGTCAGTGATCTCCTAAAAGTCAACGAAATCATGGATCAAAAGAAGCATCACAGCATCCTTGTGAGGCACACATTACCATCTGAAAAGAGACTGATTGGTCAGGGATTTTATTTTCAAGAAGATAATGACCCGAAACACACTTCTAAGTTGTGTAAGCATTATCTCAGTTGGAAAGAAACATCTGGTGACATAAAAGTAATGACTTGGCCTGCTCAAGTCTAGACCTTAATTCGGTTGAGCGAATCTGTCGTAACATCGAAAGAGACTCTTTGTAATGAACAAACCATGTGGAATGGTTTAGTGAGTGTGGAAATAAAAAACCATGTGAAAACTATGCCTGAAAGATGAAATGTTGGAATCAAAGCAAAGGTTGGCCACACTAGAAATTGACTTTTTCCTCTCAAAACGACATCATTATTTTTGTTTTTAATATATATTATGTTTACTTATTTTCATCAATATGATGCAATATTACAGGAAATAAATATTTGAGTGGTGCAACCCCAATTCCAAAAAAGTTGGGATGCCGTGTAAAATGTAAATAAAAATGGAATGCAATGATTTGCGAATCTCATAAATTGACATTTTATTCACAATAGAACATAGACAACATATCAGATATTGAAAGTGAGGCATTTTACCACTTCATGAAAAATATTAGCTCATTTTGAATTTGATGGCAGCAACACATCCCAAGAAAGTTGGGACAAAAAAAGTTTACCATTGTTTAGTATCCCCTCTTCTTTTAACAACAGTCTGTAAACGTCTGGGAAGCGAGGGGACCAATTGCTGAGGTTTTGGGAGAAGAATGTTGTCCCACTCTTGTCTGATGTAGGATTCTAGCTGCTCACCAGTCCTGGGTTTTCTTTGCTGGATTTTTCGCTTTATGATGAGCTAAATGTTTTCTATTAGTGAATGGTCTGGACTACAGGTAGACCTCAGACTACAGCAAAGCCATGCTGTTGTGATGGATGCAGTATGTGGGTTGGCATTGTTTTGCTGAAATATGCAAGACCTTCCCTGAAAGACACATTGTCTGGATGGGAGCATATGTTGTAAAACCTTTATATACTTTTCAGCACTGATAATGCCTGTCCAGATGTGTAAGATCCCCACACCATAGGCATTAATTCAACCCCATACCATCAGAGATCCAGGCTTTCGAATTGTGTGCTGATAAAAAGCTGGATGGTCCCTCTCCTCTTTAGACCACATGACACGGCGTCCGTGCTTTCCAAAAAGAATTTCAGGTAACACTTTACTTGAAGGTATCGTCATAATAAAGACATGAGACAGTCATGAACATGTCATAAAAATCATGTCAATGCCATAAACGTTGTCATTAAGTGCCATTTAGTTTGTGAGATAAGTTGACATTGTTTGGGTTGTCTTGATTATGACAACTTTGCCGCAAGAGTGACATGAGACTGTCATATCTGTCACATGACACATGTAACAGTTATGGCAGTGTCATGTCACTCTTATGACGGTACCTTCAAGTAAAGTGTAACCGAATTTCTAATTTTGATTCATCTGACCACAGAACAGTTTCCCATTCTGCCTCAGTCCATTTTACATGAATTGTGGCGCAGAGAAGACGGTGGCGTTTCTCGGTCGTGTTCACATATGGCTTCTTTGCATGATACAGCTTTAACTTGCATTTGTAGACGGCACAGCGAACTGTGTTCAGAGAAAATGATTTCTGGAAGCGTTCCTGAGCCTATGTAGTGTTTTCCAGTGCAGAATCATGCCTGTTTTTAATGCAGTGCTGCCTGAGGGCCCGAAGATCACGGCCATGCAATTTTGACCTTCAGACTTGTCCCTCGTGCAAAGATATTTCTCCAGATTCTCTAAATTTTTGGTGATATTATGTACCGTCAACTCAAAGTCTTTGCAATTTACTTTGAGGAACATTTTTCTGAAATTGTTCCACAATTTTTACGCGCAGTTTTTTTTGCAGATTGGTGAATCTCTGTCCATATTTACTTCTAAGACACTCTGCCTCTCTAAAATTCTCTTTTCCTACCCAGTCATGTTACTGACCAACTGACCCAATTAGTCGCGAAATGCTCCGCTGGCTGTTTTTTCTTTGGACCACTTACTTTTCCAGCCTTTTGTTGCCCCTCTCCCAACTTTTTTGAGATGTGTTGCTGCCATAAAATGCTAAATGAGCTACTATTTTTCATGAAATGGTAAAATGTCTCACTTCCAACATTTGATATGTTGTCTATGTTCTGTTGTGAATAAAATGTGGGTTTATGAGATATGCAAATCATTGCATTCCGTTTTCATTTAAAATTTACAAAGCATCCCAACTTTTTTGGAATTCTGGGTTGTACTAGGTTTCAGATTTTTCTGCATTTTGTTGAATGTATCACTGCACATTGCTGTATGCATTGACTGAGAGGTATAATACACTGTAACTCAACCACAATCTGTCCTCCTATGTCCTTAAACTTCGTGTGATGACTAAACTGTGAAGGTGAAAATGCATAAATGCGCTGCTGTGACCCTGGAGGGCTGGGTGGTGTTTTTTGGTATTCCGCTCTCTATTAATGTGACCATTCATTTGACTCTTGGCACTTTGTCACAGCATGAATTCAACTGTCACTACTGAAAAGCTGGGCTGCGAAAACATAGTGACATCAGCAGTACTACTGGGTGGTACTGGTTCAGAGTTCTCCAGTGTCACAGCTGTTCGAACATAAGCGCTATGTACATAAATGAATCCTCGAGACGGAGAATTCACATTCAACATTCTCTTGTCCCAAGTGGAAAAGCAGTCAACTTGGGTAATGGCGGGCTGTTCAAACAACAGCGATGGCTTCAGCTGTGCCAGGGTTTGTAAGAGTGGCATGACGTCACCAGGGTCAGCTTGGGAGGTCTCAGCGCTGCCGTACTCATGCTCTAACCCTGTTCCACAGGTCTGTAAAAATCCTGCTTGGCTTTTGTTCCGCTTTCAAGTGGTCCCCACTCTCAGAGGTGGGCAGCCTAGCCGGTTTCATACTTTGGTATTAAAGCCTTATTCCAAAGCCAAAGTTTTTAAGCCTTTTTTTAATTAAAAATATTAGCAAGGACTTTTCATCAATTCAGTCCCTGAATACATCCATTTCTGAGATTCATCTTCTTTTGTAGGTATAGGGAATTTTGGAGTTAGAGCAATGAGTATGGCACTTCTATCTGAGATTCAGATTACACAATGGGGTGTGAAGCTAAATAAACACAGGCCACCCTGTGATTGAGGTACTTGTGTTCTGGCGTTGAGGAGGGAGTCGAGAGGGCCTGCAGAACTGACTGGCCAGTTCCTCAAAACAGGATTCTATGCTGTAGTTTAGCAGGTTGAACTTGGGCCTTGACTCAGGATGGAGGGAAAATGCTGAAAATGAAGCAGGCTGGACTTTGACAGCCCACAGGGAACAGTGATGAGGTCAGAAATGGCGATGACTTCCTCCTCTCCTCATGGAATCATGGGATTTTGACTTCAGCTGATGCATTGCAGCATGTACGATGAAGACGATGACCCCGCTCACGGTCATAAGTTTATGATGCCAAGTGGCTGGAGGGTGGGGTTTGGAGAAATGCAGAATGGGACAACATCACCAAGGGGCACTGCTCTGCTCCCTCTCATTCTGAGCTTAATGAGGTGTGGCACAGAGCAGCATGCTGGGTAATGTAGTCAATGAGCATTCGAGATAAGCTTATGCACGAGAAGCAAGTCAATAGAGCACGTATCTCAAACTCAAATCCTGATGGACTGCTCCACCTGCTGGTTTCTGTGTGTTCTTGCACTCAGTCTTTTGAGTCAATATATTTGATTAATATGTTCTGCACAGCTCTTTTCCAATAATTTCCCACATTATACTACGACTGATTGGAAACCCTTGCAACCAGCGAAGAATGCAGCCTGAGAACAGAGGTTTGAGAGCCGCGCAAATCGAGCTTCGACCCTTGCAGAAATGAGTCCAAGATCGCTACTATCGCTACAGCTGACCCGAACTGCCACCAGCCCTTCCTCTGAGCCAGCCGGGGCGAGTGGGGGGGGCACGCGGCGGGGGCCGGTCCAGCACACGGACAGCACCCTCCAGCAAACCCGGCTCCGGGACACACGGTACGCCCGCTCCTGCCACCGGGCCAGAACTCCACCCCCCTGTGACAGGCCAACCAAACACGGGCATTAGGTGCAGAGCCATGCCCATTCTACACCACCCTTGAGAGCCAAAGGTAACTCTCCGCCTCCAACCCACCACTCAATCCACTCCAACTGCATGGCTGAAGCTAAGCAGGTATGGGCTTGGTTGGTACTTGGATGGGAGACCACTTGGGAAAACAAAGTTGCTGCTGAAAGAGGGTCGGTGGCCAGTAGGTGGCGATCTTCCCTCTGGTGAAATAGTCCCAAGTGCTCCAGTGCAGTGATGTGGACACTCTACTGAAGGACAAACCGTCTTTGGGATAAACGTTAAACGTTAAACCGAGGTCCTGACTTACTGTGGTCATTAAAGATCCTATGACACTCTTCGATAAGAGTACTGGTTTCCCTGGTCTCATGGCTAAAATTCCCAACCTGGCTCTTTCGACCTTCCTCCAAATCATCCCGATCTAATTGGCTATTCAATTTGTCCACTCCCTCTCCACCTCAACCCCCAGGGCTCCCTTGAAAAAGAGATCTTGGTCTCAACAAGACTTCCCAGCGTTAATTAAAGGATAAATAAATTAAATCTCAGAGAGCCTATGTAACCCTCCACACACATCAGTGTCCCCATGTGCTCCTATAAAAATTATTACCAAATCGCCTCTCCCCTCAAACCCACAAAGAGCAGCGGAGCTCATTCCCATTAGTGATCTGACTGTTGATATCAGGGTTTAGGAGTTTCTCTCTCTCAGGCTGATTACAGGTTGTTTGAAAGTCCTGGAGTGTTAAGAATAGTCGTGTTATTTGCCGCTCAAGTGATTGGGTCAAGGGCAGGGGTCACCAACTCCGTTCCTGGAGGGCCACTATCCTGCAGGCTTCTGCTCTACCTGCTGTTCAGCACACCTGATTCAACTAATTAGCCACTCAATTGCCCAGCCCGTGATCTTGTTAAGTAGCTAATTAGTTGAATCAGGTGTGCTGAACAGCAGGTAGAGCAGAAACCTACAGGATAGTGGCCCCCCAGGAACGGAGTTGGTGACCCCTGGTCTAGGGTATTGGGTTTCAGGTATTGGACATTGGCTATCAGCCGTTTATAGTTGGACATCGGACATTGAACGTTGGTTGTTGGGTGTCAGGTGGTGTCGGCCCTTGGATTGACACTGAATTTTGATTTTGGGTATAGTCATGTGATCGGCGACTGCAGAGATGGAGTTGACTCTTGAGGGATTCAGGGATTGCACATTGGGGCGTGAGGCCATGGGCGTTCGGTATAGACATGTGATTAGCAGCTCGATTGAGAAGGTTGGAAGTAGGATGTTGGGTGTTAAGAGGTTTGGTAGTCGTGTGGGCTGCAGATGCTGTGAGAGAGGGTTTACGGTGTGAGGCCATGGGCGTTAGGTGTTGGCCATTGCTGTTGCATTTAGTCATGTGATACAGGAGCAGTAGGCATGTCCTACCTTAGAGTCCTTGGCGTAGTAGAGCGTCCGGCCCCTCAGTTTAAAGTAACGCTTTTTCCACCGCTGGAAGGAGCTGGTCTGTTTCAGCAGCAACCCCTCCTTAATGCTCGTCTGAAAAAATAACAAAACATCTATCATGGAGCTGACCTGCTGCGGCGCCCTGATTGGCCCGTGCTCTGAGATGCACTCGCTTCACAATGACATCATTGCCCGATGATTCCGCACTGCTAGACTTAATTTCTGGAGAACTACCATTGGCCCGTGTTTCATTTCAATGCTAATTTCACAAACACACACACACACACACAATTCTACTGGTTAGCAACACAACAAGATCTCTAGTTGCTGAAGTCTTGGACTCTGGATTGTTCGGATTTGACTGAAAACCCACTGGACAGTCAAGGTGCATGAACAGGGTATAGCAGTGAGGACCTCAATTAACACACATTTCCTCAAAAGGAACTTTTTCCAGATCCGTAATTGTAAGGAGTTCTGTCTCTAGAAAAAGTCCAGAATGGATGCTGATTGACCTGCAGTCTACTCCGAGCCCAGTGGTCTAGCCATGCCCCTACGTATGTTTATCTACAGGATGCTGCGCCAGGATCAGGCGCGCTCCAGCAGTAATTTCACGCCTGGGAGAGGAGAGATGAGGCGGACAGAAAAACAGGCCCGTTTCAGAGATCCTGCGCTGCACTGTGATGGCATAAATGCAGCCATTTCCCCAGCACTCCACACTGATAGCAAATGGAGCTCCCCTGAGCTCTCAGTTCAGCCACATAAGGTCGCAATTACTTTTCATTACAGTAATTTAGCTGACAGTTTTATTCAAAGAGACTCGCGGTTGATTGGACAAAGAAGGGGACAATCCCCCCTATGCAAAGTAGGATTTAGGGCCTCCCTTTGGGCCAAACAACTGCACTGATCTTACTGTGGTTATTCTAGACCTTAAGCCACCAACCTGAGCCTCGCCTTAACATCGTTGACTCTATGCAGTATGATGCCCTCAAGCGCTCCGTTAACGGCCCAGAAACCTTTTACAGTAAAGGGGCTGCAACCCGCAGTCAGTGGAGTCTGAGGGAAAGGTGTCTCCGGAATCTTCTAGCTCTTTTAAACGCCCTAACTTCTGACTCCGGGAGCAGGCAGGAAATGAGATGAACATGAAATGCATGCGAATATGAAACCATTGATTCGGTTTCATTGTTATACAGTTAGATTGTATTCCCTCAGTAATACATTTTATAAATGTTTTGCAGTAATGATGCAACATAATGTTTGTCATCTTTCATTAAGACGAGCAGGACAAGTACAATTCAAATAACAATTTCAACTATTCTTCACCACCATTAAAAAAACAGCACTGTTCGAGATAATCTAAGCAATGGTCAACAAATGTACAGTTGCTCAATAATATTATATTAATAATTATGAAAGGTGAAGCTGTCCTTATTAGGAACTGGGTATGAAATTTAATGTTGAAAATGGGACAATTTTGCTCTAACCAGCTAAACTTCGGGGTCATTTTAAAAGGTATGGGGCCAAATCAGAAAATACGTCAGTTTTATCTGTAGCAGGGAAATAAAAATGAGCAGCAACTTACCAAGGACTGCTGTATAACTTGACTGTACTTTCTGAGAAAACAAGCCTTAGAATAATTGACAAAACAATGATTTTTTTGGGGAACAGGGTCACTCCCCCCCTTCCCTTGTAATGTCAGGGGTATTTTGAGAATAACGAGGGCATTTTTACCCTTTCCCCTACTTTTCTTCCCACCCTGGTTTGGATCCAGCGTGTAGTTATATTACTGAGGCTTGTGCTCTACTCATTTGAAAAGCTTTTCGATGTTAAGTGCATTTAAGACGCTGTTTGTGGATTACTGATGCCACTGATTACAACCAGGAAGCAATTAGAAATGTGGCAGTTGGAGGTTTTTCCAGTATGTAATGTTCTAATGCAATACTGGTCCACAGGGATATTATATTCGATATAAAACAACAATCTCTCGCTCTTTCGAAACACTCTCTTGCAAACGCTGGGGGCAGGAAGTGCTTTTCTTGTGGCTGTGTCACGCCCTCCTGTGACATAAGGATGCAGTTAAACTCATAAGTACGGGACATCCACATCCTCTGTAACCTGACCCCTGAACTTTGACCATTCCACCCCCGTCCTTCCGTTTTTTCTCATTGGGCTTGGTGCTCTGTTGACAGCATCAGTGACCAACGCTAAAGGCCTTGACCTGGCCGCCATTTTCCCCTCCGCTCATATAGAAGTGAGGCCCCAGCTCAGAAAAGCTCCTAAGCACCGCAGGAATCCGCAGACGTATAGAGTGGCTATTTTTAGCGAAGGAAATATGCGCTCTGGAGAGAGAATTACAAACAGAAAGGCGACTGACATCCTGCCACACATCTGTGTCAGCTTAAACACAGCACCGGTGCACACAGATACACACTCATTATTGTTATATTATATCTGTTTAGGTGATGCTTCTATGCAAAACTTAGTTGATTTTACAAAGCAGCGGCCCATGCTGCCATTAGCATTGTGGGATTAAGAGACTTGCTCAAGGCCTAACAGATAAAATAATCATCTTGTGGCCGCTCTAGGAATTGAACCAACAACCTTCCAATCAGTGGACCAGAAGCAGATCCCCTGCAGACGCACAGGCAGGCAGATCTTCTAACCAGCAATGCATGCACATATACGCTGCTGAACTTAGGAGCAAGATTACACCCGTGTTTGTCCTGTGTGTGCGAGAGCGTGTGTGAGTGCGCACGCGTGTGTGCCCTTGTGTGCGTGCGTGCGTGCGTGCATGTGTGTGTGTGTGTGTGTGAGTGTGTGTGTCTGTCTGCGCGCATGTGTGCTGAGGACATATTCAAATAACTTCAAAGGCAAATTGAGACTTATTAGTTAAGGTAAGGAGTATGGTTAGAATCGGATAGGTTAAGGTCAGGGTAAGGGTTTGGGTTTTGCACACTGTACAATGCTTATTGTTAAGATCAGGGAAAGGCTGTAGAGACACAGAAAGAATGAACGGAAGTCAATGTAATGTCCTCTCACTGACAGAAGTACAAGGATGTGTATGTGTGTGTATGTGTGACTGCGACTTCTGCAGCAAGCGTGGCTTTTCTTAGAGCCCCAGAGAGACACGCACTGACCCAGCTGGGAAGCAGCGCTCGTCTGAAGAGCATCTCCTGTCAGCACCTTCAGGGCTGCAGCCCGTCCTCAATTTCGGCTCTGCTCAGTTTCACCACAATGCGGTTTGTCTTTCAATCGTGAAAAAGTAATTTTTAGGGTTTTGTATTTGTGAGGACATGAAGACAAGGAAGAAACGTATTCATACATACTCGATCGTACTCATTTTTAAAAATACTCAATGGCGAGTTCAAGTTTTCTGTTCCTCGCCTTATCCTTGTCTACGCACTCAGATCCGCAGCGTACAGAGATGATTCTGCTGCTAAAGACGGTCCCAGTATATTAAACGTGATCAGCATACGTAAAGGTAAACATTTTAGCCGTTTGCACACTGGACGCGAAACGAATTTTTCGCGCGACAGATTACATTCAAAGTGAAACGTGTATTCGCGTCTTTGCATTGACTTTGAATGTAATCTGTCGCGCGAAAAATGTGTTTCACGTCCGGTGTGAAAGAGGCTTTACAGCTGGAAAAGGCATAATTGCCTCCGCAAAGTATTTGGCAAAGGTTTCATCACAGACGGTAGATGGGTTATAATTGTTTTTACATCGCAATGAAAGTGGTGGCACCGTATTGCACAGGTTAAAATGCAGTATGTTATTAAGCCTCCTTTAAGCCCACATGGACAGGCTCAGATGTTCTGCTCGCTGTTCTGTATCATGGATGGCTTACAGCCCCCATCTCTACGGAGATAGATGCTTAATGAGCTGAAGATTTGTCTAATCCAGTCTATGCACACACCTAGCACGCAAATACCTCGCCAACACGCATGCACGCACACACACAAACGCATGCTTACCCCACGCACTGAATACCCGCGTACTTGCATCAAGCACATGCACAAACACACAGGCGTACATAATCACATGTGCACTGACACACGCAGCTGACTGAGCCATAATGGAGGGTAAATGATTCTTATCAAGCTGATTGCTACCACGGCAACAAGGTGTTCCTATCAGTACGTATGTTCTCCGAGTTCCCAGTTGAGATTCCAACCTGAGAACCGAGACATACAGGTTTAGAAAGCACCATTGACCAGCCAATGAGCAAGTGCAGTATAACCCCTGGAAAGTGCTTGTTTGGACCGTTTTGTTCTGCTTTGCAAGAACTTGTTGTTTATTTGTAAATGACCATAATTTAAAGCAAAGCTCTTGGTAAAATTGATAATTACTACTTGAGTTAATGCTGAACACCTTGGCTTCTGTCCAAGGTTATAATTTTTTTGGAGAAGATGCTCTTGTGAGACCTCAAGATTCAGGCCTTTGTATTTTATAACCTTTGTTAAACCATGGACAGTTCATTGAGAATATGTCTCTCTTTTTCAAGGATACACCAGGAAAATGTCAGAAAGAACAAGAGAGAACAATAGCCGTAACGCCCCCGGAGCGTTACAGTTAAGGGCCCAAAGCCAATTCCTCTCAACTTCATCTCTCCAGATGCAAGTGAGAATTCCGAGGCCCGCTGGGTTTTAAAACTGCATCTCCAAGTCTTCCATCTAGCAACCTACCAGTAGGCCACCCTCCTGCCCTAAATATTGCCCTCAGACACTCTGAAAACTTTGTGAAAGTTTTGTGGGGCAAAGCTATGGATAAACTTGCATGCTCCACTTTGATGTTCCCATTAAATGTGTCCCTTTGTGGCTACCATAGTTTCTCTATTGTTCCCTTCCTGTTGCCAAGTAGGACAAGATGAGACCTATTTATAGCTTCTTCACTATAGAGGGGAGTGAGTGAGAGAGATGACTGCTACAACGTGCCAAAAAGAGCTGAATTACAGACTACTTTACCTTTTCTCTCTCTCACACACACGCAGACACACACATAAACACACATGGCACCTCCTGACATGGCTTTCTGCCCCGTGCTACAGTGTCTCCTAAATTGTCGCTTGCCCTAAACTAAGACAAAGCCCGGTGAGGCACACTTAACCTGCAAAACTTGTACAGGCCTTCTCCAGATGTTGAATGAAGAGTATATATATATATATATATATATATATATTTTTTTTTTTTTTTTTTAATTTATTATTTTTTTTTTTTATTTAAGTGAAAACTCACAGGATTGTGGATCTCCTGTAACAGGGTGGAGGAGAACCAGTCTGTCTGGTGAATGGGATGTATTTATTAGGAGTAGAGTAAAAACAGAAAGGATGGTAGATTGTTGTTCAAGAAGATCTGCTTTGTTAGGGTTAGACTGAAAACCTAATAAGGAAAGTAGATCACTAGAAAGGGGGTTGGGCATCCTGAATTGAGAATATATGAAGTAACTTTTTGAAAAATGTAACCCTCCTTGAGCTATAATACGGGTTTACTGGATCCTTTGAGCCTGGATGGAGGTGCCGGAGACTGTGAAAGGATGACCTTTCAACCTCAACTGGAAGAGAGCATTTACTTTACTATCAGTTTGGGAGAAACCAGCTTCTGTGAAGACCCAACTGCTGTGTAAAGCAGTGTAAATGTGTAAGTGTGGTTATGTAATTAGCACATCTCCAAGAAGACTGAGTCACTGTTTCTATCGTGGGAGGCGGGGCAATGAGGCAGTGGGGTTGGGTGGGCGGCAGAACTGACGGCCTAATGAGTGTTGAGTTGCAGCGTGGAGGATGGAGACAGTAAATTTTATTTTATCTTCAGGGCGTTTTCAGCGTTGCGGCAGCTGACAAGACTCAGTTGGAAGAAGTGCACAGGAATATGTCACCATTAATCTGCGATGTTTAGAGCCCAATCACCACTCGCAAGGATGGGAACAGTACCGGCCAGAGGGGGGCTCGGCATTTCAAATCCAGCCCTGTTACGATGCGTCCACCAGAGCTTCTAGAATCATCTCAAAGCTGTCCAGCATCTGCCTGGCTTCGCTAACAAAAAGGCATTCGTTTAGAGCATAATTACAAGCTCATTTAGTCAGAAAAAAGATAGCCATGCAAAGCATGATAATACACCCACATTGCAGCTTTGTCGATGACACGTTATTTGATGAAAATTTTCCAATCATCACCAAAATCAACAGGGACCCTCTTCATATCACCAGTAACCCACAAAACAAAAATGAAAAGAATCCAACGAAAATTGTAGCCTGCAGAATGAGAACAATAAATTGTGGACAGCCCGACAGAGGGACTGGGGGCGATCACAATGAACGTCCATCCAGTGGAGTAGGCGTTTAAAAACTGACAGACAGCATTAACACATTATCTATGATGAGGTCATTCTTTCATGCCTTTAATGATCTAATACTCCTCACCCTCTTATATTACCTTTAACACCCCACGAGTAAACCGCTCGGCAAGGACCTTCTTATACCCTGACCGCTCCGCTGACAGACTAAAACAGGCCAGGAAAGGCTGGAGACGTATGAACCAAGTCTGTGTGACGTCACCCGACGACTATCCTTAGGTTTACTGAAAGGCGTTTTGGCACATTGGAGAGCAGTTTCCAGGTGCCTCCGTTTGGTGCAAGAGCAGTGCAGTAGCAGGATGAGACGATGTTGAGTTGATCGTATCAGCGGAACCAACATCGTGATGGTTACCTGGGCCCCTAACCAAAGCTGCCTCACTTCAAACGTACTCCTACATTAATCCAATTACGTCTTCTGATGTTGACCCACGTCTAAGTGTGTGCACACAGGCAATGTTTATCAAGTAATTTCCATGTATTCTTCACCTGATCCTCGGCGCAAAGAAAGGAGAAACCTAGCCTACAAAGCAAACAGGCGGGGGAGCTGTAATGAGGTGGTGATTCAGTGGCCTCCTTTATCTCTACAGAGCAGATTATATCTTCCTACTCACTTTCCCTTTGTGGTTTACAACCTGCTGCGTTAGACTTGTCTTGGAACTGGTGTTCTGCCAACACTGTGTCCACTATGACATCAGGAACTCTATACTGAAGGTTCTATTTAAAGACGTGTGGAGTTGATTGGTCCAACTCTTTCCCTCCATCCCTCTCCCCTTCTTACTGCATCTACCTCGCCTACTTCAGTACCGCTCTCGACCCTCACGGATCACTGTGGACGGCACATTTGGAGATGGTACAGGGAAAGAAAAACCAGGACATTTATGCCAAAAGTAAATGAAACTTTTCTCTAGTGATGTTACTCCTTGATTTTCAATGGTTGTGACTCGATGGGTGAAATCTGCTCGCTGTTGCTTTTTATCGACAGAGGGGAATATAATTCTCTTCGTCGCCGCTGTATTGTAAAGTCTATGTCACTTGTCACATCTGTTTTAGAAGTTTGTTGAATATAATTGAGGAAATCTGGTTAATTTTTATTTTAATGGTAAGTTCCATCTGTCGTTGCCATACGCAAGATTTTGCCAAGATTGAGTTTAGCCCCGCAATGCCCTTTTACACTCTTTCTGTCTCTCTCCATCCTGCAGTTTGTCATTATCATTACTCTGTCTCTCTCATCCTCTGTCTCCCAAACATTGCCTCACACAAACTGCTCAGTTTAGCTCCTCACTGTACCCAGCAGGTCCTGTATTTAAGAAGAGATATACTTCATTGAACCCTATGGGATCATTTCTCCTTGGCAATGGCCCCATCCTGCTTACTAAAAAAGCAGTGGGCAGCAACAGTACAGCACCCTACACTAATCGTGAGACCAGAGCCTTGATGAGGATCAATGGCAGGAGTGTTACTGTAGTGCATGTCTTATAGTGGGGAACCAAGGTCCCGGAGAAAACCCATGCAAACAGAGAGAAAACGCAACATCCCAGGAGAGAGGTTCTGGTCAGCCAGAATTAGAACTCAGAACCTCTTTAACTGAGCAACAATGCAAAGCACCATGCCACTGGGTTTAAATTCCATCATCTAAGATCGTATCCTTGGCGCCAGTTAATCCATATTGATTATTAATTGGTAACCAAACCATGTTTAAAGAAATTGATAAATTTCTCCGTATTGCACTCATGGATAGAGGTTGCCTGGGATGTACAGGTGGAGGCCGTACGCTGGGCAAGCAGAATTAGCGCAGATGGCCTGCCTCTTTTATTCACCGTACGTTACACTCAGGCATAATCATCAGCAGACAGTTATATTACACTCTAAATGAATCCTAAAGCGGGAAAAATGTTTGGCAACAGGTTAGAGATGGGCCTCGTGAATCATCAATTAAGCTAATTGTGATTACATCACAAATTTGCTCACTTTTGCTCAATACAGTTTCACATTACCATGCTGTTTAGCCCTGGTGGGAGACGTTTGTCATCATAGAATCCATCCAACAGCCAATCATACACGAGAAACTGCGGCAAAATGAAAGACTCCAGAACAACTGAAGCAATTGACTGAGAGGCCGAGGGATCTGAAAAGTAACTATTATTTATTTATTGTTTCTCCTTAAGCTTCCAAATTACCCTCTTATGAGGATAATGAACCACACTCAAGCAAAAGCACAGTTTCCAGAGAGACTACTGTGAATGGGACGGTGTATGTAAATATCATGGGAAGAGTGGGTGGCTACCATAGGAATACTGTGTGTATACAATGGGAACAGTGTGGTACTATCGTGGAAGTAGAGGATGAATACTATGGGATTAGCGATGGCATGAATATCATGGAAATGAGGAAGACTAGTGTGACATCATGACCTAATTATCACCATAGAGATGCTCCACACTGGCTATGAACAATGCCGCTCACTATGTTGAATGGCGTATGCGAGGAGAAACTCGCCATAACATAGTTACTTCTATCCCTCGTACTCACTTGCACTTGTGCTTTCAATGTTAAGAATTTCTCGTGGTGATGTACCTTCATGATGTGTCCAGATCTGACTGAATTTTCACCTCAGTTAAAGAGCCTCGGCTCCTCTGACAATAACAATACGCCCAACAAGCTTTCGCATTTTTGTTTGCACCCATCCAAGGGCCGTTGCTACCATGTGAAAGTGTGTGAATACCAAGGGAAGAGTGTGTGAACATCATGAGAATAGTGTATGAATATCATGAGAAGAGTGCATGAATATCATGGGAAGAGAGTGTGAATATCATGAGAAGACAGAGTGAATGTCATGGGAATAGTATGTGAACATCATGGGAAGAGTGTGTGAGTATCAGGGGAATTGTCTGTGAATATAATGGGAATTGTGTGCAAACATCATGAGGAAAGGGCATGAATATACAGGAATTGTGCATCTATTTCATGGAAATGGCATGTGAATATCATAGTAATAGTGTCAAAAGATTATAAGAATAGTGTGTGACTATAATGAGACTTATATCACTATGTGAAACTCCAAGTCCAGTCAGTGGCAGACCATGCCAAGCCCTGTTAAAGGCGTGTTTTGCTTTCATCGCTGTGGTGCACTGAAAAAATGAAAAAAGACACCAGGCTAAATTAAGATACTGCCTCCCTTAAAGTTAATCAGAGGTATCAAACATACTTGCACGTTTCATGTTCTCAGAGCTCTTATCCATGGCTTTTCTTGGAAGATGAAGAACCTGAAGCAGCTTTTCAACCACTTTTTAACATTCTGCAAGACTGAAGCTGGCTCTCAAACACAATCTTCCAGAAACCATCATGAGGGCCAACATTAGCTTACGCCGTACGTCTGCCAGATGTTGAACACCAGTGGCATTTTTGCATCCTCATTCGCAGAATGAAAACCAACAGCATTGTGCGACAACTGTGGCCCACCCTGTCCATGCCGGTATGAGATCACCTTTCTGTCTCAGGGCTGACACTTCCTCCCAATGCCATCCTGGGAGGGCACAAGCATGGGAATTTGCTGTCCTGGAAAAATATGCCAGGAGGGCTGTGCAAATGACCAGCGCCCTCTCCTATTAAAAGTGCTGATGTTTAATTAAAGCATGAACACACACTCAAGCAACAGGTTAGAGGTGCTAGAACAGCTTGGACATCGTGCGTCTCAGCACGCGTGCGCATACACGTGTGTGTGTGTGTGTGTGTGTGTGTGTGTGCACGTGCGTGCATGCCTGTGTGTATGCGCGTTTAAGTGTGTTTCCGAACCATACGCAGCAGTTATCTGCAATAACGTCAAACTGTTTCTGTCGCAAATACAGCATTTGTCCTAAGTAAAGTTGCACTGTTTCTGAAGCACACACAATGACAGCAGTCACACAGTTTCTTTTATACTGCAATATGAAGAGATGCATTATGGCCCAGGAAAATGGTAAAAAAAGAAATGGCACCAGATTTTTTATTGGGTCTCTGCACGCTGGAGGTGTCAGGCCCCAAAAGCACCAATGGAAGCAGCAAAATCGCATAATGTCTGCATAGCCATAAACCAAAATGTACGATACCCTTGGTATATACTTTATAAAACCTAAATTTACCCACATTAAAAGATTGATTAGAACTCTATAAAAAAATCTGAACTTGAGGAATAAACAGATCCAAAAAAAAAAATTCTTTGCACCCAATATTATGGAGCTGAGAAATGTGAGCAACATAAAACTGGAGACTATAAAGACGGGCCGCTGCCTGAAGGTAATCCGCTGAAAACTCCCAACAGGAGTACACAAGTTTGAGAGGGACATGAGTTGCACGTGAAACCACAGACAAGAAGGGGCCCTATTATTTACCGCTCTGGTTTTCTTTCAACCCTTAATTTGCATGAGAAAGCAAGCCCCGCCCACATCACTTCGCAGAACCCGTGTTGTAACCTTCTAAAAATAAACATCCTAAATAATGCAGTGGGGGTTAGTGAACAACCTGTCAATTATTGAGTACACCTATACTGAAAAGAACCTGAAATTATTTATTCATAGTGCTGTATTCAAAGTGCAACAGGCCCTAGTTCCGTCTCTGACCCCACTCTTCACACCCTAGTTTACGTTTGCCTCCTTACACTTGTGAGCTTTAAATTATCTTTTTATTAAATACTTAAGATAATATCACGAACTGACATAACTGCCTTGAAAAATATCATACAAGCTGCATTCGTTGACAACAACGCTTATGGTGATAAATTCAAAAATAGGGTATAGGCTACTTGAAAAAGGGATTAACCGCGGTGCGTGATTGATTATACAAAGCAATTCAATAGCATCAATATGAATAGGACTTCATTCAAGATTATTCTTTGCTTTTCAATAGCCTAATATATGATACATTTAAATAAATAAATTAAAAAATCGTCAAGAAAATGTGTCACATTCCCAAAGTTGCCATCGATCACTTGATAGCAGAGAATTCTCTCAGTTTCACTCAACATCAATTCAGCCAAGCCCGTGTCTATCAATCCATACTATGAAATTTTGGCTGAGGCAATTTTGGTCAGTTCAAAATCAAGCAGCATTCAACATTTTTTTTGTAAACTCCTAGGTCTCGCAGTCTTAAATCCTTGTTTTCTTTTTATTTCATGTCGAGGGGCTTGGAGAAACTGCCCAGGCAGAGTCAGAAAGGGCGCATTTTGAATTCAGAATGCAGGACTTGCATGCTCACTTATCTCCCGCAAACCTCAAACCCCATCTGTTGCTTACCTTACTCCGGATCTGACCGGAGGTTGACACTTTCCGGATGAGTTTCTGGGGGCCTTCTTGCTCTCCTTCGCTATCTGAGGACTCGTCCACCGGTCCCGTTCCGCCTGCGGCCCCGGCGGCGTGCTGGTGAATCCCGGCGCTGCTAATCTCCGCGGTGGATGGGGTTCCTTTCTCCGGCTCCTGAAGGGCGGCAGAGGAACACCACTCCACATTAGGCTTGTCGCCGTCAGCCGCTCCCCTTCTCTCCGGACCACGAGAGCTGGATAGCGGCTGAAACGCGGCTCTCTTCGCCGCCATATTTCACCCTCGCCCGTCTTGCGAAAGCGATACACCTTCGCTTATACTGCTGTGTGACAGCGGCCGCTGGACGTACACACACTCGCCATGCTCACATACAATCCGCCGCCTCCACAAAGCTTCCTTTCTCACGTCTCATAGTCCCGGTCTGCGCGAACCAGGACCAGGTTCTGTCTCAGTCGTCTGAACCCACCTACAGCGTGAGGAAATGACCGTAGCAAACCCTAGTGGCAACTCCAAGAGGGGTCTGGATGACAGGGGCTATAGTACGCGCGGATCCCACGGTTTTACAACTGATTTAATTGACATTCCCTTTCAAGGGTTTTCATGTAGTCCACAACAGCAACGCGAATCAACCGCAGTTCAACGCAAGCAGTGGTGAAAAAAATGTCGCGGTCATTGATCGAAGACTGGAAACGAATGCGAAAACTTCCTTCGACATTACAGCATAAATCAATTTACATGCACTAACCGACGTTAATGTATGTGCACTCATTGTCACAATTGATAGTAAAATATTTTGGCGCTGAGGCAATCCCATCAGTTTCTTATTTTGCTTTTAGATTTTTATTTTTTCAATCGTAGTTCATTTATGGCCCAGTGACAAACTGGGAACAACTCTGTTTTGCTTGCGGTAGCTATCTTACGCATTGTTGTGCACTGTGCATAATTGTTCATTGTGCGTCAAAGGGAATAACGCTCCCTTCTTGGCCGCGCATCTTCCCGTCCAATACTTTCTGGGTAGAAAAGATTAGAATGAACGCACGGTGTACAGGCTTAATGCCATCATGGTTTAGGCGCGGAGGCAAACGCGTAATCAAGTTTTAAATCGTGGATGGCCCTTCATAAAGGGCTAATCACAATTGAGCATATATTTTTTTAATTATTTACTTCGAAACCGCGCAGATGTAGCTTACATTAAAGCCGAGCATTTAGTTCCCTAAGCAAAACCAAGGCTGCAACAGGTTTCTTTTCACTGTTTTTTTTTTTTTTTACAATTTAACAAGACCATAGTCATATCAATCAACTCTTTACACTACAGTGCCGCTGCATAGTCGGGAAAGTATTCCACTGCTGCACCGGTTCGCACACGCAGGAAGGGGAGGACAATTGTACCCTAATACTAAGAGACATACGCATAGAGATATGACTGAGAATCAGTGTTTAATGGTGTAGCCTCTTTCTTTTATTCTGTTAATTTCTCTGAAGTGTTAATTATGAACTCACTTACTACGAAACACATGCGGTCAAACAAGGGAAGCAGAGGCGATGGTCTTACATGATTTGTCTCCATTTCGCTAATTATACTCTATACCTATGCCATTGACTAATGCATTAAAATACGAAGACTGCTGCATCAGTTCACCTCCCGAGGCTGTTCTTGTAATACTAAGACAGTAAAATATATCTGAGACATGTCCCGGACTTCAGATCAAGTTTTGAAGCTTTGATAACGGCAGAAGGCTGCAAATACGCTCCCCGAAATATAACTGTACGCTTCCGAGTACAATCAAGATGAAGAAAAAAAAGTTCATCAGACTTGCTTCCAGTGGAGTAGCTATGGTGATACTGACCAGTTCTACCCAAACGGGGCTTCGAGTATAATGATACACATCTTCCATGGCCTCTCTGAGCGTCTGTTTCGGCAAAAAGAGCTTTGGATTCCTCCTTTGTTATCGCTGCCCTCTTGTAAAATTGTGCATTTGGCTCTACGTCGGCAGACAGGTAGTGATAGTTTCCTTGCCCTCCTTCGCTCTACCTTACCGTCTCTGCTTGGGTCTTCCAAGGGCTTTGCCTTCTCTCCACGTGATAAAATGTCAACCCGTATAAGGAAGAGAAGCGATGTTCATGACGTCATTCATTTGTGGAAAAAGTGCGAGGCGTCTTCCCTTCGGCTGTGTTAGTAGCTTTGTATGCGATAACTGCTCATATACAAGGAAAAACAAGAGGTAACGTATTAACATAACTCTTGAAACTAAAAAATTCGACACATCTTCAGTTTACAGGTGCAACAAGTAAAAATGGTTTTGTAAGGGTTCATTGGCGTTTGGCTCAATTGAACAGTTACATTTACTGCGTCAATTTGCATGAATGTAAATTGATTATTTATTTTCCAATCCATACACACAATGTATGCAGAATCATCCATATCGTGTCACAGAAGGTATTCGGCTTCTCCCACGATTCATCTCCAGCATTCTCAAGATTTATGCAACTAAATAAGGAATGGTTTAGTCGATATTATTTTGAGTATCCTTTTGACCATCCTTTTGACCATAATTTCTCCGATCATTTTGAAGATAGAAAAACTGTCCCAATGTCCATTGCTTTTGGCATGATGGCCCTATATTGTCTATAAGTAAGAGTGTGAGTAAATGTGTGTAGCTGCAGGTAGTAGACTGTGAGTGACCTGTGTGTGTGTGTGTGTGTGTGTGTGCCAATAGGCAAGGGTATGTGAATAAAGATTTATTAACCTTTATTTTACCAGGAAATTCCATTGAGAACATATTTATCTTTTTCAAGGATTCCCTGAATGAAATTCTAAATACAACAGTTGCAAGTGAGGAGGGATACAGAAAAACAAGGGTGAAGCCCCTGGATCTATTCTGGGGTTAAGTGCCTTGCTCAAGGACCCAATGGCAGAGTTCTTCCCAAATTTATCTTTACAGATGAAGGTAGAATTGTAACCCCATGGAGGGCTTTAAACCAGATACTTTTCAGTTAATAGTCAAGCAAGCAACCACGAGGCTACCCTGGGTATGCCCTGTGTGAGCAAATAGGTATGAGAACGTGAGTCAACGATGAGTGAACCCTGGGATTTGAAAATAGTTCAGGGGTAGTTCATGCCTCTTACCTCATCATTGCTGGGATAGGTACCAATCCTGATGTTACCCTGTAAAGGAACACGACGATGGATGGATGGAGGGGTTTCAATAGTGTATGTTTAAAGTTGGAAACAGAGCATTATTTTGTAAAGGGCCGTGCTATAAATGTGCTGTAGATTACAGTAGAAGTATGTGCAGGCTAAGAGAGGAGCTTGCATAGCCTACTCCCAAAACTGATTCCACCCATTCATCTATTATTTCATCACCTTCTTCTTGGTAAGGGTCCCAGTGGGCCAGAGCCTGTCGAAGCAGCAAATAAGGAAGGGGCAGGAAGTCACTCCAGAGAGTTTACCAATTCATTCTCAGGGGCCCAAAATCGACTTGCTCTAATATTCATACCTGTAGGCAATTTAAAGTCTCAAAGTGGCCACACGGATACGGCTATGGGAGGAAACTGGGGTACCAGGAGAAAACACACACAAAAACGATAAGCGCATGAACAAGCCGCGCCGAAAGGTTTAGACAGGATTGAGCCTACAGCCTTCTTGCTGTGAGGCGATGGTGTAATCATTTTCGTTCATGCAGCATAAAATAGCACTGTCATCAAGGTGAGAATAGAAATGATGTCGCGTGGTTTTGTGGCGCTGATTATCGGAAGCACATCTTTCTTACACTGTGGTGAAGCCACAGAAACCTCATGGTGCATTTTTCTTGTCTAGGCTGCGGGGAATCCGTGTCGAAAAAGTAGCAATATATCAAGTTTAAGGCGACCGATTCATTTACGTGTTTGTTCCGATACTTCAAATAGGGAGACTGTCGTCGGTCAAAAACTCATTGAAGAAAACGAGGCGTCAAACCGCTTTTAAACTGTTTTTGAGCATTAAGTCACACGCACGAGAACTGGAACAGCCATTTGTATCTGAGCGAGTTTTACGGAGGCACACCTGGCAGTCGCCACACGTGATAATTCACCCTTCGCCTACTGGAAATATTGTGGCAAATAACCCCGACAAACATAATGCCGCACCCTGTTCTCATCTGTATATTTACCTTATGGTTTTGGGTATGCAGATTTTTCCCTGGTACATCTCCCGTGACTGATTGATTTAACATAACGTGCGAATAATGCTGGTATTTTTTTCACCGTCGTTGAAGTTTCGCAGAACTTTGAAGTCATTTCGAGCTGAATACTTGACAGTAGGAACATAATTTTTCGGTTTGAACTCCTGCCGGACAGGTTTCTTGTCGGACAGTGTTGATCCAGCGTTTATTGTCATCCCCAGGTGGAAGAGGTGGTGATAAGTCATTATGAAATCGTCATAATGACGGGAAAAGAAAAAATATATTGCAAGTTATGATTTCTGTGAGATCATACATATATAATGCAGTCTCGATTTATTTTCGGAGGCACGGCTGCTGCCGTTGCTGCTAGAAGAATTAGGAATATTTTGGGACCACTTTCGGGGAGAGGTGGCTGGACGTGTTGTACACATGAGGTCAAACTGTTGAACACTTCGTCAGGTAGCTTTATTTTATACAGCTGTGTCATGTTAATGCTTGTGAAACGTTTATTAGTGTTGTCAACCCCATTGTGGAGATAACTGCCATGCAATCGTGCACCGACCTAGCAAGCTGCAGCAAACTTACCGGCGGCATTTACCCAACCTTTGACCGTTGACGTGCTGTTTCGGAGAATTTTTTTTTCATTTTGTGTACGTAACGTTTATGAATGCGGTGAATTTTTGATGCACGTCTTATTCACGTTTTACAAATGCCAATTGCTTTGCTAACAAGCTGACTGTATAGCTTGTGTTTTGCCTATTGGCTAACTCGTTTGTGCAAGCCCACCGGCGGAACGTGAAACAGTTGGGCCCTGTTATGAAGCTGAAGTAACTTCGGCTTGCACAGAGATAAAGTTGCTTGATTTGATTATGTATGTCTTGCTGCGACGTGAATATTTGATAAAAGATTTCCATTTCTGAACTGTACGCGTAGCTTTTTTTTGACACTGCGTTTCTCATGGATGTTTGACGAGTAGTTCGTAACTCCTGGGTAAACGTCCGCAAGATTTGCCGGTGTATTTCAGGGCGGAGATACAATGACTGCAGAGATGAATATATGCAATATGGGTGTACAAAGGGATTCGTAAACCATCTTGTCCGTCGAATATTGCCAACTTTTACAAATCCCTCATTCTGTACCAGATTCTCATTCAAAAGTGGGATCAGTCATTTTGTTTGAGATGCTGACCCCCTCTAAAATATCAATTTTTAAACGTGACTCCTTTGTGAAATAGAAACTTTAAGCTGATTTTCCAGTTTCATGATATGTGCTTGGGGTGTAGTGTTGTGAAAAATGTTTACCTCCCTCCCGATTTCTTCTAGTTTTGCAAATTTGTCACACTCAAAAATGTTTCAAATCATCACACTAATTTTGATTTTACAGAAAGATAACACAAGTAAACATAACATGCAGTTTTTATAATGATGATTTCTTTCATTGAAGGAAAAGGGCTCTCCAACTCTGCCTGGCCGTATGTGAAAAAGTAATGGCCCTCATGTTTACTAATCAACCAATTAAGCACTATAAATGATAAGTGCGTTCAGTTTCACTTGATGCATGCAACCATTATTACTGCCAGCCCTGTTGGATCAAAACATCTCTTTTAAAGAACCTGTCTGGCAATGTAAAGTGGACAAAAAGCAGCACATGATGCGGGGACCGAAGGAAATTCAAGAACAGATGAGAAATGAAATCTTTGACTTCCATCAGTCTGGACAGGGTTACAAAGCCATTTCTTAGGCTCTGAGACTCCGGTTAACCAAGGTCAGAGCCATCATCTACAAATGGAGAAAACCTGGAACACTGTGAGGTATCCTAGGAATGGCCAGCAAACCAGCATTTTTCCAAGAGCACATCGACGACTCATCCAGGAGGTCACGAAAGGACCCAGACTAACATATAAGGAACTGTGGGCCTCAGTTGTCTTTGTCGAGATCAGTATTTAAGATTCCACAGCAAAAAAGACTGGGCAGAAATGGCATCCATGGGAGAGCTGCAAGGCAAAAACCACTGTTGACCTGAAAGAACACAAGGGATCATCTCACATTTGCCAAAAACATCTCGATGATACCCTGGACTTTTTGGATAGTATTTTGTGGACTAATGAGTCAAAAGTTGACCTTTCATGGAAGACATGGGTCCTGTTACATCTGGCATTAAGCTGACACAGCAATCCTCAGTAAGAAAATCATACCAACACTTGGACACAATGCTGGCTGTGCGATGATCTGGGGTGCCTTGCTGCTTCAGGACCTGAGTGACTTGCCGTACCTGTAACTGATGGAACCATGAACTTTGCTCTCTCCCACAAAATCCTACGGAGAATTTCTGGTCATCTGTCTAATCCAAAGCTCAAGTGCCACTTGGTTATGCTGCAGGACAATGATCCAAAGCACAAAAGCAAATCCACCTCTGAACGGCTCAAAAGAAACAAAATAAAGGTTTTGAAGAGGCCTACCCATGTTCTGACTTGAATCCAATTGAGATAGTGTGGCACACATCTTAAACAGACAGTTAGTGATTGAAAATCCTCCGATGTGGCTACCTTAAAGCTGCTGATAAGAAGATGGGCCAAAATTCCTCTATAGTAATGTATAAGACTCAATGCCAGTTATTGAAAACATTTGATCGCAGTGGTGGCAATTTTGTTTTCACATGGGTGGCACAAGTTTTGAATAACTCAACCTTTAAATGAATTTTTTTATTTACAAGCTGCATTTTTTGATTACTCACGTTTTCTTTGTCCCATAGTATGATTAGTTGGATGATCTGAAGCATTTAAATATGAAAAATAAGCTAAAGTAGAAGAAATGAGAAAGGGAGCAGATGTTTTTTCACTTCTGCATGTACAGTACATGGCTGTTTGCGAGAGGTACTTGACACTTTTGAGAAAAGCTTGCATTTTTCTTCACTTTTCAGGTGACACTGTAAAAATTGGAGATATCTCGTTCCAACTGAAGGCCCCTCGAAACCCAGAACTTGTGCCTGTAAAACACAGTAAGTACAAATTTTCTGCTTTTTTTCTGATGTTTGCGGTCTATCTTGTTGTTCTTTTATTGTTGTGCCAATACTGTACAGCACTTTAGTCAACCGCGGTTGTTTTTAAATATGCTCTATAAATAAAGCTTGACTTGACTGTGTGAGGTAGGAGAAGGCTACAGGATTACTGTTTTTTGGCGTTGACATGCACATGACACTAACTTATTTTCTGGTATTTGGTTCTTTGATTTGTGTGAAGAAATATTGCTGACACTTCTATAATTTCTTTTTGCCCATTTTTTTTTTGCGTTCAAAAATACGTCTATTTTCACTTGGAATTTGTCCCAAGAACGGATAGCCAAAAAAGCCGCGTGATTTACTTTCTTTTGAGGTCACTGGATTTGACCCGCAACAAAACTTGGTGGAAGGCAGTGAAGAAAGGATGTCGATATTCTGTGGCTGGAACGCAGAACAACCAGAGTTGTACGAATACATCCGAATCAAGTTCTTGCTGCGGCACCACAATGATTTTGTTGAGTAAATGTAAGTGAAATGGCGCAAAGCTTAGCAATGAGTGATACTGATGTCACCAGTTATACTCTCTTGGACCCAGTCTCTGGGGCAGTTTTAGAGGAAAACTCAGAGTATTTCGGGTGGCAGAAAGTGGCATAAAAATATTTTTCCATCATTCCTAAAAAAGCTTCCATTTATATCATATTTCTTACTACCAAATACAGGGAAAAATTTGTGTCATGTACACAAGCTGCTCTAAAATGAACTCTTTTCAGTGTTACAGAGAAAGCTGCTTTTAGCTGAACACTTTCCATAATTACTGCAGAGAATGCAGTGCATGCCATGAGACGGGCGCGATTGCGCCGGCGCCCGTAAACGCCCGTCAAATCCTCCTCACGGGCGCGATTTTACACGCCCGTCAGTCACTTCAGGGGCACGCCACTATTTAATACATTAGCCCATTTAACCTACCCCGATAGACCATGACAATGATGACAGTGTCATAATCAAAACAAATAATTGCAACATTCTCTCAGATCGAGGCATTCAGTGCCAGCTGTGAGAATGCTGCTTTCGGTTGAACATTGCGCTGTGGAATGTTGTGATTTAGCCACAGTGCTGTCTGCCTGTTTGGCTCCTGACTTTCAGTAAGAATTTGAGTATGAGCTGATTCCTTTGGCTGTGAGTACTGTGTTGGTTCAGGATATCTGCAATCCCCTGCTGAGCCTTTTGTTTTTTGTGCATGGCACCTGGCTCATTGTGTTGCAGTTTTGTCAGAGTGATGGTGTTATTACTTTGAAAGTGAGGTTGCCATAACTGTGTCATTACTCTGACAGTGAAGTAAATGTAACCGTTTATTACTCTGGTTACCCCTTGGCCGACTTAGGCCGGAGCTTCACCAAATGTGGTATGGTAACTCACTTTAACCCAGAGATGTGCAACGTCATGTTTTTTGCTGGATTTCACCTTACGAGTCAGTATTCAGCAACTACTGATTGCATCTTCACCAAATTTGATATGGTAACTCACTATGACCCATAGATGTGCAACATGTTGTTTTTTGCTGGATTTCACCTTTCACCTTAGCGCTGTGACCTTTTGGCAGGGAATCTAGTAGGGGTCAGTACTCAGCAACGACTGATCACAGCTTCACCAAATTTGGAATGGTTATTTACTGTGACACATAGATGTGCACAGTCATGTTTTTTGGATTTGACCTTTGACCTTAGCGCTGTGACCTTGAGGCAGGGAATCTTGTCCGGGCTGAGGGGTATTCAGCAACACGTTATCTTAGTGAAGTTGCCGTTACCATGTCATTACTCTGACAGTGAAGTTGCCGAAACCGAGGAATTACTCAGACAGTGAAATGGCTGTAACTGCATTATTTCTCTGACAATGAGTGAAGTTGTTGTAACCGTATTATTACTCAAACAGTGAAGTTGCCGTAACCTTGTTATTACTCTAACAATGATGTTGCCATAACTGTGTTATTACTCTGGAAGTGAAGTTGCTGTAACCATGTTAGTACTCTAACAGTGAAGTTTCCCTAACCGTTAGTACTCTGAGAGTAAAATAGCCATAACTTTGTTATTAAAGAGTGAAGCTGCCGTACCCGTGATATTACTCAAACAGTGAAGTCGCCGGAATGGTGTTATTCCTCTGACAGTGTATTTGTCGTAACCGTGTTATGACTATGACAGTGAAGTTGCCATAACCTTGTTATCACTCTGAAAGTGAAGTTGCTGTAACTGTGTTATTACTCTAATAGTGAAGTTGTTTTAACCAAATTATTACTCTAGCAGTGAAGTTGTTCTTACTGTGGCATTATTAATGAAGCTGCTGCAGTTTAGTTATTTTTCTGATAGAGAAGGTGCCATAATCTTTCAATTCCTCAGACAGTGAAGTTATCGTAAATGTAGAAATACACTGAGTGTGAAATGGTTGTAACCTTGTTATTACTCTGACAATGAGGGAAGTTGCCACAACTGTTTTATTACTCTGACAGTGCTGTTGTCCTAACCGTGTTATTATTCTAATGGTACAGTTGCATTAACTGTTTTATTACTCAAACAGTGAAGTTGCTGTAACTGTGTAATTACTCTGACAGTGAAGTTGCGGTAACCATGTTATTACTCTAAGAGTGAAATAGCCGTAAACACATTATTACTCTGACAATGAGTGAGGTTGCAGTAGCCATGTTATTACTGTGACTATGAAGTTGCATTAATCATGTTATTTCTCTGACAGTGATGCTGCCGTAACCGTGATAGCACTGGAACAGTGAAATCGTCGTAACCATGTTATTACTCTGACAGTGAAGTTGCTGTCACCGTAATATTACTTTGACAGTGAAGTTGCCGTAATCATGTTATTACTCTGAGAGTGAAGTTTCCTTTACCGTGTTAGTACTCTGAAGGTTTTGTTGCCGTGACCATGTGATTACTCTGACAATGAGTGAAGTTGCCGTAACCGTATTTTAACAGTGAAGTTGCCATAACTGTGTTATTACTCTGAAAATGTTGTTGTTGTTACCGTGCTATTACTCTAACAGCGAAGTTGCAGTTGCATGTTTTATTACTCTGACAGTGAAGCTACCTTAACCATGTTATTACTCTGAGAGTGAAATAGCCATAACCATGTTAATACTCTGATAGTGAAGCTGCCCTAATCATGTTATTACTCCAACAGTGAAGTTGCCGTCATCGCGTTATTACTGTAAGTGTGAAGTTGCTTTAACCATGTTCTTACTTTAACAGTGAAGTTGCTTTAACTGTGTTATCACGGATAATCCATGGTCCGTGCGGATCACTCCCCAATCTGTGGCATGTCACATGAGCCGCGGATTGATTTTTTTTTTAACGGCTGACGGGTTTATGCCTAGGACAGTATATACAGTCCGTGGTTTATGCACTGCAATGGCCCCAGACATCTCCAATTGGAGAGATGCGCTACAAAATCAGAAATTCTTCGTCAATACATCGCAAGAGCTCCAATCTGCGGCAAATGGAACAGCTTTTATTTCTGACCTAATGAAAGTGAATAGATATAACGTCACCATTTTCTCATAACTTTAAAGAGGTAGCCAAATGCTGATAATTACGCATAATTGCTCATTGTCGTGCTGTTGCCCTCAGGTTGTTTGCTCTCAAAACAAAGCGATTGCTCAAACAGTGCTGTCATTTATAATGTCTTGTCGCTTAACTGGAGTTGTTATTCACAGAACACATACTCTGCTGTTGTTTTCACAGTGCTGTCCGTCATATGCTGGTTGTTGTTCTATCAGCACAGAGCTCTCTGTCCCTCATACGCTGGTGCTGGTTGTTGTTCCCTCAGTACAGAGCTCTCTGTCCCTCATACACTGGTGCTGGTTGTTGTTCCCTCAGTACAGAGCTCTCTGTCCCTCATTTGCTGGTGCTGGTTGTTGTTCCCTCAGTACAGAGCTCTCTGTCCCTCATTTGCTGGTGCTGGTTGTTGTTCTCTCAGCACAGAGCTCTCTGTCCCTCATACGCTGGTGCTGGTTGTTGTTCCCTCAGTACAGAGCTCTCTGTCCCTCATACACTGGTGCTGGTTGTTGTTCCCTCAGTACAGAGCTCTCTGTCCCTCATTTGCTGGTGCTGGTGGTTGTTCTCTCAGTACAGAGCTCTCTGTCCCTCATACGCTGGTGCTGGTTGTTGTTCTCTCAGCACAGAGCTCTCTGTCCCTCATACGCTGGTGCTGGTTGTTGTTCCCTCAGTACAGAGCTCTCTGTCCCTCATACACTGGTGCTGGTTGTTGTTCCCTCAGTACAGAGCTCTCTGTCCCTCATTTGCTGGTGCTGGTTGTTGTTCTCTCAGCACAGAGCTCTCTGTCCCTCATACGCTGGTGCTGGTTGTTGTTCCCTCAGTACAGAGCTCTCTGTCCCTCATACACTGGTGCTGGTTGTTGTTCCCTCAGTACAGAGCTCTCTGTCCCTCATTTGCTGGTGCTGGTGGTTGTTCTCTCAGTACAGAGCTCTCTGTCCCTCATACGCTGGTGCTGGTTGTTGTTCTCTCAGCACAGAGCTCTCTGTCCCTCATACGCTGGTGCTGGTTGTTGTTCCCTCAGTACAGAGCTCTCTGTCCCTCATACACTGGTGCTGGTTGTTGTTCCCTCAGTACAGAGCTCTCTGTCCCTCATTTGCTGGTGCTGGTTGTTGTTCTCTCAGTACAGAGCTCTCTGTCCCTCATACGCTGGTGCTGGTTGTTGTTCCCTCAGTACAGAGCTCTCTGTCCCTCATACACTGGTGCTGGTTGTTGTTCCCTCAGTGCAGAGCTCTCTGTCCCTCATTTGCTGGTGCTGGTTGTTGTTCTTTCAGTACAGAGCTCTCTGTCCCTTATTTGCTGGTGCTGGTTGTTGTTCCCTCAGTACAGAGCTCTCTGTCCCTCATACGCTGGTGCTGGTTGTTGTTCCCTCAGTACAGAGCTCTCTGTCCCTCATACACTGGTGCTGGTTGTTGTTCCCTCAGTACAGAGCTCTCTGTCCCTCATTTGCTGCTGCTGGTTGTTGTTCTCTCAGTACAGGGCTCTCTGTCCCTCATTTGCTGGTGCTGGTTGTTGTTCCCTCAGTACAGAGCTCTCTGTCCCTCATACGCTGGTGCTGGTTGTTGTTCTCTCAGTACAGAGCTCTCTGTCCCTCATTTGCTGGTGCTGGTTGTTGTTCTCTCAGTACAGAGCTCTCTGTCCCTCATATGCTGGTGCTGGTTGTTGTTCCCTCAGTACAGAGCTCTCTGTCCCTCATACACTGGTGCTGTTTGTTGTTCCCTCAGTACAGAGCTCTCTGTCCCTCATACAATGGTGGTGGTTGTTGTTCCCTCAGTACAGAGCTCTTTGTCCCTCATACACTGGTGCTGGTTGTTTTTCCCTCAGTACAGAGCTCTCTGTCCCTCATACGCTGGTGCTGGTTGTTGTTCCCTCAGTACAGAGCTCTCTGTCTCTCATACGCCGGTGCTGGTTGTTGTTCCCTCAGTACAGATCTCTCTGTCCCTGATACACTGGTGGTGGTTGTTGTTCACTCAGTACAAAGCTCTCTGTCCCTCATACGTCGGTGCTGGTTGTTGTTCCCTCAGTACAGAGCTCTCTGTCCCTCATTTGCTGGTGCTGGTTGTTGTTCCCTCAGTACAGATCTCTCTGTCTCTCATACGCTGGTGCTGGTTGTTGTTCACTCAGTACAAAGCTCTCTGTCCCTCATACGTCGGTGCTGGTTGTTGTTCCCTCAGTACAGAGCTCTCTGTCCCTCATTTGCTGGTGCTGGTTGTTGTTCCCTCAGTACAGATCTCTCTGTCTCTCATACGCTGGTGCTGGTTGTTTTTCCCTCAGTACAGAGCTCTCTGTCCCTCATATGCCGGTGCTGGTTGTTGTTCTGTGAGGTTTTACGAAATGAGCCAAGAGCGAAAACCAGATAAATGCAAAATGGAGGCTTTATTTCTGAAGGGGGAAACCCCCCAACAGAGCTGGCAACAGTACAATGTCCACAATCCACAAACAGAATCCAAAGGGCAAAGTCCAAAACTGTAACCAGGGCACCAATAACAAAACTCAAGGTCAGGCAAAAATGGTTCGGTACACAGGCGTGGGTTTGGTGGAGAGACAAACTCATAAGCCGTAAACAGTCCGAATCCAAATACCAGGGCAGCAAAGACAATAGACGTGGTCGGGCAAAAATAGGTCAAAACTCACGAAGGCAATCAGATCCAAAAGGGCAAACCAAAAAACAAGTGTCGGGCAATCCAGTCAGAAAGAAAATATCACGATGAGCAAGGCGAGGAACGTAGCACAAGACAAAGGAGTAAAGACGATCTGACAAGGAACTAAAAGTGCAGACACCTTATATACACATCCGGGGTGAACACATGACTAGGGTAAACAGGTGTAATCAATGACATGGGAGTGACACATGAGGAAAACTAATTACATGAATTTGGCGAATGCCGAAACGCAGACAGGGATAACGAGACATTCCTATGAACGAATAACAGCTCCGGTTAAGGAGTACTAAAGTGTATAGTCTAAAGAAAAGAGAAAGCCTGAGATATAAATGGAAACTGCAGAAGAGATAATTAGTGATAGGCAAGGAGGGCGGAGATACAGATTGGGCGAATGCTGAGAGATCGTTAGTCTATTAGTATGTGCAGCTATACAATCCCGAGTGCAAGTTAGTCAGTTAGTATGAATATACAATGTTAATCGGGGTTAGTAATTATCGAAAACAATAAACTGTTAGTAGGGTTAGTAGATAGCATAAAGAGAGAGGAAGGAAGAAAACGAGATATGAAGAAAGATTGAAATCCCAGAAACCAGGAAATCACCCGAATGAGTGGCACGTCAGACAAGGGACCGTGGGCAAAGACCTACACCAGACAAGACAGGGGAAAACGAAGTGCAGGACAAGAACCAAAAACAAGACTATGAAACATGGCAAGGCTATGAAACATGGCAAAGACGTAAATAATAACAAAACAAGAAAAATAATAAAACATGAAATCAAACAACCAAAACACAATACATAATCCTAGGGATGGTCAGAGGCAGGCAGTGGTCACTAAAACACAAAAGGCATACATGGCAAGCCAGGCACAGAACTTAAACATGGGGCTAGACAAAAGACATGGCTGAAATGCAGAATCACAACAGAACCCCCCCCCCCAACGAACGCCTCCTGGCGTTCAATTCGAAGAGCGTGATGCAGCATGATAGTCTCTTATTAAAGTCTTATCCAGAATGTGTCGGGCAGGAACCCAACTGCGGTGTTCTGGTCCGTAACCCTCCCAGTCGACGAGGTACTGTAGACCTCTGCCTCCTCGACGAGAGTCCAGGAGGGCACGGACCGTGTAGGCTTCGCCTCCGTCGATGATCCGGGCGGGTGGAGGGGGATCAGGTCCAGAGGACAGGTGGTGGGTTACAGCAGGTTTTACTTGTGACACATGGAAAGTTGGGTGTATACGTCGCATGGATAGGGGGAGACGGAGGCGAATGGCAGTGGGACTAAGGACCCTCTCGATAGTGAAAGGGCCCAGGTATTTGGGGAAAAGCTTACCCCCGTTACCTCTGAGGGGGATGTCCCTAGAAGACAGCCAGACCCGTTGCCCAGGTCGGTACGCCGGAGCCGCTGTGCGTTTCTTGTCGGCCAGTTCCTTCATCCGGGCGACCGATCTGAGCAGGACCTGGCGGGTGGTGACCCAGGTGCGTCTGCACCTACGGACGAACTCGCTGGCAGATGGAACAGCTACCTCCTCCTCCTGGGACGGGAACAACGGAGGCTGGTAGCCCAGGCAGGCCTTGAAGGGGGAGACGCCGGAGGCAGCAGAGGTGTGGCTGTTCAAGGCGTACTCTACCCATGGCAACTGATAACTCCAGGAGGAGGGGTTCCTAATGCAGAGACAACGCAGAACACTTTCCACACATTGGTTAGCTCGCTCGGTCTGGCCATTGGTCTGGGGATGGAAACCTGAGGATAAACTGACTGACGTGCCTAGGGCTTTAAAAAACGCTTTCCAAAAAAGTGCTGTGAACTGGGGACCACGATCAGAAGTGATGTCGGTGGGTATGCCATGAAGCCTAATGACATGTTGAATGACCAGATTGGTGGTGTCTTGAGCGGAGGGAAGTTTAGTGAGGGGAACTAAGTGAACGGCTTTGGAAAATCTGTCAACAATAGTGAGAATGGTGGTGTGGTGGTTGGATGGGGGAAGACCTGTGATGAAGTCTAGTGCAATGTGGGACCAGGGACGATGTGGTGTCGGAAGGGGCTGGAGTAAACCTTGTGGTGGTTGGTGAGAGGACTTAGCCTGGGCACAGACCGAGCAAGCTGTAACGAAACCCTGGACATCTTGGCTAAGTTCTGGCCACCAAAACCTCTGGAGGATGAAGCTCTTAGTGCGGCGAATCCCAGGGTGGCAGGACAGTCTAGATGCGTGTCCCCATTCCAGGACCTTGGGGCGCAGGGCAGCTGGAACAAATAAGCAGTTAGTGGGACACGCACTAGGGGTAGCAGCATTGGTCTGGGCATTCTTAACCTCTCTCTCTATGTCAAAACATATGGCATTGAAAAACGCTTCCTTAGGGAGGATAGTATCCTTGTTAAGTTCCTCCTCCTGGATCTCAAAACATCGGGATAGGGCATCAGGCTTCACATTCTTACTTCCAGGCCGGTAGGCAATGTGGAAGTTAAAGCGGGAGAAGAATAACGCCCACCTGGCTTGCCGCGGATTGAGTCTTTTGGCTGTCTGCAGGTACTCCAAATTCTTGTGGTCAGTCCAGACAATAAAGGGAACCTTGGATCCTTCCAGCCATTGCCTCCATTCTTCCAAGGCCAACTTCACCGCCAACAGCTCCCGGTTGCCGATGTCGTAATTTCTCTCCGCTGAGCTGAGGCGGCGAGAGAAGAAGGCACATGGATGGATTTTCCCATCCTCCGTGGACCTCTGAGACAGAATGGCTCCAGCTCCAATATTGGAGGCGTCCACCTCGACGATGAACTGGAGCTCTGGGTTGGGAATAGTGAGGATGGGTGCAGATGTGAATCTGGTCTTTAATTCTTTAAAGGCGTCCTCTGCTTTCTCCGACCAACGAAACTTGAATTTGGAGGAGGTGAGAGCAGTAAGAGGAGCCGCAACAGAACTATAGTTCCTGATGAACCGCCGGTAGAAGTTGGCAAATCCTAGGAAACGTTGGAGTGACTTACGGTCCTCTGGTCGGGGCCACTTGGTAACTGCCTCCACCTTTACTGGGTCCATGCGAATGGTGCCAGGAGAAATAATGTAACCCAAAAAGGTGGTGGTTTCAACAAAAAACTCACACTTCTCGGCCTTTACGAAAAGGCGGTTCTCCAAGAGGCGACGGAGCACTTGACGAACATGCTGAACATGGTCCTCCTGGGATTCAGAAAAAATCAGAATATCGTCAAGATAGACAAAAACAAACTTGTTTAACATGTCTCTTAAGACGTCATTGACGAGGTTTTGAAACACTGCTGGAGCGTTGGTAAGCCCGAAAGGAAGAACCAAGTATTCCCAGTGCCCCGTGGGAGTGTTAAAGGCGGTCTTCCATTCGTCCCCCTCTCTGATTCGCACTAAGTGGTATGCATTCCGGAGGTCGAGCTTAGTGAAGATCTTGGCTCCTTGCAGGAGATCAAAAGCGGTGTTCATGAGGGGAAGTGGGTAGCGGTTCTTAATAGTTATCTCGTTGAGGCCCCGGTAATCAATACAGGGTCTTAATGATCCATCCTTCTTGGCTACGAAGAAAAAACCCGCACCAGCAGGGGATGATGACGGGCGTATAAGGCCAGCAGCGAGAGACTCTGAGAGATACTTCTCCATAGCTTGGTTTTCTGGTCTGGAGAGTGAGTAGAGTCGGCCTCTAGGGGGCATAGTACCTGGCTTCAGGTTTATGGTGCAGTCATAGGGTCGGTGAGGTGGTAAGCTGGTGGCCCGAGACTTTGAGAAAACCTCCTTGAGGTCATGGAATTCAAGAGGAACCTTTTCCAGGTCTGGAATCTCCGGAGGAGATGGGTTGTGTAGAGGGTCGAGGGCGTTGCGGAGGCATGTCAGGGAGCAGTTGGAGCTCCATCCCTTAATTTCATTCTTGCGCCAGTCGATCTCTGGTAGGTGTTTGGCCATCCATGGATGGCCCAGGACGATAGGAGCATGGGGAGAGTGTAACAGGAGGAACTGAATGGTTTCGTGGTGGTTTCCTGACACCTTGAGTTTGACGGGGCTGGTCGTATGGGTTATTTGGCCGATCCTCTGGCCGCTGAGCGAATTGGCCACTCGATCAGGGAAGATCTTCTCTGTGGGAACGCCCCATTTCCGGGCCAGCTCCACATCAATTAAGTTTTCCTCCGCTCCGGTGTCCACGAGAGCCTCGGTGGATCTGCTCTCGCCCCCCCATTCCAAAGTTACAGGAACACATGTGCGATTGTTAGTTTCCTGTCCCGGCGTCACCCCTATTACTGTCGCTATGCGGGCACCAGGAGGACCTCTTCTCTTCTTTTTTTTTTCCCTGTTAGGGCACTGAGCGATAAGGTGTCCTCCCTTGCCACAGTAAAAGCAGGCCCCATCACGGCGGCGGCGATCCCTCTCCTCCACAGGAATGCGCGTACGTCCCAATTGCATGGGTTCAGGCTCAGGGGAGCGGCTGCCAGTAGGGGGTGATCGAGGCGGAGTACTCTGGGGAGCTGGATATGGTCGTCTGCGGGAAGCGAGGCGTCGGCGCTCCTCCAATCGCGAATCCACGCGAATAGCCAGGTCGACAAGGTCGTCCAAGTTCTCCGGTAAATCCCGCGACACTAGCTCATCCTTAAGTGCTTCCGATAATCCGTCGAAGAAGGCATCGTACAGAGCTCTCTGTCCCCATCTGCTGTTGGTGGCCAACGTCTGAAAATCAATGGCGTAGTCGGCTACGGGACGCCCACCTTGTCGCATGTGCAGGATCTCTCGTCCTGCCTCGTGACCCAACTTGGTGCGATCAAAGATCCGCCTCATCTCTTCACCCAGTAGACGAAAAGTCTGTACACAGGGGAGATCAGCTTCCCAAGCCGCTGTAGCCCACTGCTTAGCTCTTCCCGTCAGTTGCGTGATAATGAAAGCAACTCGCGCTCTTTCGGTGGGGAAGGACGAAGGCTGCAGGCTGAAGATGAGCTCGCACTGGGTGAGAAACGCCCGACATGCTCCCGGGTTCCCGTCGTACCTCTCCGGCGGTGGTAGACGTGGCTCGCAGCTGGGTAGGGGCGGAGCGGAAGCGGGAGCAGGAGGAGTATAGGCGGTAGGCTGGGGTGACTGTAGTTGCTGCGCCTCCTGTACTGAGCGAGTGAGGTCCGCCATCTGGAGGCTCATGGTTTGCATGTGCTGCATCAGAGCACGGAGCTGACGTTCCTGAAACTCCAACTGAGTGCCCTGCTGGTGCACTGCCTCCTGCAGAGACTGGTCTGACGCTGGCTCCGTCATGGTCAGATCGTAATGTGAGGTTTTACGAAATGAGCCAAGAGCGAAAACCAGATAAATGCAAAATGGAGGCTTTATTTCTGAAGGGGGAAACCCCCCAACAGAGCTGGCAACAGTACAATGTCCACAATCCACAAACAGAATCCAAAGGGCAAAGTCCAAAACTGTAACCAGGGCACCAATAACAAAACTCAAGGTCAGGCAAAAATGGTTCGGTACACAGGCGTGGGTTTGGTGGAGAGACAAACTCATAAGCCGTAAACAGTCCGAATCCAAATACCAGGGCAGCAAAGACAATAGACGTGGTCGGGCAAAAATAGGTCAAAACTCACGAAGGCAATCAGATCCAAAAGGGCAAACCAAAAAACAAGTGTCGGGCAATCCAGTCAGAAAGAAAATATCACGATGAGCAAGGCGAGGAACGTAGCACAAGACAAAGGAGTAAAGACGATCTGACAAGGAACTAAAAGTGCAGACACCTTATATACACATCCGGGGTGAACACATGACTAGGGTAAACAGGTGTAATCAATGACATGGGAGTGACACATGAGGAAAACTAATTACATGAATTTGGCGAATGCCGAAACGCAGACAGGGATAACGAGACATTCCTATGAACGAATAACAGCTCCGGTTAAGGAGTACTAAAGTGTATAGTCTAAAGAAAAGAGAAAGCCTGAGATATAAATGGAAACTGCAGTAGAGATAATTAGTGATAGGCAAGGAGGGCGGAGATACAGATTGGGCGAATGCTGAGAGATCGTTAGTCTATTAGTATGTGCAGCTATACAATCCCGAGTGCAAGTTAGTCAGTTAGTATGAATATACAATGTTAATCGGGGTTAGTAATTATCGAAAACAATAAACTGTTAGTAGGGTTAGTAGATAGCATAAAGAGAGAGGAAGGAAGAAAACGAGATATGAAGAAAGATTGAAATCCCAGAAACCAGGAAATCACCCGAATGAGTGGCACGTCAGACAAGGGACCGTGGGCAAAGACCTACACCAGACAAGACAGGGGAAAACGAAGTGCAGGACAAGAACCAAAAACAAGACTATGAAACATGGCAAGGCTATGAAACATGGCAAAGACGTAAATAATAACAAAACAAGAAAAATAATAAAACATGAAATCAAACAACCAAAACACAATACATAATCCTAGGGATGGTCAGAGGCAGGCAGTGGTCACTAAAACACAAAAGGCATACATGGCAAGCCAGGCACAGAACTTAAACATGGGGCTAGACAAAAGACATGGCTGAAATGCAGAATCACAACATGTTCCCTCAGTACAGAGCTCTCTGTCCCTCATTTGCTGGTGCTGGTTGTTGTTCCCTCAGTACAGAGCTCTCTGTCCCTCATACGCTGGTGCTGGTTGGTGTTCCCTCAGTACAGAGCTCTCTGCCCCTCATACGCTGGTGCTGGTTGTTGTTCCCTCAGTACAGAGCTCTCTGTCCCTCATATGCTGGTGCTGGTTGGTGTTCCCTCAGTACAGAGCTCTCTGTCCCTCATACGCCGGTGCTGGTTGTTGTTCCCTCTGTACAGAGCTCTCTGTCTCTCATACGCTGGTGCTGGTTGTTGTTCCCTCAGTGCAGAGCTCTCTGTCCCTCATATGCTGGTGCTGGTTGTTGTTCCCTCAGTGCAGAGCTCTCTGTCCCTCATACGCTGGTGCTGGTTGTTGTTCCCTCAGTGCAGAGCTCTCTGTCCCTCATACGCCGGTGCTGGTGGTTGTTCCCTCAGTACAGAGCTCTCTGTCCCTCATATGCTGGTGCTGGTTGTCGTTCCCTCAGTGCAGAGCTTTCTGTTTCTCATACGCTGGTGCTGGTTGTTGTTCCCTCAGTGCAGAGCTCTTTGTCTCTCATACGCAGGTGCTGGTTTTTGTTCCCTCAGTACAGAGCTCTTTGTCTCTCATACGCCGGTGCTGGTTGTTGTTCTCTCAGTATAGAGTTCTCTGTCCCGCATACGCTGGTGCTGGTTGTTAGTCTCTCCGTACAGAGCTCTCTGTCCCTCACATGCTGGTGCTGGTTGTTGTTCCCTCAGTACAGAGCTCTCTGTCCCTCATACACTGGTGCTGGTTGTTAGTCTCTCAGTACAGAGCTCTCTGTCCCTCATATGCTGGTGCTGGTTGTCGTTCCCTCAGTGCAGAGCTTTCTGTCTCTCATACGCTGGTGCTGGTTGTTGTTCCCTCAGTGCAGAGCTCTTTGTCTCTCATACGCAGGTGCTGGTTTTTGTTCCCTCAGTACAGAGCTCTTTGTCTCTCATACGCCGGTGCTGGTTGTTGTTCTCTCAGTACAGAGTTCTCTGTCCCTCATACGCTGGTGTTGGTTGTTAGTCTCTCCGTACAGAGCTCTCTGTCCCTCACACGCTGGTGCTGGTTGTTGTTCCCTCAGTACAGAGCTCTCTGTCCCTCATACACTGGTGCTGGTTGTTAGTCTCTCAGTACAGAGCTCTCTGTCCCTCATACACTGGTGCTGGTTGTTGTTCCCTCAGTACAGAGCTCTCTGTCCCTCATACGCTGGTGCTGGTTGTTGTTCCCTCAGTACAGAGCTCTTTGTCCCTCATACACTGGTGCTGGTTGTTTTTCCCTCAGTACAGAGCTCTCTGTCCCTCATACGCTGGTGCTGGTTGTTGTTCCCTCAGTGCAGAGCTCTTTGTCTCTCATACGCAGGTGCTGGTTTTTGTTCCCTCAGTACAGAGCTCTTTGTTTCTCATACGCCGGTGCTGGTTGTTGTTCTCTCAGTATAGAGTTCTCTGTCCCGCATACGCTGGTGCTGGTTGTTGTTCTCTCAGTACAGATTTCTCTGTCCCTCATACGCTGGTGTTGGTTGTTAGCCTCCCCGCACAGAGCTCTCTGTCCCTCACACGCTGGTGCTGGTTGTTGTTCCCTCAGTACAGAGCTCTCTGTCCCTCATACACTGGTGCTGGTTGTTAGTCTCTCAGTACAGAGCTCTCTGTCCCTCATACACTGGTGCTGGTTGTTGTTTCCTCAGTACAGAGCTCTCTGTTTCTCATACGCTGGTGCTGGTTGTTGTTCCCTCAGTACAGAGCTCTCTGTCCCTCATACGCTGGTGCTGGTTGTTGTTCCCTCAGTACAGAGCTCTCTGTCCCTCATACGCTGGTGTTGGTTGTTAGTCTCTCAGTACAGAGCTCTCTGCCCCTCATACGCTGGTGCTGGTTGTTGTTCCCTCAGTACAGAGCTCTCTGTCCCTCATACGCTGGTGCTGGTTGTTGTTCCCTCAGTACAGAGCTCTTTGTCCCTCATACGCTGGTGCTGGTTGTTTTTCCCTCAGTACAGAGCTCTCTGTCCCTCATATGCTGGTGTTGGTTGTTAGTCTCTCAGTACAGAGCTCTCTGCCCCTCATACGCTGGTGCTGGTTGTTGTTCCCTCAGTACAGAGCTCTCTGTCCCTCATACGCTGGTGCTGGTTGTTTTTCCCTCAGTACAGAGCTCTCTGTCCCTCATACGCTGGTGCTGGTTGTTTTTCCCTCAGTACAGAGCTCTCTGTCCCTCATACGCTGGTGCTGGTTGTTGTTCCCTCAGTACAGAGTTCTCTGTCCCTCATACGCCGGTGCTGGTTGTTAGGCTCTCAGTACAGAGCTCTCTGTCCCTCATACGCTGGTGCTGGTTGTTTTTCCCTCAGTACAGAGCTCTCTGTCCCTCATACGCTGGTGCTGGTTGTTTTTCCCTCAGTACAGAGCTCTCTGTCCCTCATACGCTGGTGCTGGTTGTTTTTCCCTCAGTACAGAGCTCTCTGTCCCTCATACACTGGTGCTGGTTGTTTTTCCCTCCGTACAGAGCTCTCTGTCCCTCATACGCTGGTGCTGGTTGTTTTTCCCTCAGTACAGAGCTCTCTGTCCCTCATACACTGGTGCTGGTTGTTTTTCCCTCCGTACAGAGCTCTCTGTCCCTCATACGCTGGTGCTGGTTGTTTTTCCCTCAGTACAGAGCTCTCTGTCGCAGACGGTGGCTCAGCACCTCCGCTGGATCATGCAGAAGGATCTGCTGGGACAGGATGTGTTCCTCATCGGTCCCCCTGGCCCTCTCAGACGCTCTATTGCCATGCAGTACCTGGTAAAACAGTCGCGCTTGCACGCACGCACGCACACACACACACACACACACACACACACACACACCCTTGCGCACACCAGTTTGCACAGCTGTCCTTCTTCATCTATTGATCTAACCTCCACTCATTGTGGATAGCCTAACCCTAGCTGTAACCTAATCTTGCCTTATCCTAACCTTAACCTAACCTCCACACACACCTGACCCCTAAACTAAACTTTACCAGGGCCTCCAAAACGAAGTTTAACTGCTTTAAATTTGGGCTTTATTTCCCATGAGTATTACTGGTCCTGACAAGGTCAGTGTTCATACAGGAAAAAGTCCCCAGTCGATTGGAGAAGCAAGCATGCTCACATATCCACAAGTTCACACATACTCACTGACATTTGCTTTTGTGCTCACGTGCTGTCAATCATACACTCACATACACACACGTGCACTCAGAATGCCACATGTACACACTTCCATAGACCCTTATGCACACACACTCTCACACCCACACAAAATGCTCACTCACACACCCACTCGCGCATACACACACACACACACACACACACACACACCAATTCCCTGCGTCCTCAAGTGCTCCATTGCCATGGAAAGGTGCTGCGCTCCTGGAAAAAACTGTCCTGAGTAGTCGCAGGAGTCATTAGATCTGACTGCAGTGATTTCTTAATGAGTACAAATAGCCAGGGCTCCCAACTCTCCCGCATTCAGCATGAGATTTAGTGGCATATTCATGTTCCCATGCTGCATGTAAGCAATTATTCTGTCAGCCCGTTTGTAAAAGATTCTCAGGCAGATTTGAAGTCCTTGTGCATGGAGGTTTATCAGTTTCACATGCGTCACGGTGGATTTCACCACTAGTAACATGGAAATCAATTATGATTCCGGAATTCTCGCACATTTCTTTACTCGGGTTTTAAGCAACGGAATTACATAAAAACATTTCAAATGGTCTTAATTCAATTAAACAATTTGAACGATCATGAAACACATGCATTTCGTTGATTGAATAATTGCAGACGACGGCACACTCCCACCCCCTCATTCTCTGTATGTTCTGCCCTGAGGGTAATGCTGTGTTGGGGCCTGTGAGGGGTGGAGGTACGTTTTGGGGGGAGGGGGTATGGTGGTAATTCTGTCTCTGTTGGGTGCAGGAGTTGACGAAGCGGGAGGTGGAGTACGTGGCCCTGTCACGCGACACCACTGAGACGGACCTGAAGCAGCGTCGAGAGATTCGGGCCGGAACCGCCTTCTACATCGACCAGGCAAGCCACTGCAACTTCTGCATCACACACACTGCATCTGCAGTGGGCGCACTCTCCTGAAATACAGGGCCAGTGTCCTTGGGATTTGTAAAAATAGTCAGCTATGGCCTCGTCTTGAACATTTATCAGTCAATCAGTAAACTGAACATTTCTCAGTTTATGCCCAAATGTAAGTCACAGTTTCTTTGGTAGCCCAGGGACAGCGGAAAATCTGGCACTTACAAAATACTGGCACTTGGTAATATTTTCCCTGTTGAATTAACTATGCATTTAAATGCACATTGTATACACATTGGCTCTTCCTTTCACAGAGCTTGTAAGGTTTGTCTTTCTTTTATTATTTTTTTTTTTGTCCCACCCCGAACACAGCCAAATTGTTAAGCCCACTGAAAAACGACCTGCACCCATCAACTCAGCTGGAATATGCCACAGCAGCCGGTTTTGTTTCTTCACGCTATGCAGTCCCGCCTACGCCATCAGACGATAACGCAGTCAGCATACTATTCGCTTGCACAGCTACATGTACCTGGCCGACCTGGATTGGCCACTACTGAGCAAATTTAGTGGGGCTTAACTGCTATTTTCCCCAGCTTGGCTGAGCCAATTATTGCCTCGCCCATGCAGACCTCACCCGTCATGGTAATGGCAAAGCCGGTAGTGGCGTGGCTGGGATTCGAACACCTGACCACTGGGCTCCTAGACAAACTTAGCTGTGAGTCACTCAGAAGCCCTCTGGGTAGTTCTCTCTCAGTTGCAATTTTAGGATTCAATTTCACCTCCATTACTGAGGTGACACTTCAAAGGCCTGTTGGAGATGAGTTCTATTTTTATTTTTCTTATTTTTTTTACTTTCACACATATCAAGGCCTATTTTAATTGAGCCGAAAATGGAAAATCTGCTTTTCTATAAACAGAAGAACGCCCAGGTGGTCGTGGTGTCCATGGAAACCATTCAGCTTCAAAATGTTGTGCTCGGGGTAGATTGCGGTAACTAATGCAGGGAACAGTATTTGGTCCCGACTGTTCATACATCTTCTACGACAAACAATTAAAAATTTAATTAAATAACCCCCCCCATCTCCATCGCTTCATGTCATTTTTTCAGTTGATGCGTTTAATTGTGAAGAGAATTTTGCACGGAGCTGGCCGAGCTCGCCATGCTTTTCTTATGCCAGCAAGCGTGTTGATTCAGGCAGGTTTCCAGTTATTAATAACATAACAATGGCAGGAGCATAAACAGGATATGTGCTGTAGTACAGGGAGGGAGGGAAGAGGGAAGCGGGTATGATGAAAAGCTTGATGTGTCATTGAGCTGTAAACTTTATTCGATGTTCAATTACTTTACCGGCCTATCTGAGTCTCCTCTTCTACTCCTAATGTGAATGGTCAGTGAACACGACGATTTGGTCAAAATGTCATTTTTCTCAGTGCTTTAAATTGGGCCTGCTATTTTCTTCTTTGACTCTAATGCCATTTTGTATGTGCGTATTGACCGTGTTTGGTTGTAGGAGGAGGGTTCCTGTTCCACAAGATGCGCGATTTTACCTTGTCCCCCTTTTTAATGCTAATATTTTCTCCTCACTGAAGGGCCCGAGGCCAGATCTGAGCTCGCCATCTTCTCACTGTGAGGCAGCAGCACTTCCTGTTGTCCCCCTGTGCCGCCCTCTTTATAAATACATTAATAAAATGGAGTGTGAGAGTAAAGCTGGGGGCGTTTGGCATTCTTTTCAGCTGTGCTGCTTTCCTGTGCCCTGAGGCTTCTAGAGGGGAGGGGTCAGGTAGGACACGGGCTCGCTTATTGGTGGAAATAGAAGTGGGAGGAGCCTGTTCCTCTTGCTGTTCCATAGGGACGTGTTTCCGTTCTGAGGCCTTTGCTGAATGTCCTTTATGTGCGTCATCCAGTGCAGGGAACCAAGAGAGTTTAACGTCAATAAATGCCCTCAAACTTTAACAGATACCCTGGGGGGCAAGAAACAACCCCCCTCCCTTTTTGAAAATTTTTTATTCATTATTTTGGGACTTATTCCAATGGCTGGGTGTTAGTCACTGAAAATGTGATCTAATGTCCGACAGCAGTCTTGCCGCAGTTAGTACTTGGTGCGCACCTGATAGCCACTGTCAGCTCTTCATTCGCTTGTTTTAACCTCTTCCTGCGAGGCTTAAATTTATATTTTCTCCCATTACCTTTTGAAATGTCTCGGGGATTTGGCTGAAAGTGCCCGCTCTGAAAAAGTAAAGCTTCCTGCCCTGGTGTCACCCTTAAAGTATACAGCTTTCTTCCTGTTTTTGTCCACTTCCCAATTTACAGACAATCTATGGGGGGGGGGGAGGAACCAGTAGATCCGGTGGAGATGGAAGCAGTTCAGGGCTCCAGCAGCGAAAGTCCAACTGCCATGTTTTTCAAAAATCCAGCTGCCATGTTTTTCCACCTCCTCTGTCATGCAGCCGGTTCATTTGACTAATTACTTCTCCCTCCTGGCTGAATAAGTTTGGTAAATGTCTATTCCAGGTGATTGCAACAGAGTATCAGCGAGGAATCTTGCTTTCTGAGCCTCCGCCTTTGCGCCGCTGATGCCATGCGATGCAGACAGGGGAAGTTGCGAAATGCCAAATACCGAGATAAATTTACTTACTTTGGTTTCATAATTTCAGTGCTGTTGAAAGTATTTCAATTATATAAACTGAGCTAATTTTATTACCATGTTCTAGTAGCTTTATGGACCTCTGAACAGCATTCAGACTGTGTGACTCGAGGGATTTAAAGCATAATACTTATATCATCACACTGTGATATGAATACAGTCTCATTAGAAGTATGAATAAATTATGAGAGAAGTTAGAGACAGTTGTCTTGATTTGCAGGAAAATTTTATTGATCAGAGAAGATGAGAGCCTTTTAATCCCATTTTAAAGCCTCTCTTTTTTTGTTTACCTGGAGAAGAAGGAAGAAGTCGGAAGTTTTACGCCAGATTTCTGGTTCTTGACGATGCTGAAGTGTGTTTTTCATTAATCTTCTTTTTGAAGGTGTGAAGGTGAAATAGGAGGAAATGACCTGATTACAGCGACTGCAGTTAAAAACACTTATATGGCTAATTTTAGGCCATCTGGGCATATTTATAGGACTTTTCCTCGCAGAACTGGGCATTTATTCTCATGCAAACCTAATTACATGGCTGCTTGCTTTGTGGTTGTCTGACTTGTGTGTAATGTCCTCTCTTTGACGTTTGCAGTTTTTGATTTCAGAGCTTTTGTGTACGCTCATGTCTGCGTAACCGAGTGGCTTCAACAAGAGTACTGTACCTGGCCCGAGGAAGCAATCAATTGTATTAAAGTAGAAAAAAAACCGATTTCAAACTGCGAATGAGGTGTTTTCGGAAGGCTTTGGCCGTGCTGTGAACCAGTATCTTCTGCTGAATGTTGTTTTTCTGAGAAACTGAGACACACATTGCTTGTTTTAAGGCTCTTCAGTGAAGCTGACAGATTAGTAAGTCTGGTGATCAGGAAGTGAAGTCCACATCCATAAAAATGTGTTTAAATATACTCTTCCAAAAAAGAAACTACATATTGTTGTTGGCATCAATTTGTTATACATGAAATGTTTTGACAAATGTGGAAAACATATTGAAAACGAAGTATAATCAATAATTCAATATTTGTATAGATTCTTTTTGGAAGAGTATATTTCCCTGGCAGCTGGTGATTTAGTCAGGCTGATTTTACTAGCCTGACTAAAGCTATAGCGACTGCTGTTATTATTGAAAGTGACTTCAGGTTGATTAGACCAGCCGCTCATCCCCCTGTAGAGCAGTATGGTGTTAAGGGCCTTGCTCAAGAGCCCAACTGCTGCACCAAGCTTATTGTGGCTTTTCTACGGTTTGGACCTCCAGCTCTCTCAATCCCAGTGGAATGCCATGGCCTCTGTAGGTCACATCAGGTCACCTCTGGGCCCTTTTAGAAGCAGCTGTGGAAGGGCGAGAAGCCAATGATGAGTGGGTTGGCAGTCACGCTGACCAAAACTTGGTCACATAATGATGGTGGTATATGGGAAATAATTTAGGAGCTGTGACCTTTGGTATTGAAGTCATTTTCAGGAGCTAGAAGTCTTCATCAGTGTTTTATTGCACCAGCATTTGGTCATTTGGTCGTATGGAGGCACAGCTTGTTGGCTAAATTTTTCCGTGGGAGGAGCACATGCACTTTCAGTTTCCAGTTCTCGTCTGTTGCGGTGTGCTAGTGCTAGCGCTTAGCTAAGGTGGTGCTGAGTTCTGTGGTATTGTAGCGGTGCACTCAGCCACAGTTATGTTGCAGAATGATATTTGTCATAGATGGTGAAAAGTATGGGCACATTCTGAGCTCCAGGCTGATTATTGCTTTCAGCTTTTTATATATCACAGATTAAATATTTGTGGCCCCCTCTAACTGTGTACCCTTAGATTCTTCAGCTCTTTCCCTCCCACTAACAGTGAGTTTTGGCTGACGTCCTGCCCCCTTCCCTCAGTGCGCCGTGCGTGCAGCGACTCAGGGGCGTATCCTGGTGCTGGAGGGGCTGGAGAAGGCTGAGCGAAACGTGTTGCCGGTTCTGAACAACCTGCTGGAGAACCGCGAGATGCAGCTGGAAGACGGGCGCTTCCTCATGTCCGCTGAGCGCTACGACAAACTGCTGGAGGTGAGCCCCACCCATCATCAGCTGACCTGAGAGTGACCGGTCTGCTGGCCCCACCTGCTGGAAGTGTCACTTGATGATGGCAAGACGGCATAGAATCATATAGCATAGCACAACCTATGACGAGAACATGGTGCTCAGCCCAACTAAGCGCTGCAATTAATTTCCACTTAAATGTCCTTTGACTATTTCCCCCCTGCTCAACAAAATGAGAATGACAGACATCGGTCTGCCATCACAGATGTGCCTCCATATTCTCCAAATCTTCTGTGGGAAACGCTGAACATTATTTAGTTTGTTGTATTTAAGAGCAGTCTATGATGTACTGGCCTGAATAATGCGAATAAGTGTTGGGTTGGTTGATGGTGAGTTTTGTTGTGCTGAATGGCCAAATCTAGTTACCTTGCTATGCTGTGGATAGTTGTCACTCCGGCAGTGTCAGATGCTATAATTTAAGCACACACTCAGTGTTTTCCTCTTTCTCAATGTGGCTTCTTGTCTTTCTTTGTGTCTTCATAAATCTTGCTTCATCTGTTGTGATGATTTCTCTGTTGTGCTTGATACGTGTGCGTCATGCTTATTGCAGGCCTGTGCATCTTGTCTTCATGATTGTTGCGTGTTTGGGGCTCAGTGCGCGTCTGTTGTGTTTACCATGATTGTGTGTGTGTGTGTGTGTGCGTTGACTACAGGATCACACCAAAGAGGAGCTGGATGCGTGGAAGATTGTACGCGTAAGCGAGGACTTCCGAGTCATTGCCCTGGGGCTGCCTGTACCTCGATATACAGGGAATCCCCTGGACCCTCCACTACGCTCCCGATTCCAGGCCCGAGACGTGCACTACCTGCCCTTCAAGGTGAGTCCCCCCTCCATCCTACAGCAACAGGGGCTATTGAGGGAGAACTACCCCCTGCTCAGTGCACAACCTCTGCCTAAAACTGGAGTCTAAGGTGAGCCTAACCTGTGTGCCCCATTCTGCCATACTGCGCAATCCCTACCCCTCCGCCAGGCCGATTCCTGAGTCCTCTCCTTTGTAATGCGTTTCCGCTTCCATTTCTTTCCCTGTTCTTCAGGATCAGCTGGAGCTTCTGTACAGCATCGGGCCCAGTGTGGAGCCGCAGAGGTAAGATGGCGTTTCCCCCGGCGCCAGCGACCAGGAATAACTGCACGAGCTGCAACTCTCTCCCCCTGCCAGGATTCACACTTTCCCTAATTCAGGCAGCCAAATTTTACATTTTAGGCCACAGGTGGTGACGTTGAATCTCTAGTGAGACATTTTGCAAAATTACACCTTTGCAATCAGGACGTTATTATGTAATTAGTCCTGGATCATTCTGTACCTTTAGAAGTCCGTTGAAACATTCAGGACCTGCACTCTGCTCCAACACTGTGTGACGAAAGTCATTACTGACACTCAGCAGTGATTTATTATAGACACTCAGTACCTGTGTTCATTATTGAGATTCAGTGCCTATATTCATTACAGGCACTTAGTACTGATTTTTATTTCTGACACTCAGAACCAATATTAATTCCTGACTCTCGATATCGATATTCCTTTTTGACTCACCACTGATGTTGCATTATCGGCACTCAGCAACGACACTTGGTATACATTACTGACGCTCAGCACTTATATTCATCACAGACACTCTGTGTAACAAATCATCATTGACAATCAGCATAAACACTCCGTTCTGGTATTCATTACAACACTTAGCACTGATATTATTGATCAACATTTGGTACTAACACTCAGTACTGATATTTAACACTGAGCCTCAGTACCGATATTCGTTACCTCTCATCACATCAATATTCATCATTGATGCGCAGCACTGATGTTCATAATTGACATTCAGTACTGATTTTCATTGCTGACTCTGGGCACCAATATTTATGACCGATACTCACATATTCATTTTTGACATTTGACACCGATATTTATTGCCGACATTCAGCCCTGATATTTTTAATAATGCTTGGCACTGATGTTCATTATTGACTCTCAGTCCCAACACACAGCAAAAATATTTATTACCAACACTCGGTACCAATATTAATTACTGACAATCAGGACAGATATTCATTACGGACTCTCAGCATCAATATTCATTACTGACACTCAGCATCAATATTCATTACCGATGCTCAGTGCTGATATTTTTTACTGACATTCAGCACCAGTATCCATTACTGACACTCGGTCATGATATTCATGACTGACACTCTGCACCGATATTTATTGTAGTCAGCATCAATATTCATTACCGACACTTAGTGCTAATATTCATTACCGACACTCCGCACCAATATTCATTACTGTCCACATAAATATTCACTACTGACACTCAGCCCTGATAGTCATTACTGACACTCAGTGCTGATCTTCATAAACAACACTCAGTGCTGATAGTCATTACTGACACTCAGTGCTGATCTTCATAAACAACACTCAGTACTGATATTCATTGCGTACACTCAGTGCTGATATTCATTACCAACACTGAGTACTGATATTCATTACCAACACTCAATTCTAATATTCATTGCCAATACTCAGTACTGATATTCATTACCAACACTCAGTACTGATATTCATTACCAACACTCAGTACTGATATTCATTACCAACACTTTGTGCTGATATTCAGTATGTACACTCAGTACTGATATTCATTACCAACAGTTTGTGCTGATATTCAGTATGTACACTCAGTGCTGATATTCATTACCAACACTCAGTACTGATACTCATTTCTGCCACTTAGTACTGATATTCATTACTGACACTCAGTGCTGATATTCACTGCCAACACTCAGTACTGTTTTTCATTATCTACATTCAGTACTGGTATTTGTCACTGACACTCAGTGATGATATTTATTACCAACACTTAGTGCTGACATTCATTACCAACGCTCAGTACTGATGTTCCAACGCTCAACTATTAGTTACTAACACTCAGTGCTGATGTTCACTACAAACACTGAGTACTGATATTCGTTACTGACACTCAGTGCTGATATTCATTACTGACACTCAGTGCTGATATTCATTACCAACACTCAGTGCTGATAATCATTACCCACACTCAGGACTGATATTCATTACCAACACTCATTACTGATATTCATTACCAACACTCATTACTGATATTCATTACCAACACTCAGTGCTGATATTCATTACCAACACTCAGTTCTAATATTCATTGCCAACACTCAGTACTGATATTCATTACCAACACTCAGTGCTGATATTCTTTGCCAACACTCAGCTCTAATATTAATTGCCAACACTCAGTACTGATATTCATTACCAACACTCAGTTCTAATATTCATTGCCAACACTCAGTACTGATATTCATTACCAACACTCAGTACTGATGTTCATTACCTGCATTCAGTACTGATGTTCATTACCAACACTTCGTGCTGATATTCATTACCAAAACTCAGTGCTGATATTCATTGCCAACACTCAGTACTGATGTTCATTACCAACACCTCGTGCTGATATTCAGTAGTTACACTCAGTGCTGATATTCATTTGTTACTGAATATCAGCACTGAGTGCCAGTATGTACACTCAGTGCTGATATTCATTCGTTACTGGCACTCAGTGCTGATATTCAGTACGTGCACTCAGTGCTGATATTCATTCGTTACTGGCACTCAGTGCTGATATTCAGTACGTGCATTCAGTGCTGATATTCCTTCGTTACTGGCACTCAGTGCTGATATTCAGTACGTACATTCAGTGCTGATATTCAGTACGTGCACTCAGTGCTGATATTCATTCGTTACTGGCACTCAGTGCTGATATTCAGTATGTGCATTCAGTGCTGATATTCATTCGTTACTGGCACTCAGGGTTGATGTTCATCTCCAACACTCTGCCTCATCTCTCTTTCTCTGTATTTTCTGTCCCCAGGGTGTCTCAGCTCCTCTCCTTCGCCAGCACCCTGTGTTCTCAGGAGTCCTCCAGCCTGGGGATGCCAGACTTCCCCATGGACAACTTACCTGCTGCACTTACAGTGCTGGTGAGTTGTGCTGAACCACCAGATAGGACTCCAGTATGTAAATCTATCCTTCATTTTCTTCAATACGCCAGCCATCCATTTTTTTCTCAAGCTGACAGTGTGTTTTTGGAGCTGTTGGAGGTTTTTGTGGGGCTGATGGTATTTTTTTGTGTAGCTGATGTTGGTTTATTTTTAGAGCTGATAGTGGATTTTTGTGGAATGTATGTTGGTTTTGCAGAGCTGATAGCGTTTTTGTGGAGATGGTGGTTCATGTGGAGCTGATGATAGTTTTTGTGGAGCTGATGGTGTTTTTTGTGGAGCTGATGAGGGTTTTTGTGGAGCTGATGAGGGTTTTTGTGGAACTGATGGTGTTTTTTTTGTGGAGCTGATGGTGTTTTTTGTGGAGCTGATGAGGGTTTTTGTGGAGCTGATGAGGGTTTTTGTGGAACTGATGGTGTTTTTTTTGTGGAGCTGATGGTGTTTTTTGGTGGAGCTGATGGGGTTTTTGTGGAGCTAATGGTGTTTTTTGTGGAACTGATGGTGTTTTTTGTGGGGCTGATGGTGTTTTTTGTGGGGTTGATGGTGGTTTTTGTGGAGCTGATGGTGGTTTTTTTGGCGCTTATGGTGTTTTTTGTGGAGCTGATAGAGGTTTATGTCTCTGCTGCAGGACCTGTTTCCCATGATGTCATCCCAGCAGCTGCTCCAGACCATGTACCCCTATCAGGCCATGCTGGGCAAGGAAGGCCGGGCAGCGGTGGAGAACACGCTTAAGGTTAGCTAATTGCAACCTATGTAAGCCTTCATTGTGCCAATCGTGTCCCACATTCACCAGCAGCAAGCCAATCGGCATCATCATTACCTAGCAACATGCCAGCTGCAGCCCTAATCAGCCTGCAGCAAGCAAATCACTGCCCGCACTAGTCAGCGACAAGCTGTTCACAGCCCACCTTACCCAGCAATAAGCCGATCACAACCATATTCTCTCGGCACAGAAACCAAATCAGGCAACGTGTGCATTTCCCTAAATTAAGCTTTGTAATTCAAGATTTGAATATCAAAATGGGAAAATAACTTAAATGAAATGGGACACTTGAGGCATTTAGACTACCAACATATTTACTTCTAATTGTTTTTGTTTTAGTACAGAATAAGGGCTGCAAACACAAGGTATCTTCATGAAAATTCAACATTACAGTTGTTCAAAAAAATACTGAGAATTGAAAAATGGCACAGATACATTTTGTGGTTCATAAACTCAACCGCAAGCATGTTACATCTGAGTCTGATATTTGGAATTTCCAACTGTCCAAGAGCCTATTAGAGAGGTTTCCAAGGACCTCCCCAAACCCACTTTGCAAAAACTGCAATCATGACCAGTTTAATCCAAAGCAGGAAATACGTTGTGTAAACTTAGCTTAAGTTACCATTTGCTTGACGAGTAATTTTGGTAATAAATTAACATTTTACTGGCAATCATTTTGTCTTGTTTAGCTAAGCTAATTTGACATGCTGGCTTGAATTTTGATTTTGGTTACAGAAGACCAGTGTGGCTTGTGACTGAGCTCCCTTGAGTTCACCTCAGTGACTGAAATATATTTGCTCTTCTTCAGAGATTCGAGCTGGTAGACTCAGGGCGGCAACCGTCCATTTTTGCGGTCACTAAGGTGGAAGCCGTCTCCGGAGACACGTCGGGAAGAGCTGCTGTGACCGTCCGTGTCGACAATCGAGACGTCACGTTTGAGGTCAGAGTAACCTCATTGATGTCAGTGCCGAAAGTTGCATTGTCATGGCATTGCATTGTGTTATTTTGGTCTAGAGGCTTCATAAGCAAGTACCGCTTTCCAGTTCCAGGTGTTTGATGTGTCTCATCTATGATGTCCTTAAGGTGTGCCAGATCTCAGACCAGGTCTCACTGGAGTGCTCTAGCAGTCTGTGATAATGGGAAATGAAAGATTCTGTTAGTGAGGATTCAAACATGCAGGGAATGGGTTGTCCAGAATAAATCCTCTTTCACACTGCGTGCGAAACGAATTTTTCGCACTACAGATTGCATTCAAAGTCAATGCAAAGATGCGAATACACGCGAAACGCGTGTATTCTCGTCTTTGCATTGACTTTGAATGTAATCTGTCGTGCGAAAAATTTGTTTCGCATCCGGTGTGAAAGCAGCTTAAGTCTCCAGTGTTGCCTGTCAATCTCAGTGATGGCTGCTTAGCCATCAGGGAAATTAACCATCTGAACATTAGATCTTTATTTATTTGTCTTTTGTTTGTGTCTGTGTAATAGTGTAACTGTGTTTTGTAGTTGCTGCTGCCGATCTTGGCCAGGTCTCCCTTGAAAAAGAGGTTCTTCATTTCAATGGGATTTTCCTGGTTAAATAAAGGTTAAATAAAATCTTATATTCTTGTCAAAGTAAATGTTAACCTGGAACTGAGGAGTACAGAGACATCCCTGAAGATTTTGTGGAGATTTCCGATTTTCTGTACATCCCAGAATCCTGAAATGATGCTCGATTTCAGAACTGCAGTGATCTATCCTCAGTCTTTTGACAGACATTCAAACATTTTTACCTCTGGAAACACTTAGCCAATCCCATGAAGTCTGGTTTTGAAATGTATTTCTGAAGAATAGCGCCCGTCTTATAACATTTCCCCTCACCCCGCAGGTCCCTGCAGGAACCCGGCCCCCCCGCCCCCCCTCCTGCAGTTCGGGGTTCGTCAGCACCCCATCCCATGACCGCCTGCTGGCCGAGATGATGCAGTCCCACCTGGTGAAGGACATGTGTTTGATAGGACCAAAGGTACACACATACACTCGCACACATATGGGCATGCACACACACACACGCGCACATACACACTCATGCGCACACACACGCACACACACACACAGCCTTTTGCATGGAGCTCTGGAGCCTGCTCTCAGTGGCCTGTAAGTTTGCTGTGAAATGGACACAAAGGCAAAGATAAACAGCACTTTCATAGGTGGCATTTATAGCTGCTATTCATCCACTTAAAATCAAATTATAATTTAACTTGTCGAGAAGTTGTCTGTTGCCAGGGTTACCTCCCAATAAACTGGCCTTCTTAATCGAAATGCTTTTTTCTGTCGCACCCTAATGATCAGAAACAAAAACGTTTTTTCACCGTCATTTCAGGGCTGCGGCAAGTCTGTGATCGCCAGAGAATTTGCAGAGATGCTGGGGTATCACATCGAGCCCATAATGCTCTATCAGGTAACAACACCCGCTGTCCGTCTCCTAAAATATGAATTTGTTTTCTACAAAAATAGACAGGAGGTATTTTAGGAATAAAGGAAAGTGATTTGCAGCAAGAGGCAGAGGCGCCAGCATCCGAGCCCTGAGGAAAAATGGGTGTGAAAAAAGAACTGGAGCAAAACAAAATGCCAAAAGCAGTGAGATGTAAAGTGTAAATAAAGCAGGAGGCTCTGAGAGAGCACACTGTGTAACTCCTGCAGTGCAAACAGTCTTATTTATGACGGGCCAGCCTCTCTTCCCAATGGATTGAGCAAGAATGGATTTCAGAGTCGTTCATGGCAAAACAAGGGGATTTTCCTGTGTTGAAGTTGGCATGAGCTGTTCTCTGATATTCTTGCTGTGTCATACAGCAGTTTTTAACAGACCTGTGCTTGTGTAATCCCACTTAACCCGGCGTCTGTGAGATATGTGGATGTGATTGGTCTAAGCAGCATTCCGGAGATGGGGGCGTGTACAGCATTTTATCCCTTTGATTTCTCCACCAATGAAAATCAGGGGGGAGGGGCATGGGGAGGGGCTTGTGGTGAGGGGGGAGTGGTCAGGAGGTCTGACTTGTCATGTCCATCCCCCCGAGCGGGAGTGCTAAATGTAGCACGAGGTCTTTTCATCCTTGAAAACATCCTTAAATAGAAGTCCTCTCATCTCAAGTTTTACTTTTGTCTTTTTGTCATGTTTTTGCACAGTGTGTTTTTCTCATCCGAGCAGCGTTCTTTCATTTCGTTGCAGCTGGGGGAAGGCTGAATTCCTAAATTTTCACTTATGTTATGAGACTGTAAAACTTTTGTTGGCAAGGTTTTGTGTTATTCCTGTTAGTGATTCTGTTAGAAATACTTTCTGCTGCTGCAGACATGCAGCCCTGAGGAAATGGGCCCCATACAGGTTTCAGATGAGGTAGGAGAGATGAAAGAGGTTAAATAATGAGAGGGAATATCATCCAGCTCCTTCAGGCTTGTGGACCACAGTTCCCATCACTCACTGCTTTTTGCGTACATTAAAGAATACTGTGACATGATTTGCTCTTATCTTAAAGATGTGAGGTGTGGGTGCAGCCCCTCGGAGGTGTGCGGAAGTGACAGAGGAAGGGAAAGAAACCTAAAGATGGGGATATCCTGGTTTCTTGGATTCAGTTTTATTTGAATAGCGCTTTTCACAGAGAGGCTGTCATAAAGGGGCTTTAGGGAGCAAAAAGGGGCAGCGCCCAGCCAAATCCCCACTATAGCAAATGAGGCAAAAAAAAAAAAAAAACGAAAAATCCTCAAACGTTGGTGAGAAAATTCTTCCCAATGGGAAGAAATCTCAGGAGGTACCAGACTATAGTGGGGACGCCCATCCTCTGCTGACTAGCTAATTAATAAAGTTCAATTAAAGTTAATTAAAACTCAATGGAACAGCCAAGCAGTGGCATCTGTAGCTCCAGGAAGTGGCCTGGCGAGGATGGAGCAGAACTGGATCAGGACCGGATCAGAACAGCAGCAGTCAGTGATCACAGAGTGAGGAACAGGGCTTGGATGGGGATTGGGTGGACCATAGATGTGTTTTCAGATGTGGGAAAGACTCTCGGTTTCATGAAGTGAGGATGAGCGGGATGTGAGTAGGGAGGTGAAGTTTCCGTTTCAGATTACAGGAGTGAAGGCGGCTGTTTGCTGGCCCTTCTGTTTCCTGTTATCCATCTGTGGTTTTGAAGTTCAGTAAATAAGCTCTTACCGGCTGCAGGAAGGGGAAGCATTAGTTGAGATGGAGGAGTTAGGTTGTCAAGTCAGAGGGGTGTATCTTTGCTTTCATTTCTATTTGAATGAGTGTGTCAGGTGCTGTATGGAGAGGTACGGCCTCGGTCAGGTGCTGTATGGAGAGGTACAGCCGCGGTCAGGTGCTGTATGGAGAGGTACAGCCTTGGTCATGTGCTGTATGGAGAGGTACAGCCGCGGTCAGGTGCTGTATGGAGAGGTACGGCCGCGGTCAGGTGCTGTATGGAGAGGTACAGCCTCGGTCAGGTGCTGTATGGAGAGGTACGGCCGTGGTCAGGTCCTGTATGGAGAGGTACGGCCCTGGTCAGGTCCTGTATGGAGAGGTACGGCCGCGGTCAGGTGCTGTATGGAGAGGTACGGCCGCGGTCAGGTGCTGTATGGAGAGGTACAGCCGCGATCAGGTGCTGTATGGAGAGGTACGGCCACGGTCAGGTGCTGTATGGAGAGGTACGGCCTCGGTCAGGTGCTGTATGGAGAGGTACGGCCACGGTCAGGTGCTGTATGGAGAGGTACAGCCGCGATCAGGTGCTGTATGGAGAGGTACGGCCTCTGTCAGGTGCTGTATGGAGAGGTACAGCCGCGATCAGGTGCTGTATGGAGAGGTACGGCCACGGTCAGGTGCTGTATGGAGAGGTACGGCCACGGTCAGGTGCTGTATGGAGAGGTACAGCCGCGATCAGGTGCTGTATGGAGAGGTACGGCCGCGGTCAGGTCCTGTATGGAGAGGTACGGCCGCGGTCAGGTGCTGTATGGAGAGGTACGGCCTCGGTCAGGTGCTGTATGGAGAGGTACAGCCGCGGTTAGGTGCTGTATGGAGAGGTACAGCCGCGGTCAGGTGCTGTATGGAGAGGTACGGCCTCGGTCAGGTGCTGTATGGAGAGGTACAGCCGCGGTTAGGTGCTGTATGGAGAGGTACAGCCGCGATCAGGTGCTGTACGGAGAGGTACGGCCACGGTCAGGTGCTGTATGGAGAGATACGGCCACGGTCAGGTGCTGTATGGAGACGTCTCTCTCCCTGCCTGAGATGAGTGTGAGTCGTTCACAGGCAGGGCAGGAGGTTCTAGTCCAGCAGCTGTAGCAGAACACGTCCCCCAAAGCCACAACCTCTGAGGTCCCTCCCTGTCTCCCCCTGCAGGACATGACTGCACGGGACATCCTGCAGCAGAGATACACCCTTCCCAACGGGGACACGGCCTGGAGACCCTCCCCGCTCGTCTCCGCCGCCCGAGAGGGAAAGCTGGTGCTGCTAGATGGGATCCACAGGGTCAACCTGGGCACCCTGGCAGTGCTGTCCAGGTTAGAACTGTACTACGCTCATGCATACTGCATACTACTCTCATGCAGCCTTGGTACCATGGCAGTACTGTCCAGTTTAGACCCATGCTGCAGTCATACATACTGCATAATGCACTAATAAGACCTGAGCATACTGGCAGTGCTGCACAGGTTAGAACCATACTACGCTCATGCATACTGCATGCTACTCTCATGCAGCTTTGGTACCATGGCAGTACTGTCCAGTTTAGACCCATACTGCAGTCATACATACTGCATAATGTACTAATAAGACCTGCGCATCCTGGCAGTGCTGTCCAGGTTAGAACCATATTACACTTGTGCATACTGCATACTCTACTCATGCAGCCTTGGTACCATGGCAGTACTGTCCAAGTTAGAACCATGCTAATGCATACTGAATACTACACTCATACCTCCTGGGCACCCTGGCCGTACCATCCAGGTTAGAACTATGCTACACTCATGGATACTGCATACTGCACTCATGCAACCTGGCTACCCTGGCAATGCTGTTAAAGTTAGAACCATACTATACTCATATGTTCTGCATACTACACTTATACATTTTGTGTACCCTGGCAGTGCTTTCCAGGTCAGAACCAATACTAACTCATTCACACTATATACCACACTCCTCCAACCTTGAAGCCCTGGTTGTGCTTTTCTAAATCAGAAGCAGACTGTACCCATAGAACTGTTTTTTCCCCCGTAAAACTCCTCCGCCAGGTGATGGTCAGTGTGTATTTGTACCCTAGGGACGAATGTGTCACTACCCACTGCCTGCTGTTAGCTGCTGAATGGCCAAACTTGTGATGCAAATTGCTCAGCCAGGAACTGTTGAAACTAATGGAGTTTTTCCTCTGAATGGCCCTGGCTCGACTCGACTCTCCACTACTCGGTTTTCATATGAAGTGCTTGTTTTCCACACAGCATAGTACCTGTTCCATTGTAGGCGAGAACAACCACGGAAAGTGCCGAACATCATCTTCACAAAACACACATAACCTCACGCAACTCAAGGCCTTTGACCCCCTTCTTTGTTCCTGTGTTTCTGTTTTTGGTTCTCGGTAATGACATCAGGTGGTAATTTATCTGGCCGTTTACCCATTTTGGCTGTACTGTTTTAGCGACTTAGGCAGTCATATTCTGCTTTTCTGGCTAGTGCTAATTCTGGCTGCTAATTGTTGACTAGTTGCCGTGCATTTAACAACTAAGCGTTCGGTACTCCTTTTATCTGTTAGATTATGGTAATCGTCTTACCTGAAAGTTGCTTGCTTGTCATGTGACACCAGAACAAATACTTCATGTCATATTAACTTACAGGAAAGCAAGCGAGCTTGTTGGATTGGATACATATTTACTGACTTGAGTTGCATATACTTCACATTGCGTTGCTGTGAAAATCATATTATTCCACCGTAATGTCGATTTTGCCACGTGTTTTGTCGGCTTGTCCTCTGTCACGCAAATGAAGATTCCCTTTGACAAATCAGTGGTCTGAAATGCATTGACCTCATGTTTCCGAATCGGCTTGGCTCCATTGGAAGCTCGGCCGAGGAAGTACTGAAAGAGGTACCTGGTACCAGGTATTAGCTGCAACAGAAATGCATTAAGAAGTGAGTGGAGTCGAGCCAAGTAGAGCTGTACCATGCAGTGGAAAAGTGCCATAATTTGGGATGTATTTTGGAACTATATAATAATTATAATTATTTGAAGGTTGTAGGTTTGGAGTCATATTTGTTTGAGTAATCCTTATTGAGCTGATAGGGGATAATGCCTCTTAAGATCTTTTCTATCAATGAAACAAAGTCTTTGAGTCGTTCAAAAAAACTAAATGATGATGTTCATGTACAGAGGCAGCTGTGTGAAACGCAACAGATTTTCGAGAATTTCTTGCTGGTCTCTGCAGAATGCAGACTTGCATGCATCCATGTTTCTCTCTTTCTGTTTCTCCCTCTCCATCTCTCTCTCTCTCTCTCTCTCTCTGTCTCTCTCTCTCAGGCTTATTCACGACAGGGAGCTGGCCCTGTACGATGGCACCAGGCTCCTTCGGTCAGACAGATACCAGGCTTTAAAAGAGGAACTACAGCTGTCTGATCAGGAGCTGCAGGAGCGGTATGCACCCCCTCCCCTCCCTCCCCCTCCCAAACCCTTTAAAGGTATTCTGGGAAATGGAGTTAAGAGACTGGCGTGTGTTGCCTGCAGAACATGGTGAAATATTTAGACTCTTTGTACTCCTCCTGCTGTTGGAAGAGTAAAAAACACAGTACAACAGTCTCAGTGTTTGTTGAGACCTACAGCCGCATTCTGCATCACATGTGCCCCGTCTCATTTCCCACAATTCCTAATATCTGTTTCAATTTTGTTGAGCAGGGGGGCAACGGGAGGTAAGTATGAACTGTGAGAAGGTTGGTAGCTTTTTAATTTTTCATCTCCTGTCTGTAATATCGCACCTCATCACAGGTGTGAATAGGAGGAGAGGAAGTGGGGCAAGTAGGCGTCTCCTTTAATCTCTCCTGTTCCTCAGCTTAGAGAAATGTGAACTAGTAGAGTGGAAAGGCCCTGTTATTTGGTGCGCGCACACAAAGTGATATCAGAAAGAAACAGTGATGGGCATTGTACAGATTCACTGGTCCGTGATACTTTCATCACGCTTTCCGTAAAGGAATCCATGAAGACTGGTCTGGTCTTTTCTTACTCGAAATATCCTCCGGAAAGTTCTCATTCCTCATTCCACACTCAGTGAACAGATTGGAATCTGGGGCTCTGCGTTTGAGTGTGTATGTGTTCCAGTTTCATTGAAGTATTTGGGGATCAGGTGGCCATGGGGACTCCGATTCAGAGACCCAGTTCCGTAGGTTTGAAGAGGTGTGGAATTGGTAGCAGTTTGGGGCCGTGGGACTGTGTGTATTTGAGTGTGTTCCATTTGCATTAGTGCCTGCTTAATGTGAAGAACACAACGCCCCTCACAGTCTGGCATACACATGCTCACACACTCACATGCACACAAGTACACACACTCTCCATGAGCACGCAACCTCACACACTCACAAACTAACACACGTGCTCACACTTACACACACTGTACCTAGAGTACAGACGGAGCAACTATCTGGCAGTGCTTGAATGGGTCAGGGCTGTCGCATTAATCACAGAGGAACAATACTGGTGGCTCTCGTTGAAAAAACAGAATAGCCAGTCTCCATTTCAGAGTAATTGTTTCCCAGGTTGGTTTATTGATCTCCCAGCCCTGCTTTTCTTCAGTGTAATCGGCTGAGATCATTCCCTGTGTTTTATATGAAAGCAGTCCTGAGATCCACTCACCTACTGCTTCTTCTGTGTGGTCAAGTCAGTGTTCACTTCCGGTATCTTCTTTCTTCATTGAACTCTTGGTGCTGAATCTTGAGTGTTCAGGAGTGGATTTCATGCAGTGTGAAAGGCAGCTTAAGGTATGTCTTTCAACCAAAGTACTCCTTGAGTCATTCCATGAAATTGTGTCACTTAAGAGTGACGTTGAAGGCGTCTGAGCAAACTCAGTGATTCAACAAATCACATACCAGGGTTTTTTTTTTTTGTGGAAACACCATTATAAATCTTGAAAGATTTATTTTGCAGTCATTAAAAGGGTTTTTCGTGGTTCAGAATGAGGTGGTGGTGGTACCCGATCATGGGCTCACACCTGCACATGTACCTTGCCTTCAACTGGCTCAAGCATATGTTTTACAAGCAACGTATTTTAGGACTTATAATTGCATGATTAAAAATGAGAAGTATTATTTAATGCATATTTTCACAAATATGCTCTGTACAGCATTTTACACTATTAATTTTCCTGGGGACCCTAGAAAAACCCTCAAAGACCCCTCGAGGTCCCCAGAGGTAACATCATGCAAACAGAGGGGCACTGGGAAAGCGGTAGTAGTACCTTTTGTAGTAAAGAATGTGATGAGGCTGCAGCACAAACCTGACCTGATAACTGCAGGTCAAAATGCAAAATTAGAACATAAATATAACAAAATATGAACAAGTATTTTTCTGACAAATTTCACAAGTAGCAAAATGTGGTCTTGTTACAAGGTAGTTTAATACAACAGCCATTCATTTACTCAGCGCACAACCAAAGGCAGAACATTTCAGCCTCCTAGGTTTCATTTTGAAGAACCTCTTCAAACACTCCTTGTAAGCAAAGGCCTCCTGGTCAGGTCCATCGATGGCCACGTGCCGCAAGGCTCAGGGTGGGACACAGATGAGAGGCCTCTGGAGAAACTAGCCACTGAAGCACCTCCTCCAAAGATTTATTCTGAAGCAGAGCAAAAGTGAGAACAAAGATATAATAATTCTTCAAAACCAATAGACAGAGGGGGTTATAGTGGTGCAGTTAATGTGCCTGATATACACTGATCAGTCACAACATTAAAACCATGTCTTCTCGAACGAGACCTGTTGTATTTGCAGGCTAATTCGTAGGTGCTCAAACTGTCAGCTATAAATTTAATTCATCCGCATTCGGAAAGGGTAACATATCCGGCCTCCGCCAGTATGCATGAAATCAGCACTTTTTCTGCTTACCTTGATGAGACATTAACGTGTGTACAGGACAATCAGTGTAACACAAATGCTAAGGTTCAATCTTCTTGGCAGATCTTTCAGTGAAACTCCATGCTGTAAAAACGCAATAGGCAGATATTTTTAACTGCTGTTTAAAGGGGACCTATTATGCTGATCCTTCTTTTAATACATAGAGGTAATGTTATAATGTTGGATGTCCGTACTCAACCTCTGAAAAGTTTCCAAACATAAGATACTGGGGTTTTGGTGATCCAAGAACGTGATTTCGTGAAGGTGATTTCCTCTCTGATCAGCTCCTGCCGAGATCTTCACGAGATCTGGGCAAAACCTGACGCCAGGTCGTGCCATCCAATTAGTACAGACCTAGCCAAAGCCAATCACGGCGCTGGACCTGCCCACACCGGAAACTATTCTAGCAGACATGAGCAACCGTGGATCATACTATGCCTTAGTAGCATCTACACTTCCAGAAATACAAAAGAAGAACATCAGATCATTTGAGGTGCAGTTTTGTCAGTCTCCCAAAGCTGCTTGTCCGTTTACTTTTGGAAGCGAAGAAAAGCACCTATTTCTCTCCCAAGAGACGATGCCTCCAGAAATCAGTGTGTTTTTTGTTTGCTGGCGGCGAACAGCCACGGCTAAAGGGAACATTAGCTGTTTGTGCTCAGCATTTCACCAAAGACAGCTTTGTCAATAAAGGATAGTTAAACACAGGATAAGTGTTTCAGCTGCTTCTCAAACCTGAAGCAGTTGCATCGATCAAGCGCTCAGAGCTACATGCTGTAAGAAACGATATAACAGCAAATAATGTAAGTGAAGCTAACGAGTTACGGGAGGCCAGCAGGACCGCTAACAATAGTTAGCACTAACAACTGGCCTCAAACGCAGGCTTTGTAAAATATCTGAAGATAAAGCCTGATTCGGTCGTGACTGTCCGCGACTCACAAGCTATGTTTCCATCCACTTGTCAATCGAATTATCTGAAGTCCGCCATAAATACTCATGTGAATAAAGCTGGTGAAAATACGTTTCCATCTAACAGCATTAAAGCGAATAAAAAGTAGTGCATAATGACGCCACATGCTGTTATGCGATTAAATTGGTGTAGCCAGTACATTTCTGACATTTTAAGCTGTTTGCATTCATTTTCACACTGAATCGCTGAACCTTCAAGTGAACGAAAGTAGTTTGTTAGCCAATTAATTTAGCTGGTTTGCCAAAATTGATCGCGTTTTCCAACAAATGACGATAATTGCACAAGTTGTAGTAGTGCTTAGGTGCCAGCTATTAGCAGCATAGCAGACCATTATCAGAAGGAAACGACGGCATCAAAACACTGTCAAGATGCAGTAGAAGATTTATTCAGCGAATAACGTTTCCATCAGCATTTATCACTTCAGCCTTTTACCGATCAAGAGATGGAAAAAAAAATCCGATGAGATGGACCATACAAACTATGAGTCGATAGTCTTGAAATCAAGTCTAATTTCACTGTCTCCGTGAGGCTTTATTACTTAATCTGTATAAGAACGTGTGGATGGAGACATGGCTACAGATGCGGAAGCAGTTGCTTCACACACAAGCCGACACAACCAATGGCCTGTTGAATGTGACTTTGGCACTGCGGCTAACGTAGCCAAGTTACTGTTGCTAATGTTTGTGTCCTAAATATGCAAGAGTAATATCGGGAAATTCAACTGAAGGTGTGTGTGAACATAAACCTCATTTGAAGCAAACGTTTTAGACTTGTTTGTAATTTTGATGCTTGGTACAACTGCCTCACCCCCGACAACAGAATTTACTGTCTGTAAAACCTGTATTGCAGGGCAACGTTTGTCTCCAGTTGTTATGACTGCTCGGTTATTAGCTACTGCATGTTAGTTCCCGTGCTGTGCAAATTAAAATGCTCCTGGTAACTTATATGCATTAATTCTGATCGGTATGCTTGTGTTACTTCGGTAAGCATTAATGTGGCAGTTTCATCATAACGTTGCCTGATTGTAGCCACTACAGTTGAAGCTAACCGCTGAGGTGCTGTATGTATCTGCCGAGTTGGGCTGCAAAGGCTGCAGTTAGACTAGACGGAGGTTTTGCAGAGCTTGAGGCGCGTTTTTTGGTGCTTGTGAACCGATCACTTTACTTATCCATGACCGCTGTCTGTCTGATATATCTCCAATATCTGGGCAAGCTCTCTGATGCTACCGGTAAAAGCAATAGGGAAGCGCACAAGCTATAACATAACTATATTTGGGGTCGGTCTGTCCATCCATGCATGTGTCCATCCGTTCGGGCCACAGTGGGGACAATATTTCTCTGAAACTATAATACCGAGATGTGTGAAATTTTGTATGCTTAATAAGCTACTCGTGATCTACGTTTAGTTCGAAAATAGATGTCGAAGCTTATTTTTTTTCTGCGTTACAGCCCTTGATTGTGGCGGGGGATATTGATGACACTCTTGTCTTGTTCAAATAGAGTTTTAACTGTTCTTACCATGTGCTAAATGTCACATTATGGTGTTTTTGTGTCCAACTGGAAGGTTCTTTTTCCCCATGTGAAATGTTAAGGTGAAGACAGTGCCTATTATTTTATGACATGTATATACTTACAGGGTGCACTTCACATGGAATTTATCTTTCAGATGAAAAGACACCGTATATCAGTATCTCAGAGGCTTTTATTAAAACTAATTGAAAGTGACACTATTTCATCAAATTACCCTCATGTGAGAAATACTGAATATGGAGATACAAACAATATTAGAATATTAGAGTTCATCTAGAATTGTAGATTGCAGGGCTCCCAAGTGTTTGGGAGAGAAGCTGCAATGATTTGTGTTCTGTGTAGCAGTCATGTGGTTCTGTACATGTGGCTTCTCCTGCGCTCCACTTACAGCCGGCACCAATTTATGTCTAAAATACATCCATTTCTTACACCGTGCATCAAAGACTACCAGCTCTGACAGGAATAGAGCAGATGAGCTCAAGCCTATTAATAACCCTGCGGCCATCCAGGCCTAATTCCCTTCAGCTATAGCCTGTCACTCTGTGGCCTAGTTTGATGGTGAGATGTCTGTGCTGGGATAAATAGTGCAGCTTTTCCTCTCCCGTATCTCAGACTCTTAAGCCAACATTCAGCACCTCTAACCCAGCCTCTCAGCACTGGTAACCCAACATTCAGCACCCCGAAAACAACCTCTCAGCATCCATAACCCAACATTTATCACCCCTAACCCAACCTCTCAGCACCGTTAACCCAACACTAAGAACCCCTAAACCAACCTCTCAGCATCCATAACCCAACATTTATCACCCCTTACCCAACAACTCGGCACCCATAACCCGACCTCTCAGCACCCATAACCCAACACTTGGAACCCCTAAGCCGACCTCTCAGCATTCATAACCCAACATTCAACACCCCTAAGTCAACCTCTCAGCACCCATAACCCAACATTCAGCACCCCTAACCCAACACTTAGCACCCCTAACCCAACCTCTCAGCACCCATAACCCAACACTTAGCACCCCTAAGCCAACCTGTCAGCATCCATAACCCAACATTCAAAACCCCTAAGTCAACCTCTCAGCACCCATAACCCAACATTCAGCACCCCTAACCCAACCTCTCAGCTCCCATAACCCAACTCTCAGCACCCCTAATCCTACCCCTCAGCATCCAATACCCAACACTCAGCACCCATATCACAACACTCAGCACCCCTAATCCAACCCCTCAGCATCCATAACCCAACATTCAGTACCCCTAAGTCAACCTCTCAGCACCCTTGACCCAACATTTAGCACTCCTAACCCCAACACTCAGCACCCCTAATTCAACCTCTCAGCACTGATAACCCAACACTCAGCACCCCTTAGTCAACCTCTCGGCACCCATAGCCCATGTTACGAGCTCTGTTGTATTTATTTTGCCTTGTTCTTAATTGATTGTTTCCACTTCCGGAGGGGGCGGTGCTTTTTAAGGCCGCCGCTTGCACATGCCAGGGGAGACTAGCTCTTCGACCATTTTGCAAGTAGCGTTTTGGAACTGTGAGTATTTGGATTGCCTTCTGTGTTGGACCGGTTTTGTCTTGACCTACGATTCTTGCCTGGCCCCGTTTTTGGTTCGTTTGGATCCCTGTGATTGACCCTTGGCTTGTCGCTCTGTGACTTTGATTCTTGCTCTTGCCCCTCTATCTGGTTGTTTGGTAATAGATGCCCGGGTTTTCGACTTTTGATTCGCTTGTCTGACTGCCTCGCTCGTCTCGTCCTTTCTGTACGCTGTCCGGTTACTCTGGTTAGCTAGGGTATTCCCAGCTGGGTCTTCCCATCCTTCCATCGGGATACCCCTTTATTGTTTTGATTTGTTATTTTCCCTTTGTTATTTTTGGAGGTGACTCTGGGTGGAAACTTGTTTCCGAAGGGGGTACACTATTCGCTCGCTCAGTCCGCGCTTCTGGACTGAGTGTTCTGGAGTTACGTGTTTAAAAGCCGCCCCGTGCCTGGTAAACCTTCGAAGACTAGCGGTAGGTCTCAGTTAGCTCTGGTTAGGCAGTATAGGGACCGGAGTACTGTGCAGCGTTCAGGTTCTTTAGTATTTGCCGCAGTTTTCTCTCCCCGTGCTTTCTTCCGTTCTCTACTGGTGGCCGCACTACCTAGACAGAGTTGTAACACCCAACATTTAGCACCCCTAATCCAACCTCTCAGCACCCATAATCCAACATTCAGCACCCCTAACCTAACTTCTCAGCACCCATAATCGAACACTCAGCAACCCAAGCCAACCTCTCAGCACCCATAACCCAACCTCTCAACACCCATAACCCAACGCTCAGCACCCATAACCCAACACTCAGCACCCCTAAGTCCACCTCTCAGGACCCATAACCCATCACTCAGCACCCATAACCCAACACTCTGCACCCCTAAGCCAACCTCTCAGCACCCATAATCCAACATTCAGCACCCCTAACCTAACTTCTCAGCACCCATAATCGAACACTCAGCAACCCAAGCCAACCTCTCAGCACCCATAACCCAACCTCTCAACACCCATAACCCAACGCTCAGCACCCATAACCCAACACTCAGCACCCCTAAGTCCACCTCTCAGGACCCATAACCCATCACTCAGCACCCATAACCCAACACTCAGCAACCCAAGCCAACCTCTCAGCACCCATAACCCAACCTCTCAACACCCATAACCAATCACTCAGCACCCATAACCCAACACTCTGCACCCCTAAGCCAACCTCTCAGCACCCATAACCCAACATTGAGCAACCCTATCCCAACCTCTCCGCACCCATAACCCAACATTTAGCTCCCCTTACCCGGCCTCTTAGTACTGGTAACCCAACATTCGGCATCCTTAAACACACCTTGCTATAACCCAAACTCTCAGCACCTTAACCCTAGCTCTCAGCACAAGTAACCCAGCCTCTCAGCTCTGGTAACCCAGCATTCAGATTTGGGGTTCCCTGGCATAATGTAACATGACAAAACATGACTTTACAGAACAGCGTAAAAATACTGTATAAGGTGACAATGCCTAACTTAACATGGTGTCAAAATCAGGCTGTACATACAAAAAACTCACCATTATCCTATGACTTATAAGTGTACCACACATAACATGGTACCTGGAATACTCTCAAGGTCTTGAAATGTCTTTTCTTGAAATCACCTTAAGTTTCTGCCTTTACTGCATGAGTTTTGCCTCAGCTACCTGATCATGTGATGGATTTTATTGATTCACACCCTGACTTGCTGCTCTCTGACCGCGTCATGAGCTCCAGAGCATTTCCCCACATTTTTTCTGATTTTCAGAAAAATTTTCAGAAATGATCAGTCTCAATGTGTAATGATTTTAGGTGGTGTTAAATTTTTTGGTAGTTGGTAACACTGATCTACTATTGGTCGAAAAGTGTTAGGTTGAACTCTCAGGGAGGGCAGTGGGCTCGTCACTGGAGGTTCGAGGTGGAATCATTGGTTGGACCCGGGGCCTGGCGGATGGACTGAGGCAGATTCACCGCTGAATTACTCATTTGTCTCACACTGAATAAAATACTGGTGGCAAGTATCTTTAGAAATCTCACTTTCCTTTTTCTGAAGCCATTTCACAGATTGGAGTTAACTCGGTGATGTTGGTCCTCGTTTGGTTTCAGGGTTGGGCACAAAGGAGGAAGAAAAGTTGCAAAAAAATAGGCGATTGGAAGGTGCCTGCAGCTCTGTTTTTATGTTGCCGCAACAAATGTGCACCGAGGGAAGGCCAAGGCACGTTGTTACCTGGCCCCTCCCCTAGGGGGCCAGGTTAAGCAATGATCGTGTGTGTGTGTGTGTGTGTGTGTGTGTGTGTGGGTGCGTGCGTGTTTCTGTCAGTCTGTCTGTCAGCCCGTGGCTGGGGCCAGGTCTGCTATCTCTGATTGCCTTGTTTTTATATGAAGTCGGACCCGCGAACAGTGAACTTATCCTTGCTTAAGTATACGCATGTCTGGTGGGGTATGAACACATGGTCTGTGTCACACAGTCTGCCGAATGCGCATGATGTGATGTGATGTGGTTTTGTCTGGAGTGAGATTGGCAGAGTGAAATGTCTCGCTTCGGTGCTTCACGGGTGTGTTTGCTGCTGGTGTTTCCCTTGGTGCAGGTCCATATTCCCGATCCACCCGTCGTTCCGGATCGTGGCGCTGGCTGAGCCCCCGGTGGTGGGGAGCAGTGGGCAGCAGTGGCTGGGGACCGAGCTTCTCACCATGTTCCTGTTCCATGCCATCAGGCCGCTGAGCCGCGCCGAGGAGACCGCCATCATACGCGCCATGGTGAGAACTTTCAATCAGCTTGATTTTGCAGAAGCTCTGTCACCAGCACTCTGTACAGAGAACAGGAATCTGTTTAAGATGTCTGACCTGAGTCCCAAAAATGGCAAATGAGCAAAAAAAAAAAAAATGTATTGAAAAGCTGTAAATTGGAAGACAAGCGCTCAAAAACCGTTGAAAAAATAGTCCCCAGTGGGAATATATCTCAGGATGAACAGCACCACAGTGGGGGATACCATTGCTTTGCCGGCGAAGTCAAAGGGAAGTGGATGCAAGTTAGAAGATAATTTGAGGCTAAAGATCAAATGTGGTGAAGCAGTAAAAAAAAAATAAAATTGTTACAAGACGAGCTTTGCTCGTTGGCTTATTAGCTGGTCTTGTTGAATCATGTTGTTTGTAACACTGTCGCTTGCTCTAGCATAGGTTAGTGTATGTAAAGGACATCTAGTGCTTTTTTAATACTGGAAAATTGTACATTAAAGACACAATGAAAGTATTGACTGGTTTCTACAAGACAAAATGCTTTTTAATTTTTTTATGTCATTTGAATGGCAATTTAATTTAAAAGTGCAGCGTGAAAGCATGAAATGTCTGAGGTGAGACTGCTGTATGGGAGTAAAGTCTGTGCGGCAGCTGAGGTGTCTGACACTGTGACTCTGATCCCACTGCAGACTCCAAACGCTCCGGCTGAGGCTGTGGAGCAGCTCCTGCAATTAACTCACAAATTGAGAGAAACCAGAGACCCGACGGTACCCAGCCCTGTCTGTGTGTGTGTGTGTGTGTGTGTGTGTGTGTGTGTGTGTGTGTGTGTGCGTGTGTTTCACAGTGCACGTGTACATGTGTGTTTATGTGTGTGTGCTTGTTTTACAGTGTGTGAATGGATGTGTGTGTGTGTGTGCGTGTGCGTGCGAGTGTGTGTGTGTTTTAAAGCGTGTATTTGTTTTACAATGAGTGTGTGTATTGTAGAGTGTGTGTATGTCTGTGTGTGTTGTACAGTCTGCATGTTTTGTGAGACTGTGTGTGTGCGTGTGCATGCGTGCATGTAGGTGTGTGTGTGGGTGTATGAGAGTGTGTGTGTGTTTGTGTGTTTTACATTGTCTCTGCATTCCCTGTCTCCCCTGCAGGCTCAGTCTCTGGCCTCCTCTCTGTCCACTCGGCAGCTGCTGAGGATCTGCAGGCGTCTGTCGCAGCACCCAGAGGAGAGCGTCTCTCACGCTGTACACAAGGCCTGCCTGTCCAGGTCTATACCGCAGCAGCACAGATTATTACACACCCATACTATACACACATATTATGACACCTCAATACTATACACACATTATTGCACACGCATTACACACCCATACTATACACACACATTATTACACACCCATACCACATACACATTATTACACACCCATACTACACACACATTACATAACAATCCTATAAACACATATTATTAAACACCCATACTACACACAGACATTATTACACACCCATACCACACACACATTATTACACACCCATACTACACACACATTACATACCCATACTATACACACATATTATTAAACACCCATACTACACACACACATTACATACCCATACTATATACACATTATTACACACCAGTACTACTCACACATTATTACACACCCATACTACACACACATTGCACACCACACTATACACACATGATTACACACCTCTACTGCACACACTCTTAATACACACCCCTACCACATGCACACTATGTACATAGTCCAACTATTCACACACTAATACACAACCCTACTACACGCACAGATTTGCACACCTCACAACACACACTCAGAAACCTTAATGCTCGCACACTAACATACTTGCACTCATAAGCACGCTCCGATTCTGACACGCACGCACAAACGCACTCATGCGCTGGCAAACAAACACTCATATCCACACATTCGTATACACTCACCCACTCAAATGCATATGCACTCCTGTTGCATAAACCTCCATGGTCTCTCACACCTTTGCCCTCAGGCAGGAGGTTTAAAGGTTGTCTGAGGCCGGTGTGTGTTAGTGATCTGTGTGAGTGTATGTGTGTATTTGTGTATGTGTTTGCATTACTGACCTGCGTGTGTGGTGTATGTGTGTGTGCATCAGTACATGTGTGCATTACTGACCTGTGTGTGTGGTATATGTGTGTGCATCTGTGCATGAATGCATTACTGACCTGTGTGTGGTGAATGTGTGTGTGCGCATGTGTGCATTACTGACCTGTGTGTGTGATGTATGTGTGTGTGCATCTGTGCATATGTACATTACTGACCTGTGTATGTGGTGTATGTTTGTGTGCATCTGTGCATGTGTGCATTACTGACCTGTGTGTGTGGTGTATGTGTGCATTACTGACCCATGTGTGTGGTGTATGTGTGTGCATCTGTGCATGTGTGCATTACTGACCTGTGTGTGTGGTGTATGTGTGTGCATCTGTGCATGAGTGCATTACTGACCTGTGTGTGTGGTGTATATGTGTGCGCATCTGTGCATGTGTGCATTACTGACCTGCGTGTGTGGTGTATATGTGCATTACTGACTCGTGTGTGTGGTGTTTGCATGTGCATGTGTGCATTACTGACCTGTGTGTGTGGTGTATGTGTGTGCATCTGTGCATTACTGACCTGTGTGTGTGGTATATGTGTGTGTGCATCTGTGCATGTGTGTCTCACTGACCTGTGTGTGGTGAATGTGTGTTTGTTTGCCTTCAGGTTCCTACCCACTCTGGCCCGGGCAGCTCTGCAGAAGAACCTGGCTAACTGCTCCATCCAGGACCCAGTGGAGCCAGCGGATCTACAGGACAGGGATCTGAGCAGTGAGTGAACCTCTCTAACCTTCCTCACACCAAACATGCACACAAACTCATGCACCACAGCCCCCAAGCTTAAATTACTCTTCCTTCCAATAAACAAAAACAGCCAGTCTTCCGGTGGCTTCCTGCTCTGGCCGAAACCTTACACTAGAAAAGTGCACTAAGGGAAGGCAGGCAGTCTAAACACTATAAATTCACTCAGGTGGCGGGGAAGGAAAATGCCAAAGAAACAAGAGCTGAAAATTCAGGGTCATGTCTCTTCCAGAATGCAGCGGGGCTTCTTACAGATCACAAGCCGGTGGAGTCAGTCTGTTATTAACTGCTCGTTAGGGCTGAACGACTTATCGTTTTCTAATCGAAATCGCGATTTGTAACAATGCAATTATGTAATTGCTGAGGCTGTGATTTAAGGCTGACGTTACGCAGCGCTTCTGACTAACCCAGGATCTGTTGCGTTTCCTATTGTACAACTACACGCTGTCTTCCTTGAACAACAGTCATGCTGAGTCAAGCTCACCAATCAGATGCGACATGCCAATCTTTGGGAGGTAAATCCCAATATTTATTCAGGAGTGTGGTATTTCGACGTGAGAGCTGACAAATCAATTTCAAGTATTGATTTTTTCAAAGTTCTCCCCCAAAATTCTGCTCTTGCATTAAAATATCCCCCGCTTGCGCTTAGATCTGCTGCTGCATGAACAGATTTTTTGTGGGCGAAATTCAGCCTTTTCCCGTCGCGCACAAAACTGTTTCTCTGTGCTTGAAACATTTCCACTTGCACTTGGAACATCACTGCTCGCGCCCAGATTTTTTCTCTTCATGCTCATAACTGCCTCTGCGCGCTTGAAACGTTTCTGCTTGCATGGGAGACATTTCTTCACACGCTCGTATTTTTTTTTTTTTTTTTGCGGCACATTCCTGTCAAAAATCGCTGACTAATAAAATGCCAAGTTCCGTGTTGACCAGTGAAATTATCGCTGCCTCGTTGCGGGCCAATTCGTTTAACTTCATGAAGTGCACCGGGGCGCTGTGACCGCTCCCGAAGGCACTGAGTGTATTTGGCCGTACTGCTGTGAATGCGATCGCTTATTAAACTACGTTACTTTTTATCCCCCCGGCATTTAATGCGGGGGGATATAGCGATCAGTGTGTCCGTCCGTCTGTCCGTCCGTCCGTCTGTAATAAAATCGTTTCTGGACCAGAACTCGAAAACTAGACCACTTACCAAATTTGGTATGCAGCTTCTCCTTATGGTCTAGTTGTGCCTTTTGGGGGTTTCGGTCCATCCGTCTGTCCACACAACCTGTAGGTTGCACAACCTACTGCCGAGGGGATCCGCCATTGCCAGATGGCTCTTGTTAAATTATACAGCCATCTAGCTAGCTAGCTAATGTTAGCTATGGAAAATCCTTGTAAATAATCGCAATATTAAAGCAATGTGATATGGTTTTGCCCTAACTTTACCAAGTTAGCTAGCTGTCTCAGGCATGTTTTGCAATCACTGATACAGCTAACAAGCTAGTGAAGTTGGGGCAAAAAGAAATTATTACCCCGCTTAATTATGACGATTGTTTTAAGGAAAAACGTTACATTGATTTCAGATAGATTGTTGACAACATAGATCGTATATATTTTCTTAAATTGTCGCATTTTTTTCTCCCTCTAACTTAAACTGTCGCTGTATTAAGCCATAAAACACTGTCCTACCTAATAAAGTGTCAGACTGTTTACGTAAGGGCAGTATCCTTATTTTCTTTTTTGGAATTCTTTAATTTTGTTATTTTTATCAGTATTACTAATTTTTCATAGCTTTCGTGAGCTATAAAAGTATGGCCTACCTATTTCAATGTCAGAATGTTTACAGAAAGGGAAAGTGCTGTTTTTGTTGTTTGAATTGTTTCATGTTTTATTTAACTTTTACTTGTTTATTTGACTTAACACAATTAAAGATTCTTTTTGAATTACTTTGATTTTTATAAGACAGCCGAGGTTGGTGTTTTTAGTTCTTTAGTTGTAATAACAGTACCCTTGGTCAATGGCTTTAGAGAATGTAGATTATTCTAGGTAATAAATGCATGTTGAAAGCAATTCTTAAGCTGTTAGTTCTCATTCTAGGATTAGAATATATAGGGCCCTATTTTCGTGCGCCTTGGCGCACTGGTCCCATTTTCATCATGAATGAAGGAAGCAGCCCAGACCTTTTTGTTCACGAGAAAAATATTCTCCCAAGAAGACACTGATGTCCTTGTTCGCGAAGTGCAGAATCGCCAACAGCGCATTTATGGCAATAAAATCAAACCACCAAGGGCACATGATGCTGAACTTGCTTGGGAGGAAATAACAGAAGAGGTCAATGATTGCTCTGGTTTGATGAGAGCTGTTGCCCAGTGTCGGGAAAGGTTCTATGATATCAGACGTAGAGCAAGGCATGAACTTTCAATAAACCGTCGTGAGAGTGTGGCGACAGGTGGGGGGCCGTCCTCCAGTCAGTCTCTCACCGGTCCTGAAGATGTGGCTGCATCAACCATACCAACACAATCTGTGGAAGGATTTGGAGGAATAAGGTTGGCATTTCAGGTGAGGAATTAAATGCACCCACATGTATGAACTTCATTAAGTTCAGGGGCCGCGTTAACCAAATATTTTCCGTCATTGACAGATTTTTTTAACAATCCCTCTACTTGGGGATTGGAAACTATGCGTGTGTTTCATGATCGTTTAAATTGATTAAATGAACGCAGTGTCTACGTGTTCGAAAGTCAGACAGGGTTTTAATATAACTCCGTGTCCGACAGTCGGATGGTTTCAATATAACTCCGTGTCCGACAGTCGATTATTGTTTTTAATCTCTTAAAATCTACTGAATCTTTAGATATTAAACGTGAATGTTTTGATCAGAGGGCTCAGTTCTTCAAATGGGTACCGAGAATTTCAATCAATGTTTCTGTGTAAGCTCTGCTCTTCGACATTGGCGCGGGACTTTGTGCATTCATGACGAATTTAGCGTCTTTCGGACAGAGATCCTTATACTCCGTGTCTGAAAGTCATAAAAGTTTTAATTTTTCGAGTTTTCCAGCAATTATTAGGCGTACAAACTTGGCCATGTTTGTGTTCGACCTTCACAAAATGCAAATTGATAGCTATCGACCTTTCTTTCGTTGAAGATAGACATTTTATTTGGTTTCTCTTTTGAAAATTTGTCAGATGGATTGAACAGATTCACGCATTATTTCCACACCAGAGATAAAATAGTGCTTGTAGTCAGTGAGCAAATCAATTCCATGACCACTGACATTGTGAATTAATATCGTATGCACGATCAAGACCGTCCGACGCGAAATACTCCGTGTCCAACAGCCAGCAGAAGGTAAAAGTATTGATATGAGAGCAGATTTATTACGAAATAAAGAATAAAAATATATCACCAAAAAAGCATCATAGCAAAAATAGACCAGCTTAATACATAAACCAGGACTTTGTCGTTTCAGGAATGCGTAGTCGAACGCGCCTCCTCCAACTTTAGTGATGAAAATAGCACTCCGCCTCAGTACGCCGTGCCGTTGACCTGGTCTGAGCAGGCGGGCTCTGGCGGGCGCAAATCGCGGTCATCCATGGCACCAAAATTCCAGTGTGTCAGGGGATTTATGAAAACACACCCACTGCTGCGCCTTTCCTCCCACCTTGTGCGTCACCAAAATACCAAATGCGCCCCGGCGCCCCCAACCAAAATTCCACTGCGCCAGTGACGCTGCGCTTTGCGCACTGCGCCTGTATGGAAATAGGGCCCGTTGTATGTAATGTATTAATGGTGTTATGTAGTAATTTTGTCACATGCTTTATAACTATTGCTGTACATGGTGAATATTGAACTGAAGCTTGATTCCAAGAAATATCTTGAATCAAATCGCAATCGCAATATCTGCCAGAAAAATCGCAATTAGATATATTCCTCAAATCGTTCAGCCCTACTCGTTAGGTTAACGTGCACCTATTAAGTGATTTTTCATTGGTCATTCTTGTATTCTTGAAGTCTGCTAAAAAAAGGTTTAAATGTGTCATTGTTAAAAAAAAAAACACTTGAGTTTTCTCATGCTGGCCATTTCCGCAGTACCTGTCTGTGAAACGCTCCGTCAAGGTCCTGCCCCCGCCCTCCCGAAAACCGCTGTATACTGTGATTGGTGAAATTGATCACTTACTTGTGATTGGTCCAGCATTCGTGTGTGTGTCGGAAATGTCACGCCCCTTACCATAGATGTATTTCTGCTCCAGAGTGTAAATGAGCTTTCGAAACAAATACCGGTGTAGCCTTGTGGGTGTAACCCACTTAATTCAAAAGCGTGCCGAACTATCTGCTTGGCGCAAAAATATAATTGGTGACATCACCTATTGATGAAAAAAATGGCCTACTGGGGCGTTTCGGTCAGCCCTGGAGCAGTGTGTTTTCTGGCAGAGAGCGCTTCTTCTGGAGGTGACTTTGAGTTGTTTTCCAAAACAGACCATTGAAATGCACATAAAAACGATATGATTCACATTGCGACATGAAAATAATGAAAAACCATAATAGGTGCACTTTAACTTCCTGAAGTGCGGAGAAAAGAGGGGACAGAATAACCAGCAGGGGGCGATAAAACCCACTGACACTTCTGCCTCAAAACGGTTATTTATTTATTTATTTTTTTGTAACCGTGCCCGAAGGCATAGGGGTACTGTTTTTTCAGTGGCCTTTTTTTCTCTTTCTGTGTATCTGGCACTAGTTTAGCACAAAAATGGTCTGGCAAAACTACACTAAATTTTCAGGAAATAAGTGCAGTAGCCCATGGATCACCTGACAAATTGGGTCAAAGTGAAAGTGTCTCAAAAACTGAATGTTGTTTTTTCACAATAACTTCCTGAAATCTGCTTTGATCAATATCGATCTAGATTCAAAACCTGCAATTTTTTTTTATTTGGCCGCCAATGATGTGGTTCAGTATAGGTTTTATTAATAACCAGACAATCTGGAGAAAGAAAGAATGGGGAGAGAGAGGTGGAGACATGCGATAAAGGTCAGTAGCTGGATTTGGACCTCTAAGTCACTGATCGTAACGAATCTGTGGACGGTGCTCACAGGCTGCCTGACTGAGCCACCTTATGTTGTGAAATTTAAGGAAAACATACGGAGCAGTTTAATGTAATGTTAACCACAGAGGTTTGACAACACAGGCCTACTTCACATTAAACATAAATCATATGAAATACTGTATGGGGAAGTATAAAATGGACATAACTCTCCTGCTGTTCCCGGCTCCAGGTCGAGTTGAAGACGGAGTGCTGAAGATCGGGAAGGTTTCAGCTCCACTTTACAGTCCCGGGGAGAAAATGAAGGTGCCGGACGTGCTGTTTTATGAGAACACACAGGTATGCTGTCCTGTGCTTCGCTGCCAGGATGTCGGGGCACCTGGGAGACTCGTTAGAGGCTGAGAGGAGACAATCCGAATAATGTGAGACTGTGAAAGTGGGGTTTGACCACTGAACTGTGTTTGTTGCATCAGAATTTTGGTGGAACCCAATACTTTAGAGTCTGATGAGGTCGTAGTTTTTGTACAGTCAGACTTGTACAGCCTGATATTGCAGTTTTTGAAATGCCAGGCATGGAGAGTCTGATGTGGCCCTGTAGCGTTGTGAAATATGACAATTTGTCACACGATTGTCATACTCTTCCAACATCCCAGCTCATGACATACGATATAATATACGATATTATATGTATGATATAAACTTGGGTATATATCACTTTTGCAAAAATTTCATTGGCTGAGAGCATGGGTAAAAAAATCGCTGCACGTCATGGCACACTGTTAATTTTTTGCCAAACTGAATTTAGTGAAATGTTGGTTAAATCAGTATGGCTTGGCAGTTTAGCGAACTAGCTAAGTGTTTCTCTCATAGCGAATTTAACATTACTCATCTTGCTAGCATGCATGCAGTGCCTCTCCATAACCATTATGTAACATTAGTTTGTTAGGTAGCGAGGTAATGTTAGCTAGCTACTCAGTTGTTTGTGAATTTGGAAACCGTTGCAAGGTCAAACGCGAATGTCTTTCACTCTCTGACTGACTGAGTACTAGCAGAGTGATGGAGTTGGCTCAGTGCTAACATACTGTATGATAGGATTTACCATTATGACTCTAAAAGAAATTACGTTTGTTTTCAATTAAATTACGCAATTTAGTTATGTGATTAACAGAATCTTATTCTCACTAAAAGCTTGCTAAAGCTTGAAACAAACCCAAACTTTACTCAACGCATTTCATAACTTTCATATGACATGACCACTCACGTGAGATCCTCTGTTGGTCTTACTGGGGGTTTAGGTCTAGCTCAGCCCTCAGTAATTTCCCTCTTGAATTTGGCAAATCTGAATAGTGGGGGTTATTCTTCCAGTAAAGAACCTGCTTTGCATGAGCCATTTTTTAGATGCTAATGCAATGTGCCCACCTGAGGTCTGTCGCCAGTGCAATAGTCCTGCCTCCTGTCTGGGCCTGACATTGCAGCCACTACGTTGTTTCTCTGTTTTTTAAACCCTGAGTCGTGTCGCGCCGCATGCTCTTCAGACATATGAAGACCTCAAGGGCACAGAACATGACCTAGATATGTCATTATTACACCCCCCCATGACTTTGCTAGAGTCAGGGGATGTTGGGGGCGGTGTTGCTCGGGACGCAGAATTGGAGCGCGGCCTCGTTAGGAGGGCAGCCCATTTCTGCTCGCGGCTCATTTCCCCAGCACCCTTTGCACTCCTCAGAATCACTGAACGATCCGGAAAACGCCTGCACTCCCATAGACTGTTGCATTATTTAATTGAAATGAATTTTAATGTTGAAAAATATGTGTTTGGTTACTGTGTGAATGTCGACGGCTGCCTTAGCCAGATATCTGCTGATTTGCATACATTAGTTAATTGGAGTATTTTAATCAGAGATGAACAGTAATATGTCATGGAAGGTATAAAAGAGGATGTGGATTTTTTGCTGGTGAAATATAAGCCCAATGCAACACAGTCGTATATCATTTACTTGAATGATTCCAAACCTGAAAGGTTATATTAATGTGGATGTTGGTGTCCTGCATAAATCTCAGCTAAGTGCTGTAATGGGGCTCAATGCCAAAAAGTGAATGAGAAAGTTGGGAGCCCACAAAGAAATCTGTCAGGACATGCAAAGAATTTTAGAAATTCATAAGAAATTGTATGATACAGTCGGCTCCAAAATTACTGACACCCCTGACAGGCAATGCAAAAAATATATACAAACAATATGATTATAGATGAATGGAATATACCAACATGTGTGAAATTCTTTACTTTATTAATGTTTACATGGAAACAACTAAAATCATAACAATCATTTAATACAAAATAAATTCAATCTTAATCAAGGTTTCATAATTATTGGCACCCTTCATTGAGCACTTGGTGCAACCACCTCTGGCAAGGATATAAGCGTGGAGTCTTTTCCTGTAATTTTGGACTAGGTTAAGGCACACATTTGAGGGGATTTTGGACCAAAACTCTGAGCAGATCCTTTCAAAATCCTTCACATTCTTGGGTTTGCATTTATCAACTGCCCTCTTCAACTCAGCCCACAGGCTTTCAATTGGATTGAGATCTGACAACTGAGATGGCCATTGGGTGCTTCTCCTTCTATGCATCTCTTTTTGACGCCAGACATGCCGATGCTGTATCTAACAAAAACGTGCAATTACGGTCTCATCTGGTGAAAGAATCTTTTTTCGGTCATAATTTAAATGAGGTTTGGTAAACTCTAAGTGCTTGCCTCTGTGTCTTCTGGTGAGAAAAGGCTTTCTTCTGGCAACCCTTCCAAAGAGCCTGTGTTTGTGGAGGTGGCACCTCATGGTGCTTTTTGAAACCTGGTGCTACCAAAATGCCACCAAGGCCTGCAATTCCTTCATAGCAATTCTTGGGGATTTTGTTGCTTCTCTCACCATCCTCCTCAGTATCCTGGACAGCAAAATGTAATTGCGTCCTCTACCCTTCAGGTTTTCAACAGTTCCATATCTTTTGAATTTATAAATAATTGCCCTGACTGTGCTCAGTCAGATTAGTTGAGGTTATATTCCACCAGAATCCATATATTCCAGTATAAACCAAACTTGCCCGCAATTTTACTGAGGCCACACTAGGAATCTAGTCCAGAATAATAGGTCGGGTGGATGTTGGAGATTTAGCCATTGTGTTTCTGTGCAGCTGCCTGTATTAAAATGGCCTCCTAAAAGCTGGACTTGCCCTGAGTATGGTCATTGCTGAATCTCGATATTAAGGGTCTGTATCAGAGTGCTGTTTGAATGAACCACATTGTTGTGTTACTGTGCCGCAGTGCTGCTATTGATTTTATTACAGTGACTGTGTCTCTCTCCTGCAGCACATGATCATAATGGAAGACATTCTGAAGGACTTCTTGCTGGGGGAGCATCTACTGCTGGTGGGAAACCAGGTGAGAGAGCGCGGAAGTGGAGAGGCAGAGGCTGGCTGAATGACTGACATACAGACAAACAGAGACATAACAGACTCACAGAGAGGTGAACAGACTTGGAGAGAGAAAGACTGACAGCCACATTGACGCATCGACAGACAGATATTCAGTCGCTCAACCTGTTAAGAACAATTATAACAATTCAGTAGAGACTTCCAGTATTGGAGGAATGTCTTCCAAACAGCATTTAAAGGTATTTTAGTCCTGAAAAGTTCTCAGTGGCTAACTCGAGAGTTGCACATATGGCTTAGAGGCATTATGGGATGGCTGGACAGTTTGGGTCCTCCAGCTTAATATGAATTTATGCTCTGGTTTTGTTCAGACATGTATTTGGAAGGGTATGGTTGACACGCCAATAAGCTTGTCCCTGATTGGTTATTCCCTCAGGGTGTTGGGAAGAACAAGATTGCTGATAGGCTCCTGCATCTCCTCAACAGGCCTAGAGAATATCTTCAGCTGCATCGGTGAGAAACCTTGGCATCCCTCACCCACATCCCCCCCTTCACATATTTACTTCTGTTGAGCCGACAACTGTAAAATGTATTAAACCAATAACCTTCCTAAATTTATATTACAGGCATTGCGTAGTTTGTCAAGTGTAAAATTCCCTTAGCCCTTTCTCTTTGGAGATCCATTTTAGTGGGTCCAAAAATAGAACTCCTTTTTTATTAATATTATGGTTACGGAAAGGTCCAACAATTTTGAAAAGCATAGCCATCCAAGTTCTCAAACATGTTCTATTTCATCCCTGCTGACCGCCAGAGGGCGGTGCTTAAAGCACTGAATATTCCCCTTCGCGCATGCGTAGTGCGAGTATGTATACCAACAATGTCACCTGTGACCTGCAGGTGACCCAAAGAAGATTATATCTTCCGGTGTCACCTGAGGATCGTTTCTTATTTTCTTCTCGCGCGTAGTTTGCTTGCTTGGAAAGCAATGAGTCTATTGCTTTACTACTAAATTCCGTTGCTAGTAGTTCCGCGACCATTGTCGGTCGGAGCAGCGATTGTTCGCCCTCCAGGAACTGCGACGGCGATCTTTCTCTGGTTGAGAGAGACTTTACGTTACTTTGCTGCGTTTGTTAATTACTTATCGGTGACGGTTGCGTTCGCGCATCCTTATCCCGACGTTTTAATGTTGTCTGTCGAGCTGACTTTGTTTGCTGGCTGGCGGGTTGCGTCAGCGTTTCCCGGTGTCCAGCGTGGATAATTATTAGCGGTAGCGCTTGCATAGCTACACCTTCAAGTGAGTTGCATTAGCCTCTGTTGGGACAGGCTGCGTAGGCGCTGCCTCCCCCCAGCATATGGTCTGTTTTTGTGTTTGTGCTGTGTCCCGACGCTTAATTTAGTCGGTCGAGCTGACATCGTTTGCTGGCTGGCGGGTTGCGTCAGCGTTTCCCGGTGTCCAGCGGATAATTATTAGCGGTAGCGCTTGCATAGCTACACCTTCAGGTGAGTTTGCATTAGCCTCTGCTGGTTCAGGCTGCGTGGGCGCTGCTTCCCCCCAGCATATGGTTTGTTTATATGTTTGTGCTGCGCCCCGACATTTAATTTAGTCGGTCGAGCTGACTTTGTTTGCTGGCTGGCGGGTTGCGTGAGCGTTTCCCGGTGTCCAGCGTGAATAATTATTAGCAGTAACGCTTGCATGGCTACACCTTCAGGTGAGTTTGCATTAGCCTCTGCTGGTTCAGGCTGCGTGGGCGCTGCCTCCCCCCAGCATATGGTCTGTTTTTGTGTTTGTGCTGTGTGCCGACGTTTAATTTAGTCGGTCAAGCTGACTTTGTTGCTGGCTGGCGGGTTGCGTGAGCGTTTCCCGGTGTCCAGTGTGAATAATTATTATCAGTAACGCTTGCATAGCTACACCTGCTGGTGAGTTTGCATTAACGTCTGTTGGTACAGGCTGCGTGCGCGCTGCTTCCCCCCAGCATATGATTTGTTAATATGTTTGTGCTGCGCCCCGACGTTTAATTTAGTCGGTCGAGCTGACTTTGTTGCTGGCTGGCGGGTTGCGTGAGCGTTTCCCGGTGTCCAGCGTGACTAATTATTAGCGGTAACGCTTGCATAGCTACACCTGCTGGTGAGTTTGCATTAACCTCTGTTGGTACAGGCTGCGTGCACGCTGCTTCCCCCCAGCATATGGTCTGTTTTTGTGTTTGTGCTGTGTCCCGACGTTTAATTAGTCGGTCAAGCTGACTTTGTTTGCTGGCTGGCGGGTTGCGTAAGCGTTTTCCCGGTGTCCAGCGTGAGTAATTATTAGCGGTAACGCTTGCATAGCTACACCTGCTGGTGAGTTTGCATTAACCTCTGTTGGTAGAGGCTGCGCGCGCGCTGCCTCCTCCCAGCATATGGTTTGTGTTTTGCTTTGTGCTGTGTCCCGATTTGGATTTGTTACTGAGCCCCTGCTGGTATAGGCAGCGTACGCGCTCCCTCCCTCCAGCTTACGGCGTCCATACTCGGTTTGTCCATAGCGTTCGCGCTCAGGTTATCCGAGGAGTATTCCAGGTTACCCGAGGAGTATTCATTAAATACCAGCTGGGTTCCTTACTCGGTATAGGCAGCGTACGCGCTCCCTCCCTCCGGCTTACGGTGTCCATACTCTGTTTGTCCTTAGCGTTCGCGCTCAGGTTACCCGAGGAGTATTCATTAAATACCAGCTGGGTTCCTTACTCGGTATAGGCAGCGTACGCGCTCCCTCCCTCCGGCTTACGGTGTCCATACTCGGTTTGTCCTTAGCGTTCGCGCTCAGGTTATCCGAGAAATATTCATTAAATACCAGCTGGGTTCCTTACTCGGTATAGGCAGCGTACGCGCTCCCTCCCTCCAGTGCAAGCCCCTGTAGCATACTAGCGGGAGCGTCTGGGCTTATTTGGACAGGTGAGTGTCGTGTAAGCCTCCAGCGCCACCACAATGGATGACTCCCATTTCTGTACGTCATGTGAGGCTCCTCTACAGCCAGAGGACGGCCATGACCTATGCCCCGCATGCCTCGGTCCTGAGCACCTGCGGGAGGCGCCGTCAGACAACCCCTGCATGAACTGCAGTTACTTGCCTTGGGCGGTGAGGGCTGCCAGTCGGGCGCAGGTGGAACATCAAGGGGATGAAAGTGACCTCCCCCCATCAGGCCAGTCTCCCCCGGCCTGTTAGAGACGCTCTAAGCGGCGGGCTGCGGCTACAGCAGTCGCACCCTCCAGGAAGAGGGCGAAATCTGCTCAGAAAGAAACAAAAGAAAGCAGGCTCTCATCTAAAGTCGATCAGCTGTCTGCTGAGCTGGCCCAGGTCAGGCCCATGCTCAGAGACTGCCAGCCTGATGCCCCATTGCAAGGTGATTTGACACCCTCTCCTCCAATGCCAGTGCTGGTACCTGAGGAGGATACATTTTCCCTGGCAGCTTCGGCTACCTACTTCCATGGTTATGGGAGAGATTCGTAAAATGGGGGTTCCCAGGCATCTGAGCGGGGCGCCCACTCCTCGGCTCCGAGTTCAGTGGCTCAGTTGGGGGATGGCTCCATGCGGGCAATCATGCGCATGGCTTTAGATCGACTGCACATGCATGTACCACAGCAGGCAGAAGCTGCACCTGCTAGTGCCCTCTTCAGGCGCAGGCCAGCCCCCACTACCTTCGTTATTCCCCACTCTAAGGACTATCTGAAGGAGCTGCAGGCCTGTTGGAGACCTTCTCACAAGGCCTTATGATGCTGGAGCACGTGCTTGCCGCATGGGGAGCTCTTTGTCGAATCTCACGTTGGCGCTCTCAGCTTCACTTCAGGAGGGCAACGTGGCTGCTGATTCTGTCACTTTTTGTGATGCCTCACTGGAGGCATTCGGCCTTCTGTCCAGGGAACTTGGACGGATGATGTCCATCCTGGTTCAGGCTCGTCGCCAGGTTTGGCTATCTCAGTCAAACTTGACAGAGGCATCCAGGAGACTCCTTCGCAGTCTCCCCATGGAACCAGGAGAGATATTTGGTCCTGCAGCCCAGGAAGCACTGGAAAGGACCATCCAGGCTGTGCAAACCAGGCAGCGGCTTGCGGGCCTTAGGCGGATGCCTCTTCTTGATAGGCCTCCTGCCAGCAGAACGAGGGGTTCCTCGGCTGCTTCTCACACCCGCTTACCACGGCCGACCCACTCCACTGGCCGTCGTGTTGCCCAGCGTCCCATGCGGAGACCAGCTTGGGACTTTCGTGGCCCTGCCCGCCTGTCCACCCCCCCTCCACCCCCCCCCCCTTAGGGGCCGGGGGGCCAGACATTGAGGCCGTGGGGCCGGCGGTCGGATATTTTTCACATCAGCTCCAACAGTGGGCTGCTCATACTTCAGACCCGTGGGTGGTTGCCACCTTGACCCACGGGTACAAGCTTCAATTCCGCCGCCGGCCCCTCACTTCTGGCCGGGTCAAAATGGCCTCTATCAGCGACCCGGCAAAGGCTCGCGTGTTGGGCCAGGAGTTATCCACCCTCCTGGCCAAAGGCGCCATCGAGCCCGTGGACCCTCTGTCGCGTCCCCGGGGGTACTATTCAACATACTTCCTAGTGACGAAACAGACTGGCGGATTTCGCCCAATCTTGGACCTCAGAGGGCTGAACATATTTATGAAGGTCATCCCTTTCCACATGTTGACCACTGCAGATGTCCTGCAAACTGTGGCACAGGGAGAATGGTTTACGTCCATTGACCTCAAGGACGCTTACTTCCGTGTCCCCATCACTCAAAAACATCGGCGGTTTCTCCGCTTTGCCTACCGAGACCGCCACTGGCAGTTCAGGTTGCTACCCTTTGGGCTCTCCCTCTCTCCAAGGGTCTTCACGAGGTGTGTTGCCGCAGCCCTTGCGCCTCTACAGTCTCAAGGCTTGAAAATTCTCCCATACCTGGATGACTGGCTGGTCTGTCCACCATCCCATGCTCAGGTGTCCAGTGATACAGCATGTCTCCTGTCCCACGTGGCCTGCCTCGGACTCGAGGTGAATATGGGAAAGAGTTGCCTGGTGCCATCTCAGGCTACAACTTTCATTGGGATTGCATTGGACAGTGTAGCCATGATAGCCAGACCGCCCCCCGCTGTGTGGGCGACATCCTTCACCTTCTTGCCCTGTTCCAAGAGGGCCATTGGCTGACCTTCCTTGCATTTCCTTGCCTCGTGGGCGAACTAACGTCCATTTCAGCTGTGGTTCCGCTGAGCTTGCTGGCACTACGCCCCCTGCTGAGGTGGCTGAACAGCTTCCACTTGGATGCCAAGCGACACTGGCACAGGAAGCTCAGGGTGTCACAAAGGTGTCTCCTTGCCTTGGCTCACCCGGCACTCAGGCACTTTCTGCCACACCTGAGGGGCAAGCATGTCCTCGTAAGGTCAGACACATCAACCGTATATCATATAAATCATCAGGGCAGGACCAAGTCTGCGCGGTCGCTGCGACCGACAGAAGAGCTCCTCATGTGGGCGGCCCCCCCGTCTGATCAGCCTTCGGGCAATGTATCTATCGGGAGAGCGGAGCAACCTGACAGACTCCCTCTCCCGTCAAAAACTCCGTCAGGAGTGTGGCGCCTCCACCCGGAAATGGTCAGCACTATTTGGAGCCTCTTCGGCAGAGTGGACGTGGACCTCTTCGCTTCAGAAGTCTCTACCCACTGTCCTCTGTGGTTCTCCTTAGCCGAGACAACCAGTCCCTCGGGCCAGGACTCATTGGCCCACCCTTGGCCGGACGGCCTCCTGTATGCCTTACCCCCGCTTCCTCTGATTCGGTCGGTACTTCAGAGGATCCTTCAGGGGGGTCGCAGTGTCCTCCTTGTGGCTCCCTTCTGGCCAGGGAGGAGCTGGTTCCCACTGCTGCACGGACTCTGTCGCGGTGTACCGTGGCGCCTTCCCGACAGGAGGGATCTCCTGTCCCAGCTGGCGGGGCGGATCTGGCACCCCAATCCACGATGCCTCCAACTGTCTGTTTGGCTGCTGGAGGGCCCGAGTTGCTGTTTAGCTCCTGTGCGGACCCTGTCGAATACACCATATTGAATGCTAGAGCGCCGTCCACTCGTCTTCAATATGAGAATAGATGGAAACTGTTTTCCGACTGGTGTACAAGTCGGGATGAGGACCCTGTGCGCTGCTCTGTGCCAACTATTTTTGACCTCTTCAGTCTCTTCTGGATGAAGGTCGGTCTCATTCGACGTTGAAAGTGTACGTAGCGGCAATATCTTGTGGTCATGTGAGGATTGACAATGGCACTGTGGGGAGCCATAGTTTGGTGTTCCTCTTCTTGAAGGGGGCTCAGAGATTACATCCTCTGAGTGCCCCAAGAGCTCCAGCATGGGATCTCCCCTGGTACTGGATGCACTAAGCCGGCCCCCATTTGAACCCTTGACACAAGCGGAGCTGAAGTGGTGTCTTGTAAGACTGCGTTCCTTCTGGCCATTTGCTCTGCAAAGCGTGTCAGCGAGCTGCATGCCCTGTCTGTCAGTGACTCGTGTTGAGGTGGAACTCTGATGGCTCAGGGGTCACTCTGTGGCCGAACACAGCGTTTCTCCCTAAAGTGTTGGCTCACGCTCACCGCAACCAGCCTATTCGGCTGGCTCGGTTTGACCCTTCTCCAAGGGAGAGTGGGGATGAGCCTGAACTGTTATGTCCAGTGCGGGCTCTGAAGGCCTACACTGCAGCTACTGTATGCATTCGAAGGTCTGAACAACTTTTTCTCTGCTACGGTGGCCCTAACAGGAGTTGCGCCATCTCCAAGCAGCGTGTGTCCCACTGGATTATTAATGTCATCACCCATGCCTATCGGACGAGTAACCGTCCCCTTCCACCTGGCGTGAGGTGCCACTCTACCAGGAGTGTTGCTACTTCATGGGCTGCCCTGAGGGGAGTGTCCTTGGAGGACATTTGTGCCGCAGCTTCATGGTTGTCACCGGACACGTTCTCCAGGTTCTACAGGGTGAACGTCGCCACACCCCACCCCTTAGCCGTGGTTCTGCGGCCGGGGTCTTCTGACTTTTTGCACACTGAAGGTCCGTGATTCGGATTCTTCGTGACCTTGTTGGTATAAGTCATTCAGTGCTTTAAGCACCGCCCTCTGGCGGTCAGCAGGGATGAAATAGAACGAAAGTTACGAATGTAACTACGGTTCTATGAATCCCGAATGACCGCCAGAGCTCTCTGTCACTCAGAATCCTCGTGTGCTCGCGAGAAGATTCTGTAAGAAACGATCCTCAGGTGACACCGGAAGATATAATCTTCTTTGGGTCACCTGCAGGTCACAGGTGACATTGTTGGTATACATACTCGCACTACGCATGCGCGAAGGGGAATATTCAGTGCTTTAAGCACCGCCCTCTGGCGGTCATTCGGGATTCATAGAACCGTAGTTACATTCGTAACTTTCGTTTACTTGTGTCTACCTTAAACCTAACTCAGTCTTCTGTCTAATTGTTTGCAACTTACAAAGAGGTTTACTCCCAATTTTAGCATCTTTGCACTGGCTGCCAAGTTATTTTAGAATTGATTTTCACATTTTATTGATTACCACTGAAGAACCTCATGGCCTTGCCCCAGAATATATCATTGACCTTTTAATTTCTTATACACTTAATAGATTGCTCTGGTCCTCAAAGCAAGCATGACTGGCTGTCCCAGGGGGTGATCTAGCTTTTTCAGTTTAAGCTCTAAGACTCTGGAATGGCCTCCCAATGTATATCAGGAATGCGGAGTCTTTATCTTCTTTTAAATCTTTCAAAGACTTACTTTTATTGACTTGCTTTCAGTAACTAAATTCTGTTACAGAATTATTGTGCATCTGGTTTTATTTTGTGCAAGTTTGTGTTCATCGTCCTTAGTCTTATGTTGATGTTTAATTCTCAAACGTTTTACCCCATGTGCCACGTTTTTCATCAATATTTTCAATTTTACGTCTCCTTACCTGTTTGTGCTGTAGTGCTTGAAAGGCATTATGTAAATAAAAATGATTATTAGTTACATAGTATTAGTATTAATATTATTATCATTATTATAGGGACAGGGTTAATCAGGAATTGAGAGGTTTTTGGTTTGTGATGGTAAAAAGGAGGTTTGCCTCTTTCTTTTAGTGTGGTTTGTTTTTCATCCTGACGAGAGAGCTGAGTTTGAGACCGATCGTTGAGAGCTAATGCTCTGGTTCCTGTGTTGTGATTGTGTCATTGTAAGTGCATTATCGCCATCAAGGAACCACAAAATTTTTTTCTTTTAGAGAAAAGTGGTCCGTGTTTTTTGTCCCCCGCGCATACGGTGAATAGATGTGAAATGGAATCCCTAATTGAACGTGATGTAAAAATAAGGCTTTTATTTTAATACCCGTTGGACGACAGGAGCTGAGGCGTGCGCAATTATGGCAGGCTGTTCCTCATTCAGGGCTGCAAATGGCTGCCCTCACTGGAGGAGAGTGCCTCACGGGCCATTATTAGGGTACTTCAAAGAGAGCCACGTCTATTAAAAGGTATGATAAAAATCCCGGTCTCGCTGCTACATACAGATTCCTGTATTAAAAACAGCAACAGTCCTCTATCCAAAGCTACAGGCAGCTATTTCAGTCTGGGGTAAATTAGGGCCCCTGTGCAGCGCCCAGTGGGAGTCAGGATTTCTTCAGATGAGCTAGTTTTGAAGGACTGTTGAAGGCCGTCTATTCAGACCCACAGCCCAATAGACCGAAATGCCAGAAATTGGTTTATCTCTGTGGAATAATGTAACGCTAGAGTGTGGGAAATGGATAAGATGCAGACTGTTTTCTTCAAATTATATCTTTCCCCCTTTTATTCCGTTTTCTTCGCTCCTCGAACACTGCCAAACTTGTTTAGCTTCCCGCAAAGCAACCTGCTCCCATCGACTCAGGCGGAATATGCCGTTGTGCTTGTGGCTGGGATTTGAATAGCCAGGAATGCTGGGATTTGAACGCCTCAATGTCTTAGCTGTGAGCCACCCATAGGCGCTGCGGTCCGTTTTTAATGGAGATTTGTAGCACCGTCTATTTAGGAATGAGGTCAGAGTGAGGCTTCAAAAGTTATATTACAGAGAGAGCCTTTATTAGAGGTTATGTGGCTTATGGAGTATATCCATCTAAGTGCAACAAAGTCCTTTTGCATGATGCAATCAGATTCATTTGGTTTTTATTCCTTTTTTGTATCAAACGGTTTTTGTGATGGTGTACTTGGGGAATGGATTGCTGAAGAGGGTCATATCTAAATAGAAATGAAAGCCCAGCATTTGGTATTGTTGGGGCCGCGCATGTTTGTTGTCATTTTGAAAAGTATCAGTGTTTGAATCTACTGGTATTGACAAAATCAGTAGGCGTGCAGGTGTTCCAGATAAAGAGGAGATCGTCCTGTAAATCTCCTACTCACAGATTAAAGTTGTTTTGAAGTTGACACGGGTGAAAGTCATTTGAAGGTCGCGTCCTGTGTGGAAGTCCTTCGCATTTTATTTGAAATCCATTTGCAAGTCGTCTTGTGTGCGAAAGTCACTCGGCAGCTATGTCCTATGTGAAAGTGGGTTGCTTGTGAGTTCGTCTTGCTTGTGATAGTCATTTGGAGGTCGTGTGTGAAAGTCATTTTGAGGTCATGTGTGAAAGTCTTTCAGAGGTTGATAATGTTAATGAGTTTTTCCAGAGCCCATGGAGGCGTTTGAGTGAGGCGGTTATGAACACCTGTGGGATGTCACTGCCGTATAATGGTCTTCCTCAAAACCAGGACGAACGCAGCCCTGATGCCACAAGGAGGAAACTGGAGCATCTTTATTTAAAATGTCTCTGGGGGGTATGGAGGGTTGGGGCTGGGAGATCAGCGCTTTAATACCACAAGCAGGAAATGCGGAGGGGAATGAAGTCTTGACTGAAGCCCCATTCATATCAAGGATTTTAACTATTAGCATATTGTTGTAAGAATTTAGAAGTTCTACTATATCTGCCTTAAGTGAGTGTTGAAAGTCCTCACTATAACTGTAAACACTGTAATGAACTGTATTGTTGGGGTCTTTTTGATAGCTATTATTCCATGCTTCACGAACAGTAGAAACTCTGAGCACCCAACAATATCCAATTCATTCAAATTTACATTCTTTGTCCCTCAAAATGGCTTATGGCAGTGTCGAGGCAATTTACAGAATGTTGTCATTCATCAGCACGGTTGTTTACTGTGTTAGCGTTATCATAATCATCGTAGTTATTGCTCTTTTTGTTGTCAGGTGTTGAGTAACAAACTCTTACTGATGCTGGAGTTTCCTGCTGAAATGCTTATCAACCTAAATGGTTTTCTGCCAATGTTGCTTATAGAGTGTTTCTCTCAGGTTTTTCTGTGTTGTTTGTTTGTGTTTTTGTGTTGTTTCACTGTATTGTGGAAACTAACAACCCAAATGTATAATTCCGCGAAGTCTAAGCAACGTGGGCTATGTGTATGGAGTATGTCTACATGACTGCATGTTGGTGTGTATGCCTGTGTGTTCAGTGTATGGCTGCGTGTTTAATGTACGGCCGAGTGTTTAGCGTATGGCTGCGTGTTTTTGCATGTGTGAGTGCATGTGGGTGTGGCTGGCTGTGTGTTTAGTGTATGGCTGCATGTTTTTGCATGTGCGACTGCATGTTGCTGTGTATGGCTGTGTGTTTTTGCACGTGTGACTGTGTGTTTTTCTGTATGGCTGCGTGTTTTCGCATGTGTGACAGCATGTTGGTGTGTATGGCTGCGTGTGTATGTGTATGACTGTGTTTTTGCATTTGTGACTGCATAATGGTGCTTATGTGTATGGCAGTGTGTTTTTGCATGTGTGACTGCATGTTGGTGTGTATGGCTGCCTGTGTTTGCTTGTATGACTGCATGTGAGTGTGTACGGCTGCATGTTTTTATGTATGGCTGTGTGTTTTTGCACGTATGACTGCATGTTGGTGTGTATGGCTGTATCTTTAGTGTATGGCTGTGTGTTTTTGCTTGTGCGACTGCACATTCATGTGTATGCCTGCGTGTTATTGTGTGTAGTACTGCATGTTTTTTTCTGTAGCTGCGTGTTTATGAACATGCATGTGTAATGTGTCTTTCAGGGACACCACAGTTCAGAGCCTCACTCTGCAGCCCTCAGTTCAAGACGGCATCATCGTGTACGAGGATTCTCCGCTGGTCAGTACAACCTCTCAGCTCCCCTGGCCTACATTATTGCACATGCACACACACTGACACACACACACATCGACATGTACAGTCTCCTGTTGCCTAGTTCCTCCCTAAAGAAACCAAAAAATGCGAGGAATTAAGGAATTTAATACACTGCCTGGTCAGAAAAATGTCGCTCTCCTAAATATTTTGTTGGGCGGCTTTTAGCTTTGATTACAATATGTATTCGTCGTGGCATTGTTTACACAACTTTTTAAATGTCAGCATTTATTTCCATCCAGAGTTCCATTTATTTTTGGCCAAGATCTTGTTTTGAAGACGGGGGAGTAGATCCACTCTATGGTCTTCTATGGTACATCAGTGGGGGTAATATTGCGTTGGGCAGGTCTTAACCCAGTTGCTGCAGAATCCATAGCTGTTCTCTTTGCTTGATGCTAGCCAATAATTTGACCCTTCTGGAACACAGTAACATTTTTTTTTGAATGTCCACAGAACACATCGTCCAGCATGGTTGTTTCAGAAATGAGAAGTGACACTCTGTAAATTGGTTTAAAAAATTGTTCCCAGCGGGAAAATAAACACGACTGAAATAACTTACCAGTCTTTCACTGTTAAATATTTGGTGAAAATTTGCAGCAAATGGATAATTTTTCTTTGGCCAGACCGTGCATGTGCGTGTGACAGTGCATTCCATATGAAGTCAACAGAGGTCCCCAGGTCACCAACTCCGATTTGGCTCTGATTTATTTTGGGAGTGCCTCTATATTCATAATGAACACATGCAAAATTTTAGGCTCCTACTCCAAGGGGTTTCTGAGATATGGTCCCCCAAAAATCAGGGGCCATGCCCCAAGCTAATTGCGAACGTTAATGAAGGATTTTGGAAGCCAATATCTTTGGACCCAATCATAGGAATGGGCTGAAAATTGCAATCCAGAGTATTTTGGGTGCAGGCTTTGAGAATCTCTTGTCAAAATGTATCTATCGCCTTACATTTTCAAGATATTGGCCTCTTAAAATGAAATTTTTTATGGGTGGAAATCAAAAATTCAGTTTTCAAGGGCCCCCCATAAGGCCAGGATCCCTTACAGAGGCTAAATTGTGCTGGATTCCTTCTATGTAAGGACAGAGCTGTCTGTACAAGGAAGATTGACTGCATCCAAGGTATAATAGTGGTGTTAGGAGACTCTGAAATGGGTCCTAGCTGAAAAAGTCACTTTTTTGCCAGTTTTGGATTGGCAAGTTTACCATGTGGGCAGTTACCCACGGTAACGAAACATGTTCTACATGAATGTGTATATCTTGGCTTCATTTGTTTGAAATTACGACTTGTTTTCTCATTTCCTTCACTATTTATTCATGTTATGAAATAAAGGCATTTTGGGGTAAGAACGCCCATTATTATCCCATTTGTTCAGCAACTAGAAGTTTTGTAGCAGCCTAAAATTTTACATGTTCATTATGAATATAGAGGTACTCCCAAAATAAGTTTGAGCCAAATCTGAGTGGGTGACCATGGAAGATTCTTGTAGTTTGGTTGAGTTCATATGGAATGACCCATGTACTACTGTCTTTTTCCCACAGAAAGTCATATTCATCCATCCACCAGCCCCTGCATCCCAGCTTTTCGCAAGACGTTTGTTTTGAGCACTCGGCCCAAAAGCCAGATTTCATACATATTTAATGGTGTAGAAAAACGGGTCATGTTGACTGACTGCTTGTGGCCCAGAAATAGTTTCCCCAACAGAGCATATATAACTAGACTTTTATGGCCTCATGGCCCTGAACGGCATATTTAAATATTTATTTATTTACTTGGACTTCCAGTTTATTACCCCAGACTGTTATGCACCTGAACAATTCATTAATTTACACTGAGGATTCCTCTGTTCTGCTAGCCTTTGTTCTGCCTTACCTATTTTACTGGGTCCGCCTGTTGCGGATGAGCTGCCCCTCGGTCAGTAAGGTCCTCCTGTGATTTATTCCTGCTTTTTTCTAACCAACATTTGAGTTGTTTCTGTCCCCTGTGGTTGGGTGGTGAATATGAGTGGTAATTCCAGTGACCCTTTCCAACTCTTCGCTGTTTCTTTGTCTTCATGACAAGGAAGATTAGCATGAGGATGTATCTGAGTATAATGAAGCTTTTTGATGGGTTTTCAAGAGGTGGGAGTGGATTCGATTTTAACCCTTGGCGTTATCGGCAACAGTAGTTGCACAATGGTGTAAGATATCCAAATCAGGTGCTGTTGAAAACCTATCATGTGACGACTTGTTTAAAAGAGCTGCCGCATCATTGACCCCATTTACACCTGGTATTAAAATGCGTTTTTTTTAGAGGCGATGTCTGCTCTCTATCTGGTCAGACGAAAATGTCTAGGAGAAACTGGGCACTACCTACAGCAACCGTATGATCGAAGGAGTTGCAGAATTTATGTTAAACAGTGGCTATGAACACTCCTGGCTCCAGGGTCAGTGTAAAATTAAACACCTAAAACTTGCCTACAGGAAGGCTAAAGACAGTAATAATAGGAGTGGTTGGAGCAGGGCAACTTTTCCCTTTTACGAAGAGCTAGATACCAAGTGTAGAAGGGGTCTCTTTCTGGAAGAATCCATTGTTTATGATCGTTTGCATGCAGTGCATGTTCTGTATGCACTGCAAACTGTTTTGTTTTTGCTCCCTATCATTCGAAAAACAGCGATCAAAGTGACGGGAAGTCACAACAAAATGGTCCTTAATTGGATTCTGAGGAAGTTTTGGACCTAAAGAATAATTCAGAAGAGGTTTCTAGTTGAAATTCTTCAGAATGAAGTGATTTTGTCAGAAGACGAACAGCTTTCAACATCAAAAAATAATTTAATGACTTTTTTGTGTGGCAGTGTTTTTCCTCAGCCATTTTTTCCCTTATGCAGGCTAGTTGACAAGGAGTTAACAACTACTTGACATAATTTAAATACCACAGCCTACCTGAGTATTGTTGCTGACCTTCTGCATGCCTTTATAGCAGTAATGGTTACTTCCTGCAGGATAATACGCCATTTGACAAAAACGCTCATCATCGCAGGCTGGTTCCGCGAACATGGCTATGAGTTCATTATGCTCCAGTGGCCTCCACAGTCACCACAGCTCAATCCAGTGAAGCAGGTTGGGGATGTGTTGGAACAGTGAGCTACTGACTAATGTGCAGCGACTGCATGGTGCTGTACTGTCAGCACAGACCAGAATCTTTATGGGATTTTTCCCTTGAAGAATTATGGCTGTCCTGGGCACACAGCAGGGGGTGCTGCCCAGTATTAGCATGGTGTACCTCATAAAGTGGCCACTGAGTGTATTGAATTGAAAAAAATGAAGGGAAAGGTCTCTTTGATTTTGGCTCATCTTCATTCCATGGTGGAGGTGGTCATTGTCATGCGCGTTACATCACCTGACTGCACCCTCTCTCTCTCTTTCTCTCTCTCTCCCTCTTTCCGTCTCTCTGTGTTTATCCCAGGTGAAGGCGGTGAAGATGGGTCACATCCTGGTGATCGACGAGGCAGATAAAGCCCCCACGAATGTGACCTGCATCCTGAAGACTCTGGTCGAGAGTGGGGAGATGATTCTGGCCGACGGCCGTCGCATCGTTTCCGGTGAGATACTCAGAGCTCGTCCCGCTACGCCCAACATCACTTAATGAGAATGATGCACACATACTGAAATACTCAGTGTGTCAGAAAGCCAAGATACTGAAGGGTTCGTTCAGAGAGGTGCTCTACTGTTTTGAAAAAAAGGGCTGTAACCGGGACAGCTGGGGAGGTGGAAGGTCCTGATGCACAACTGCATAAGAGGACAAGTACAGCAAAGTCTCTAGTCTGAGAAACTGTGTGTGCGTGTGCGTGCGCGTGCGTGTTTGGGTTTATGTTTGTGTGTGTGTGTGTGTGTGTGGGGTTCCCCTTCTCTCCTCCAGGCCCGATGGAGGCGGAGGGAAGATCTGGGGTCATCCCAATGCATCCTGATTTCCGGATGCTGGTCCTGGCCAACCGGCCCGGATTCCCATTCCTGGGGAATGACTTTTTCGGGGCTCTGGGTGAGTACTGCTTCTCTCGGGCAGAAACCCGGTAAAGTCCCTCTTCCTCTGTCGTTTCCACGGTAATTAACGTGCATTTTCGTTCTTTGAAAATAAACCGATATCTGCACATTCTACAGTTTAACTTAATTGCAGAAAATATGATTTTGTTGTGGTCTTACCATCTTACTTCTCCTAGTGTGAATGCTGAAGTATGCCCTGGTTGATTGAAAAAATTGGTAGATAATATAAATAAATAAATAACTTGTACTGAGGGTAGAGTATTACATTACTTGATGCAGTGCCTACAATAGTGTTACCCAAACTTAGTGTGAAATTTGTTATGTTTGTTTTTCATTGAAGTAATGATATTAGTAAGTTGCGTCAACAATATTTCACCCAGTGCTGCTCAGGAAGGGGGTTTCTGTGTCTGTGTGTGTTTTTGTGTGAAACATAGGGTTTCTGGGTGTGTGTGTGTGCGTGTTGTGCAGGGAACAGGGGGTTCCAGTGCGTGTCTGAATGTGTTTATTTTACCAGGAATGGAGGGTTTCCTTGTGTGTGTCTGTATGTTTGCGTGTTTGTATGTGTGTATGTTTGCATTCGTGCAAGTATGTGTGTCTAAGGGACTGAGAGTTCCGCTGTGTATTTGTGTGTGTCTGTTGTGCAGGGGACATCTTCAGCTGCCACGCAGTGGATAACCCGAAGCCTCAGGCTGAGCTGGCCATGCTGAGGCAGTACGGGCCGGACGTCCCAAACGCCCTGCTGGAGCGCCTTGTCTCTGCCTTCGGAGAGCTGAGGAACATGGCCGACCAGGGCACCATCACCTACCCCTACTCCACCAGGGAGGTGGTGAACATCGTGAAACACCTGCAGGTATCTCTCTCACACACTCACGTTTGCATTTATACACAAACACACACACGTGTTTTGTTTCATGCAGGCAGTTCATGCACTCATGTATTTGAACTTGCACCATCATATATGGATGAACAGCTTTAGGTGTGTTTCTGGGCTTAAAAGGCCTGTTTCTCTGGCCTTGTGCGCGTGGATGTTGCACAGAGGAAACATCAGGGTTTTTGTAGTTGATGAAGCTGTAATGTGCTCCTTTTAAATGCTCATTTTGCACAGGAAAAAGTTGTTGATAGAGAAAAGTATAGATATAATATTTCAGTGTTTCCTGACATTGTGTGCATTTGATGACGCATGAGGTGCACACAGGTATCAGAGATGAGATGAAAACATACTTTGTGAAAAACATGTTTCTTCACACATTCTCTTCCTGACGGTGATCTATTATTGATTGACACGCTATTGATTCAGCCTTGGTTGTCCTTCTTGCAATCAGCTGCCAATTTTTCTGAGGACTTGCAGCCATTGATATCTGTCTGGTGAGAAAAGCATCACCTGCGTGCACTTGAAGCCCTGAATCTCCAAAATTTTCTGGGAATGGCGTGAATTTTCGAAAAAGACTTGGAACGGAATGATTTCAGATCGTAATTTAGCAGAACCATTGGTGCTTTTGAGAAGACGTTGAAAGCTGCTTTGAATTTTGCGCGTCTACAGCATTGTTTATGTTTGCGGACGTTTTGTTTATTTTTTAGTATATGAAAAATAATTTTTATTTTACAGGGAGAATAAGTTACCTTTGAGGACTTGTTCAAATCTTAGTTCTGAGTTCTTACTTCTTAATTCTGAGTATGTGTTTAAACATTGTTTAAGTTTGAAGACGTATTTGCAGCATTACTGATTTTGAGCAAGTTTTTGGAGTGTTGTTCAATTTAATTTTGAGTACTTATTTGAAGTATTGTTTAGTCTTGAGGACACGTTTGAACCATCGTTTAGTCTTGAGGGTGTGGTTTGTTTTATGGTTTGTTTCATTGTTTCAATCGTTTAGTTTCATGGAGTTTGAACTTTTTAGTCTTAAGGACAAGTTTGAAGCAACTTTTAGTCATGAGGACTCGTTTGAAGCACCTCTTTGTCTTTAGCACGCCTTTCAACCATCGTTTAGTCTTGAGGACGTGTTTGAACCACCATTTAGTCTTGAGGACGGGTTTGAAGCATTGTTTAGTTTTGGGGAATTTGAAGCATCTTTTAGGCTTGAGGACACGTTTGAAGCATCGTTTAGTCTTGAGGACATGTTTGAACCATCGTTTAGTCTTGAGGACGCGTTTGAAGCATCATTTAGTTTTGGGGAGTTTGAAGCATCTTTTAGTCTTGAGGACACGTTTGAACCATCATTTTAGTCTTGAGGATGTGAACCATCATTTAGTCTTGAGAATGTGTTTGAAGCATTGTTTAGTTTTGACGTGTTTGAAGCATTGTTTAGTCATGAGGACGTGTTTGAACTATCATTTAGTCTTGAGGATGCATTTGAAGCATCGTTTAGTTTTGGGGAGTTTGAAGCATCGTTTAGTCTTGAGGACGCATTTGAAGCATCGTTTAGTCTTGAGGGTGTGTTTGAACCATCGTTTAGTCTTGAGAACGCGTTTGAAGCATTGTTTTGTTTTGAGGAGTTTGAAGCATCGTTTAGTCATGAGGACGTGTTTGAACCATCGTTAAGTCTTGAGGACGCATTTGAAGCATCGTTTAGTTTTGGGGAGTTTGAAGCATCTTTTAGTCTTGAGGACACGTTTGAAGCATCGTCTAGTCTGGAGGACGTGTTTGAACCATTGTTTAGTTTTGACGACACTTTTGAAGCATTGTATAGTTTTTGGGAGTTTGAAGCATCTTTTAGTCTTGAGGACACGTTTGAACCATCGTTTAGTCTTGAGGACATGTTTGAAGCATTATGTAATCTTGAGAACGCGTTTGAAGCATCCTTTAGTCTTGAGGATACGTTTGAAGCATCCTTTAGTCTTGAGGACGCGTTTGAAGCATCCTTTAGTCTTGAGGACACGTTTGAAGCATCCTTTAGTCTTGAGGACACGTTTGAAGCATCCTTTAGTCTTGAGGATACGTTTGAAGCATCCTTTAGTCTTGAGGACGCGTTTGAAGCATCCTTTAGTCTTGAGGACGCGTTTGAAGCATCCTTTAGTCTTGAGGACACGTTTGAAGCATCCTTTAGTCTTGAGGACACGTTTGAAGCATCCTTTAGTCTTGAGGACGCGTTTGAAGCATCCTTTAGTCTTGAGGACACGTTTGAAGCATCCTTTAGTCTTGAGGACACGTTTGAAGCATCCTTTAGTCTTGAGGACGCGTTTGAAGCATCCTTTAGTCTTGAGAACGCGTTTGAAGCATCCTTTAGTCTTGAGAACACGTTTGAAGCATCCTTTAGTCTTGAGGACGTGTTTGAAGCACCGCTTTGCATTCAGGACACGCTTGATCCATCATTTTTTCTTGACCACGTTTGAACCATCGTTTAGTCTTGAGGACGTGTTTGAAGCATTGTTTAGTCTTTAGGATGCATTTGAAGTATCGTTTAGTTTTGAGGAGTTTGAAGCATCCTTTAGTCTTGAGGACATGTTTGAAGCATTGTTTAGTGTTGAGGACGCATTTGACGCATCGCTTAGTCTTTTGGATGCGTTTGATCCATCGTTTCGTCTTGAGGACGTGTTTGAACCATCATTTAGTCTTGAGGATGCGTTTGAACCATCGTTGCGTCTTGAGGACGAATTTGAAGCTTTGTGTAGTCTTGAGGATGTATATGATGCATTGCTGAATTTTGAGGATGCGATTGAAGCATTTTTTAATCCTTGAAGACTTATTTTAAGCATCATCCAATTTTGAGGAGGTATTTGAAGCATCGTTTGATTTTGAGGATGCGTTTAAAGTGTCCTTTAATTTTTTAGGATGAGTTCAAAGCATTTTTTATTCTTGTGGGTTTGAGGAATCCGAAAGCCCTGCAGGACGTATTGTTCTCTGAGATCCGGTCACCATGGTGACGAGTGTGGGAGCCAGTCTTGGACATTAATCTCCATTACGGACCCTGCCACTCTTATTGACAGACGGCCTCCCTAACTCCTCCCCCAGGTCTCATATCTCTGCCTGATTGGCCTTGTCTTAGAGCTGCATCAGTCATAGTGTTATCAGCCCTCATGCCTGAGGCCTCCATTATCTCCCTGTGTCAAACCCCTGTAAAATGTCCCGTGTTAATTCCTCACTAATCGAGTTTATTTGCTTCAAGAGTGGCTTCACTATGCTCTCTTTAATACAAACTCTAAGGGTGCTGTGTTTTCTCTGAAAAAGCAACTCTTAATATGTCTTTTTTCCTCTGTTTGTTAAGTTTTGTAAAAATTTCTTTTTTGAGAAATTTAGCAAATTTTGACATAAATATGGGAATTTAGGTGGTTAAGGATAAACAATATTTTTTGCCATTCAACTTTTTGTTCATTTTTCATGTATTAGATCCATTTGAGGAGTCACTGCGAACGTATTTCTCACACAGGCTGGAGAAGCACCTCGGGACACGAAGAGCATTACATTACATTTATTTTGCAGACACTTCTATTCAACGAGACAGAAATGTCATAATGATGGATGAGCCTGGATATTCTGTGAAAGAATTCTCCCTGTTTGGCAGTTAATTATACTGATATTTTGGGATTCGTGCTGAAAATGTGGTGACTTAACCAGTTTGATCCGATCTGTGCTTTTTTTAAGATGCTATCCAGGTGACAGTATCTGTGATCCCATCTCTAGGAGACCTCCACCAACTTTAATTTGAGTTGGTGATGATGTTTAAATTCTACATTTTAGAACAAAAAGATGGTATAAAACACATGGTATGTCATTTTGTGAATATTTCACACAAATCCTTACAAAAAGGAAGGCTCTGGAGAGACGAGCTAATTCATTCTGCTGTTGAGTTGTATCCTGCTTAATTGCGCTTTATCATGATGCATCATATGAACAGTGTGGCAGGGTGCATGTGAAATCAGTGTTTCCTGAGAAAGATCACAGGTGCTGTGTTTTTACTGTGTCTCTGGTAATCAGTTTTAATTGTTTTCTCTCCCTCGTATCCCATCAGAAATTTCCGGAAGAGGGTCTGGCGAACGTGGTGCGGAATGTATTTGATTTTGACTCGTACAATAAGGAGACACGAGAGATCCTGATCACAGCTCTGCACAAACACGGCATTCCTATCGGAGCAAAACCCAGCAGCGTGCATCTGGCCAAGGAGTAAGGGGGCTAATACACACACACACATACACACATACACACACTCGCAAGCATGCACACATACATACACACACACACATACACACACACAAACTCACACACATGAATGCACTCGCGCCCGCACACAGGCTCACACACATGCGCACACACACACACACACACACACACTGACTCACACACATGCATGCACATGCACACTCACACACACTCATGTACACACACAAACACGTACATACACACATGCGTGTGCGCACACGCACACACACACACCCACGCACACATTCTGTCTCCCATCTGGCTGAGTTAACCAGGCCAAGGAGCAAGGAGACTCACAAACACACACGCACAGACACACGCACACATACACACTGGCGAACCCCACTGTTGCACCACTCCAGACAGAAGCGCAGGGCTGTGCCTAAAGGGTAACCCAATGCTTATCCAGAGAGGGCTCTGAAGCACTTTAAACTGCAGATCCTGCTTATATGAAGCCCTCATTTGAAGGCAATCCTCTGCTGTGATGGAGTATTTGAGTCTGGGCATGAGTCATTTCACACTGCTTAACCTAACAATACCTCATGTGCAAAACTGGCCCTGAGAGCCAGTGTGAAAACACTAAAACCTCAACACATTACTGTGCTGCTAATGTAAGAACTGATGCCCTTAAAGAACCCTGACTGCTATTAGCTCTTCCTGAACAGAGGTCATGAAATCCTGAATGTTTGCTCCTCGCGATGTTGAGGTTGGCAGGCGTGTGCCATTGTCAGCTTCCCCGGGCAAAGTGATGCAGAAATCAAGTCTATGAATTTGACAGTCTGTGGGCGTGCTGTGAAATTAAATCAGATTGTCACGTCTGCCACTGATTGTGACTAGAGGCAGCTAAGGACCCGGGTTAGGTTTCATGTGCGAACTCATTGCATTCAGTCCCTTTATCCACTCTTGAGGTGGAGGGTCCAGGGATCTGACTGCGAAAGTCCAGCTGCCACCTTCTCCTCTAGCCCTTGAGCTCAACTAGCCAATCATCACTTCTTACATCTGTGGTGAAGATAAAAAGCTGAGTAAATTAGCAAATACAGGTGGTTGCAGTATAAAACACTCCGGCGGATGTTTACTTTCAGAACATTGATTTTTTTACACCTCTGAAGTTAATTTATGACACTTGGTATATCTCTGGAGTTAATTCATTACATTTGGGATCTCTCTGGAAAAGTGGGGTTTGCTAATTTTCCACCCCCTTACCAGCTCATTAGAGGACCCACTGCAGTCTGCCCCCCCGTGCATTAGGTCAACAAAGCAAACTGATTCACTTTTATGTTGCAGAGCAGCGTTTTATTAATTATGAAGATGTGTGCCTCTGAATTGTGATTATGGCCAGTGTAGGGCAGCCTTGTTAGAGACCCAAGTCTGAATTTTAACAGAATAAAGTAGGTTTGCTCCTAATCTTTCTTTTCAAAGGCTGATAAGGAAGTTGAATGAAGAGCGCATTGACTGCCCTCTGCTTCACTGTACCGTTTTCTTAAATAAAGGAAAATATTCGCTTCTTAATCGGTCTCCTGTTTTTCTTTCCTCTCCTGTCGTGCTCAGATGTTTGACTCACGTAATTACATGAGATTAATCCTGCAGAAACCGAAATCTTGGGGATGGTAAGTGGACTGGAGAAGCGAGTGTTTTCCTTGGACAGTGAACTTGAGCACAGTATAAATGCCCTCTTGGCCCTATGTGCCCCTTCGATATGCTCTGTTTGTTTTCTGTAGCTCGGGGTTTGGACGGATCATTCTTTTTCACCATACAAAATGTCCCAAAAAAGGACAATGGATCGAAGAACTGCTTCTGCAATCCTTATTTGGTGTTGCACAGCAAGCACCTTTCTTCTGCGGCAGATCTTTGTTGTCTTTGCGATAGCAGGGCTTGTTTAGTAACAGGTCCTAGTTCTTCAATAGTAGGTCTTTGATGTTCAGTAACAGGTCTTCATTCGTCAGTAGAAGGTCTTTATTCTGCAGATACTTCTTGATATACTTAAATTAGTAAGTATATTCTTATACTTGCATGTCCTCTGCATTTGACCCATCCTATAGTTAGGAGCAGTGGGCAGCCACAGAGCAGCGCCCAGGGACCAACTCCAGTTCTAAAGCCAGTTCCTTGTCAGGGGTACTGGTTGGAGTGATCCTATGATGCATGTTTTTCTGGATGGGGGAAACGGAGTACCTGGAGGAAACCCACACGAACACAGGGAGAACATGCAAACTCCATACAGAAAGGCCCCAGGCCAGAATTGAACCCTCAACCTTCTTGCTATGAGGGAGTAGTGCCACTCACTGCGCCACCGTGCCACCAGATCTTAGTATATCTGCATAATTGCCAAGATGTGTATCTTTAAGTGGTCAAAATTTCATTAAGTTCTAACCATCTACGTGGTCGACCGCCACCCTGAATGTGGGGTTACCACAGGAGTTTTTTACAATGTGGCCATTTTCAGAGGCCCATAACTTATTCATTAAATTTTACTTTGTGTTATACTGCTGTTGCATATAGTTTGTTTCCCAAATAACACATATCTATTTGATATTTGGGTCTTGGTATATAGCTGACCACATAGTGTGGCATCAAAATGTGGGGAAAAAAAAAAATTCCTTACCAAAATCCCATTTTCAAATGCTCATAGATCCCAAATGGGGACGGGGACTCTGAAAGCCAGGGCAAAATTTAACAATAGCAGCAATTTTACGCTTTCTGTCATATTTAGAAAAGATTTTATAGCCTTCCAAAAAGGCTCACAAGCCAATGTCTCAGTTTGCGAGTGCAAACACCGTGGCGACGCCCCAATTTAAAATGGCTCTCTCACGAAAACCATTCAAGATATTGAGCTGAGACTTGGGAATCCTTTGTTTGACGCCCTAAGGTATTTTTAGAAAAAGAATTGGCCAAATCGGAGACAGACCCCTTGAAACTTCTGAAATTTGGTTTATTTGGCACGTTTGTATGTTTGAACATTCCAGATTTAGTTTGAATTGAAGATGCCACATTTAAAAAGAAGGAAAAAAGTGTTTTCATGTGATCATTCACGATTGTCCAAATGGAGGAAAAGGTTAGCCCTGATTTCAGCTCCAACTGGTTTTCTATGCAGTAAATACGCGCATCCACTCCCCTAATGTCAGAGGAGTCCGTCTGTTTCCGCCACACACAGAGTGATTCACACAGGAGCTTATAACAACTGCCATGATGCATTGAAATGCAATAGTTGTGCAATAGACTGGAGATTATCTCCCCCTAGATTCTTAAAATGAAGCGTTTGCTGTAAATTTATGTATGTCAGGGAGCATAAAATCTCTGGCCTACCAATTCAACATCCAGACTTGCTTTTTCATTTCTCTTGGCTGATGCCGCTTCTGATTGGCCAGGCTGGCTGCACACCTGACTCCCAGGTAAAGAGTTAGAGGGAAACTGCCACCCTCTGAAATGGTGATTTGATTATCCCCTGCTCTGAGTGATGGGATGCAAAAGCAGGAGGTTGTGCTCATTTCTGGCCATCGGACACCGCCGTAATCGCACCCCCTCTTTGCTTTGTGCATATTAAACATTTATCTAGAGGAGATTCCGAAAGGTGCACTGCAGGGCAGTAGCTGAAGGCTTGTGCCCTCTTCCCTCAGACTGGCCTTACCGGAGCGCAGGATGGCTGGTTACTGGACCATAAACCAGGCTGGTAACGCTCGCCGTAAGCTGCTCTGCCCCACAGAGTCCCACAGAATAGAAGTAAAGGTAATGAATCATTCCTCACTCTCTGTTACTAACTCGCAACCTGTTCCGTCAATTACTTTCACATAATATACACACAGATATAGATCTGTCTGTCCATTTCTTTAAGTCAGAGGTTCGTAGTCTTGTCTGAAGAAGGGTAGTTTGTTTTCACCCTGCAATGAAGAAGATCAGTCTTACTTCAAGATCAATTAGTGAAACCGGCTCAAGTAAACTTGTGGTTCATCTTCGTGTGTTAGTTTAGTGAGAACCATATTCTGAGAGGGAGGCACTGGCAATGGAGTTGACATCTCAGAATTGAATGAGATTTGGTAGATTGGTGCCCATACATGTGTAATGGGAAATCCCGGAGTTTGAGCTCACAATTTTTATCGACATGGCTACAGCGCCACCAAGAAGTGGACAAGTCAGGTATCAAATCGAGCATTTTTGAGGAAATATACCCAGTTTTGAAGGAATATTGTGGATAACTGCTTCAATGTACCAAAGAAGTTATGACTGTATTTGATACTGGGATACTCACATTTTTAAAATGTCGGTTATACGTGCAATGACAAGAAATCTGTGTACAATGGGAAAAAATATTTTTACAAATTCAGGCTTATTTTAAATTTAAAACCAGACCAGTGCCAAAATTCATCTTACCTGTTTCCTTTTCTGTCATTAAAGGTGAGAAAAATGTTGAGGTATTTTGTCTGGCACTTTTTTTGGTTTTTCGAGATATTTGCTTCCAAAGTTGGATGCTGGCTAATTTTTTTCCTGTTTGTACAGTGGATTAACATTAATAACCAGATACCTGTGCAGATGGGTAGACCGTTAATTTTAAACTTCCTTTGGGCTAAACAAAGGACACCAGAAACATCTTTGGCACTATGCTCCATCTTGTAGCAGGGGCTACAGACATTCTGACAAAATTTCCAATTTGCCTATTTGGGAAAGTGGGCAAAAAGCAGCACAAAATAACTTGTTCTAAAGAAATTCAAGAACAGATGAGAAAAAAGTAGTTGACATCTGTCAATCTTATAAAGGTTACAAAGCCATTTACATGACGCTGGGACTCCAGTGAACCACAGCAAGCGCCAGTATCAACAAATGGAGAAAATTTTGAACTATGATGAAACCTTTCCAGGAGTGGCCGGCCTACAAAATTTCCTCTAAGAGCACATTGTTGACTCATCCAGGACATCACATAAGACTAAGAAACTTCAGGCCTCAGTAGTCTCAGTTAAGGTCAGTGTTCTCAATTCTTCAATAAGAAGGAGACTGGGCAAGATGGCATCCATGGGAGAGCTTCAAGGCAAAACCACTGGTGACCAAAAAGAACACAAAGGCTTGCCTCACATTTACAAAAAAAAAAAAAATCTTGGTCACCCCTGGGACTTTTGGGACAAAATTCTGTTTACTGATGAGTCAAAAGTGGGACTTTTTCAAAGACGTGGATCCTGTTAAATCTTACGTAAGGCTACCAGAGCATTCCACAACGAGAAACATGTCACTAACAGTCATGCTCGATGGTGAGAGTGTGACAGTCTGAGACATGTTTGCTTTAGGATAGCTTGCCATAATTGAAGGAACCGTGAATTCTGCTCTCCACCACAAAGTCCCTATGGAGAAAGTCAGGCCATCAGTTCATGACCTAAAGCTCAAGAAAAGTTGGGTTATGCAGCAGGCCTGTGATGTGAAGTAAATGACCACGTCCACCTCTGAATGGCTCTAAAGAAACAAAATGAATGTTTTTAGAGTGTCTGGCCAAAGTCCTGACCTGAATCTGATTGAGATGCTGTGTCAGTGTCTCAAACTAGTAGTTTATGTGAGGAAACCCTCCAGTGTGGCAGCATTAATGTAATTGTGCAAAGAAGAGTTGGCCACAGTCACTCCACACTGATGTAAAACACTTATTGTCAGTTATTGGGGAGGTTTTAAGGGTGGCACAGCCAGTTATTAGGTTTAGGGGGGCAAGTATTTTTTCACCGGTGTGACACTGGTTATGGCTTCCTCTTAGCCTTCAATAACGAAGAAGAAGAAGAAGAAAATATATTTATAGAGCACATTTCTTACCGAAAGGCAACACAATGTGCTTCACTGGAGTAGATATATAAGCATCCATATTAATATGAAAACAAAACAGCATTCCAACAGAGAGACGTACACATGCAAAAAATAAATAAATAAATAAAAGCTCAGATTAGCTAAAAATGACACTTAAAGGAATGTTTTCAGTTTGCCTTTGAAAGTGTGGGGGCATCTCTGATATCCCTTGGAAGGGCATTCTATGTACTTGGGGCATAATAACTGAAAGCAGCTTCTCCAGCTTTACAGCGTATGCAGGGAACTACAAGAAGACCATTGGCTGATGATCTAAGGCTTCTAGTTGGTTCATATGGGATAAGCAGTTTTTAATATAGTTTGGAGCAAAGCCATTCAGTGCCTTGTAAACAATAAGAAGGATTTTAAAATCAATTCTGGCATCTACTGGAAGCCAATGCAAGGTCCTCAAAACCGGAGTGATATGTTCATTTTTTTTGATTTAGTTAAAATTCGTGCAGCAGCATTCTGAATGATCTGCAGCCGTTTAATAGATTTTTTGGGAGTCCCGGAAAAAAAGACCATCACAATAGTCAAGTCTACAAGTTACAAATGAAATGATCATTTAATAGCTGCATTTCATCTTCACTTACATTATGTGTCTTTTATTGAAATAGTTGGATGATCTGGAACAATTAAATATGACGAGAAAAAATGGAATAAATCAGGAAGGGAGTAAACACTATTCCACAGCACTGTGTATTTCAGAGCCTAGTGTTCTATCCTTCATGCTAACATGCTATTGTACTGCTGCCTATTAGCGCCTAGCCTTTCACCCCCCTTGGTAATATTCTGGCGTATGTTTCAGGATCTAGTGATTTTCTGCCCTAGGCTGACACGCCGCTTTGTGTTTCAGGCTCTGGTGCTTAACGCTCCATGCTAATGCAGTAACATACTGATGTGGGTTTCAGGGCCCGGTGTTTCTGCGGGTACAGAGTTATCCTGTAGAGCGGCACGAATCCCGAGCCATGAGCTTCACCGAGGAGCAGGCCCACTGGCAGATCCCCATCAACGAGGTCAACATCGTCTGTGACGTCGCCACCATTAAAGGTACACTATAGAGCCTGGGGGCCATCTAGTCTCTCAGTCTCTCTCCACGCACTGCTGGCTGTCACCAATCAGGATGTCTCTCCACAAGCTGCGGCCAATGAGAATACAGGATTATCTCCTGGAATCATCTCAGTTTGCAGATCACAGATCACTCCAACATTTCTCGAAATGCGGGAAAGGTGTGTATTCTCATCTTTGCATTGACTTCGAATGTAATCTGTTGTGCGAAAAATTTGTTTCGCATCCGGTGTGAAAACCGCTTTAAAACGTATTTCTTTTATTGTTTTCAATATCACGCAAATATGGGGTCACATGGTTTGACGCACTAAGAATTTTGCCAATGGGCTTAGAAAACGGTAACTTGAGAAGTAATACATTTCTACTTGTGTGGGGACAAAATGTATTCATCAAGAAAAAATTAAAATACTCATGACTGATGAGTCATGTAGACAGGTTACCAGTGTCTCTGCTTTCAGATGCGATTTACGTGGCAACGTGTAACCCTGTATGTCTCTACGCCATGAGTGATCGAGGCGACGCGGTGCGCTGCATGGAGCTGTACGACGTCTTTCCCAGAACCATCGGCGGCGTCTGGCAGCCCTTCGTTACCGTGGCGCCGCTCGGGAACCCGCTTAACGGACAGGTCGTGCTGCACGAAGAACAGGTGAGGTTTTGCTCAAGACAAACGAGAAATTCTTTGAGTTGCCAAACAAAAACGACGTGAAGTTTAGCATGGAGAGAAAAAGATTATCCACTCAGATTTAGTTTCTCTCTTTAGAAAGCTTTAAATTGTTTGTTCATGAGGCATTAAAAAAGAAATACATAGCAAGTGATTACATAGTGAGAAAGAACAGGTCATTCAGCCCAGCAAAGCTTACATTGTTCTCCCACTTAAGTGCACCCAACACTTCAGATATTTAAGAAGTTGATAGTATCTAACATTGCTTCAAACCTGGTCTTAAAAAGACTCTAAATTGAACAGTCTGCTAACCTCCTTCTCTCTCTGTCTCCCTCTCCCTCTCTCTCTCCCTGTCCCATGGCTGGTTGCTAGAGTAACACGGTTTTACACTTGGACCTGGTTACCGGGGCGGTGCGTCGCCTTTTACTGTCCCCGGAGAAAGAGGAGCCCCCCCGGAAGAGTTCCGGCTGGTGGAACAGTAAGGAAAGCCAGGTGGGGCCGTATCGCCACTCTGCGAAAACTTCTAACTGTTTTACTGTTTTAACTGTGTCTTACTGTGAGTCAAAGTCTTATTTACTGCTGCTGATGGTCTTTGAGCAAATCAAAAATATCACCGCAGAAGCAGGTTTACAATTGGCTCCGTTTGACAAAAATAATTTAAAGGAGCAGTATGTAAGAATTTTATTTTGATTAATCATGCAATGGCCCTGAGATATCACCAGACATTAAGGAATGATGTTAATTTCAAATACTTATATCACTGACAACAGTAGCCTAGCCAGAATATTCTCGCTACAAAGACGAAGTTGCAGCCCACAACTAATGTTTATGTTTTCATTTTGTGTCTGTTGCGCCTCCCTCTACCTATCTCCCAATCACAAAGTCAGTAACGTTTCGGCAGCCAGGTTGCCAGTTACCACTGAGCTGCTGCAACCAGCCTTTCGGAGCACAAATGGTCTGACGTTACTAAACCTAAAACGCCTCGTTATGATTCCGAAATACGTCGTGACAAAGTCAAAAACGAAAGAAGGATCTGTATAGGACATGCCTCTGAAAGATGGAAACTGCTGAAAACAAAAAAGAATTTGAAGACCGACGCCGAAGTTGCTAATTTTCTCCTGGGCAGGTAAGATTCAGCTAAGTTTGGCTAACTTAATTCTATTTAATGTAGGCACGGACATTTCAAATATTCTCTACAGTCGAATAACGTTATGTATCTTAGTTCATGGTATGTTAGTGCGTATGCAGGTGGGTCATCGAATTGGCAAGGTAACAAATTGTTTGAGAAATAAAAACCGTGGCTTTTCGTTGCTAACATTAGCAATGCATTATTAGTCCATTTCTCTGGCATCATGCTGAGATGCTGTGGAAATCGTTCCAACATTAACACAGACATTATGGAAATATGAAATGTAATTGAGACAGTACATCGGTCAAATCAGCCCACATTCATTCTTTACGCATATTACAGTATGGACTTTAGTGGGCTATCGACACAGAAGAGTGACGAGTTGACAAATGTGACCATTGCTAAAGTTAGTTATTAGTCTTGATCTTTTCTGAACTGAACTGAACTGAACTGAATTGAGCACAACCCTGTGAGAGCAAATCATTGGTGATATTGAAACATAGCCATGGTAGCTCCGTGTAGTGGACGTTCTTGCTGGATCCGGCAACCTCGCTGGCTACCTCTCGCCTGCTGGAGAGGAGGGGTAACTGCGCTCTGCACTACTTTGAATGTGATTGCACTACCAGTTTTCGCCACAAACTTACATATAGCTCCTTTAAAGGGTTTTTCAGGGGCAGTTGACCGTAAGAGTGAGAATGTGGACCAGTGTTTTCACCCTACAGTGGAGATTTTTCCAGATATCAGGAATAATGCAAATTCCACTGAGTCCAGAAAATTGTACAGAATGTTTTTTCTTTACCTGGTCCAGCGGTTTCTAGTATGTATTCTGACTATCAGTGTCTTTCTGGACCCTTCCATTTGCTAGATTGTTCTTTTATGCCAAACACTGGGTGCCTTTTATCATTCATTGCACATGTCTGGCTCCTATAATCTTCCCTGATGGCAGGCATATTGTGATCTACATGATGTGGAAACACTGATGCGTGTAGGTAAATTGAGGTCCGTAAGCACTTGGACAGTGTTACGCAGTTCAGTGGCTGCAAATCATGCACGGCTCACTCCTCATGAATGCAAATTTTGGTCCTGACTGAAGTCATTAATTTGATTGAATGAACACTAACCACATTGGAGTTATGGCCCTTTGGAACGATGACTACATTTAAATACTTGTAGACCTCATTATATTGGCTTTTTTCTGGTTTCTTCGGTCAGGAGAGCTTCAGAATGTGCCGGGAGTTCTCCCACAAGAACTGGCTCCTGTTCTACAAAGAGGAAGGGTGAGTCTGGACAGTTCCTCATGTCGTATAACTCATCCCTGCTTTTGTTTGTGTGCATCCGTGTGTGTGTGTGTGTGTGTGTGTGTGTGTGTGTGCTTGTTTGTCTGCATGCGCTAGCACTCTGGCATGCATATTCATGTGTAGGTTTTCGTGTTTTGTGTGCGTGGAAACATTTTTGTAGTTGCGCGTGTGTGTACTTCATTCGTTATAGTCTACAGAGTGAGCGCACATAGATTCCTGTCTGTTTGTGTTCAGTTTAACACATGCGCTCTGTCCTGATTGCACAGGAACCAGCTGGAGGTGCTGGATGTTCTAGAAGGCCGTGTTCACACCATCTCCCTGCCAGTCAACCTGAAAGCCGTCTTCCTGGTGGCAGAGGACCGCTGGCTTCTGGTCGAGAGCCAGACCGACAAGTACGTCCTTCATGTGGCGAACACACTCCACACCTGGGTGCATATCGTCTTAGTTTGGGACTCTAGTACTTTTCTTCGTTCTGTTGATCTTGGCGGGGACAGTTGGGCTGTTGGAGGGGCAGATGGGGGGCACACTTTTGGGATTTGTTGTCATACATCAAGTGAGATTACAATTGAAATCCAGAAGTGTCCGAATGCATAACAAACTTAGTTTGGTGGAACCTGTAAAGTGCATCATCAGTGGATGGAAGCTAACTTGTACATCCTCTACGGGGGTCACCATGTAACAACCAATATTAAGCACTTCATATGAGATTCATAAATGTTTGGACCAGCGTTGTCCAGTATATTATCTAAGACAAATCACCGGTCTGCAGCATCTTTGATCTCCTGTCGTCAGTAGTCTCAAACTGACGGGTGGCATTACTGTGTTTTGGGTCCTTGGGAAGGACCCCTCCACTTTAGAGAGGAACCGAAAAAATAACCTCATTGGAGGCTTGTCGGTACCCTCGGGTCAGATGCTGCCGGGGACATCAGTCTGGCTTTGAAACTATGAGAGTAATCTTCGGCGATGCCGTCGTGTCACTGCCTGTATTAGAGGGTGTTTGTTTAAATTGTTTGGGTTGATGTTAGCGGTGTGGGCGTATGGTCACCTGCAGCTGCTGTGTGTCTCTGCACAGGAAGTACCTGCTGACGAAGCCCATGCACATGGGAGCTGAGGATTCTGGGGTGTGCCAGCTGCACGCCATCAGCGAGGACCCCGTCAGCACAGGCTTTGGGATGAGCGCAGGTAAAGAGGTTCGCCTCTGCGTCCGAGCCAGGATGTCCCAAATATGGACAGTCTGCAGGGCGTTTCTGTAACTATATCACCCTGCAGGGGCGAGCAGTTTATTGAGGCAGGGGATCCTGGGGTCCGATAGTCGAAGTCCAGCTGCCTACTGTCCAACCAATAAAGCAGACTGCTTATTTCACTGATTAGCGCCCCCTGCTGGATGGAGGATTGTTATCGTGACAACAATGAAATACTGGAGACGATGCTTACTCTCTGAGCCCTGATTCTTCTCCTGTCAGTGAGGTCCTGATTCCAGCATCTTCCCTGTGTGACACAACAGGCTCAGCTGTTCAACGGATAAGGGTCTGACCTGATATTTGCCACCAGTTGAATTACTGCATGTTGACCACTATGAGCAAAGAGCAGGAGTTCTGCTTTCATTACTGTGTGGACTCTCAATAGCTAAAAATCTTGCTTGTTTGCCCAGTGGGACGAGGAGTCCTGTCAGGTGTGTGTGTGTGTGTGTGTGTGTGTGTGTGTGTGTGTGTGTGTGTGTTCTTGTACTTACTACCCAGTGAGAACTGGAAACCATTTTTTCCTATATGGTGGGGACATTATTGGGAAGTGAGGACATTTTTGCCAGTCCTCACAACTACAGAGGTAAATTATGTCTCCCCTTCCTGGGGGGGAGAGACATATTGTTTTTACCTGAATTCCCGTTGGCGTCGGCGTTCCCATTTGTTTCTGGAGCATAACTCTGAAAATGTTCGACCGATTCTCGCCAAATTTGATATAGTGTCTCTCCATAACATGTAGATGTGCCTTTTGAGGGTTTGAACTGCTTTTGAATTTTATTTTTTCTGTTTCCATGGCAACAATTTGGACTTAGGCATATTGAAGGGTGGGACTCGCTTCCGGACCATAACTCTAAAATGTGAAATGGGGGAAGGGGGAGACATCTGTTTTTACGTGTGAAAACCATTTCTACTTGTGACTTATTTAGTTAAGGTTAGGGGTAGGTTAGAAATAGGGATAGGTTTGGGCGCCCCGGTGGCTCATCGGTCTAAGCGCGCATACCATAAAGGCTGTGTCCTTCCCGCAGCGACCTGGGTTCGATTCAGTCTCGGGTCATTTGCTGCATGTCTTCCCCCATTCTTCTCCCCAACCTTCCTGTCTCTCTACACTGTATGACTGTCAAATAAAGGAAAAAATTCCCAAAAAAATAATCTTTAAAAAAAAAAAATAGGGATAGGTTATGGTTAGGATAAGGGTTTGGGTTAGGCATGCGTTGCTTATTGTTAAGATTAGGGAAAGGCAGCACAAATGCAAAAAAAAATGAATGGATTCAATATAATGTCCTCACAAGAAGTACAAGGATGTGTGTGTGTGTGTTTGTTAAAGTCAGTATCCTTTCTGCGCACAGATTTGCCGTTCTCAGTGGTGTGCGGTACATTGGCTGCCAAACACACTCTAGCCCGTGACTCATTCTGTATATAAACTCTGGAACACATGAAGTCATACTTCCTGGCTAAATTATTGCCTGGCTAATGGAGAAAATCTTTTATCACAGGCCAGGTCTCTTTCAAGGCTTTTAATGAGAGGTGTATGATGGAGGTAACGTGAGGTTCTGTAATCATTAGCGTGTGTGTGATCTCATGCCCACCTGTGTCATTTATAGAGATGAACGGAGCTCTTACAAGTGTTATAATACCCTGCTGTCATTTACCCATGGGCTTTCTCTGACCTCTAAAAATATGAAGTCATATTTGCCTGTGAGCTGTGTCTCTCCTCTAAAACTGTGATGCCATACTTTCCCATGACCCTCCTTACTTCCTGAAAAATGTGGTGGTCATATTTACCCATGAGCCTCTTCTCCCCTGTTAAGGCACGATGTCCTCTTGACCACTGAGCCCCCTCTCCTGCAAAAAAAAGTGACACAATAAATACCCATGAGCCTGTTTTCTTTTGAAACCTCTTCATTTACCCCTAAACCTCTTATTTCCCAATGTCATGTTTACCCATAATCCTCTCTCCCGCAGAAGTGGGCGTGTCCGCACCGCAGGTCGTCTCGAGCGAGCAGCTCTCCTCAGAGAACCTGAGCGCCGCTCTGGAGCAGCGGATCGTGTCGCCCAATCGGTTGCTGGCAGACCCCGCCTCTTTCGCCACTCTGGTGGTGGGGTTTCCTGACCTCATGGTGAGGAGCTAAATAACTAATGCCAGCTCCTGCTAATTAGGCGTGAAACAAAATACCCGGAATTCCCTGTTGCTGCTCAGAGTGGTGTGGCCACTAGGCTGCTCTTTAAATCAGGAGTTCTCATATCTATTCATATCACATATTCACAACTGAACATTTAATGCCTTTGATTGGCCGGCCTGTCTTCACTCCTGACTCCCAGGTACAGGGACGGTGAAACATCAGCAGTTATGGGCCCTTTAAATCTGTGATTTAGAACCAAAAATAGCTGCAGGTCCAGAGTCGTATTCCTACCACATGAGCCTGGAGCATCTGAACCAGGAGAAGTGGAGATGTTGGCCGGAGCCCAGGTTCTGAGAGCTCAATGTTCCCATCATTAGCTGTGGGATACATCATGTTCTGTTGATTCTGTGATAGCGTTTGTGTGAACTCTCTGTGGAATACCTGCCGTTCTCAAGCAGAAGAACAGCCAGGAAAATCCACGTCACAGAGCTCAGCTGCGTAATGATGATAAATCGTCCCCTTTACTGTGAAGATGCATGAACTGTAGCATGGTTCACCAACAGTTTAACCCTTTCACCCCCACCAGTGCCCAGTTCTCACTGCTATTTCTCCCCATGGCCTTTGTTGGCATTCTAACTACATTTCTGGCTGTCTGTTCTTATTCCTGATTGTTAAGAGAAACATAACGAAAAGAGCGCCGTATGCCACTCCTGAGGGTGAAAGGGCTAGCACATCATGAAATTAATATAAATAAGCGAAAAATTACGACCACGCATATTCTGTCTGATATGTGGTAAATGCCAGGAGGTATTCCTTAATAGAATAATTAATAATGATGAAAATTTTCTTTTGCTTACACTTTTATCTAAAGTGAAATAAAGTTGATCAGATGTAGTAGGGGCCAGTCTCTACTGGAGGTGAAGGGCCTTACTCAAGGGCCCCAGCAGCAGCAGCAGCAGCACTGATCTTATTCTGGCATAACTGGGTTTGAGCCAACAACCATCTGGGTTTCAGTCTCACACCTTCGCCATCAGGCCACACACTGCCCCATCGCCACAGTTGTCCAATGTCAGCATCTCACCAAACAGAGGAATGGCGATGATATTAGGCCCTTTGGGTCATGAGCATTTATGTCCCTGGATATCTTTGAGTCTGGGAGGATCTCTAGATCAGAGGAAATTGAACCCCCTCACTTATGAGACTGTGTCTCCCCTTGTGGAGTTGTTGCGGAGTGTTCAGCGGTTATGGGTATGTTAGAGTCTGACTTTTGGATAAATTTGAGTGGGGGTTATCCCTAAACCCATGTGTGGAAAAGGGACAGTATGTATGTATACTTGACCTTTGCACTCCTGCATGTATCCCACAGTCCCCTAACGAGGTGTACAGCTTCACCAGAAAGTCGCCTCTCTGCGGCGGGAAGGGCAGCGACGTTTTCTTCGGAGGGCGACACCGCACGGGACCCGCCAAGAGGGTCAACTGCATCAACCTCCTGGCAGCCAATCAGATCATCCGAGCCCTGCCACCTGGAGACGTGCCATTGGCTGAGATCTACCCCAAAGGTTAGAGCCCTAACCAATTGTCATAAACCTGCAGAAACGAATTTTTCAGATGAATTGGAAAAAACAACATACAAATTCTAATCAAGACAGGCAAAATGAATGGCATAGACGGTTTATTATACAAGTGAAACCCCGAAACGCTGTGGCCTACACTTGACACGTGACCTCTTCATCTACATGGCGCACCGCGTGAGACTGAATTTGGAAAGTGTCTTATGGAAGGATTTGGAAATCCTCTGACACTGATGTTAAATACGTCTTTGAATTGAATGAAAGTTATTTCATTACTGCCGATTTTTACCCAGTTCACTCGGGCCCAGCTGACTCCTCTCTCCCGCAGATGTCACTCCACCGATGTCTGCAGCCTACTTGGAGGTGACCGATCTCAGCTCTAAGAAGGTCAAATACGTCCCTGTGCCCAGGTAAACACATTGGCGGGTCACTGCCAGATGAACACATCCTGTAGTGTGACACTGATCACTATCAATAGGGTTTAAGTCCAGGGCTCTGATCATAAAACCTACTGGACTTCACTAATTGATTTTGCCTCCTGGCTGAAGAGTTGTGTTGACTTGCAGATCCAGGTGGTTGTAGCAAAATGCTGAGGATGACATATACTTCCTGAACCAGTATTTTGCACCTCTCTTTGGTGTCTTTGCCTTTTTAACAAAAATTAACCCAACATTTTCTTTGTTCAGTTTATGGACTTTCCAGTTATGATCATAGACCTCACTTGGAACTGTCATAAACACCAGAAGTTAATGTTAATCTCATTCAGGACTTGAGGCTTTTCCTCATGAAACTTGGGGTGTCGGCAGCAAAGGTGTCTGGTTTGGTAGGAGCTTCATCTCTCCTGATTTATCATCATCACTCACAAAAATACCCAGTTATGTCTGCGTTTTGGTAGATCTTCTTGCCTCTGAACCGCTTCTGCTGCAGTCTTTCGCGTAAAAAACCACCAGGACCCCAAACCTTGGTCTGTATCCAATGCCGCTAAAGTGTCGATCAGATCATAGTGGCACTCTGCTGCCCCTTAGAGGTGAGGAAGAGGAATTATATCTGTTCTACCGGAGATGGTTCACTCTAGGGGTGTCAACGTTTACAATTTTTTCTACACGTGTACACGGGACTACTAACCGACGTGTACCGGGTTACACGTTTGAGCTTTTTCTATCGCAGTTGCGCTGTATAACCACAGAAAGTAAAATGAGTTGAAAATAAATTCCTCTATCATTTTGACAGATTAGAAAACGTACAAGTGAAAGCTGAAAAAGGTTTAACCTTCTTTTTTTAATCACTGTTTTAACTATTGCTCACTTTTGTACATTTTTTTTTTAAACTTAAAGTGCAAACTGCATCCCTCTCTCGCAACGGGAGCTGCGTCTGAATTTTAATATACGTCTCATAGTAAAAGTAATCTGGAATTGGCGAGAGAAAGCAACTCAAAAAGAAGCCAAAGTAAGCTGAAGTGAGAGGAAAAAACTTCACCTTTATATCCACAAAGTTAAAAAAGTAGAGGGGGACTCTCTCAATTATTCACTAAAATTGGCGAAAAAAATGTGTTTTCTTCCTCCTCTTTAGATGCGAGGATGTGTGATCAGGTCGTGAAAAGCCGACAGAACACCTACCAACAATATAATGTACAACAACACGCAACAATATAGGCTAAAATAACAAGCCATTAACAGTTTTTGTTTTCAGCTGCACGACATTTGCACATGGAGAAGATGATGAGCGCAGCGCTCTTAAGTCCTCCGCTGCCTATTCTTGATGTGGCGCGACACTGGCTGTGGCTGCGGGTCTTTTTTTTTTTTTTATGTCAAGGTAACATTGCACCCCATGCATCTGTATGCGGATAACTGCACTAGTGGGAACATTTCAGTGTATTGTTAGTTAATGTTATTAGCTGAAGCTTTCAGGCAACATTATCACCCCTAAAAATAGGCGACTATATGTATTGGTGAGAAATGAACGAGGAGGAAAAAATGACGTGTACTCGTTTATCGATTTTTCTAAACGGTTATGATTTGTTATCCGTGTAACCGTTTACACGTGTAGATATTGACACCCCTAGTTCACTCCCTCATGAACATAGGAAATGTCGTGATAAAATGATCTTGACTGTGTTCTGTCTTTACTTTGAGTTTTCTAATTGTAGTATGAAAAGCACTGGCTGCTCTGGCATTTGTGCAGTACTTCCAAAAAATGTGATACATTTGCTATTTCAAATTTGTGAACAAGTGATGCATTAATAAAATTTCTAAAAATCAAAGCATTTACAAACAAGACTGCTCTGAAGAGTAACATCCGCCACCGGAGTTGCAACTGCGATGTGCATATCGCCTGTCTACCTACAGCATATGTGGAAAGTTTCAGGGAAGTCCTATGAAAACTATAGGAGAAGCTGATTTCACCAGCCAAGTACCTTCTGTTATGGACAGACAGACAGACGGATGGACAGACGAACTCCGTCATGACAAAATCCCTCTTTTGGACTTAAGCCCGGCAGGGTATAAAAACTGCGCATGTTCAAACCCTCTGCTCAGTGCCGCAGCAATGTCTCTAACAGACTGAGACTTTTCTCTGCGCTCTTCTTCTTGTGCTTTGCGGCAGGTCCCAGGCGGTCTCCCCGTACACCAGCTGGCTCTCAAAGGTGTCGGACACGGACGTGATCCTGGCTCCTGTGGGTGCGGCGGGCGTGGTGACAGTAGACATGGGCGGGTACGTGCGGCTTTGGGAGACGGGGCTAGAGAGTCTGCAGCGCTCCCTGCTGGAATGGAGGAACATGATTGGCTCTGAGGACAATCGACCCGTACAGGTATGGTTTCAGTCAGCTGGCGGGCTGGTTAGCGTGAATGAGTACTGATCAGAATTGGTGCCAAAGATATAAAATGCTGATTGCCAACTCGCTATTTGTTAGATGGTATGTGGATCACCCACAGTAGAAAGATTAATGTGAGGAATGGTTTGAGCTTCCGAAAGTTGGTGAATTTTGATTTCAAGAAGCACTGGAGACCAAAATTAATGCAAGAGTAAAAACTAAATGACTGCACATTTTGTAAATGTGGTATTTCTGTTAGTTCTGGTCTCTGGAAATATTTACCAGCACAGCATTGACATTTTTTGCAGTTTGACAATTTAAAGAAAGGATAAACTGCAGTAATGTTTTCTCCTGGAATTTTAGTTTTGAACTTTCTTTGGCTTTCTCCCTCAACTGAAGCAAAAAACAATGAATTGAAAGCCTGCGGTACTGCGTTTAACCACGTAGTGGCACCCTTGAGCCAGACAATTAAAAAGTTGGTGCGCAAATGGAGGCAGCAAAGATGGCACTGTTAGACATCGGTTTGTTCTGCATATTTACCGCTGTGTTCTCAATATTTAAATTAAATCCAGTTGAACTTTTGAGACTTTTTAACAGGCATGATTAGTTTTCCTTTTTATAAATGCCATGGCACATACAGTCTACCATTGTTTACTGAACTGGGCATGAGTCAGGAAAGTAAGCGTGGGAGAGAACGCAGGTGCTTGCGGTATGGTGCAGCCCGTGGTTTGTGGAAGTTTAATAGATGGCTGCATTTTAGCACTTAGACAGTCTTGCCTCACCAGAGATATGAAGTGTGTCTTTGGCCAGTTTTTATTGGGCCCCAAGCCAGTCCGCATTCACATACACTAGGCACTCGGTAACGTACACCTGCTCACCAATGCAAATATATAGTCAGCTGATAATGTGGCAGCAATTAGATTGATAAATGCAGAGATCTGCCCAAAAGCGTACAGTGAAAAAGACATGGCTATGAGGGTCAGTTATTTCTCAGACTGACCATCTGAATGAGGAATACAGTGTGATCTTTCTGTCTTGGACTCTGTGGGAGGATTACTGGAGCCAGACAGGATGGTTTGAGTTTCTGAGAAACTCCTTATCTTCTGATGTTTGTGCTCATGTTCACACGTGTTCTGGGGGGGAAAGGTCCTACCTGGTATTATAAATATGTGCAGAATGAATGTGTGGAGGTTTTCGGTTGCAGCAGCGCTCTGGACGTCAGCAGTAGGAGTGCTGGTCCTGGTGTGATTAGTAAACCCGGATACAAGCTGTGTTAAAGTGCGGGTGGTGCCTGGGGCGAGATCTTCCCTCCCGCACCTCCAGAGGATCTCTGCCTCTCCTCCAGCGCTCCTGCTCAGGCTGGTAAATAAATAACTGGGAATTTGGAGGCTGGAATTCTAGTCCCAGGCTCCGGCGGGGACGGGCTCTCTGTGGGGGGTCCCGGGGAGGTCATTCCCGACACCCCCTCTAACACATTCCGGTGACCACCCCCCACCCCCTACCCAATCACCGACACTGTTGTTCTGCCCATTACACTGTGTAATGACATCACACTGACATATATCAGTGCTGTAGTGTACGTGCTTTATTCAGGTTAAAAGATTTTACTGGTGATTGATCTGACCTAGGGTCAGCACCCTCGAGAGCAACTGAGGTCCTTGCTTATGGGTTCTGATCTTACTGTGGCTGTACTGGGGTTTAAACCACCAACCTTCTGAGTCTCAGTCATGCAACTTAGCCCCACAGCTACCAGCCACCCATGAAGCTCAGCTGGTTTGGGTTGACGGACTCGTAACTTTACCCATATGCCCCAGGTAAAAGCCTGCAGAGACAGGGATTGTGGGTACAGCTGGGGTATGGGGTGAACAGTAGCCCAAATGTTGCCCTTGAGATTCTGTGAATAGAAATTCAGTTGCTAGCATTAGCTGTTGCGCTCGCAGAAATAAAGGTGGCTTCAGTTAGCTCCATTCCTTCACACTGTGGATTCTGGGTAATAATAGTCAAAGGTTGAGAGCAGGCAGAGGTTGAGAAGAATGATGCAGGACAGTGTCTGAGAATAATAATGTTGCATATGTCATCTTCATGTGTTTATTTCTATTTATTTAACCATTAGTTATCCCAGAAAAACCTCATTAAGATTGAAAACTCTTTCACTCTGGGGGCCTTGACATCAAACACAACTTTTTTAAAAAGACATGAGGAAGTTTACAAAGATCTATAAGGGAATGTTACATGTGTTTGACAGCTATTCAGAAACAGCAGAGTTTAAAACCAAGAGTACTTTTCAGTCATGCCATGAATTTCATGTATAAATTCAGCTATTGAAATGTATTTGAGTTTAAGATTATTTTCATATGGGACCAACTTTAAAGTGTGCCCATCTGTTTTTAGAATCCTTTACTGCCTTCTCCCATCATTCTTAACTTCACTCAGGGTTCACCTCTGACTGGTCATATTTGCATGATTGTAATACAGCTGTTAGACTGAAGTCTAAATACTGCAGGCTGGCATTATAAATGCTGCAAACTGATTGGTCAGGGGCCAGCACCCCTTAGTACCAAGGGCTCTTTGTGCCGGAGAAGGTCTTTGCTCCGCCACAACCGGCCAGGCTGGTGAATGAGCCCATTATGAGGTCACAGAGAGCTGTCAGTGTGGGGCCATTATGAGGTCATAAGGGAGCTGTCAGTGTGGGGCCGACCTTTTCCCCCATTTAATGAAGTGCTGTTTGTCAGAGCTCGCTTGTGTTCTGCTCGCTGACGACATCGCCAAAGAATTCCAGCTGCGGAACCCTGTAGAACCCTGTGCACACTGAAATAAACAGAGGTGCTGCTTCCTCTGTGACATTCGATAGCTGCTGTTCCACGAAGCATTTTTAGCATGGAAATCTACATGGCTCCATAACTTCTGGGACATTCTGATTTTGCTCTGTTAATTTAAATGTGTTTTTAAAGACAAATTCTGCACCCCAAGCTCAAGAGGCTTTGCTGCAGATGCTGAACTCTGATTTGATTATTTATACATTTAGCTTTAATTCGCCTCAGATTTCTCATGTGTTACACTAGTTCCTAATGTCATTGTGCTGCGGATGCAAAGGGCCCCTGTTCTAGTAGTAACATTTACAGCAAATGCAATTAATGGGATATCTGTAGCCTCACTGCTTTGTGATGTCATAAAAACCCTTGCTGAAAGTAAGATCCTTTTTGATGTCACAGAAGCAGTAAGCGGCCTGAGCTGAGAGTTGAATGAGACCTCAGACACCCTTTTTAGCCTCCGTGGGGTCAGGGTAATTTTCTTACTGTAACCTGGTGGTGCGGGACATGCTGAATACTGGCATGAAGCATATCTCGCTCCCTGTAGGGACTTGCCAGAACCTTCCGTCTGGTGTCTGCAGATGGGTTCTGGTGATCAGGGGTGCGAGTTCCTGTCCATCCTGCATGTGTTGAATATAGGACTGACCAGCCCTGTTCCTGGATAGCTGCCACCATGTATGTTTTAACTTGCACCCTGAAAGCTTGGCAGCCCTGCTCTAAGCTTGAGTGAGGTTTGCTTTGTTAGTGTTGGAGTGAAAACCTGCTGAACAGTACATCAGCAGGAATAAAGCTGACTGTTACTGTATTTATCACTGTAAAATTACACTTCATACTGCTATTCACAAGTACAAATACTTTAACCCTTTGAGCGCTGAATAAATTTCCAAGGAATTAAAAATGTCATTATCCTGAGCTGTTGATAACCTATCACGTGCCAACTTGTTTAAAAGAGCTCCCCAGGGAGCTCTTTTAAACAAGTTGCCACATGATAGGTTTTCAATAGCATCTGATTTTGATATTTTACATCACTGGGCAACTATAGTTGCCTATAGCACTGAAAGGGTTAAACATAGTTCTCACCAGTGACCGTACACAGTTTAGCACTTTAGCCAAGGTTTTTTGGCCTAACAGCGTCAGTCAACGCTGCGGATGGATTCTGCTCAGTGAGTGTGAAATGCTGGCGATCAGGTTACAGATGTGGAGACAGGGACGGCTCCAGTCATGTGATCGCTCCTGTCACGGTTCAGACCCAGAAATCTACACGCTTAAGGACATGAAAGGTTCATTTTTTTTCAAGGAACATTCCTGGCTTTTGTGCTGTTAAATCCCTCCAGTGGGGCCCTGAGCTGGGCTCTGTGTGAAGTGTGTGACAGTCAGTACAGAGGATGATCACACATGCATTATCCTGCCTGCAGTTGTTCCCGGCTCCTTTCTTTTAAGCCTGCTGTGGGGGGGTCTTGGGGGGGGTCTCGCCTTGCCTGGTAATTATCAGGGTTTCAGGGGATCAGGGGAGAGAGTGGGCCTCATGTCATGAAGAATGAAGTCCCACGATGATGTCACAGTTCTAAGTGAATTATGGTTTCAGTGAAATCTGAAATGACAGACAGATTGCTGTCCGTAGTTCGGCAGTGGAACATCATTGTGATTGTTACAGCTAACTTACTGTTCTCATCCGGCCTCCAACACAGGACCTGCCTGTCTGTCTGGACAGGGATCTGTCTGTTTGTCCAGACTCAGGTCTGTGTGTCTGTCTCAGCAGCGGTATGTCTGGGCAGGGCTCTGTCTGTCTGTCTGGACAGGGATTTTTCTGTCTGTCTGTGCATGGATCTTTTGGGATGGGGGCATCCTGACTATGGTTTCTCAGCTCAGAACAGACACTGACTGTGGTCGCGTGCGGTCCCCAGCGAGTGGATCTGCGTTGTGTGATGCAGGTTCCTGCTTTATATCCAGCGGGACCAGCTTTGAGTGGGAATTGCGTGTTGCCCTGGTGTGCGTGTGAGTTTCTATAGGTCTCTCTGATTCCCTCCTGCTCTGAATGACATCCCCTGCGGCCAGGTTGGACTGTAGCCCTGCTCTTGCCCTTGGCCAAGGCTCTGTCCACAGAACTACCCCTCGGGGTTAAATAAAGTACAGCTCTCTCAAAACTCACCATGGAGTCGAGGAAACTGGGGAGTCCATTCTGACAGGCCCAGCTCCCACTACTCCGGCTGCTGTCAGACCCCTGCGGGGGGGCGATTGGCTGGAGGATGTCACGTGGTGCCCAGTTTCTGGGTCATGGGGAGCTGATTTATATCTGGAGAGATGGAGCTGTGTCCCTAACCCCAAATATTGCTCTAGGGCAGAGGTCTCCAACTGCAGTTCTCAAGGGCTGCGGCGTCTGTGGGTATTTAGGATCTTAATTCAATCAGCTGCTGACTGGGGCCTCAATAACAAAGGGTGGGGGCCCCTTAGCTGAGCAGTGACTGGAGTTACACACTCAACTAACACCAGCTCTAACAGCAACAGGCACAGCGAATTGCCATGTTCTGAGTTTGAGCTCTTTGTTCTAGGGAATTAATCCCTGTATCTCTCTCACTCTGTCCCTGCTTGCTCCCCTTCTCCCTGGCATTTTTCCTAGGGTATTCTGGGGAAAAGGGAACCAGGTTTTCTGTGGACCCGCTGTAGTTACATAAAGGTCTAGGGGGAAGCAGAAACAGAGACTTATGGGATTGTGTTGATTTGAGGTTCACCCACCCCCTCCCCAGACCTGTGGTAAATCTCACCTATGAGCTCCCTGTAGCAGCTACAGAGAACCAGCCTCTCAAGTGTAAATCTCTGTTAGTGTTCAGGGAGTCACTAACACGCCTTATTAAAATGCTTTATGGGGTACGACGCTAAAATCTTGGGCACCATAGATTTTTTTTTTTTTAATTTGGCTTTAGATGTTTATTTTTTTTTGTTTTTTGCTTTTGTATATCTGTGGAAAAGAGCACGATTGCAACGCTTGAAAAAAAAACAGGAAAACCTTTTTAGAACTGTTTGAGTTACAATGTGACAACCAGCAGTATAAATGATGCATGTGTCATTTATGCTGTGTTTATTGTCATGGTCTATATTAGCTATTGACAGTCTAAATAGTTGTAATTGTGCAGCTTGGGAGCTTAAAGGGGCATTGGTGCAGTGAGATGTCTAAATTAGTCCTGAGGTGGTTTACTGTGGTAAAATACTTTTGAAGTTTACATTTGGACATTCAGTGCTTGTGCAGACCTGACTGGACCTCAGTACATGTAGAATTCGTAATAGATCTCCAGACTCTGTTTGAACCCAAGCTGAGCTTAAGCTTTACCATGTTTCACTATTAAGTGCATGTAGAATCCTGGGGGCTGTTTAAATAAACTTCACTTGTCTGACCGAGTTGAACTATCCTTTGGGTGAAAAGTCGGACCTTCAACAGACCATGTGCGTCATGTGTTACCATGTGCGTCACGATAACTTCAGTAATATTTCAATTAGAAATTTCAAGTTTTGCATATAAGTAAGTATCTTAAAGAGGAAGAACTGATTCGATTTTGGACTATTTGCATTTTCTAGATTGGCCACCAGGGGCCAAAAACTGAAAAATCACTATTTTTATCATATCTCTGGGAATATTTGTCTGATTGACCTCAAATCAAGTGCAAATGAAAAGTCATGACCCGAGGATGTGTCCCACGATGACATTATACCTGTTTGGTTCAAAATTTTGACACAAGGTGGAGCTTTGTCACATAAAATTCACCTTTTTTGCCATATCTTTGGAGCCATTTGTCCAATTGACATGAAACTATGTGCAACTGCAAGGTCATGACCTCACAACGTGTCACATGATGACATCATACCTGTATGGTTCAATATTTTGCCACCAGGTGGCGCTTTGTGATGGAAATTTACCATTTTGGCCATATCTTCGGGATCATTTATCCGATTGACCTGAAATTTAGTTCTAATGAAAGTCTATTCAAGGTCTATTCGAGGATTCGGGAATTGGAGGATTGGCGGCGTTTGGGGATATACCCCAAGCCGTCGCCTCCGATGGCGTAAGCCTAGTTGAAACAGCCCCCAGATTTTTCACATATTTACTGGGGTAATTGGCAGTAATCGGGGGGGGATGAGTGCCACTGAGAGCCTCATTTCTACCCAAAACCCATGAGATTGTGGAGGTGGAAAATCCTGCGTCAGAAAAGTATTTGTGCGTAGTGTTTGGTTTGTACCGCTTGTGTTGCTGGTTAGCCATGATGCTTCAGCACAGTCATGAACTCCCATGTACAGCTCTGGATTTTCCCTATTGCCTGCACTACTCAGCAATGGAAGTGAATCTATGCCTAAATGAACAGAGCTTTCGGACTCGGTGGCCAAACACGAGCTGAGAAACATCAGCGCTCCTGTACTGTAACTGTGCTGATTTACTGCTGAGGCAGTTTTCCCCCGTCTCCCCTATCCCCTGTCAGAGTGTGGAGCTCTGAGGTCAGCCACTTGACCCCAGAGCCCTGAGGAACTGCTCTATGACCTCATAAATGACAAGGCAAAATTGAAAGAGGCCATGATTGGCTGGATACGCACTGTAGCCTTAGGGCTGGATATGATTGGCTGGACAAGTGCTGTTCTCTTAGGGCTGGCTGTTATTGGCTGGAGACATGCTGTACCCTCAGGGCTGACTGTGATTTGCTGGAGAAATGCAGTGCCCTCAGAGCTGGCTGTGATTGGCTGGAGAAACGCCATAGCCTCAGGGCACGAGCTGATAGTTAAATCTCCCAGGAGGGCAGTAAGGTGAGCAGGTGCTGAGGTTGAGTGATGGGCAGGGGCAGTTAGCGCAAATTTACTGCTTTCGCTTCAACTCTTCATGTTTTTTCATCTGTTGTTTACGTCTTGCAACTTGCAGTTACGCGCAGGTAGGCTAAGCTGCAGCTGAAATCTAAACTTAGACCAAAATCAGTCTATGCCCACTTTAAGTGAAGTTCGGAGTTTGTCAGCGCTCCTCTTGTTCACAATGGTTTCCTCTCACAGTCCTGTTGTGGAACCACTGTTAGATTTAACACTCCACTGACTCCATTTTGAGGCTAAGCTTAAAATAAAATGCTGTAATGCGAGATTGACCAGGGTAGTTAAGTGCTTGTCAGTCAAGCTTTTGCTTCTTACACTTTTACCTGGGGCTGAGCAGCCTCCCCCAAGAGAAAATTCCTGCCCTGTTATCCCTGATCTTTGCCTTTTTTTAGCATGGTAAGTCACGCCAGGTATGACCATATGCTCAATGGCAGGTTAGCTTCAATGGTTTTAGTTACTATGGAGACTTACTGTCATTTTTATGTAAGTGTGGATTTGCTAAAGGAGGTTGTTGTCTGGACAGTGTTAATGACCATCTGATGTATGGTCAGTTTCCTGAGATGTGCTTTGTGTTATCCTGCCAAGTCAGTGTTTGAGAACTGAAGGGCTTTTGCTCGTCATTAGCAGTGGTTAAATCCGTGTTAGAATACCTTTCTTTAAGAACACTGCAAAAACACATTTTTTCTCCTCAGATTACGATCGAGCGGGAGAGCGGATTGGACGTGAGCGCCCCAAAACATGGGCAGGTGGACCCTCTTAACGCCCCTCACGTCGGGGGGAACCAGTGGGCGGGGGGCACAGGTTAGTACTGGTTTCTGGTTTGTGTTTACATTTGAGTGATGGCTTGGTGAGAGCCAGGTCAGATGAAAGCGCATCCTGTGGTGGGAGAGAGCAGTTGGCAATGCAGGTCAAAGGTGAGACTTGGGGATTTGGTCCTTATAGTTTAAAATTCTTTATTTAATGAGGTTTGTAAGTCTCAATACTGACACAGTTTTAGAGGTTTAGTCACAGAAGGTGGCATCCCATTATCAGGAAGAATCCTCAAGAATTGTTTTTCAAACTTCAATCAAATCGTGGCTTGGGATCTATTGTTTAGGTGTTAATCTGTCTAGAAATGACAAATTTGTAATTTATGTGTATCTATCTGATGCTTTCTACACATTCAAAATTAGGTATACCAGCCATTTTCAACAATTTTACTGGATTTTCTGGCATTTAAGGCCAGAAAAACATAACAGCGCACAATTAGGACATTTTTTATATGCTTATTTGAATATACATATAGTTAGCTTCATTTTAGCAAAATACATTTTTTGTCCTGATGTTGTGCTCTATGTTAAAAAAAAAAGACTTCAATGAAAAATGGCAATGGCAGACCTGAAATGTTTCAGATAACCCCACTCATTCATAAAATACATTGATGTGATCATGCACAACAATCATATGGGCAAGATATTACTGATTTTGAGCTGACAATGTGAAATTATAGGTCATTATTTCAACATTTTTGTTGCGTCTTTGAATATATGTAGTTGTCATTGGCAGAGAATGTCAGTTTTATGGACTCCTATATATTACTATTGCAGTAGAATCTCTTGATATGTGATTATCTTTTACAATGGCCATTATTATGTGAAAATTATCAAGAAACTCATGCATGACAGATGTGTGTGAGACCTATATTTCAGAAGCAACTTTTTTTTTTTTCTAACATTTTGCTTTCTTAATCCTCTGAGTTGTTTATTCATGAGATGAGAGGTTCTCTCATTCTTGACTTCTTCTGCAATAAATGTCTGGAAAATATATCCAATAAGAGTTGACATGATAATTATCAGACCAATCACATTGTGGGACATATTCCACCAATATTAATAAGATCAACCAACATATACCCAAACCAATCAGATTCAAGTTTCAGAATTCATAAACCAATCATCACTGGGATATTTTTTGACCAATGAACACACGAGAGGTGGTATTTATAGCTGAGATTTGGAAAGGGCTTTGTCAGTACAATGTTCCAACATGGTGAAGTACCACTGCTGTATTTTATGCGAGAAGAGGACCACCGCTGGAGAACAAAACAACTTGTAATATGCGTAGATATCAAGTACAAACTGTTGGTGTCCAGTTTGCTGCGTAGATACCCCAAACTTTAGTATCCCAGTGCAATGGACAGAGTCGTCATTCTGATTGGGCCAATTTAAAATGTCAAAATTTCTAAGAATCTGCTTGCTAACGCTTATCAAATAGTTTATAAGAGGATGTATTCTAAAAAAATTATTTGGAATATAAGGAGTGCTGATTTTGATGCTTAATGGCACACCTCCTTTTCAGATGAATGATTAAATGTGAAAGTCTGACACTTAAAATTTGATTGTTTAACATTAAGTGGACCATCAAGGAATTGTCTTTTGATATGGCTTCACTGTTCAAACACCTTCCCAAACAACCTCGCAGTAACTGTCAGCTTTTAGTTTGGACATAGAGAAAGGACACACCTAAGTTTATGGCAATATGTGTCAATTTATTTTCAAAGTGAGTTTAGGCATCTCTCACCATCAGTAAAAGCAGAGGTGGGCAATTCTGAAGTACTGTCAACCAAATATCCCCTCCATGACAGACTCTAAAATGATCCCCAAATGGAAATGGAGGGAAAAATTTAGCTTTTTCCTCCCGAATTTAGTAATGCACTACTATGCCCATAAATCGTAAAAAATACTTTTTAATATATCAACAGAATCCTGTTTGGAGGACAATTTAGTGTCTCGTTGCAGAGGGGATATTTTGTTAAAATACCTCAGAATGGCCCGGGTGTAAAATCCAGTGGTCATAAAGTAGGTCCTGCCTGGTGTTTATTCCAGTGAAGAACTGAACCAGTTGATTCTACTAATAAGGTCTACCTTTTAGCTCAAGAATTTCTTTTAGGGAATCCAGGTGATTAGATAAAACCTGGATTTTTCATCCCACACTAAAACACTGTTGCTGCAGCCCTTATCGCAATTTTGGCTTATGTGTGTAATGGCCTGCACCTCCTGTGTTGTCCTATAGGGGGCAGAGACACGGCCGGGCTCGGGGGGAAGGGTGGCCCGTACAGGTTGGATTCGGGGCATCAGGTGTATCAGGTGTCCCAGGCGGAAAAGGATGCCGTGCCAGAGGAGGTGAAGCGAGCAGCACGTGAGATGGCAGAGAAGGCCTTTAAAGAGCGGTGCGTGTACCCCGCGCATTCACCCCGCGCATGTACCCCGTGCATTCAGCCCGCGCCTGCACCCCGCGCCTGTACCCCGCGCATTCAACCTGCGCATTCACCCCGCGCATTCACCCTGCGCCTGCACCCCGCGCATTCACCCCGCGCCTACACCCCGCGCATTCACCTCGCGCCTACACCCCGTGCATTCACCTCGCGCCAGCTCCCCGCGCATTCACCCCACGCATGTACCCCGTGCATTCAGCCCGCGCCTGCACCCCGCGCCTGTACCCCGCGCATTCACCCTGCGCCTGCACCCCACGCATTCACCCTGCGCCTGCACCCCGCGCATTCACCCCGCGCCTACACCCCGTGCATTCACCTCGCGCCAGCTCCCCGCGCATTCACCCCGCGCCAGCTCCCCGCGCATTCACCCCGCTCCTGTACCCCGTGTATTCACCCCACGAATTCACCACACGCCTGCACCCCGCGCATTCCCGCACGCATTCGCCCCGCGCCTGTACCCCGCGCATTCACCCTGCGCCTGTACCCCGCGCATTCACCCTGCGCCTGTACCCCGCGCCTGCACCCCGCGCATTCACCCCGCGCCTGTACCATGCGCATTCATGCGCCTGTACCCGGCGCATGTACCCTGCGCATTCACCCCGCACCTGTACCCGGCGCATTCACCCCGCGCCTGTACCCCGCGCCTGCACCCCGCGCATTCGCCCCGCGCCTGTACCCCACGCATTCATGCCCCTGCACTCTGAGCTATACCACTGCCTCTTTACTGAGTGAGACACTGCCTGAGATGTGCATCGTCTTCAGCTGCTTGCAGAGAAAGGGTTTAATTCCACACTGATAGTTCACAGGATAAAGACTGTGGTATTTAAGAGCTAAACTAGGCTATCCAAAGAGGATTCCGCTAGTGCTAAAGCACCACCACTGACAGTCTAATCGCTTTACCCGCCATTGATGAGATTTGAGGCCGATCAACGTTTTCACTGTTATATGGTTGGGGGCGCATTGCCAAAAACAGATTAAACAAACATGAAAACGGTGTGTTCTGGTGCAATTAGCCAGCATGTAAAGACAGAAATTGCATTTTTTTGACAAGTCCCATGTTCACTGACTTTGACACGAGCTGTGATGAATCTCATTCATACATACGGACAACTAGAAAACAAAGCAGCAGGTCAGTGTTAAACAACATTCATGTGCTTTTCTCAGCTTTTTGCCTGAAATGTGGTTATTTTTTTGATGAAAATGACCATCACTCTAGCTTTTGTAAAAAAAAAAAAAAACGAGTGAATTAAGCTAGAATGAAATGGTTTCGTGTGTCGAAAACTAGAAGCTCCTTCCTTTGTTTTCATGTTGATAGAACTGAATATTCTGTAGGTGTTGAAGGATCAGTGAATATTTTCATGTGCTGGCAGTTAAACCCACTGAAATCCAAGAAGCCCTTTGCATTTTAGTGAATCCTGATGCATTCATTGGTTAAGTGTCTTGAAAACCATGCCATCATAAAAAACGTGTTCAGGCCGCGTCAGGTCTTTATGGGAGAAGCATGCAGACATCAAACCCAGTCTTAAATGGTTAAAAGAAGTACTTTGGCTGGGAAAGTGTTGAGCGTATTCATTTCTCCGTGGTAACTTTTGAAGTTTTGCTCAGTGTTCGGAGCACAGTTAGTTAACTAAGTCACCCTGAGCCACCGCTGCTTATATCTCACTACTAAAACCAACTTTCCATACGTCTTCCACCTAGGAAAGGTGTGCGTTTCTCTGAACACCGGCATTTTGCAGAAACACTTATATATTAGTACAAAGTGGGAACTTTCTGGGTTCTTGAAGAACCTTAAAAGTAAAAATGGGGAAAAAAAAAAACACTTAACAGTACAAATTTTAAAACCATAATGGAAAATGAAATGCCCTCAGATCTGGTCTGGAGATCATAGTGTGTTTTGGAAATATGTGTCATAGTGGTTCATTGTAACTGTATGAAAGTCGATGTAAAGTGCTGCAGATTTGAGACATGAGAGCAGTTGTTACAGGTGCTGTTATCGAGAGATCATCTCTGCTCCATACGGGGGACATGTAGAGATGGCTGATGTAGATGAAAGAGACGGGGGTGTTGAGGGGTCGGTGTAGTGCCACAGTTCTCCGCACAGATGTCAGTCATATCCGTCTTCATGCCTCCCTCTCCTCCTTCGCTCCATCTCTCTCTCACACACACGCACGTGCACATGTCTGTGTGCACACTGACACATCACACACACACACACACACACACACAGATGCACAGTTGCGTGTCCTTGCATTGCTCACCTCAGTGTGGCGAGGCTGATGTGAATCTCAGTGATTATGTGATATGTTCTCCTTGGTGGTTGCATTGATATCTCCTCTCAGAGATAAGATCAGTGTGTGATAGGAGAGAGGAGAGGAAATGAAACCGTGTTAAATGTGTTTCTGCTGCACAAAATGCACTGCTGTATAAGCTTCACTCCTGCAGTGACGTCTCTCGCTGTAAACTCCCTTCTCCTGCTTTAAACACACTTTCCAGCTTTTCCTGCTTTATACACACTTCTCCTGCTTTAAACTCACTTCTCCTGCTTTAAACTCACTTCTCCTGCTTTAAACTCACTTCTCCTGCTTTTCCTGCTTTATTCAGACTTCTCCTGCTTTAAACTCACTTTCCTGCTTTAAACACACTTTCCAGCTTTTCCTGCTTTATACACACTTCTGCTTTAAACACACTTTCCAGCTTTGTACACACTTTTCCTGCTTTAAACTCACTTTTCCTGCTTTATACAGACTTCTCCTGCTTTAAACTCACTTTCCTGCTTTAAACTCACTTTCCTGCTTTTCCTGCTTTATACACACTTCTGCTTTAAACTCACTTTTCCTGCTTTATACACACTTCTCCTGCTTTAAACTCACTTTTCCTGCTTTATTCAGACTTCTACTGCGTTAAACTCACTTTTCCTGCTTTAAACTCACTTTTCCTGCTTTATACAGACTTCTCCTGCTTTGAACACACTTTTCCTGCTTTATACAGACTTTTCCTGCTTTATGAATACTTTTTAGCGTACCGGCCCTGGCAGTTGAAGTATTGCAGCAATGTTTACAGCAGGATTTCAATGAGTAGCAAGTTGAAATTTTAGTGTTTCGCTCGTACTGTCTCGTCTTGCATGCATGTGATTGTTGCTGTACTGTTATATAGTCATGTTATATACCCACCTAGCTATCCAGAGGAAACTTTGCTAAAAGCTCCTGTTAACCATTTCCACCAAAATGAAACGCAATTCCGACGCCAAGCTACTAAATGAGTTCGTAGCAAAAACACACAAACGGTGTAAGCATTGCTTGTGGAGCAAGCGAATCGATTACTTCTACCGAAAAAGAAATCTGTATCTGATCTCCACTTTTTTTTCAGCTTTTTATTTGCCCAAACAATTTTTAAAGGTGGATGAAATTCCGCCACGGCTATGGAGAGAAATCGTTTGTTATATCAGACACATTATAGTACATTTTGAGTTTGCTTTCACCACGGTAGGAGCAAAACCCACTCCACGGCAAAGTACTCGGCTGACCTTGATCATGGATCGGAACTAAAACGATTGTTTCACAGCAGCAGTTACAAACCCAAACACGTACCATAAGTTCCACAAAGCGTACATCTGGTCTAACTCCTGCTTTATCAGTCCAGCTTTGCAGACACACACAACACCTCTCTGGTTAGCTTCAACTGTAGTGGCTACGGTCAGGTAACGTTATGATGAAACTACCAACTTGATGCTAACCAAAGTAACACAAGCATACCAATCTGAATTACTGTATATAAATCAACCAGGAGCATTTTTTAAGTCGCACGGAATCTGAACTAACATACGGTTGTTACCAAGCCGTCATCATAAAGACAGAACCAAACGTTACCCTGCAATACAGGTTTTACGGACATCAAGTTCCGTTACCAAGAACAGTTGTACCAAGCATCCAAATTACAAACAAATTGAAAAAGTTAGCTTCAAATGAGGTTTATGTTCACACACCTTCTGTTGAATGTCCTCTGATATTACTCTTCCATATTTAGGACACAAACATTAGCAACAGCAACTTAGCTATGTTAGCCACAGTGCTACAGCCACATTCAACAGGCTATCATGCTAGGTGCAGTAAAAGCAACATAAAATGGTCAAACTTACTGCTTCTGTCCCTGTGAGTCATGGGCAGTTGCTACCAATCCAGGCTTTATCTTCAGATATTTTACAGAGTCTGCATTTGAGGCCAGTTGTAAGTGCTAACTATCGTTAGCGGTCCTGCTAGCCACCCGTAATACGTTAGCTTCACTCACATTATTTGCTGTTATATTGTTACTTACAGCTTGTAGCTCCGAGCACTTGATTGATGCAACTGCTCCCGGTTTGAGAAGCAGCCGAGACGCATATTCAGCATCAAATTATCAGGCGCAATTCCGTGGATGGCACTACTCAGGCAGAAATGCGAGGTGCGGACAGACACGTGGTATTGTTTACATTTTGACGAAACACGAAAATTTTGCCGCCCCTGTCCAAACATTTTTAACATATTGACAAAGCTGTCTTCGGTGAAATGCCAAGCACAAACGGCTATCGTTCCCTTTGAGTGTGGCTGTTTTCCGCCAGCAAACAAAAAAGCTACCCACTGATTTATGGTGGCATCGTCTAATAGTTGTGCTTTTTTTTTCGCATCCAATAAAACACAGACAAGCAGCTTTGGGAGACATACTGAGGAAACTGCACCTCAAATGATCTGCGGTTCTTCTCCTTCTTCGTGTTTTGTATTTCCGGAAGTGTAGACGCTACTAACGCATAATATGATCTGCGGTTGATAGTGCCTGCTAGAATAGTTTCCGGGGTGGGCAGGTCCAGTGCCGTGATTGGCTCTAGCTTGGTCTGTACTAATTGGACGACACAACCTGAAGTCAGGTTTTGCCCAGATCTCGTGAAGATCTCGGGATGAGCTGTTCAGAGAGGAAATCGCCTTCTGGAAATCACTATCTCGGATTACAGCAAAACCCCTGTAGGTTGAGTATGGACATCCAACGTTATAACATTACTCATATGTATTAAGAGAAGGATCAGCATAATAGGTCCCCTTTAACAATGTTGAAAGATAAGACTTGAAATTTCATAGAAGTATTTCTCAACAACTGTCGAATAATGTTTTTTTTCTAAATCTGGCAATCAACTCACCTTGATACACTTTATGACCGTCAATGGCCAACTTTACACTGAAATTTCAATGACTTATAGCAGAAAAATCATTAGATAGAGTGTATGTTTGTATTGAAGGCGTATAGGCAGTCGTATATGACCTTTCATTTGGTGACCTTCAAAGGTCAAACTTGACCGAGTGAAAATTCAATGACTTCTATCCCTAAAAAAGTCACAGATAGAACCTAAGTTTGTATCACAGACTTAATGGAAGTCACGCATGAACTTTAATTTGGTGACATTCAACTTGACTGTTGGTGACCTTTGAAGGTCAAACTTGACATAATACAATTTAAATGATTTGTATTGGCAAAACTGTCCTAGGTTTGTATTAGAGAGATCTAGGAAGTCATATATGTTCTTTCATTTTGTGACCTTCGTATTGACCTTCGAAGGTCAGTTGTGACTGAGTGATAATTCAATGACTTGTCTCATTAAAATGGTTACAGCTGGAGCCTAGGTTTGAGTGACTGACATCTAAAAAGTCACATATGAACGTTTATTTGGTGACACTCAACTTGACAGTCTGTGACCTTTGAGGGTCAAACTTGACTGTGGATTTTAAATGACATGTATCACCAAAACGACCTTAGAGCTTAGGATTGTATTACAGAAGGTCTTATAAATGTATGTGAACTTTTATTTAGTGACCTTGACATTGACCTTCAACAATTCGAATGTCAAACTTTTCTTGAAATTTTCATAACTTGTATAATCACTACAAGATTGTTTGCCGGTAAGCTACAGGACCCTTGGTCCTATTTTTCTGGTTTACAAACACTAGTCCTGCTTTTTGCATACTTTTGCTGCTTTATAAACACTTCTCCTGCTCAATACACACTTTTGCTGCTCGATACACACTTCTCCTGCTTTATGCACACATCTTCTGCTTTTTACGGAGGGATAGTAAGACATATTTTTTCCACACACCCTGCTATGTGTGTGTGCAGCTTCGGTCGCGCATGCTAAAGTGTTTTGGGGTCCCAGTAATCCTGTGTTTACTCAGGGTAAAGCAGTGGATTAAAACCAGTCCCACTGTAAGGGGGATTACCCAACCTGCAGTGGAGATTAGCTCGGCTAACATGCCCTACTGCTTCCCTGTAGAGGAGGAGTGATATTTCTGGTGCTCTCTGGGATACTCAGTCCTCCTGTGGGTTGAACATGTCAGTCAGTCATTCTGTCACTCTTGACGGGGGGGTATTCAGCTCACCCCGGTCCTGCCATGGGATGAATTAAATATGTTTCCCCTCTCTCTCTCTCTCTCTCTCTCTCTCTCTCTCTATGTCTCCCCTCACCCCTCTCTCTCTCCCTCTCTCAGACTGAAGGTGATAGAGATGAGTGAGTATGATGCTGCTACATACGAGCGTTTCTCTGGAGCAGTACGGCGGCAGGTGCAGTCTCTCCGCGTTATCCTGGACAGCCTGCAGGTAACCACCCGCCCCCCCAACATACCTACAGGTTGCAGACACACAAGCACATATTTTGGGAACCCCCCACCACAACAGCTGGCATGCACTGTGGTGGATCATTACTTACAACAAAGGAGTGGAAGGTAACCCACATACAGGTGGGAGAGGGAGTCACATGATGAGGGTGCAGAGGAGCTGTGTGTGGTCCATTATTCTCCCTCCCTGAGCATCTGCTGCTCTCTCTGTTCTGAAGCCAAAGCCTTAAACCTCAGCCTCACACACACTTCTCAACCATATTCACTCAGCGGACTGAGCCAGGTTCATTATCCGCTGCAGTCAGAACTCTGCACTCGCACTGTCTCGCGTCTGAGACTGCGGTTCTCTCTCGCCGTGTGTGTTTACTGCACACACAAGAGCTACACTCCTACGTCTCGCTTAATTAGCCCCCTGAATCACATCTCAGGTATTCTGCAGGTCTTTTGTGTCCTTACCTGAGTGTACTCCACTTCTAAAGGAGAACACAAGACCCTCAGGAATTCACGCAAATAACGCAAGCTCTGTATTTATCGTATGTTTTCTTTTGTAATGAAAGCAGGACTGAGAAATGACATATTTGGGTTTTGTGATCTGTTTTTAGGCGTCACATGTGTTGGGAATCTCTGGAAAGTTTTTCAAGAGTGATACACACGTTTTACTGTAGCTCTCTCACACGCTAAACTCTTTGATCAGAGATTCTTTACCCTGGTCCACAATTTCAAAAAAAGAAATATACTGCTCCATACAATTGCGATATACAGTCTTGTGCAAATTAATTGGATAGAGCAGGCTGGAGTGGGGTCAAACCAAACAACAAAGGTTTTCAGGCTTTTTATTACTTCAAAAGCATCAACATTCAGCACTCGGTACGAGATGTGTCACGGTTCTTGATAAGCTGTTCCACCCGTTTTGGCATGAAGCTGACCGGGGTTTTGCAGGTCGCCTTGAATTCTTCGTCGTGATGCCGCACTTGGACAACAACTGCGTCGATGACTTAAGCTTTTGTGGTGCTGTCTTTTTGCTGCCGCCCTGATGGACCAGATATTCTCAATGGGATTGAGGTCAGGTGAATTACCAGGCCAGTCCAACACAGTTTCAGTTCTGTGTTGATGATGCAATCGCATTGGTTGCATCATACAAGTCAGGTTAATTAATGAAACGTGGCTAAAAGGTATTTTTGTACTATGCAGTGATCTTTGAGGAGCTTATGTGCAACATCCATCACTTGGCACTGCTATTTGCACTCTATTCAGCTTGTTAAATCGACTATCACCTTTATCCAATTAATTTGACAAGACTGTATATGGACAGAAAAACTATTCAATGAAATGAATAGTTGTATTATATAGTTTCCCGAAAGTTTCAAAAGATTGGAAATTAGATTGGGAGTGAAGATCAGTGACCCGTGCAAGAAGCTTTACATGACTGCCAGCAATACTTCAACCTGTGTGCTTAAACCCTCTACAGTCACTCTATTCAATAAATCATAATCCCGAATTCTCAGCTTCTCATATTATCTTTTATTTATCTGTCCAGGTAAATTCTTGCATGAACGTGCACTGAACACAGCCATCTTGCAGTTTCAAAGCGCAAGAACATGTTTATCATTTCATCCAAAGGGATTTTCTTCGTAAATAAACTATAAAATAGATGTTTGCTTATTGCAATCATCATTTTGCAGATGAAGATGTTGTTTTAGAAGACATTTCAGGGGAAAAGTTTCCTGGGAAAGATAGGACCCACTGGTTCAATTGTGCATTCAGATGCAACATTGTGCGGTTGTCAGGTGCCTGGTTGTATGGAGAGTGCTGTATGTTTACCTCGCAGAGCATTCTCGAGTAAGTTTTAGAAGTGAATGTTCTTGTTAAAATTCCCAAATGGATGTGCAAAGTCTGCACACCCTGACTGGAATTGCAGGTATTTGAAATGAGATGCCTGACACAACAGTAACAGAAACGACACTTTTTCTAGCTTTAGTGTTACCTTCTTACTAATTGTTCCGACAAAGTGTGGAATTATCAAACACCTGCTGTCCATAAATATTTTGACATTGACACGGTTGTTGCCAGGGTCTGAACTCATTTTACAGATAATTGCTCAATTCAAGGGTTGCGTACGAGATCTTAGTCAGACATTCCAGTTTGGTAACATAAACCATAAACCATAATCGAGATCTCGAAAGTAAAAAGGAGTCCTCGTAAGTGGCTCGGTAAACTGGCAAACAAACTCGCAAAGTGTGGAATATTAGGGGTGAAAGAAAGCTAATTACAGTGGGGAACGGTTTCGTCCGCGAGGAGACAGCCTGAAGGGAGGTTTAGGTGTAACAAGGACCTGAGGTTCACTAATAAAAAAGCAAAGGGGACAGTGAGTGAGTGGGTGAGTGGGTGAGTGAGTGAGTGAGTGAGTGAGTGAGTGAGTGAGTGAGTGAGTGAGTGAGTGAGTGAGTGAGTGAGAGAGAGAGAGGGAAAACCGAAAACATGGAGAGTGACCGGTGAAGGAAAGCAAAGGAAACTAATACTTTGATCAATGAAGGAAATACAGTTAATACAGTAATAATTGAAAATAATAAAGACATGAAAAATGCTCAGAACTCATGAAAAGTCATGAGCACAGTAACTCATACCATAACGTTTTAGCTGTCTGCCAAGGGATATTCGAGATGATAAAATTGAAAAATTAAAATGAATTTAAAGTTGCAGTTTTAATATTTTTGTAGTGATGGCGTTTGTATCCATGTCGGGTGAATGGTGTAGGAAGTATAGAACTACTACATGAGACCAAAAGGACCAGGAAAACCAAACGGTCAGCCAGACCATGGGTAACTGAGGTGAAGAACAGAAGAATTATTTGCCACGTGAAGAAAAACCGTATTGAAATCATTGGCCAGATCAACTGCATTATTCTGAAGGTGGGCGTTCCTTTGTCAATATCAGCAATCAATGGAAGACTTTTCTGAGGTAAATAAAGAGGGTTTACCTCAAAATGGAAATCATTAGTATGCCTGAAAATCAGAAGGGAAGACAAAAAATATTAATAAAGCCTGTGCTGTACTGGAACAACATCCTACAGACTGATGAGACAAAGATTAAACTGTAAGAGAACGATGAGGACAGAATCAAGTAGGGAAGAACCTTCTCATGATTTGAAGCACACCGCCTCATGACTGTGAAGTGGGGTCATGCGTGCCTGCCAGTCGATCTGGTTCCTTTGAATTTATTGTTGTGATGGCTCCCTAATGCGACAAATTTATTTCTGAATTATGTTGTGTTATTTTATTTGTTCAAATTCAGCCAAATGCTTCAGAAGTCATTGGACGCTGCTTCACAGTACAGATGGATTTTGATGTGAAGCAATACTGCCATAGCCAGCCAATGCTTTTTTACGACTAACAATGAGTTGGCTATTTTATAACAATCGCCTGCCCTGAATGCAGTAGAACATACATTTCACCTGCTGAAGGCAGAATGCCTCCAAGAACACAGGGAAATAAAACCATCGTAGGGGAGAGACCGAGAATCTGGTGATTTTTTTTTGTTTGTGTTTCAGATTTTTGCGGTCATTGACCGAAGAAGATTAACTACAATGTGTTAAAAGTGAGAATTTGACCTACTGCGCCCTCCATAATTATTGGCACCCCTGGTTAAGATGTGTTGAAAGCCTTAAAATAAATTCAATTTATATTGCGGAAGTATACTCTCACTCTGAAAATCGTTGAAAAATATAACCTTCAACTCAAATGAATTTTAAGGAAAAAAAATCCCTGACTAAGAAATAATTATGTTTCATAAAATCACTTGTTCCACAATTATTAGCACCCCTAACAATTCCTAGGAAATAAACGTAATTGAAGTATTTCTGTCATTTCTGCAGTAGTTTACAAAGTTGATCAGAGTATCTAGGAACATTTAATTGGTAATTCATCACTTCCTGTTTCCCTGGGGTATAAATATGATGTGTCACAGAGGCCATTTCTCTTATCCACTCTTCAAGATGAGAAAGACAAAGGAACACACCATTCAAGTAAGGCAGATGTGTGTCGACCTTCACAAGTCAGGCAATGGCTACAAGAAAATTGCCACTCGCCTGTACCTGCCCATATCTACTGTAAAAGGAATTATTAAGAAGTTTAAAACAACTGGAACGGTGGTAAACAAGCCTGGATGAGGACGCAAGGTTATTTTGCCACCACGCACAGTGAGGAAGATGGTAAGGGAAATAAAACGTTCTCCAGAGCTCACTGTTAAAGAATTGCAACAAATGGTAGCATCTTGTGGTCACAAAGTCTCCAAAACCACCGTCAGGCGTTATCTACATGCCAACAAGCTGTTTGGGTGGCATGCACGGACAAAATCTTTTCTCACTTACAATCATAAAAGCAAACATCTGGAGTTCGTTAAGCGGTAGTGGGACTTCAACTGGGACCATGTGCTTTGGTCAGATGAGACCATGATAGAGCTTTTTGGCAACAAACACTCTAAGTGGGTCTGGCGGAACACAAAAGATGAGTATGCAGAAAAGCACCTCATGCCCACTGTGAAGTATGGGGGAGGATCGGTGATGCTGTGGGCCTGTTTCTCTTTCAGAGGCCCTGGGAACCTTTTTAGGGTGCATGGCATCATGAACACTTTGAAATACCAGAACATTTTGAATCAAAATCAGGTGGCCTCTGCCCGAAAGCTGAAGATGGGCCGTCACTGGGTCTTTCAGCAAGATAATGACCTTAAACATGTGGCCAAATATACACAGAAATGGTTCACCAGACACAGAATCAAGCTCCTCCCATGGCCATCTCAGTCACCAGTCCTCAACCCCATTGAAAACCTGTGGAGTGAGCTGAAGAGGAGAGTGCAGAGGAGAGGATTCAGGTCGCTGGATGATTTCGAGAGATTGTGCAAAGAGGAATGGTCGAAGATCCCTCTTTCTGTGTTCTCCCATCTTGTGAAACATTATAGAAGAAGATTAGGTGCTGATTTGTTGGCAAAAGGGAGTTGTTCAAAGTACACCATCAGGGGTGCTAATAATTGTGGCACGCATGATTTTATGTAAAATAATTATTTCTTAATGTGGGATTTTTTTCCCCACTGAATAAATGCACTTGAATTAAAGGTTGGATTTTCCTCTTGTTTCATTGCAGTCCTATATTATTTAGAAAATAAAACTGAATTTATTAGAAGCTAAAGAACACATCTTAACCAGGGGTGCCAATAATTATGGAGGGTGCTGTATGATTGTTAGTATGTTTAAAAACTTTTGAGCCCCGAGAATTTCGGGAGGAGGGCCCATGAAAAAATGTTGTTGGAATTCCTCCATGATTCATACATTGATCAATTGATCAATTAATTTCAAATCCCTTGTTTTAGCATTCAGAACCATAATTATGTAAATTGTGTCCCAGTCCTAATGTTTTTGGACTTAACGCTTTTTGGACTTTCTGTCGTAGAAAATGCAAAATGAGCTTTTATTTTGGAGGGGTGTTTGTACAGACTGGCCCAGCCTGGCTGTCTCACGATTTCCATATTAGTGTCTCCTGTAAGCCAGGATTGTTCTTTCCTTTTGAGTTTCTTTAGTAGAAAAGCACATTAAAGGTAGAAGAAGTTTGATGATATTTCTGCCTCTAAAATCCTACAATGTCACTGAGGGTGTGTAGATGTTTTTGTACTCACTGTAATGATTTAAATTGGCAGTGGGCATAAACTGGAGACCTCTGGTTCTGGCAGCCTGAAATGCCATTGGTGTGAAAGAGGCACCAGAGAGAGCCCATTCGCTCACAAAGCACCGACCGCCCTCTGCGTTTAGTGTTCAGTTTCAAATTCAGCGCAGCATTTAGCATTCTTTCTCACCCTTTTCTTTTGCTCCATTAAACTTTCATTGTGTGAGAGGTGACTCTAAAGTGCAGGCTGGCCTGTGTCGATGACTCATGGCTGCGGCTGTGTTTAATAAAAGCGGCTCTCGCCCCCCGTGGGCCTGCGGTGGGATTCCGGCTCCGTCTTTATCCCTGAGGGAACCTAACGCTGCGATACTCTGACTCACCGGCTTCACCGGGGCGACGCAATTCCTTTTTGGCGCATCCGGCCTGGCAGAGGGTTTTCCCGAATCCGTCTCGGGGTGTTATCCCAGTCCGTCACTGTTTTTCTGCCTCCTGTAGGTTCTCGGACAATTCGTTGAACAAGACTGAGGAACGAACTGGGATCCTTGGATCCAGGCTTTGAATCCAAATCCTGCTCCAGGTTTTCTTCTCTCTCAGCTGATTGAGTGCATAGATAGAAAGATAGATAGACAGACGGACAGACTGACTGACTGACTGACTGACTGACTACAGGCAAAAAGTTTGGAAGCAAGATCAAATTTGTACAAAAAGAGATCATAGTTTTATTGGCATACTTTGCAACAAAATATACATGGTTATTATATAAAGAGTCACTTATCAGAATACATTTTTACTCAAATTATCAGGCCCATACTACTAGGCCCATGGTCCTAGTGCCCGCTGGATTCCGTTGGTATCCGGTGGGCTGTAAACCATGACTTAAAGTGAATAATGCAAACTGTGATTTGTTTTTTACTTTTTCACTGAAGTTGTGACTCTTGCAAATCTTCTAAACCCAAAAACTAACCCCCTCCTATCTTTTGTCAACATTTATTCAGCAATGGTCTGGTAACATCAATGTACATACAGTACCTAAAGTTAAATAGAGGAGAATGGTGCATATCAATGAAAGAAAAGTCTAATCATGCAGTAAATACATCCCAAAATCCATGGATTTCATACAGGTTATTGAGAAAGGCATTGTGAACAGAAACTTGAAGTTGATTCCAAATTTTTGACCTGTATTGGCCTTGCTTCCAAACTTATGGCCTTTGGTGTAGAGAGATCGATCGATCGATCGGTCTGTCCAGTAGCTCATCGTAACAAAAAAACGACAACAACCAGACTTCCACTCGCACAACAATAGCACATTGGTAATATAACAGACATAAAGTAAAAAAAAAAGTTAACTAGAGGCACTCGTAGAGTGCAAACCTCCGCCAAGGCAGCACAATCCAAATCTTAATGAGTGGGAGCAAAGTTGAGTTATCGCGTGTCATACGATTTCAAGATGGCTGCCGTGGCGGCCGTATCGTTTCACTGATTGCGGTGAAAATCAGTAGGATCCGTCCTTGATGTAATAGCAATGCACCCATAAAATTTTAGACAAATCCGTGCATGACTTTTTGAGTTATGTTGTTCACAAACAGACAGACAGACAAACAAACAAGCAAACAGACAGGAGCGAAAACATAACCTCTGCCCAAACTTCGTTGGCGAAGGTAACAAGATAAAAATAAGTCCTGTTTCTGATTGGCCAGATTGCCTTTATGCCTGACTTTCGGGTAAAGGAAAGATGGAAGGCCCTCAGGCCTCACCCCCCAGGAGTCATGATTGGATGTTCCTGTTAAAGTCTCTGCTGAGTGAGGCTTTGAGTCATCTCGAGGAGCAGATGTGGGGCCAAGTCTCCGCTGAATGGGCTGTTTGAGTTGGCTGTGTTAAACATGTGAATGCTGGCTGCAGCCCATTAACAATCTGCAGAACCCAGCTGCAGAGGAGTTACAAGACATGAGAGGCCCCTGCTGTATTCCCTACAGTCACGGTTGAGCTGTGCTGATAGGCCGGGTGTGTGTGTGTGTGTGTGTGTGTGTGTGTGAGGGCGGGGTGTTGCACTTGTGTAAATCTATGAACATTCATTTGGGTTCACATCAGAAGAACTTCTTGGAACCTCACTGAAGAGTAGTGTTTATTAATCAATCCTGCTAATCTTACTCTGGTTTGGGTCTCACTGGACGGAACCGACCACTTGAATATGGGTTTTAGCTGTCTGTCAATAATAAGAGAGAGTAATTTTACTCATTCCACATAAATATGGGTGCTTTGAGCACTCAATCACAGCATACAGCTTCCTCCCTTCTGTGTTCTGTTTATTACCAGTTACCATGGTGATCCCACCAGAGGTCATATTATTACCACTCTTTGCTGGTTCTGTCTGGTGCTCAAAACATGTGCATGAAAGATCACCCTGTGGGGTGGATGAGCAATTCAGTCCCTGCTCTCCCTGTATTCTGTGGTCAGAAGATTATGATGTATTTTATGGAATCTGATTGGGGTTTTTGGTCCCTTGCGTTTGACTCATACTGGTTGCTTACGGGCAGCTAGTGTGGTTCACACGGGCTAACTCTACTCTCAGACACCAGCACTCACCGCTCTGCTGCCCAGTTTGATTATTGCATTAATGAGATGCATCATTTTTACTAGGCATGACTTGTTTTGTTGAAGCAGGCCTTAGTAGCTTGAGTACTAGACGTGTCTACTTACAATTGGTTGACGGGTGTGTCTGCAGTGTCTGATTCATTGTTATTTGGTTGATTGACAGGTGTGTGTCTGCAGTGTTTGATTGATGGCTGCGTGACTGATTGACAGGTGTGTGTTTGTAGTGTACTGTTATCCCCCCCCCGGAGGGAGAGGGGCGGCTCGTTCCCATTGTGTTTCCGGAGCTTGACTCCAAAACCGTTTACATGATCGTAACGAAACTTTGCATACTTACTACTCAGGTTCTGCACTAGTGCCTTTCAGTATGTGTCTGTCTTTCTGTCTGTCCGGATGTGATCTATTTTTGTCCGGAGCATAACTCCACACCTGTTTGCATGATCTTCACGTAACTCTGCATAATTACTATTCAGGTCCTGCAGGGGTGGCTTTCGGTATGTGCCTGCCTGTCTGTCTGTCCATCCGTCCGTCCGTCCGCTGGGTTCGGCGAGGAACGGGGGCTGGAAGGGAGACGTCCGTTTTTACGAGTGAAAACACATTCTAGTTGATGGTTGTGTGTCTCTGCAGGCCAAAGGGAAGGAGAGACAGTGGCTGAAGAACCAGGCGGTGGGGGAGCTGGATGACGCGAAAATCATCGACGGGCTGACGGGAGAGAAGGCCATATACAAGCGCCGAGGGGAGCAGGAGCCAGAGGTGAGACACACACACACACACACACGTATATGTGCATGCTTACACACACAAACACACATGTACACACTCGCACACATACATACACTCATATATACCCTTGTGCACACATGCACTCTCACACCCACACACACACACACTCATACGTATATGTACACGCTTACTCACACAAATGCATATGTACACACTCGCACTCATACACACACTCATGCACTCACGCACACCAACATACACACACTCATGCACTCACGCACACCAACATACACACACCCATATGCACCAGTGGCGGCTGGTGAACTGGCAACAGGGGAGGCTCAAACAATCCCTTGAACTTAATGATTGGTTACGAGCTGTTTTCAATCACTAATTTAAATTACCATTAAAGAAATTCCGAAAACTGAACATTATCAGATGTGGCCTGTTATCATTTATAACGCACACAGATAATGGACTTCTCACGCTTTCCTTTACTCAGGGGTTGGAAGCAATGCATGTGTTTCATGATCATTTAAATGAAATAAGATCATATGAAATGTCTTAATGCAATTCCATTGGTTCCAAACCCTCCAGTGCACAAGGACTTCAGTTCCACGTGAGAATCTCGTACAGATATGTTAATTGAATAATTGCTGACTACAACAGAGGAACGTTAATATGCCACTTAAACTCACACCGAATGCGTGAGAGTTGACAGGTATGCGTTACTAATGAAAACTGGCCACACCTGATAATGTTGAGAGTTTTCTGAGTTTCTGTAATGGTAACGTTAATTTAAATTAATGATTGAAAACAGGTCATGACCAATCATTAATTTTAACGGATTATTTGAGTCTCCCCTGTCGCCAGTTCCCCAGCTGCCGCTGATGCACACGTGCTCTCACTCTCATACACACAGAGCGCTGAGTGTGTGACTTGCTGGGTAGTTATTTGTTGACGTGTTTGTGATTTTTATCACATTATCGCTTTCGGCTGTGGCTCATGTGGTGCAGCGTGTGCACGTGTGTGAGGGCTTCAGTCAGTCAGGGTAACTTAAGCTCTTAAGCTGCTCATCCTAGCTGCAGAAAGGAAAACAGTGTTTGCCCAGGAAAAGTTGTTGCTACATGTCGGATGTCTTAGCTGCCTGAATACTCTTATTTTAACTTGGTCTGTTTTGTGAATCTTTGGGAACTACGGAGTCAGGTTATATGTTTCTGGAATTGAATTTTATCTGTTGTGTGTTTTCTTTTCTACAAGTTTAATCTTCAGTGAAGAAGTCATTTTCAGAAAACCAGAAATGTCATTTAGTATTTTTTGAATGTGACCTTCAAAGTATTTTCTGTATGTGAAGCTGTACACATTCACATTGTCTTCAGACAGTTCCACCTGCTGATTTATTTTATATGAGGATATTGGTTTCGTGAACTTCATTTGTCTGCAGCTACAGGTTTTAATGTGTCTCTTTAGGACTGGGTTCTTTCTGATCTTTCGGGATGGAACAGTCTGAATGGCGTTTTTAAACCTGACTTTGGCTCCTCCCCTTACCAGCTCTCATAGGCTTATTATGGCTCCGCCCCTGAACCACCCCCTATTCTGGGGGCGCCCCGTACCCTAACCTGCACACTCCAGCCTGTGCCCCGCGGGCCTGTGTGAGGAAGACTATGGGCTCGGCTTCATGGCTGGAGACTCTGAGGGTCCCACCTACAGATTAAGTTGGGAAACAGTCCTGGTCTGACTCACGATTCTGCACAGATTTATGAAATTCAGCCTCAGTTCACTGAAGGCATTTTGTCCATAATGAGCATTATATATGTCAGAAGAAAGCTGATGATGAGATGTGTCTTTTGGACAAAGGGAGACTTGACTTTCTTAGCTGCTGTTTTATAACTGGCCAAACTCTGCAGAATCTTTCTAAAATTCTCGCTGCAGCTGAGGTGCAAAAAATGCACTTAAAAATTCTGTTTACTGAGAGTGCATTATGGGTTGGGTCATTGGACTGTAATTTGGCCCAAAATTGTGGACAAAACAATAAAAATAAAATCAATAAATACAAGTATTCAAACTTTAGTTCTGGCTCTTTGTTACAATTTTGGACACGGTTCTCACGGCCCTTTTGCGCCAAACTCTCAAAGTGCTTTGTGAAGTGCTGTCCTGACTGGAATGCGTGTGCTGTGTGTTTATCTGGCTACAGCTGGGCGCCCCTCAACAGAAGCCCAAGCGTTTGCGCCTCCTGGTGGACGTGTCAGGCAGCATGTACCGCTTTAACGGCGTGGACGGGCGGCTGGAGCGCTCCATGGAGGCCGTGTGCATGATGATGGAGGCGTTGGAGAACTATGAGCAGAAGTTCAAGGTGAGGCCCTCTGAGATGTGGTGTGGAGGATATTGGCTGTGTCAGCAGCAATCTAATGTATTCTGTCACCATGGGAACGGAATACGTCCACTGAAATTGCTTCCTGCGTCCTTGCCATGGAGGCTTCTTGACTCCTGTGAGGAGGGGAGTGGGGTAGTGACTTAGTCCACACCCTGTGACTCACTCCAGACCGTCCCAGACCATCTACTGTCCTACTTGCATACGAACCCCCCCCCCCCTCCCCCCACAGCTGTGAGACCCCTCTACTGCCCTAACATGCTAACGCCACCTCACAGCTGTGAGACCCCTCTACTGCCCTAACATGCTAACGCCACCTCACAGCTGTGAGACCCCTCCACTGCCCTAACATGCTAATGCCACCTCACAGCTGTGAGACAGTTGCGGCTCAATGACTCTGCAGGAACTGCGTTCAGCTGCAGAACTTGGTTAAGTCCCAACCAGAGAGAATGAGAGGGAGAAAGAGGAGAGAGTGGAGGGAGGGAGGGAGGGAGGGAGGGAGAGAGGGGGGGGGATGCTAAGAGGAGAAGGAGAAAGAGATAGGGAGTGAGAGTAATGGGTAGAGTGAGGGGCCGGCATCTGTTGCTTTGAATTTCTTCAGTTCAGCTGGGCTCAAGTCTCTGCCAGCCCTCTCTCACTCTTTTTCTTTCTCACACACACACACACACACACACACACACACTATGGTGCACACACTCAGGCAGTCACTGTGCCTGTAGGAAACATCTTTTATTTCAGCTTTCAGCTTCCAGTGACATCTTTAAAGGAGCTGTGTCATGATTACTGCACATGCTTACAATTTTGAACGAAGTAAATCCACTCAAATACGAGTCAAAATCTAGATGGTATTTTTCCTCCTCTATGATTATTGGCGATGACAACCAGCTTATATTCTTCATATCCCTTTAAGCTAAAGCTTAAAATAGCACTTTGAATCCTCGAATTTCCATGGAATGCTCCTTAATATAAAAAGCATAATGCCGGAGTAACTAAAATACATAAATACAATGCAAAACAAAAATGGAACGGCAAGGATTGAATCAGATTATGACTTGCAGTCAAGCAGATTCACTTTCTTGGGATGTACGTTCTGAGCATGTGCAGTAAATGTGACACAGCTGCTTTCAACAGAGGGATAGAAATAATGTGGCCCTTAAATGATCAGAGCAGGGTCCGCTGTGGCAGTACATGGAGATTGCAGATTCAGCACCAGTGTTCAGATTCATGTGTGTTCCTGCCCCAAGCGCTCTGTGTGGTCCCAGCAGGATTGCTGAGTTGGTAGCTAACTGAATGGTGACAAATTTTTCTGTCAGTGTGTTTATTCATTCTCTTCGTGTGCATTCATTCTCTCAATTATTGCATTCATTCAGTAAGGCATTCATTTTCTCTATGGGCTTTCATTCTTGGTGTGTGTAGTTATTCTCTGTGTGTGAGCATTCTTCACCCTGTGTGTATTCTCTATCTGCGGTTTGCAGTCCCATTCAGTGTGTGTTATTGTTAGAATGATCATCGCTCTCCGCTTGAGTTTGCTCACTTGCTAATGTTACCGCATGTGTTGTGCTCAGTGCTGTGCATGAGCAGCTTGACTCCAGCAGTGAAAATGTGTCTACTGTCCTGGGGTGGGGCGATGTGAGCTTCACAGTTCAGTCTTAAATAAAAGAGCTGAGCGAAGGTGTGACCAGACAGCGCTGTCACACGCTGTTGAGCTGAACGTTTCACACAGCTAGGGGGCGCTATTTATCAAACCGATGTGCCTCACGTGTACCAAATATGATTTTCCCCCATTAGTTGTATCATTGCCCTGTATTGTAGCCAGACTTCTTGTTTGTTGCAGTAAAAACATCATATGATGTGGCGCCTGACTCTCAGGTTACGTGACGCTCAGCAGCGTGCGGATCTGTGAAAGAGTTCTCCTCGGGTCACTCTCCGGGGCATTACAGCTTCTATCCTCCTGGACTCAGTGTTGCCATATTTTCCTAGAAACTTGCACAACCCTTTGCTGTTGTTGTCATTTGTTAACCAGTTAAGCCAGGGTCAGAGGTTAAAGAAGACTGAAGTGACTCTGTGCTCTTTTTCTGGCCTATGCTGAACTGCTATGCCTCAGCTGAGATGTTCTGGTCCACTGCGTTTCTACCTATTAACAGAGTAGCCTGCTGTTCCTGTAGCTGTCAGCTGTGCAGTAAGCTGTTCTTGTAGATGCTAGCAGAGTTGCCTGCTATTCCTGTGACAGCCAGCTATGCAATATGCAGTTCCTGTTGCTGCCTGCAGAGTTGCCTGTTGTTCTTCTACCTGTCAATAGGGTAGTCTGCTGTTCCTGTAGGTGCCATTAGTATACTATACTGTTCTTGTAGCCGTCAATAGAGTAGCCTGCTGTCTTAGTAGTTTCCAATGGAACAGCCTGCTATTCCTGTAGCTGCCAGCTGTGCAGTGTGATGTTCCTTTAGCTGCGAGCAGTGTAACCTTCTGTTCTTGTTGTTGCCAGCAGTGTATCCTGTTGTCCCTGCAACTCTCAGCAGTGTAGTCTGCTTTTCCTGTAGCCGTCAGTGTTATAGTGTCATGTTCATGTCTCTGTGTGTGACCCTGTTCTCTCTCACAGTATGACATTGTGGGTCACTCGGGGGACGGCTTTGACATCGAGCTCGTCCGGAGCGACAAGGTCCCCAAAAACAACAAACAGAGACTGAAAGTGCTTAAGGTGAGGTGGGCGGGGTCTGAATCTGCTTTACGCTGAGTGTGTTTGAAGTAAAGTGGGCGGAGCATGTCTCTTTTACACCCCATTACTCTCTTCTGTCTTGCCCAAAGCTAAATTACATGACTCTTAATCTCTCTTTTTACCATAGTGTTTAAGCTTTGTTGTAGTTTGTGTTGACATCTTAGCCATAGCCATATGCTAATTCTTGTGCGATAAAAGGAGAATTCTCTACTCTAGTTAAATGGACATTCTGAGGTACTATTTCTGGATCGCAAGGATTCATCAAGAATCTTTGTGGTGTTTAAATTGGCTCTGAAATGTTTCTTTGGTCGGTTCGCAGACGATGCACGCGCACTCGCAGTTCTGCATGAGCGGCGACTATACTCTGGAGGGCACCGAGCACGCCGTTCAGACGATATCCCGCGAGGAGGCCGACGAACACTTCGTCATCGTCCTCAGCGACGCTAACCTGGAGCGCTACGGGATCAACCCCGACCGCTTTGCCCGGGCGCTCACCGCCAACTCGCAGGTTAACGCCTTCGCCATCTTCATCGGCTCACTGGGGAACCAGGCAGAGAGGTGAGGGGCAGATCTGTCCACAGGCTTTGCTACATGTCAGAACTGTCTGTGCGCTCTTCAAGCATCAATCCACAATATTTCCATTCTAATAGAGATACATCTGTCAACTCCTCAGAATTACATTTGAGCGATACTGGTGATTGAATGTGTTTGTGAGATGAGTTTACGTCTCGTTCTGTCCATGTTTTTATATTTTTTGGTGCGTTATTCCTCTCACGCTCTGAAAATATTCTGCTGTGTACTGAGATAGTGTCAGAGGTCTGAGGTAGAACAGGTCTTGCGAAGAAGGATACGGCAAGTGTGTCAAATCCAAAATGCGTCTTTAGCATTATGCTGTTCAATATTCCAGTATCAGACAGCATTTATGACTATCCCGTGGCAGTATTATTCTCTAAATACTCTGCTTCTGCTGTCTTATTTCTGAAATGGAGCACTTCATGCACTCTGATAAGTATCCACCACAGCTGAGAGCCACAGACTATTGAAGAATGTGGGACTAATTGAGAATGTGGGTCAAGCACTCGGAGTCCTGCTCATTGCCGGCCGTAAAAGACGTGCTAAATATGCTGAGCATCCATCCATCATAGTGTCCTGATTGCAGTCTGTGCCAGTCCCTGAGCAGTGTAAAATGTAATGAGATTTTCTGCCCTGCTGCTGTTAGGACCCTCTGTGTCGTGTTGTGTTGTGATGTACAGACCTGCGAATTCTGTGCCTGTCTGTTCTGTTATAGCAGCTTCTGACAGGAGTTAAGGAGCCTCATGAAGCCTAAGTGCCTACATCACAATCTCATTGGCTCTTTACTCAAGGTTCTTTGCATGAATGATATGCATTGGCCGATTGGTGGGGTAGGTTGGGTAGGGTTAAAGGGTGGAGGTATTGGCAAGGTTAAGACAGTTTCCATAGTAACACTCTGAAGGTCTGTTGGTGTGTGGTCATTAGAACATAGTTTCAAATTAGCTGGCTATTTTGCGGTGATATAAGCCTGATGTCAAATTAGCTGGCTATTTTGTAGTGAAGACGCAAATAGCCTACTAATTTGATGGGGAAATTTTCCTGATAAATCTTGGCTTAGTTTGTGAAATAGACAGCTGTTTGAGTTGCGTCTTCATTTCTCAAGCGGAGGGCTTTCGGGCTAATGGAGACGCAAATTTGTACTATCAGGCTAATTTCCCTAACCACAAAATAGCTGGCTAGTTTAACTTCATTCTGATGAAGACACACCTTGTGGTTTTTTTTCCCCCTCCTTTCTGTTGCCAGGCTACAGAAAACTCTGCCGGCCGGACGCTCTTTCGTTGCTATGGACACCAAGCAAATTCCACAAATCCTGCAACAGATCTTCACCTCGACCTTGCTGTCCAGCGCCTGAGCAGTTTGACTAATCACATGCCTCCATGCTGATCAGTGCCTGAGCAGCTCAGCCAATCACACTCAACCATACGATCTGGTACCTGAGTGGGCTGGGCCAATCTCATGATGTCTTTTAATCTAACCCAACCAATCAAACACCATGTCTAAAGTGTTACAGAAACTGGTGCTGTTTAACAAAATTAGTTAACTCAGAGGTGCTAGCATTAGCCGGAACACTCACAGACAGGAAGTGCTTACAGGAGTGCAGCGCTTGCTACTGGCCAGAAAGACATGAATTACACAATTTACTTCAATATCCTTAATTAAGCTTTTATTTCCATTTGTTATTCTGGATTCATGAAAACCTTGTGTGCTGTTATGGTGATTCATGGGCATGCCAGCAAATATTTATCCAGAATAAACAAGCCACTTTGATAGAACCCACATCCAAGATTTTAGCATTACTGCAGAAGACCACAATATAAATTAGAGATCCCCACATCTCAGCCTCAAATCTAAATCCAGCCCTGGGTTCCTTTTAAGCATGGTAGTTAACTAATTAACTGAACATTGAGTGCCTCTGACTGGCCAGACTGTCTTATATACCAAACTGTCGCATAAAGAGAGACGGGCTAAGCAGCCGTTCTTTGTCCTCATAGACTGTGAGTGTATGACACCTGATATACACCTATGCTTTTCCAGTGCTGATGAATACCATCAAGCCATCATCCATCGTATCTGTTCCTGTTGACATGCCTCTGCTGAACAGAATCTCTGGTTTAAATGGCAGCTCCTTCCATCTGTTGCAGACTTGTCCCACAGCATTTATTTTACAGATCCTGCTGTGTGGTTAAGGCTTTTATTTTGACATTTCCTCCCCTTGTTAATGTTCATTAGATAGCCTGTTGGACGCCACTTCCTATTTGGGCAGTAATAGTCAGTTCTCCTGTGGCCTGTTATTAGTTATTCCAACACTAACTTCTGCCTTCTAATGTTGATGTGCCTGTTTAAACCCTGCTGACAGTGAGAAACTGCACACCGTGTTCAGCGGGCAGAGACGTCAGCTGTTATTTATTCAAATAAAGAGTGGATCGACTACACACAGAGCCATCCACCCACAGCGCTGAGAATATCCACTGACCCTGACCTTTACTCCAATCCAGGACAGATAATGTGTTCTGCTGATTCTGTTCCAAACAAATGTACTGGCTCCATCCCATAAACCAGCTCTGGAGTCACTCCCGCACAGAGCTGGGTACACATGGTGCCTAGCAGACTCATTACTGGCTTAATCACATGACCAAGAGAAGATAATGAAGTCCAGGGGCATGTTCAAGACCAAAGGGTCTCACGCCTAGGTCTCGCGAGAGAAGACCCCAGAGTTTTGAACGACTTGGGAATTCTTGCTCATTTTCCAACTTGGAAACTAAGGTTTGCATCAAATGCTTTTGAAACCATCTTGAAAAGTAAGAAGCATGACTGTTCGCAGATGGTCTTGCTCGTCTTTGCAAGACTAAGCGTAGTTTAATCTTTCAAGAGGCAAGAACTCGCAGGCTCTCACTGGACCCCGCGCCTGGTTAAGTTTGCTCTCCCCTGAGCACTCATGCTACACCCAGTCAGAAGTCATTTAGCTCCATCACAGTTAGGATGTGTCCTTGAGAAATGCAAGTAATACAGTTAGGATGTGTCCTTGAGAAATGCAAGTAATACAGTTAGGATGTGTCCTTGAGAAATGCAAGTAATATGTTGATTGTAAGGATGTACGGAAGTCTGTGCTTTTATTAATGTTTATTAATTGTTTTATCCTGTGCATATTGTATAATCTTATCGACTGAAATGCGAATCATTGCTTGTATAAAGTGTCCTGAATCTTTATTGCTATGAGCACAAAGTAAATTTTCTGGAAGTAAAATTTCTCAGGTGAATCGTTTTACGGTTTGTGTTTTAGGTATCGTGTGTTTAACATGTTGTTTTGGCGGTGTGTGTTCTTGCGTTAGTATGTTTTGGAAACAGAGTTGTGTGAAACACTGGCGTGGCCCTTTGGATGAAGATTGATTACCCAGTATCCTTTGCATCTCATTACAAGATGTTTCTTCCTGATGATCCCCTTCGGAGGTTAGCTAAATTCCAGCAGCATGCACACATTGCCAGAGTTTGATCATAATTTTTTCCCCTGGAATCATGAGCAAATGGAAACGTTATAAAGTGGATTTCCACACTGCGATGACATCGCTGCTATTGGGTCATGTGACCAGCCTTGGCGGCCTGTGTTGACGTGTTAAGGATAGGTGCTGGAAACTCAATGGGAAATGCATTTTATTCGTCTTGCGCTTTCCGCTGAAGAGATTAAACGCTTTTCCTTATATAGCGTACTGCAGATCAAGTTACAGTCACAGTCTCGAAAACCACAGCGTTGGGAAGTATTCAACGTTCCTGCCAAAATGGGGAAATGACCTGGCAGAGAGAGTGAGCTGCGGAGACGGTCTTTATATTTCACAGTGGAATGTTTGGCTCGGCGTTAAAAGTGTTTGAATGGGAGAGCGACTGCGAGCGACTGTTCTGGCCTCCCACACTGCTCGCCCCCTGCGCCCTTTGACCCCAGGAGGACGGACAGATGGACGTCTTTTCAGAGGAATGTTGGGACGCTGACCCTGGAGCCCCCTTCTGACTGCACATGCTTCATTGGGATTCCGGGAGGATCTGTATTACGCCAGCTTTTCATGTTCTGGGTTTGGCAAGGGCTCTCCTTGGCACATGGTGCTAGCACACAGTGCGCAAATATTAATGGCCTGATTATGACCTACTACAGCGCAAAAATATGTTTTGCATGATGATGAAGGAGTCGCATCAGGCTGCTTTTTGTCTTTATACAGCAAAGGCTAATTTATCGTTTGCGCAACCTCAAAACATATCCACAAATTTCATCATCTGCATGTTTTCTGCTCATTAGATTGCAGTGCTCTTACGCTCTAACTGGGGGCAGCAGCGATGGAGAAGAGCTGGCATTCAATTTCAAACATTTAATGTCACAATCACTTACAGTTCCCGAGAGAAAAACTGCATTTGAATTGAGGGCATTGGAGTATCTAGTTAGAGCAAGACAGAGCGAAAGCTAGACATTCATTTAACAGACGCACAGTAGCAGCTGGAGTGAGAGACGAGCAGGCAGCCATGCAGAGTGACAGACGAAGAGAGGGAGGGAAATGGAGTGGTAGAGAGAGAGAGCGAGCGAGAGCTCTCTAAGAAAGCTTGGCCCTCCTGTCAGCTCTAGTGTGTGCCTGAACGTGGCAGTGGCATCAGTGATGATGTCACAGGAAGTGACACATTCCCCACCTCCTGCACACGTGCATATGCTTCACCTGAGCACTGAACTCCACCACGCCAGGGAAGAACAGCAGATATATCTTCTCCTTCTGTGATTTTACCATTTATGTCTCTCCCAATGCTGTCCTGTTCCCCATGTTCCAGCTGTGGTGCTGCACATCTATCAGCCTACTAGTGTCCATTGGAGAGAAAGACAACCAGCTTTCTTTCAGGTGTCCGTTCGCCATATGCGCCACTTCACTTTCTGAGCATAGTGCTTAATGACATGACATTTTTATGGCTGTCAGTTAGTGATTGGGCTCTGAAACTGCTTCAAAAGAGTGCTGTATACTGATAAATGCAGCGAAATGTGTAAAAAACTCATTTTTAATTCACACCAGAACAATATCAGTAACAATACACTTCATTGCAGTATAATGGCAATGTGCCCACAGTTGCGGTAATAACAGTAGCAATAGCTCATATATTACACGGATAATCACACTTTTTGTGTTGAGGTGGATTGGATGAGTCACTGGCTGTTATTTTCTAAGCCCCTGAAGGTGTTGTGAAACTCTGGAGGCGTGTTTGAGAGCATGTCTGCTCAGAGACCGTCTCACCACTGGCAAAATCCCTGTGTGTTCAGAGAGCTTCACGTTCTCCAAATGGTGCGACTGCGACTGTATGGGAGGGACGGGGAACCCGTGAATCAGCGTCTGGTGTGTGTAAGGGTGTTTTCATACTTGGTCCTTTTCAGCCCTCAAAACAAACTCCGATCGATGACTCAGCATTTTTTGTACACATGTGAACACAAAAACCACACTCAGACCCCTTTAAAACGAACCGCACCTCCTGGTGGTCTCAGTACGGTTCGCTTAAGCTATGTATTGAGAACACAAAGCGCGCCGGGTTCACTTTGCCTTTTTGTACTGCTCTGTTACCTTCTTCGTTTGCTGTAGGCTACCTCCTGCCCGATCGGTTCTCTACTAGTACTACGTGATTGCGTAGAATTCTGCTCGAATTGCGCCGCACATGGGTAAACATTTTACTTGACGGCAGCCAGCGATTTTTTGTTTAAACTTTAACAAGAAAATGGTATAAAAATTCACTGCAACACCAGGATATTTTAGAAAGGTTATATTTTATTTCATGGCCCTGCATGTATAGATTTTTTTTAATTGAATAGGCGTTTTGCCACATTTGGCAGAAAATTGTCTATGTTCATCACTTCCAGCACAAGTCATGGCTAAATGTGGAAACTACTGCGTGAATCTTTTGGAAGTGTTTGACAGTATGGGTACCTTGACAGGAATTTGCGTATTAATACATAATTCATTTTCCCGATCCCTCATGTAAACCCTGTGGGCCAAAGTATTAACGAAACCCCTCCAATATCAAAATGAATATGTGATAATATGTGTCCCTCGACAGACCTTCAGCACATTGACGGTGCATTTTCCACATACCGGTCACTTGCTCTTTTTATGTGAATGTATTTCAGTTTGGTTCTCAGATTGGCTGAGTTATACTGGATTGGTATCCATATTTTAATGCTCAGAAATACCAACTGGCGGAGGTTTTATTTTTTCCCCACTGTGATCTGAAAAACAATGTCAAGTTATTCCTTACAGCTTACAATGGATAAAACGGAGATTCATGGATGCTACAAAAATAAATGGTTTTCATATAGGGGGAGGTCCATTTTTTTCTGATGAGGGTTTAGATATCCTGAATGACTGAGTTTAAATAGGCTATTCATTTATCATATACTGTATTATCAATAGGGTCACGCACAACGCAACAATATTTTAGAGGGAGTCAATAAATGGAGAAAGAGTGGCCTTTAGGCTTCCAAATAAAATTATTTTGTTTTTCTCCACCTCGGACATGATAATTTATATTTCATCCTCAGTGAAGTTCTTTCTTTTTTACCGTCTTTCGAGAGTCCATGTCGTAAAGTGGGTAGGACTATGCTTCCCGGAGCATGAATTTATAGGGGCGTGTCATGTAAATTACAATGGTTTCAGCTGCCAGATTTATCAATGCCGCGCTAGTTCTACACCAAAATCAGCAACGTACTCACTTTTAGTTAATCAGACGTGACACCTGCCGAATGCTGATATTTACACCAAAATCTACACCAGATCCTTCACAAGTTTGATAAATGAGGGCCAATGTGAACATAAAAAGAACTGAGTTCATTTTCTGTTGGTCCTCTTTTTGCTCCACTTTCAGAGGACTGAGTTTGGTTCTTTTAAAAGGGACTATGTGTGAAAACGCCCTGAGTGTCCGAGTCTCAGGAGGAGGCGGTCCTGTTAAGAGCGTGTCCTGCGGGGGCCAAGGTTGAGAGAGTAAAAATACTCCAGAGTTTGGCTCTCGTCTCCTGTTTGTGTTAAATGAGATCAGCTCCTCAGTCAGGAGGTGGGGCTCGTTAGCAGAATCAATGGGCGGAGTTTGTGTGGAATGAGCTCATGGCAGCTGGAGTTTTACTGTCGGACACAAGCTCTTTACACCTCTGCCAGAGGGGCTGTGAGCATCATTACCCTGCAGAGAGAGGGAATATTAATCTCGTGCCCCCCCTGCGGCCTGAGAGCCTGTGTTTACTGTTTACACTCTCCAGCTCTCTCTTTCCCTCTCCCTCTCTCTCTCTCTCCCTCTCTCTGTCTTTTACTCTCTCCCCCTCTCACTGTCCCTTTCTCCTTCCCTAACCCTTTCCTCTCTCCATCTCTCTCTGTGTCCTTTCTTCTCTCTCTCTCTCCCCCATGCTGTCTCCTTCTTTCTCTCTCCCTGCTTAGTCCTGCTTTCTCTGTCTCCCCCTTCCCTCCTCCTGCTTTCTTTCATTGCTTTTAGCTGCTAGTGTTTCTCGCCTCGACCTCATCACCTTGGAAACATGCGTTGAGGTCATTTGGACGCAGTACAAGGTCACACAGTGGTCACAGTTTCCCCTCAAGAATGAAATGCACAAGGTGGACACACGCAGGGGTTATTAAATCATTATAAAACATTGCCGTAAACACGATCACAGTGAAGTTCATTATGTCCAGCTTTTGTGGTCTGATTGAGATTTGGATTGACTGAATTCTGTTGTGTTTTTAGACTGTTGTACATTGGTTATTAGCAACTAACCTGCCGAGGGTCTGCGTGTGCTTGTTCGAGATCTTTGATCTGCAGCTGTGGTCTCTCGGCCCTTTTCGATCTCTGTTAATGTCCCCATCTTGCTTTGGAGACTTGCCTAGCAAAGAGCTGCTGGAAAGATCTCTTTAAAGCAGACATATGCTGCTAATTAGCCATCAGACTAATAGCAATCATCTGTTGCTATTGTAATGCTTTTGTAATTGTGGTTCACATACTTCAGACTTAAAGCCACATTTCAGGGGTGCATTCAATAGTTTCTCCGTGCACTGTATCATTAGATAATGAAATGGTCCCTTAAATACATATAAGTTTCCAGGAAATTCTATTCTCATCAGTTTATACGCTGATGTCTTCTGCATACAACTCCTGTCTGATCAGTTATGTCAGGCCTTTGAGCACGGAGACTTGTGGGTAGGATTTCCTTTTGTGTGGTGACGTGCCTTCTCTGGTGGAAAGACGGTTTAGGAGTGGTTTGCACTCATATGCGACACACCTGTCTGTCTTTCAGTTTGTCTGTGGCTGTGGCCAGCGATGATGGCACAATCGGAGGGATGTCTAGACGTGACCTCACTGTGAGTCAGAGGTTTGCTTTTAGCCCATTAATGTAGAAATCGGTCTCCTAATAGAGACGTTATTAGTTGGAATTATGGGTCTCACTTGTGCCACTGCTTGGGTTTAACCATGATTTACTGCTGAAGACACTGCAAAAAAGGAAGGTAGAAAAGAACTGATTTTGTGAAAGTGACGTTATTCGGAGAGGAACAGATCGCTGACAGATGAATGAAATCAATGCCAGGCCTGCTGTGGCACTGTTAAATCAACAATTTAATGTCCTATTAGAAGTAAATTTATTTCCTGGAATTAGACGGAAAGTGTCCATGGCGTTAAAATGCGCACATTGTATACCAGTTTAAATACAGTTTATATGTTGTGGTATATGTGCTTTTAAGACTTTGTTATTTGAAATTTGTGCGATGAAGGAAATAGTGACCTCTGTTTCTGCGCGTCTCAAAGTGCCGCAGGCGATGAGCTCGGACGAAACGCTGGGTGGAGCCATCTCAGTTTGCGCCTATTTCAGGATTGTGATAAACGGTCCGCATGCTCTCTCCGCCATGTGGGAGCTCTGATGCGAAGGTAACGTGACATAACATTGTGATAAGAAGTCGGCCACTCGGCAAAACAAAGCTCTCCATTTTATCACCGCTAACGTTTATCAAACATTAAGTTAAATTTAGGACAAGGTTTTGTCTCTTGTCACTGTTTCAAGCCTGGTCTTGAAAACCTTCAGACTATTTCTGCCTTATCTACATGGTCTGGAAAAGCTATTCTACACTTCAAACGCTCTCTCTGTGGAAAAGAACTCTTCCTAATGTTTGTGTAACATTATCTGTTGCTGACTATCAGTTATGACAACCTAGTCCTGTAAACAGAACTGAATGTAAACATTTTGTGTAATTCACATTCTTAGTCCCATGTACAGTATGTGTTGTGTGTTTTGTTGGTGATAGTAGGGAGTTAATCAGTACAGAGTCATATCAGGACATGTATTGAATATACATTGATGTTTGAGGACTGTGGACTGTGGCGTTAGCGGTTTTGGTCATGCGTCTGTGTTTGCAGGGCTGTGATATGAGTCACCTCAGGATGGGTGATGTCACCACGTTGCGGGGGGTCCCTGACTGCCAATGCAGAATCATTCCAGGCATGTGGTGGAATTATGGATCTACTGTGCTGTTGCTCATCATTCAGGATGTGACATCATCCTGAGACCTGAGATTTCCTTTTTTTTTTTTTTTTTTTTTTACCCTTCTATGGTGACTTGAGTATTTGGTGTTCAGCTGTTTTTTTCCAGATTAAGTCTATGTATTTTAAATGAAAGTATCTGCACACTATACGATTATAATAATTATTTATCCCTTGGGATAATGAAGCAGTTGGTATTTCTGAGCATTAAAATATGGATACCAATCCAGTATAACTCAGCCAATCTGAGAACCAAACTGAAATACATTCACATAAAAATGTTTTTCAGTAAAATTGTTGCTGAATTTCATTTTTACTGAACTGGTTCCTAGCAGTTTCCTGTTTAATTTAAGGTCCCATTTTTTGTTCCCAGTAGCACAGCCAATTAATGACTACAAGCCATTTAAACATATGAAGACACCATGGAAATATTGTCACATTTTGAGATTCTATTGAATTATCCCACTGCTGCATAGCTTCCCTGCTAAAGTACCTACTGGGGTAATAGTGGTGTGTAAATTTGATTCTCGATTGTAGTCACTCTTCAGAGACTGAAGTAAAAAGCAACTGCTATGAAAGAGTGACAGTCAGATGTTAGCATGGAGAAGTGACATCCATAAGTGTGATGTCATGAAATTTCACATAACTGCAACTAACCAATCAGTGCCAGTCTCTAGCAACTTATTTCCCTGACGCAGTACCTTTCTTGCCACGACGTACACATGTAAGCACGTATGATGATGTACAACCCCAATTCCGAAATAGTTGGGACAAGTGTAAATTGTGATTAAAATCAAAATGCAATGACTTTCAGAACACATGTACCAATATGTTATTTTCAGTAGAACATGGATAACATTTCAAATGTTGAAACTGAGACATTTTACATTCTTATCCACAAAATGAGCCTATTTCAAATTTTCTGGCTGCAACAGGTCTCAAAAAAGTTGGGACAGCGGCAAAAAAGGGCTGAAAAAGCAATTAATATATAAGAGAATCAGCTGAAAGAACATTTAGCAAGTAATTAAGTTAACTGGCATCAGGTGTGTTACATGATTGGCTATAAAAGGGATGTCTTAGAGAGGCCGAGTCTCTCAGAAGTAAAGATGGCCAGAGGCTCTCCAACCTGTGAAGGCTTGTGTAAAGAAATTGTGGAATACTTTACAAACAATGTTCCTCAACATCAACTTGCAAAGGCTTTGAAGGGCTCATCATCGACAGTGCATAACATCATCAAAACATTCAGAGAAACTGGAAAAATCTCTGTGCATAAGGGACAAGGCCAAAGACCTTGGATGCCTGTGATTTTCGGGCCCTCGGACGCCACTGCATCACTCACTGGCATGATTCTGTCATTGACATTACTAAATGGGCCCAGGAAAACTTCAAGGAACCACTGTCTGTCAACACGGTCTGCCGTGCCATCCAAAGATGCCACCTAAAACTCTATCATGCGAAAAGGAAGCCATTGTTGAGCATGATCCAGAAGCGCCGCAATGTTCTGTGGGCCAAGGCTCATTTAAAATGGATTGTCGCAAAGTGTCCTGTGGTCAGATGAGTCCAAATTTGACATTCTTGTTGGAAATCATGGGCGTCATGTCCTCCGGGCTAAAGAGGAGAAAGACCACCCCTCCTGTTATCAGCGTTCAGTTCAAAAGCCAGCATCTCTGATGGTATGGGGATGCGTTAGTGTATATGGTGTGGTACACTTGCATGTTTTAAAAAGCACCATGAATGCTGAAAGGTTTAAGGGTTTTAGAGCAACATATGCTCCCCTCCAGATGACATCTATTCCAGTGACGGCCTTGTGTATTTCAGCAGGACAATGCAAAAGCACATACTGCAGCTATTACAACAGCATGGCTTCATAGTAGAAGAGTTCGTTTGCTGAACTGGACTGATCAACATCTGCCAGCCAGTCGATTAGTTTTTTCAGTATTCTGGGTGATCCCTCCCCCTTGTGATGTCACAAAGGATAGATTTTGTAATGGCTTGTAAAGGCTAATTGGCTATGCACCCGGTGACATGATGGGGAACCTTTAACATGTCCAAATTTATTTTCAGTGTAAGCTGGCCTCAGAAATTCTACACTTTATTTTACACCTCCAACTGTGAGGTCATCAACGTGGGACATCAGCATGTGTCAAGTGACTGTTGGGGTGCGTCTTTGCCTGCAGCATTGGCTCTGTTTTTATGAAATCTGCCAGGTTAGAGGTCCAAGGTCGGCTGGGGAGATGGTGTGTGAGGGTGTTGTTGCTGGAGGGGTGGCCTATGTTACATTTGGATTAATTCTGCAGACTAACGCATGGAGAAACGTGCCATCCCATAGCCACTGCTGTGATGGAACAAAAAAAAGATTGATCTCAACGATCACATTTTCATCACTGGACTACTGTGACCTTTGTTGGTGACCTACTGGTCCAAGTCAATGTCTTGGTATTCTATTACTTTTCAGCACTGTTGCTTACAGAATGACTCACAGCTGATGAGATCAGACTAATGCAAAATGTCCTCGTGTCATAATGGCTACATGAGTATAAACTAATGTCTCAATCTCGTAATAGTTGCATCAGGAATATTTATGTATGTTATCATTGGTCCCGAACTCTGATAGATTAGTACATTTTTCTGGTGCTCCTTTTCAAGTTATTTAGATGAAACTTTAATAAACAGTGAGTTACAGTTGATCAGAGAAAGCAAGTGACCATTCTGACCTGAGTAATATGCGGCTAAGGGCCTTTCCAAAAGTCCCTACTGTCGACTTGATTTTATGGTGCCTGAACATGAACTTAAAGCACCAGCCTTCTAAGTCCTGGTGAAACACTTTGGCAGTGAGCTTTTTTTAGCTCCATGTTTCCGTTTCTCTGCTGTTCTCAGTGTTCAGTGTTTTGTGTAGCTAAGGAAGGGCATGAGCTGGCTCTCTTTTGATTGGTGCTGAGTCAAACGCCGAAGTTCATTTCTATCATTGCATCTCCCCATCAGTGACAGGGACTTTGTACAAAGTTGTAAGAACACGCAGATGGGCTTTGCCTTGAAGTCACGAAGATATCTGCTCTGTAAATGCTGCAGATGAAAGACAGTTGCTCAGCTCTGAATGTAATTGATGTGCCTATTTGTTTATTTTTTGGCACTTCTATGCTTGTTATTTTTCTATTTAAAACTTTACTGTAATAACTTCACTGAGTTTTTTTTTCTGTGATTCTCTGGCACACTTAACTCACAGTACACTTATGTTCTGTATTTGAGATCAGACCTGTTTTTGAAGTAGGCCACAGAGAGAAGTATACTTTCCCCCCGTATTCCCTAGTGCCACACTGCAATCCTTTTAATCCTCCTCTCATTAGTTTCTGCATCTGCATCATGAATATGGGCTTTAGCCGTCCTTATTACATAATAAGTAGTTTTACTCATTCCTTAGAATTAAGGGTGCTATGAGGGTGTGCTTCATTTTATCTTTGGCCCGTTAACCATGGCCATTTCATGCATCTTTTAATCTAATAATAATTAGATATGATTTTCTTTGCCTCACACTGTTTTCACATGGCCAAATCAGTGTGTCTTTGCCTGATACTGAAGATACAAATCAGATTAGCTGCATCCCACATTAAATACAGTTGTTGCCAGCTGATTGGCATTTGTTCTGGTAGGGTGGGCGTTAAAGGGTCAACAGCCGTGGTGTACAGACAGGTGCCAGGTGTTGGAGAACCTATCGCTGAGCCGAAGGCACGTGCAGGATACATACCCCCCGAACTGATAAAGGGTATTTTTCCCTTGATCACGTTTAACTTGGCTAAACAGTGTATAAACAGGCGATGATCGAGCGGACAAATTCAGGCCCGAATTCATAGAGATCGATCAGATCAGCTGCTGTTTATCCAACGTATATGGTTAGTCACACCTGTCTCAGCAACAAAAGGAATTCTAATTGTCCCAAGGGGCTTGTTTATCTCGTGTACAAGCTACCAATTCTCTGTTGGCTTGCTTGTGTGGCTTGACGTATGACCACGGATCTCTTTCGCATAACTGAGATGGCTCAGGAAGAGATGGCTGACCAAAGGCAAGGTGCTGAATTGGGGGTTTTCAAAGACAGGACGAATCCTTTAGAAGTGTATAGCGATGCAAAATTTGTCAAGCGATACAGAATTTCCAAAGAATCATACCGTTATATTCTAGACCTAACTTAATCGCAGCAGACATTCACCATCCCACAAGACGAAACCATGCCCTTCTCCCAGCACACCAGATATGTATTGCCCTGCGCTTTTATGCATGTGGTGCATTCCAAATGGTTGTTGGTGACACGTGTGGTGTATCACAGGCTACCGAGGCAATATGTGCCAGGAAAAACCACTTCATCCCATGCAGAGTGTCACATGACACCACTATACATCGGCTAAGCGGGGACTTATACACAGATGGGTAAACACCCGATTATGTTCTACAAAACCCAAAACCAGTGAAGTTGGCACGTTATTTAAATCGTAGATAAAAACAGAATACAATGATTTGCAAATCCTTTTCAACTTATATTCAATTGAATACACTGCAAAGACAAGATGTTTTATGTTCAAACTGAGAAACTTTATTTTTTTTGCAAATAATCATTAACTTAGAATTTAAAGGCAGCAACACATTGCAAAAAAGTTGGCACAGAGGCCTTTTTACCACTGTGTTACATCGCCTTTCCTTTTAACAATACTCAGTAAACGTTTGGGAACTTAGGAGACCAATTTTTGAAGCTTTTCAGGTGGAACTCTTTCCCATTCTTGCTTGATGTACAGCTTAAGTTGTTCAACAGTCCGGGGTCACCGTTTTCATAATGCGCCACACATTTTCAATGGGAGACAGGTCTGGACTACAGGCAGGCCAGTCTAGTACCCACACTCTTTTACTATGAAGCAGTGCCGTTGTAACACGTGCAGAATGTGGCTTGGCATTGTCTTGCTGAAATAAGCAGGGGCGTCCATGAAAAAGACATTGCTTGGATGGCAACATATGTTAATCCAAAACCTGTATGTACCTTTCAGCATTAATGGTGCCATCACATATGTGTAAGTTGCCCATGCCTTGGGCTTTATTACACCCCCATACCATCACAGATGCTGGCTTTTGAACTTTGCGCCTATAACAGTCCGGATGGTTCTTTTCCTCATTGGTCCGGAGGACACGACATCCACAGTTTCCAAAAACAATTTGAAATGTGGACTCGTCAGACCACAGAACACTTTTCCACTTTGCATCAGTCCATCTTAGATGAGCTTGGGCCCAGCGAAGCCGGTGGCGTTTCTGAGTGCTGTAGATAATTGGCTTTCGCTTTGCATTGTAGAGTTTTAACTTGCAATTGCAGATGTAGCGACGAACTGTAGTTACTGACAGTGGTTTTCTGAGGGGTTCCTGAGCCCATGTGGTGATGTCCTTTACACACTGATGTCGGTTTTTGATGCAGTAAAGCCTGAGGGATCGAAGGTCACGGGCATTCAATGTTGGTTTTCGGCCTTGTCGCTTACGTGCAGTGATTTCTCCAGATTCTCTGAACCTTTTGACGATATTACGGATCGTAGATGATGAAATCCCTAAATTTCTTGCAATAGCTCGTTGAGGAATGTTGTTTTTAAACTGTTCGACAATCAGCTCACGCATTTGTTCACTAAGTGGTGACCCTTGCCCCATCCTTGTTTGTGAATGACTGAGCATTTCAGGGAAGCTGCTTTTATACCCAATCATGGCACCCACCTGTTCCCAATTAGCCCGTTCACCTATGGGATGTCCCAAATAAGTGTTTGATGAGCATTCCTCAACTCTCTCAGTCTTTTTTGCCACTTGTGCCAGCTTTTTTGAAACATGTTGCAGGCATCACATTCCACATGAGCTAATATTTGCAAAAAATTACAAAGTTTACCTGTTCGAACATTAAGTAACTTGTCATTGCAGTGTATTCAATTGAATATAGGTTGAAAAGGATTTGCAAATCATTGTATTCTGTTTTTATTTACGATTTACACAATGTGCCAACTTCACTGGTTTTGGGTTTCGTACATGAATTACGCCTCACAGGAGTTTATCCACACGCGCACCTCTCTGTTTTAGTCACCGTACAGTAGTTGTACTTGACTGAAATAATCGGGTGAATATTTATGTGGAGAGCATACTGACACATTTGGCCTCCGCAGGTGATCCATTAACACTTCACTTTGAGACCACATAATGTCTCGAAACTCCTGCTGAGGTGGTTTGAAAAATCCAGGCCAAATGCGGGCCCCTTTACATTTAAACCATCAGCAATCTGACTACCATCTGATCTGCTCAAGACGTGCCCAGTGGGTGAGTGTTCACACAGTCGAACATAATGAGTCGTTTATACGTCACTAATGGCCACCATTTTTTACCGTGTTTCTGCCATAAACGGCTATGATTTCACGTCTTCAATCACTTCTGTTCTAGAATATTCTTGTTGCTATCTGACCAGGCTTGTGTGTGCCGTTCTCCAGCTCTGGTCTGAAAATGGGAAGGGCTCACACTGTACCTCTGAATAGCTGACCTCATGATCGCTTAACTCACACAGTGCAGCAGCAACAGTGAAAGCAAACTGGGCCTGTGGCCCACTGTGAATCATATTTTATGAGAATATTTTTAATGTTTTTGTCATCCACCTCTCACACTGTTGAGCCCTTGACCTGGGATATTGGCAATAAATTACTAAGCGGTTTGTATTGCCGCACTTTGAGGGGGTTGATTACTTATGTTTCTTCAGGAGCCCTGAGAGAGCTGCTGTGACCTGCTGAATAATGTTCTGTTGTTAGCTCTTGGATCTGTTCCAGATGATCCCTGTGTATTACAACTGTGCGTTACATTCACGAGTCGGGCTCTCTTTCCGCTTTGAGTTAAAATAGTAAAATAACCTTGGCGGGTAATTTACTCTTCTCAGTACTTAAAGCTCAGCAGGATCTCAGGATGTGCCGAGTCTCATTTCCTCTGCTCTGTGTATATTCTCTTCTTCTCCTGTTTTGAGTGCGGCGGATGTGCAGAAGACCCTCTGGGGGCTGCTGGAAGCACCAGCTGCTGCCCAGTGGCCTGGGGATTTGACTGAAACAACTGGGATGGTTGGTGGTTCTGGTCCCAGCATAGCCGCAATAAGGTCCGCTGTTGGGCAGTTGAGCAAGGCCCTTAACCCCTCATTCCCACAATGGGCTCCTTAACCCTTTCTCGCCTGCATTCGGAAACTGCAGTAGCATGGTAATTGACTCCTTCGCCCCAAATACAGATTTTTCAGTGTTTTTCGATTGCCTTGGGGTCCTCAATCCTATCCAAAAACCAAATTCTATTAATCAAGGTCTTCAGCAAAGATTTAAATTCAAACTGATCACGCATCTCTGAATATTTACTCTTGATCTGTAAAATCTGCTACATTTTGCTGTAAATAAATGCATCCAACTAGAGCTGAAATGTATAAGCAACGTTTAATTTCTCTATTTCTTACCATGAAATGCTATAGTTAACAGAATTTAAGAAAAACTTTGAACATATCTGAATTGGATATGAGTGATCTTTATTGTAATGTGAATATAGGCCACTAGATGGCAGTATTTACCTTTTTTTTGTTTAGCTCAGACTGCAGTCATGTTTAGACATGTCCTGGACATGTCTGGGGCAAGTCTCAGAAAATAAAAAAAAAAGAGGTCTCAATGTGGGTGGGGTCTGCAAAAGAGTATATAAGGAAAAGAATTGAGACAGTAAAGTAGTAGGAGAAATTGCAAGAAGATGACCAGACCAGCCATTCTGTTCAAGACCTGTGACGTTTCTTTTGTGGATTTCTTTGACTGTGTTTGAGCATTTTCTTCATCCAGGACATCACCAAGCCACCCCACCAAAAAGGGACTGTAACTATTTCTGTTTTTTCTTATTTATCAATCTTGGTCTTTAGTTGTAGGTTGTTATTAGTCTTTGTCTTTGTTAAAAATTAAATGTGTTTTAGTTTTAAAAACTGTGTGTCATCCCTTGCTGTTGCTGTTGTGTTATAAATCTAATTACAAATTGGGGCCATAACAAATTGGGGGCTCAAGGTCCGGGATAGACCATTGTGTGAGTAATTTATTGAAAATCTAACATTCCAAATTGTGAAATTGTTTTTGTGAATTTTCCTAGATATATATTGACAACAGCAATGGATGATTTCTTGGCATCACCAACCGTAGGGGTTTTGAAGTCTTTTAAAAAGACAGAACTGCTAGAAATTTGCAGACAGTTGGAGCTGACAGAGGTAAAACCAGCCATGCGAAAAGCAAGACTGGCTAGAGAGATAGTTGAATATTACATTGATGAAAATGTGTTTGCACCAGGAGATCTGGAACAGTTTCCAGTGGAAAATCCAAATATAGAAATGGAACTTAAATTAAAAATGCTAGAGATTGAAAGGGAGGAAAGAGAAAAAGAAAGGGAGGAAAAAGAGAAAGAAAGGGAAGAAAGAGAAAAAGAAAGGGAGGAAAAAGAGAAACAAAGGGAATTTGAGAGGGAAGAAAACGAAAAACAAAGGCAGTTTGAGTTAGAAAAATTAGCAAGAGAAGAAAAACAAAGAGAATTTGAGTTAGAAAAATTTGCAAGACAGAGAGATTTTGAATTAGAGAAATTCGATAGAGAAGAAAGACTCCAAATGGAGCAACTAAAAATAAAAATTCAAACTGAAAATAAATTTCGGGCTAGCCAGGAGGTAAAACTGGTGCCTCCATTTTCGGAAAAGGATGTTGACAACTATTTCCAGTGTTTTGAAAAGGTAGCAAAGAGTTGCCAGTGGCCAAAGGAACACTGGCCTCTGATGTTGCAAACTGTCCTCAAGGGTAAAGCTCAACAAGCCTATTCGGCTTTGTCTGCAGATGATTCCTCTGATTATGAGGTTGTCAAAAAGGTTATTTTGAGAGCTTATGAGTTGGTTCCAGAGGCTTACCGACAGAAATTCAGAGGTCTGAAGAAATCTGAAAATCAGACTTATGTTGAATTTGCTAATGAGAAGCAGGTTTGCTTTGAGCGCTGGTGTACTTCTATGGAGGTCAAGGATGATTTCAACTCACTAAAAGAGATGGTGTTAGTTGAAGAATTCAAGAACTGTGTTAAGGATGATGTTAAGACCTACCTTAATGAGAAGCAAGCACTGAACTTGCAATCAGCTGCCAAATTTGCAGATGAATATGTTCTCACTCATAAGTCCAAATTTCAGTCTAGCAGTAACAATAAATGGTCCCAATTTCAGAAAAAGGGTTACGGTGATACCCAAGATTCCTCACCCAAAGACAAAGACAAATCTGGTGATGGTGCTCAGAAATCCAGTAATAGGTCTGATCAAAGTGTGAAAGCTGACAGTGACAAAAGTGGTCTAGTTTGCAGTTATTGCAAGAAATCTGGTCATGTTACAACTAACTGTTGGTTCCTTAAAGCTAAGAAAGAAAAAGAAAAGGATACCAAACCAAATGCCTTTGTGAAAACAAGGTTAGAAACCCCTGTAGTAGATAACCAATCTGCTAAATTGCCTGCTTCTTGTGGGGCTAAAAAGCCTAATACAGCTGACTTTGTGAGGGAGGAATTTCTTCCATTTGTGTCAGAGGGATTTGTGGCTCTGAATGAGCATACTACTCCTGTCCCCATATATATCCTAAGGGATACCGGAGCTTCTCAGTCACTTTTGTTGATGGACTCCTTGGAGTTACGTGATGAGACCGCTTCAGGGGATTTCATACTTGTACAAGGTATTGAAGGGAGGACTGTATCTGTACCCCTGCGCTCTATATTCTTGAAGTCAGATTTAGTTACAGGACAGGTAAAGGTGGGACTTATGTCAAGTCTACCTATAAAGGGTGTTTCTCTGTTGCTAGGCAATGACCTGGCTGGGGGCAAAGTAGTTCCCCCTGTACATCTTCCTTCACAGCCGAGCACTGAAGATGGGGATGAGGACCCATCTCTGTATCCTTCTTGCGCAGTGACTCGTGCTATGGCCAAGAAGGCTAAAGAAGATGATGTTGTGGTGCCGTCCAGTACATTGAATAGTCAGGACTCAGGTGGTTCGCCTCATGACTCTGATTGGCTTACTATGGTTTCTCCGTTTGAGGACTTATCAGATACTTTTATCAGTTCTCTATTCAGCCAGCCGGATGGGTCTGGTGATTCTGATGTGTCTGGAGACTTGTCTCTGTCCAGAAAGCGGTTGATTGAGGAGCAAACTAATGATCCTGAAATTTGTGTACTAAAGAGGAGAGCCCTTCCTGATAAAGAAATAGACGCAGTTCCAGTTGGGTATTATCTCAAGGATGGTGTGTTGATGCGGAAGTGGCGCCCTCCTGATATCCCTCCCAATGCAGATTGGGCAGTGGTCAGGCAAATTGTTGTTCCGAAGGTCTACAGGAATGAGATCTTAACAATGGCTCATAGTTTACCTTTAGGAGGTCATCTTGGTGTTAACAAGACTGTTGATAAGATCATGAAACACTTCTTTTGGCCTGGGCTTCGGAAAGAAGTTTCCAACTTTTGCAAAACCTGTCACACTTGTCAGGTAGTTGGAAAACACCAGTTAGACCCACCTGCAGCTCCATTGCAGCCTATCCCAGCATTTGGGGAGCCATTCTCTAGGGTCATTGTTGTTTGCGTTGGTCCATTACCCAAGACTAGATCTGGAAATCAGTACTTGTCGACAATCATGTGTGCATCTACCAGATTCCCCGAAGCCAAACCTCTACGTAACATCAAGGCAACTGCAATCTCAAAGGCTTTGATAAAGTTCTTCACGTTGTTTGGCCTTCCCAGGGAAATTCAGTCAGACCAAGGTAGCAATTTCACTTCAGGATTGTTTCAGCAGGTTGTGTATGAACTAGGTGCAATGCAGATTCTTTCTAGTGCCTATCATCCAGAAAGTCAGGGTGCCTTAGAGCGGTTTCATTCCACTCTCAAGACAATGATGAGGACTTATTGTTATGACCATGAGAAAGACTGGGATGAAGGTGTTCATTTGCTGTTGTTTGCAGCTAGAGAAGCAGTGCAGGAGTCTACTGGATTCAGTCCATTTGAGCTAGTGTTTGGTCATGAAGTGAGAGGACCTTTGCTATTATTGAGTGAACAATGGCAAGAGAAAGAGCCGCATATCAGTCTGTTAGACTATGTTAGCAAGTTCAAGGAAAGATTGCGTGCAGCATGTGACCTTGCCAAAGAGAACTTGAAATCAAGTCAGAGAAAAATGAAAACTTGGTATGATCATAAGGCTAGAAGCCGTGAGTTTAAACCAGGAGAAAAGGTCCTTGTGTTGTTTCCCTTGCAGTCCAATCCATTGCAGGCTAGATTTCATGGTCCTTACGAAATTCTGACAAAACTCAATGATCTCAATTACATTGTAAAGACTCCAGATAGGAGAAAACCAAAACAATTGTGTCATATTAACATGCTAAAGCCTTATCATGACAGAAATGCTAGGGTTGCAGCTGTCACTTCAGATTCTCCAATGGTCGAAACGTGTGAAGATGAGGGGGAGTTTCAAGATGATGAACCAAGAATTAAAGCTGAAGTTCTTTCATGTAAATTGTCAAATTCTGAAGTGTTGCAAAATCTTGATGTAAAACTCCAGCACTTAGAACCCTCACAGAGAGATCAGTTTGAGAGGTTGATCAAGAAATATGAGGATTTGTTTCCTGATGTTCCAAAGAGAGTTACTATAGCCTCTCATGATGTAGATGTTGGTGATGCCAAACCAATAAAACAGCATCCATACCGGATGAATCCTGAAAAGAGAAAGATTGCTGAGAAAGAGGTTGAGTTCATGTTAAAACATGATATTATCAGACCCTCCAACTCCGATTGGAGTTCACCCTGTGTGCTAGTTCCAAAACCTGATGGAAGTACTAGATTCTGTACAGATTATCGCAAAGTCAATGCTGTAACTAGAACTGATGTGTTTCCAATACCTAGGATTGATGATTGTATTGATAGTGTAGGGCAAGCAAAGTTTCTGACCAAGATTGATTTATTGAAGGGTTATTGGTGTGTGCCTTTAACTGAGAGGGCCAAGAGCATCTCTGCTTTTGCCACACCATCTGGATTGTACCAGTATGAAGTCCTACCCTTTGGCATGAAAAATGCCCCAGCCACGTTCCAAAGGATGATACAGTCTACAATCGCCGGATTGCCACACACGGGTGCATACATCGATGACCTGATCACATGGAGTGACTCCTGGGAAGAACATCTAAAAGATGTAGAGACGTTGTTCCAGCGCCTGACCCAGGCTAACCTGACTGTTAACCTGAGCAAGAGTGACTTTGGTTGTGCTACTGTCACCTATCTTGGCTACATCATAGGCCAGGGTAAGGTGGCACCCATAAATGCTAAAGTCCAAGCCATCATGGACTTTCCAGTTCCTGACAACAAAAAAGCTTTGCGCCGCTTCCTTGGAATGATCGGGTACTACCGCAAGTTCTGCAAGAACTTTGCTGAGATCGCTCTCAGTCTAACTAACCAACTGAAGAAAGGCGTAAAGTTCACCTGGGATGATGCATGCCAGAGAGCCTTCGATCGCCTGAAGTCTCTGCTGTGTCACTTCCCCGTGCTCAAATCTCCTGACTTCAACAAACCGTTCTCCATCGCGGTCGATGCTAGCGACCAAGCTTGTGGATCTGTGCTCCTACAGAGAAGTGACTCTGATGACATTGAGCATCCCGTGGCATACTTCTCCAGGAAGTTCAATCGCCACCAAAGGAACTATTCCACAATAGAGAAGGAACTGTTGGCTCTGGTCCTTTCTTTCCAACACTTTGAGGTTTATGTTTGTACAGGACAAAAGCCAATGATTGTGTACACTGACCACAATCCGTTAATGTTTTTGAGTAAAATGAAAAACAAGAATCGGAGATTGTTGAATTGGAGTTTGATTTTACAGGAGTTTGACTTGGAAATTAAGCATGTGAAGGGTACAGACAATGTAATTGCTGATTGCTTATCCCGTGTTTGAATGTGTATATATATATCATGTGTTTGAATATTGTATGATATGTATATATAGACAAGTGTTCACTTAACCATTTTGTATTGAAAAGAAAAATTTTGCCTTTATGAGTCAAAATTTTTCCCTTTTGGAATGGAGGTGTAATGTGAATATAGGCCACTAGATGGCAGTATTTACCTTTTTTTTGTTTAGCTCAGACTGCAGTCATGTTTAGACATGTCCTGGACATGTCTGGGGCAAGTCTCAGAAAATAAAAAAAAAAGAGGTCTCAATGTGGGTGGGGTCTGCAAAAGAGTATATAAGGAAAAGAATTGAGACAGTAAAGTAGTAGGAGAAATTGCAAGAAGATGACCAGACCAGCCATTCTGTTCAAGACCTGTGACGTTTCTTTTGTGGATTTCTTTGACTGTGTTTGAGCATTTTCTTCATCCAGGACATCACCAAGCCACCCCACTAAAAAGGGACTGTAATTATTTCTGTTTTTTTTCTTATTTATCAATCTTGGTCTTTAGTTGTAGGTTGTTATTAGTCTTTGTCTTCGTTAAAAATTAAATGTGTTTTAGTTGTTAAAACTGTGTTTGTCATCCCTTGCTGTTGCTGTTGTGTTATAAACATAATAACAAATTGGGGCCATAACATTATTAACTTGAGCAGAGAATCATTTTTGGTTTTGTACAAGCCTGGCGTCAAAGGGTTAATCTGATGAGCTATGTTGCTTTGGAAAATTGCGTCCTCTAAATAACTGTCCACTAAATTGGCTTGGATATTTAACCGGGAGGTATTTGTAAAATGCACTGCACAGGTACAGTATATGCTCTGTGTAGTTAGACTGTGTCCTGCCTGTCAGGAGTTAATGTGGCTGACTGTGGTAAATAGGCTAATTGAAATCGCGTGAGTGCAGAGAATAGATTGATGTTATATTTAGATTTGGGAGAACATCGCTCAGCCTGATTCAGATGAAATGAATGCTGGTGAGTTCGCTGCTTGGACTCATCTCAGGAACAAAGGGCATCAACCCAATAGAATTGTATGGCGGACGTTGTATTCTTGCCTTCAGATTATTACAGTTTGAAACATTTTTTAAAAGAGTTTTTTACAGCCATTGGAATAGACATTTCAGTGAACTAAATGAAGTCTCAAAGCAGTTTGATTTTTCACATCTTTTAACTTTTTTGATAAAACGTTTTATCGGTTTAATCTCCTGTTGTTATCTCCTGCCGCAGAGTGGAAAAAGATATCGGTATGAGTGTTGTCCTTCTGCGTGCTCATTACATTTTCCTCTGCAGACCAGAAATCCTAAATCATTTAGTATTTCACAATTTAATTTATATAGCTTGGGGTAAAAAAAAAATGAAGCCTTTTTGTGACATTGCTCACAAGAAATCAACATTAGATTTTTAGCATTATTTTTGTTTTATATGATAACAAACCTGCCATGTATATCCAGTAAAGACAAATCAATAGAAGTGTGTCAGGACATGTCAGGAGTGTAACACATTTTTTGTTAAAATTGATGTGAAATTTAAAGGGCAGTATTTTTGAGTACCGTTTGTCTATACTGATGTCGATATGCCTTTACTGGATATACATGACATGTTTGCTATCATATAAAGCAAAAATAATGCCAACAATCAAATGTTGATTTCTTGTGTGCGATGTCACAAAAAGGCCTCATTTTATTTAATATATTTATTTTTAACCCTGGCGTATTATGAGTACATCTAACAGAGTTGACGTGCCTTTTCGTACTTCAGTCCATCCCCCTGTCTGTCTGTCTGTCCCTCTACCATGTTTTGTCTCTGGGTCAGATATCAACCATTCCATGACAGAGGATCTGAGTGTTTGAGAGATGAGTTTGCATAAAGGCCATGCTAAGTTCAGCCTCTCTCTTTGTCACCTGTAATCACTAAAGTGCCTGTCAGTCACACATTCTCCTCTGTGTACCCCTCGAGTTCAGTCCTGTTTTGGAACGTGCTGCTCATTAGTCTGGGCATGTTTCAACTCGGTGCTAGAAAAGTGGTTCCTCAAGGGTTTAGACACTGGTGGATAGATCCATTGTTAGCTAAAAATTACTAAAGAGTCCATCTGGCTGCTGTTTAGTCATGAGGTAAACATGACTCTTTCTAAGTGCACGTTGTGGGAAGTGATTTAAGGCTTTTTTGGGATTGACCTCAACAAGTGTCAACAGCAGCATGTGGGCAAGTTAGCCTAGTGGTAGGTTGCCTGATTGGCATTTCTGGAGTTTGAGCCCCTGGTGGAGGATTGGGGTTCTGATTTACCGAGGAGATGAAGTTGGGGAGACCTCTACCACTGCGTTCTTGAGAACAGCCCAAACCTGCACCTAGTCTATGTGCTGTTTTTGAAAGGGCAAAAAGAAAAAGAAAAGTTTATTCTCAGCAGATCTGATGCGTTTTGCTGACCAAACATTTTCTTAGCATTCCGCTGAAATAAACAGCCTGGCTACCGGTTATCACAATGTAGTAATGTTCTGTGGTTTGTCAGCTGATGTTATCTGAGTAAAGAAAGTAACATGTTTTCATTTGGCAGAATGTGTTGTCCAGTGTGACTTCCAATTAATCATGGGGGAAATATTTGCTTTTTGTGCAGATCATTGACACCCGTTTAAATAGCTATTTACAAGTTGAGAGATACTTTACGGTTGTGGATTGTAAGCATGTCTCTGAACTGTCTTTTATTTCTTTATCACTATTCTGACAAACAGAAACTAATCTCACTCCATACTTTATCCCTCTCTCCTTCTTTCCCTCTGTCTCTCGCCATCACTTTCTTTTCCTACCTCTTGCGCTGTCTGGGCCTCTCCGCTCAACCTCTGTCATACTGTGACGGCCTCCCCCGCTATCTGTAACCATTTGCGTCTGTCCTGTTCAGAGTTTCTCTGTATCGCACTTATTGTGTGCGCATGCAAGCGCACACCCATTCACTCACTTTCTATGTGACAGTCACGCTTATAATAGGTGACATTGTAATGTTTACAGCACCAAAGGGCATTTTGGATGTTGTGATGCTGACGGAGTTATGTCCATGCACCCGCACCGGACTTTTTCTGCCCCGAATCAAGGCATACGTTTCGCGGAGGACTTGATGCAGTCTATTGCGGTTGAACTAGCGTATATTTCCATCATCTGCGGCTTTGTCATAGAAATGGTAGCTTTGGGTCAGGCTGATTTTAATCGGCTGATTTCGTTCATAGATGTGACACACATTAACGAGACATGATTACTCTGTTCAGTCATAAAGTACATTGAACTAGCCTATAGGATTGCAGAGGTCGAGTATTCCAAAATTAGGCTACTTATAAATTACCGTCTCACCCAACGGTTTTCCCATCGGCGGGCGAATTCATTCGCCAGGCACTAAAGATGTACCGACTTTTTCAGACTGTTAGTAAACTTTCAGGGCGACTGGAAATGTTGTAATATTATGGCAAAAATCCGCTCGCCTGCGTTCGCCGTATTGAACCGTCTGGGCGTGTCTCTCCCCCGCCCTAAGCCCATCTCCAGGTGCTGGGTTCAGTCGGGCGTGCAATGCATTAAATGCAGAATAGTAGACGCCCAAAAGCGACATCCGCCCTCAGTGTTAAGGAGAGTAGCGTTCAGAGGGAGGGGTGGACCCTTTACTCCTTTGTTCCCGCATCTGTCATCAGTACGTAAATTATCGATCGCGGAAAAGTTGACTAATTCACCCGAATTCCATTCAACTGCAGGCCTTTATTAAGCGCACGAAGTTATGCCAACTGTTGGCCTTTTGAATCTGTGGTAGGCCTGCATATTGAACTGGTGCAGTGTGACCTAAATATGGAAAGTCATGCACTTGAGGACCATATAATTATACTTGGAGCTTGTCAAAATGGTGGCTCAGTGAAGCTAAATGATCATTTTACTTCTTTATTTGGAGGAGTAGCTTTGTATTTATTTATTTATTTTATTAAAATAGAATTTGGTGCATGAGAAGCACCAATATGTTTTAATTCTTCTAATTGTCCTGTAGCAAATATTTGTGAGAAATTTTATTAGCTTCTTCATAACCTATAAAAAAAAGGATTCATTCATTTAAGGGGAGTGGTAGAGATGGAAAGAGCACGACGTGGCAGAAGTCGGCGATTCTGACTTTGGGCCATCCTTGTGGTTTCACAAGGAAGTGTGCGTGTTCCTGGTACACTGGTTACCAGGCGACGTAAGCAGCTGTTTATTAGCCGGACCTTTGCAGGTGCTGATGTCAGCAGTTTATTTTCAGTTTGTTTATTTTGTCTGGCAACGCAAAGCTAAGCACACATTTTTTTAATCCGCATCATATGTGGCTTTATACGACTGCCTACAAAATCTAGAAAGTCAGAGAAGTGAAAACTGTACACATCCCCAGGCTTGGTTCTGCTAAGAAGTGATTCTACCACCCCCCCCCCCCCAGCCCCCCTCCCCCCACCCCCCCCCCACCCCCCGACACCACTACTACCACACACATTGTGCTGTTCAGTGCATCCCTAAGATTTATAGGGAAGTGCTTCACCAGTAAAAAGAAAAAACAGCTGTCTGTCTCCTCACATTGGGAGAAAGGGCCGTGCTGAATTAAGTAGCCTTGGGTAGAGTGCAGTCAGTCATTCTGTACAGCTGCCCCCCACCCCCGATCAGAGAAGCACGAGTCCGGTCTCATCCCGACACCTCATATAGTGATGCTACCTGACCATGTGTCAATATACAACAAAAAGGAGGCTTTTGCCGTCATTAGTTGATGCCAGTTTAAAGCAAACCCTAACCCCTAACCCCAAATCCTAGCCCTAAGTGTCAAATAAGGACGCCAAAAGCTTCCTTTTCCGGCGTATATCGATGTTTGGTCAAGTAGTGTCATTAAATGATGAGTCTGTATGAGAATGTGTTGGAAGCGCGGAAGGCGATTACCTCTATTGCGCCTTGAAGATGGATTCCCTCCATAGATTTTTTGGGACCTTGGGCTTAAAATAATGTAAGGAGAAAGTGCCCTCCTGTCTCTTTGGCTTGGGAAACCAATGCTGTAGTTGGGCTGCGTTTAGCCCTGCCTGATCTTCCCAGTGGGAGGAGCAGCTCTGGCCTGAGGCCTTGAACATATCAAAGTAAGATGGCCCCTGCGCTTAGCTGGCTAATGAGAGACATTGAAGCCACAGTGAGGCTTACCACACACGTGCATAAAAGATGGTCAGCAATAATTAGCCAGTATATCCTGCACCTCATAGTATTTTGATGACGGGTGATGCAATGTTTTTGGAAATAGCTGACCAGCGCAGTGGAATTCATGGGCTGCGTTAGACTCTGGAGGCGGTGAATACTTAGCCTAATACCATCTGTGTTTCAGCTGATGGCTGCTGAAGATAATGACCTTATTTACTGTTGTGCAGCTGGGTAGCATTATGGTATTTTATTTAGCTGCCAACTTTTGCTTGATGGTTGGAGAACACACTGGGTTACTGGACAGCTGAAGTCAGGGAGAACTCTGGTTGGGCCCTTGAGCGAGGCCCTCTATCCCAAAACCTCTGACGGGGCATCACCCCTGTTTCTCTCCCTCTTTCTCTCTCTCTCTCTCTCTCTCTCTCTCTCTCTCTCTCTCCCCCTTCTTTCCTCTGTAATTTTTGCCATTTCTCATTCAGCATCCCTCAAAAAGAGAGATGTTGTCAGTGGGCCTTCCCTAGATAGATTAACCATGAATAAAGAGTTTGAGAAAAATAATGATTATCACCAAAAATGGCTGCATGCCCTCCCTCCTGCGCACTACCTTGTGCCTTTCAGTATTTGACTGTGTTTTTCTATTCAAGTCTACTGTGCAAACACCACGGTCCTGATCTTATCAGGCTCATTAGCGAACAGGCAAAGTGGCTCTTTCATGCTGAGGTCTGACCTGTGGCTCCGACGCCTGGTAATGGGTCTTTATTCCCTGCAGTTTACGCTGTGGCCCGAGGCCTTGGCTTTATACACTTTTTTAAAGAGTTGTGTGTAAATAGAGAGGGTAAAGAGTCCAGTGTGTGTCTTTCTCTCCTTGTCCTGAGGTCATTCTTGCTGGATCAGGGCCAGTCCTGTGCTGGGACCAAGCAGCCAGAACCTACCCACGTTCTAAAGGCTTCTTTCTTGGTCCTGTTATGAGATTTTGATCACTAGCATCATTGCTGTTCACTTCAGTGTAGAGTGTGCAGACCTTATCTTCTGTCCCAGCATGTGGTAACATGAATGTGTGAAGGCAATTGTGTTTTCAGAGGAGGCTATGTTCAATATGTTATATTTTTTCGCCTAATGTGTCCCCATGTGGTGATTTGTGATGATAGTGTGCCATACGGACAATGAGGAAATGTTTAGCAGACTAATTGACAGCAGGTTCGAATGTGAATGACTCAGACTCAGGGACTGTACTGCACAGTCTGTGGCTCAGAATTGTACGACATGGCTGCATTTGAACAGCAGTTCCATTCGCCGCGGTACTTTTCACCAGATGGAATAAAAGTCAGTAGGAGACCCATGACTGTGGCTTGGTCCATATTTTTCTGTGGTTCACTGGGGCTCAATATTGAGAGACTTTCGATTATATTTATTCTTTTATTCTCATCTGAAAAAAGAAGCTACCACAAACGCAGTAAAATCTGCTCTATTCACATTTGTTTTTCTTGGACAGATGTCACAGCTAGAGCTGCTTGAATAATGGTTTAAAAGGCTGTGACTGTGACCTAAAATTTGTCTTAGTTGTTGTGGTTGTACCGTTGAACAAGATGTTTTCTGGTGAATGATTTTTAAAGAAACTCAGCTGTTTGATTGTATGTAAAGATTTAATCTATGTTTTTAAAAAAAAACTTGTCCTACATAAGCATTACATGTAAATAACATGCTGGTCTCAAACGATATCAAAGGGCTCATTTTCCCCCATTGATCTGTCAGTCACTTGTTTGCGTGGGTCAGTTAGCTGGTCCAGTACATGGGCCCCAATATGCTGAGTTTTCTAAACTACTGTCTCCCAGCTGGGGATCAGAGCTCAAATGAGAGCTTTAAGGAGATGTTAAATAAGCCTTAAGGAACTGCATAAAGACCACCCGCTGCTGTTATAAATAAATAAATATATCAGGAGAGGAAGTTTAATTTTTGTCAGGCTGATATATTTCCTCTGTATGTGGTGCGTCTTATTTTTTGAGTCGTACATATTTGAGGCTGTTTTTTGATACCTCCTGACTCGCTTAACTCCACTGAAATGTGTGCAGATGGCGTCACGATGATAACCGGGGCTCTGGATATGTCTGTGGATACAGAGGAGATCGAGAGGGGGAAAAAGGGTTGAGAACCACTGCGCTAAATCTTGACGCTGTGTCAGTTCTGCTTCCTCCTAACGCCTCGCTTTGATCCGCTCGTTTTGGGAGAATAGTCCTCACATTCTCCGTGTCCCAATCTGACAAGGGAGAGAAATACACATTCCACGTTCAGCAGGAAATTTTGTCATTCCGAGAGTCAGCATCTGGAGTTTTACTTCAGCTCCAGCGATGTGGTGGGTGAAAGCTGTTACACGGGTAAGCTCAGGTCAAACGCGTTTCACTGAAGGATAATGCAGTCCTGGCCCCTGCTCCTGAGGGTGAGTCTGTATGTCTCATTCCACTGCTGCTCTGCTCTGTATGGCTTTAGAACTGGCTCAGATACACCTTAAAGGTTAGGCAGGCACGGTATCCAAAGTGAACCATTTCTGTAAGTACTTAGTACGACTGCTTTTGGAGTTAAACAGGAGCTTATACTCTGAGCTCCGTAATTCTTTGGACAGTGACTCATTTTTGTTATTTTTGCTCAGTCAGCAGGCCTGAACATGCATTTTACATACTGAAGACAAAAACGTCCCTGAAGCGGCAGGAACTGTAGGTGAGTGCAGACCGGCCTGGTGGAGTATCAGATGTGTCACTGACTTCAAGCAGTCATTACACACAAATGGTACGTGACCAAGTGATTACTTAATTCTGCATTATGTTAAACTGTCAGATATTTTTGATGCACCTGAAAACGGAATAGGGACTTTGGACAGTAGGTGCTGTCATTTCTAAACAGTTCATCCTTCATGGATGAAAACCCTCAAATCTAAGTGGACAGTCTACTCTTCAACCTGATTGTCACTGTGCCCTCTCAATCAGTGCCAGAACCAAAACTAAAAATATTACTGTCCAATGAATTATGGTGCTTACTGCATAACTTGCTGATGGTGTTGACTGACACATTTCCCCTCAAATGAAGAACTCAATTTATGCTCAGTAGTATTTATCAATAATTGCAGTACACGCTTGAGGAACAAATTTAAAACAAACAAAAAAAATTTCTCTCCCTTTCTATGCAATTTCCCACATACTGAGGTCAGGTCCAAACTAAAGGGTACTAACCTTTGGATTCACTAAGGACTTATGAAAGTTTGCCCTGAGTTTTGAAAGGATGCTGCAACCTGTTGATTCATTGGACAACTGCCCCCAGAAAGTACAGACACTGCCCCCATCCCTGTTAGGTCTCCAACTCCCCAGGTCTCTACACTGACTCTCCATTGTCATGTTAAATGCATTGATAAGCCTGTGCTGCAGTGGAGACATGTAGACTGGATTTTATCTGTCTGAGACTCATCAGAGCCCCTGCGATCGTTACCGGCCCTCACATTCATCACTTTCTCAGGTCCTCCAGCTCTGTGGTTGTGATGCTAATGCAATACGAGGCTCGCATTTCTGTTAATGTTAGCCAGCCTGCTGCGGAGAGAAGGGTCACACTGTCTGTCGCCCTCGAGGTTGTGTGTGTGTTTGTGTGTGTGTGTGTGTGCGTGTGTCTGTGTGCAGAGTAAGTGCATGTTGCTTTACCTGAATATGTTGTGAGATCTTGTGTGTGCATCAGCACGTGTGTGTAAGAGTCTGGCTGCTTGTGTGATAAATGCATTCAGAAAGTTAATAGAGCAGCTGCACAACATGGGTTCACACTTCGCAAGGCTGTCCAGCTAAATGCACTGCAACCTCTGCAAATCTTCCTACAGCTTTGCTAGTGTCGCGTGCCAAAATTGTTTTTATAGTTTAAAGGAAGGAAAACATTGCTGACTCGGCAGATGATCTGATCTGAAGACTCTGAGCTTGCTTTTAACATGATTTAGTGATTAAAGCTGGGGCCGCAACACTATTTTAGGTTGTGGGCCCCCAGGAGCCCGGTGCTTGACCTGTGTTTTTTGGAAAAAAACATGCTGAGATGTGAAGCACCATTTGAGATTTTCATCTCACACTCCTCTTCTTCCTCTATCCATCCCTCCCTCCTCTTTTTCACCCGCTAACAATCACGAGGCAAGGTGAGAGACCGCGATGCTAAAAAAAGAAGCCATCCTCATTTCGTCTTTTTCACCTCCTCCCTTTCCTGAGAAAACGTCAGTCGGCTCCTTTGGGAAGCGAATGGAGAATATTCTTGAAGGTTGATTATGAATTTGACACAGGCCTTGCTCACGTGGGATTATCGAACTAACAGGCGCGTGTGCCCGTTAAAAGTTTCTCCCAAGTTTTCTTCAACTGGGTTGCAATCTTCAAAACCACCGGTGTAAATCCAGCTGGATGTGAAGGATGACAGTAACGTAACAGTCACTTGTGCCAGTCATGTTGCAAGGATGAGTATTTTAGCAGAAAAACTTGTTTTACGTATCTGCTTGGTCTTTTATTTATGTGATATTTTCCATCAGTTTTTTTGGAGGAGACCATTTAGACCTCATGTCTGTGAAGTATAAAGAAGAGACCCATTTATTACTGTATTTTTGCTCATCCTTACTGAATGGTAGAGAATAATGTGTTTTGTGTAAAAATACTCACTCAGCCTTCATTTTCTGAACAAACAGAATACGCAGCGGACGCCATTTTGAGAAAAATGTCATGACTTGCTTTAATTTTTGAACTTGGGGCGTTGAGCGAAATAAACACAAAGAGCAATCAATAACGTCTCAGTGAGGAACAAAGGAAATCCTCAACGCAGCTCCCTCTGCATCATCTCCGTGGCTCCTTCTGTGGCCTTTGACCTACGGCCTTCCTGGTGGCACTGGAAGGTGAAAGTTTTCTGGGGGTTTGGAGGTCAGGGGAAGGGTAGGTAAAGCGTATTGTCTGTAGGTGAGATGGATGGTCCACTGTGGCAGTCATAAATTATAGCCCGCAGGAAAAGCTTTTTATGTCAAAACGGCAAGCTAATGCCTGTCTGCGTTCCTCGGTCTGAGCTCAAAGACTGTTCGTGGGGGTAAAAAATTACTCTTTTAGAGACTGTCCAGATCCTCTCTGACATTGAGTCCTGAGATTATTGACTGAAATGAAGAGGCTTTATGGGTCTGCAATGATTTCATACACCTGTAGCAGATTTTCTTTTCATGCATTTCTTTATATTTTTGGCAGAAGTAAAGAGAGTCATAAAGGGCATTATTTTAAGGTGCCGGTGGGGAAAGGTGCGTTAAAAAGGTAACACTGAATAGTTCAGAGAATAGTTGAATAGACTAGGTGAATGTTTGAGGTCACGCCCCAGTCTAGTCTTGGATTAGCCTTTTGTACCCATGTAGGCACATGACAGGAAACGATGCATGATCTGTGACAGTAACTTGTGCTGAATCTGGATCATGCGCATGTGTGTCTGTGTGTGTGTGTGAGTGTGTATCAGAGATGGTCTCTGTCTGTTTGTGTGCTCTCAGAAGGATTGCCACTGGCTTTACATGTCTGTTGAGCATTACACAAGGTTAGGAATGACAGTGGGCCTCAATCTGTCGATATTAACTCTGAACTGAAGGAAAGGAGCTCAATGCCACTGAGGGCTTCAAATAGCTTTTAGTGCCAGGGTTGCCTTCATTTTGTGACGTTAGGACTCAAACTGATTGATTTACTCAATACCTGAGGCTTGCACCATCGTTGACATGTTAATCCTTGCATTGGCTGGCAGGGTAGCTGGCTTCTATTTAGTCATAAAAAGCAAACTTGACTCCTTGCAAATACATGTTGGTGAAGTGAGAAAACATGTTAGAGATGATTCTGCTTTAAAATAACAGTGTTTGTATCTTAAGGAGGTGGAGAGTGCAGAAGACGGTGTGTCAGTGCATAAAGCCGGTGCTGTGATATTTTCGTGCCACAGCCCCCGTCTGCGTCTTAACTCACCCAAACCTCCTTTGCTGTCTCTTTATCGTAGTTTCATATGACTGAATTGCAGCCAGCTTAGCTTTTTGAAAATAAATGTGTATTATCCCCTGCCCATTATAATTTTTGTTATGTACCCAGTCGTTATGAGCTGTAGAGAGGAGCCAAATGCAAAATCACTGAATACAGCGAAGCTGACCTTTATTAATAAAGCAAAACTCTCAAGCAAAAAGCTTTTTCAAGCTGATGTCCCCAGTCAGGCTGGTACAGCAGGGAGTAGAGGACTTGTGCTTGAAGGAATCAAAGGGGCTGGACTGGGGTCAGTACTAGAAGGGTGTGCCAAAAGGACTAAGGTACACGGGTAGGTGCGCTCCTTCGAACAGGACAGATGACGAGACTGGAAGACGCCATTTGTCCAGACTGTGATACCCGAGTCGGAGATTCGTAAAGAATAAATGCTTTATTTTCAAGTAAATAAACTCAGAAGAAAAGAGACGTGAACAACAATCCAGCGAAGGGAAGGCGGAGATTAGGGACTGAAGTGCACCACCACAATCAGTGTAATGGAGAAGCCCTGTGAATGCAGGAGGAGAGAAACAAGGAAGGGAAATGACGCGAGACTATAATCATCTCCTGTCAAGAATTTACCAGAATGGAGGTAGATACACCCAGTCTTGATCTGCCTTACTATTAGTTGTATTTGCCGACTGCGTTAAGGTTCTCAATATCGGGCTCAAAATTTTTTGGGATTGACCTCAACAAAATTTAATGACGGCGGGCGGGGCAGGGTAGCCTAGTGGCTGGTTGCTTGTCATGCAACTGCAGAGTTGCTTGTTTGAGCGTCAGATGGGGGTTAGGATTCTGAATTACATCTGGAGAGATGACATTTGGAAAAACTGTGTGGTAGGGCCTTTGAGGAAAGCTCTTATCCTCAAAATGGCTGCAGCAACTTTACCCCTGTGTCTCTCTCTCTCTCTCTCTCTCTCTCTCAGAGGAGCCACTTTCTCGGGCTTCTCCCAGGCCATCCTTATCCATCAGAATATGTTCTAAGTGATGTACCTGGTTAAGTTAGGTTAAAAAATTGGCACAGACTTATTTTTGTGGAGGGGGAGGGGCCTGGTGCAAATCATTGTAAAAACTAAATTGGGGTTTTGTTTGGTCATGAATTCTTGATCAGCCTCTAGAGTCTTCTGCCTCACTACTGTCCATGTCTGTAGTTATGAGAGATCAACGAGTGAAGAGACCTACTGTTTCACTGTGCCTGACCCTGTATTTATAGATATTGTGTCCTAATAGTCACTCATTTTACACTGACTGGGGGAAGAAGAGACCGTAGTACTAATGCCACAAGTAAAAATGGAGCCACACCGTACCAAAAACATGCCTATAAAACAAGGCAATCAGAGATGGCAGACTTCACCCCATTCACACAAGTGCGGAAACACAGACAGACAGACAAACAAACACACACACACACACACACACACACAGAGCCGCTAAAAACTGTACTTCGCGCCCACTCCGTGGGGTGAAGTAAAAAGGGATATATTAATAACTAAACTGGAGCACTCCACTGCAAGTAGGTTGAGATGGTCCAGGCACAGACAAAAATGTAAAGGCCCTTGAGAATTCTACTCCTGCTACTGTAAACAAAACCACCCATTCCTGTCCCTCAAGATAATTCCAAAGAGGGGATCTCCTGCCAAGATCTATTCCACACTCACCTAATTATCTGTGAAAGTGCTCTAAAGAAAACCAAACAACCTGGCCACTTGAAGCTTACATCATACAAAAAACAGAAAATGTGGGAAATTCAAAGGATAAAATAAGGTGTCTTGGACCGAAGTCGAGAGTGAGCGTATCCTCCGCTGTTAAAATCTCTTATAGCGAAGCTGCTGCATGGACATAGTGTAGGTGTGTATCATTTGAGCAATGAGACATCTCTCAGCTTCACCTGTGGAAGGAACAACCAAGAACTGGCAAACTGACTGCCTCAGGCACCAAAACAATAGACCTACATTCAAATACACTTTTTGCTCAGGAAAGTTCCTCACTTCTTGAAAATGACCCAGAAAAATTTTCATGGCAGCCATGATAAGCATGTTCAAATTCTGATGATATCAAGGAAGGGTGCTTGACTGCCTCAAACTTATCTCCTTTGGCATAGGGTACACGGAACCATCCTTCTCAAACAGAAAGGAGATAACACCATCCCACAATTCCACGTGGCCGCAATATTGAAAGCAATGACCATACATCTGGCCGGTCGTGAAAACAAATGAACATGAAGGAGGAGTGAGGCATGATCACGTTGCTTAGTGAGAGTGCATTTAGATTCTCTCAGCAGTGCGGTTGTCTTCCTGAGCCTCTATGGATTCCCCTTTACATTTTTCCTTTACTTCATGACGTTTTCCACCGAGGTTTAAGGAATGTGGTTTGAAGTTAGATGATGGGACGTAATTTTTTGACCACTAGAATGCAGCTCTAATGTCCCAAACCTCACCCCACCCGTGACTAACTAGAAACATGACCATGTTATTTGCGTTACTCGTATTTGGGTTCTGTGACCGTGGTGGAGCTAACTTGCTGGTTGGACTAGTTCACTGGTAGAAAGCGCAGACATGTTCAGTGCGATGATACAAATCTCTCTCTATGTTGTTTTATTAGGCTGGAGGTGGAGGGGAGCAATTTTGCCTTCAGCTGACTGATAATGTGTCTTACAAAGCGACCTTTGGTGCGAGTCAAAGGCTGAGCTTCAAGTCTTGTCCTGGACTTGGCTAATCTCTGATGTGTTGCATAAGCCCTGACCTTATCTTCAGCGCTGTGTTTGGCGCATTGCGTCAGGCAAAACTTTGGTGACAGAACTCACTTGGAAATACTGCTACTTGGCGACATTTCATAATACTTTCAGAGGTTCTTCAGGCAGGATCTTCTGTGTCTACACAAACTTGGAATCAAGCAATACATTTACTATGGCATAGCCCCTGAAATAAGGAGAACAGAACCAATTAATTGTTTGATTACTCTCTGGGGTATTAATTAATTTAATGGAATCCAAATTCTAAATGCAAATAGATGAAATCAAATTTCCAACCTCTGCAGTGCAACAGAAACAAACTAAATGAAAATCATCTGGATCGCAGGGTCTCAACAATTAACACGAGGCCCAAATTAGAAATTTAGTAACTTTCACAAGCCCGCAAAGTTCATGCATATCAGAACCTACTGAAGTGAAGCCACTCTGGTACTTGACAGAGATATTCTCAGTAGCCATTTTGGGTCCTGACCCACAGACTAAACAAGATAGAGAATGCTTCATTTCAACTCTGCCCTTACTTTTTTGATAAATGTGGAAAATATGAGGTGAGTGGTTGGATGTTCGGCTGTGTCTGAGCCTGGGGAGAAGAGTCTGACTGTTTTCTTTCCACTGCACGCTAGCAACGTTTTTGAGAGGGAATCCATAATCAGTCAAGATAGCATTTCAGATCTTAGATATGAAGTTCCACTTCCAGACTTTGAAAGGAGGCTGTTGTTCATGAGTTGTCGTTGGCAGCAGCGTCTCCTCAGAAGCTGAGGAATCTTAAAAAAAAAAAAAAAAAAAAAAAAATTTTGAATCTGGTTTTGGAAAAAAGAAAAAAAAACTTGCTAGTAATGGCGTGAGATTCTCGATGGTCTAAAAGCTGCAACAAGCTGTTTCTGTGAAATGCCTACATCGCCTGTCAGCTCAGCCAGCCTTGCACTGATTACGTGCAATTTTGCGACGGTGTTCCAACCTCTGGCGCACCCTCAGATACACACACACACACACACTCGTCCCCTCCCTGCTTTATATTGCTCCCTTTATCCTCCCGGTCCCAATGCCTGTGCCAAACCTAACATCTGGTGGAAAAAGGAAACTACCTCTTATTGACTTATCTGTCTGGAGATAAACACTGCAGAATAATGCTCTTATTGTACCGCCGCATGATTCAACCTGCTTGCATTTTTTTGTGGTTTTCACTGTGAGTGAAGTCATTCATTGATGGCAATGGAGCGAACTAGCTGTTACTGTCACATTGACAATTGAGGAAAGGAAAAAGATTTGCACGTATTCGCGCATAAGTGTGCATGCAAGCACGTGTTTTTAAATTTTTTTATTCTAGCGAAGTTGCAGGCAACAATTCTAGACATCCCCGAAAGAATGTCTTCGTTTTTCAGTTGGACAGGATGTTATGAAAACTGGAACAAATTTTTATGGCCAAACCATCAGTCTTTGATTTCACAGAACCAGCTCTGAGTTCACAGAAGTAGCTAAAGGTCTTTTCCTTTTGCAAATATGTCTGTTCTTTTCCAGTCAGAATTTCCTCGGACACCGTAACTTGGCCTGCGTTTCCTGTCCTGATGGCCTTTTCGCATTTGGACGATGTCACATCTGTGTCCTCAGCCCATCTATTTTGGACAGAGGGCCCTTTTCTCATAACTTATTTTTGGCAGACACGCTTATGCCTCTGCAACTGTGTGATAAGTGTGTGTCAAGCCTTATTTGAACAATGACGGAGCCTAAGTCAGATTCATAAAAGCTTCAGTCACTTGAAGTTTTAATTGATCCATATTCACAAACATGAACATGTAGTTCACATGTAGAATGCTGGCTAAGTCAATAAATCAGACTAGAATTGAAGGGATTTTGCCATGTTCTCACACATTTGGACTGGCGCCACCTCAGCTTTCAGCTGGTTCTCTAGCCAAGCTTGATGTAGATGGCACAGCTGACTGTGAGGACAGGTTTGAAGTGGAACCGTCTTACTGAAACAGAAAGCTGTCTTGCTGTGAGAGCAGGTCTGATAGATCTGGGTCCAAGAGAAGAGGATGACTGGCCTCAGGCTAAACTTGGATGGAACTTAACAAAGGATCAGTTGCAGCCCTCCGCAAGTATTAAGCTCATATATAGTTTATTACATTTCACGCACAATCCAAAATTCCACCATGATCAAAAGCATAAGGTGACTGCATCGGTTCTGAGCGTCGGTGCTGGAAGGCCACTTTGTTAACGGACTGAGGGCTCTGTTTTCGTGCCTTTTCACGCTGTAACATAATTCACAATTTCGTATGTCGTCAACAACATATTTCTCATTTTAGCCCAGTTTGGTATTGTGATCTGCAATAAATCCCTTTTACGACAAAGTTGGTTGAACTGCGTATTCGGGGGTGCATCAATGAATAAAGCTGGTGCTGAACAGTTTTCCTGTCAAAGACCTTGCTTGTGTTTTGACTCGCCAAGACCACTTTTTAATGCAAACACTGCTTTCTGATGGTAGTTTCATGGGAATGAATCGAAGCCACCAGTGCTGTTCGCTTTCATATCGTTCATCTTTTATTCCCCGTCTTTATTTTCACTTGTGTTATTTACGCTGCCGTATAAATACCGCCTATGAAATAGTGTTGGCTTTAATAGAAAGGGGAGGATGAAGGGATATTTTTGATGACAATTATTTCTTTGTTTTGGGGGAGGGGGAACTACAACTCCAGTCTGGCTCTTCTTTCAATACTTTGAGTGCTGTTTTGTATACGGTGTAAATCGCCTTCATTCATACAAAATGCACTGTTGGTAGTTTTCGTCTTCCCCCTCGCCACACATCACTGAACAGCTTCCTACATTGGAGCACAGTTCACAGAGGACTGAAGAAGGCGGCGTAATGCAAGTTAGGTGCTCGCTCTTCACCTGGCAAAATTGCCCTTTTGCTATGGTGTTATCGCACTGGTTTTAAAGGGAATGACTGGCTAATCTGATTTGCCGTAATGGAACTAAACCTCTGCTGCATCTACAGGGAATTAATTTGTCTGAGACCAACCCTTTTGTCAACAGCACCATAGTTACACTATCTCCTCCTGTCTTTAGCCATTAGCACTTGTATTGGCCGACTGCATTTTTGTCATCAAATTAGGGCTCCAAATGCGAAATGGGACTATTTTACCCCAGGTTTATCCAATCCTGACCTTGCCAAGAAGAACCTATGATTACCATTGCTTACGAGTCAACAAGATGTTTCCCATCACAGTCCTCCTGAGGAAATAAAATATTTACAGACTGTTTTTGTTCAACATAAATGTAGTCACATGCAGAAATTTCCACAATACCTGCTTATATTCTGCTTGTAAAAGTGCTGGGAACAGAATTAATGTTTTATAAAATTGTACGTAAATTTGGGTCCATTTTGTCAGCCACTCGTGCTCTCCCCCTGTTTCGATGAAATGTCTTCGATCACTCGCCTCTGTTCACTACTCCCCAATGAATGCCTTTGCTCAATCACGAGTCATCACAAAACCTACCAACTCCAATGTACTAAAAGTGGACCAAAACTATATGACCAATGGGCATACTTGATTTATACACTTTATCTATGTGAGACTTGAGTTGATAAGGACACCAATCTAGAATCTTAAACTGGAATTCCTTCATATGGGGATAATGCAGTTTAAACAGGCATAAGTATCACTGAACTTCTATATGCAGATGGGCACTGTCACACAGGGTAATGTCTCACAGCTGAGACTAATTTCTATATAAATTTATTTGAAGTAGTTTTCACATTGAAACTGCTCATAATCTGAGCAGCCTCTTTGCTTACCGACTTTTAAATTCCTCATCAGGTTTATTTTTTCTATCTGTGGATGGTATTTTCCGGGCCATTCCTTGGGAATGTGGTGGGGTGTCCGTTTTTGAGTATTCTGCCAATCGGCTCACAGAACAGCCCACCATCTGTCCTGTCCCACCCAGGCAGTTAGGGATCCCAAAAATGGGCTTTCCCCTGCACAGCTGCTCTGGTAGAAACACCCCCGCTGCCCCCTTCCCCCTCCCTCCTCCCCCAAGGGCGCTAAAATTAAGTTCCTGTGTGCACCTGCATTGGTCCAAACATTCATGACTAAGCAGCCAGAATTCAGCTTAGACTGAGATAAGACATGGGTCAAGTCATTGTGACATCTCCCACTGGCTTTTCTCAGAGTTGGTTTATACCATTTTGACACTTGTGCTCTTTTTGGGTGTCACAATGTTTTTCAGCTTGGAATCAGTCTGCACAGTACAGATGCCCAGTCTAAGTTGTCCTCGAAGACCATTACGTTTGTAGATGTTATGATGTAACCTGCTCCTGATTTCTTTGCAAAACATTTCTCTACTGTCAACGTGGCTCACTAGCCATTACATTAAAAGCCACATATTGAGTGAAAGTTTCCTACATCTTCTTGCTTTCATGTTAACACAGTCTTTGACTTGAATGGAAGACGTCTTCTACATGATCTATGCAAGAGGAGACCACAGGGAACTACGCCTCTCATAAAGACTTGAAAATTCTGCCATTTTGGGTCAACCAGAAAGATCTGTGAAGAGCTCAGTGTCTGCAGATTGGCACTGTAGCCGTACTGTGTGAAGATGAGCTGAGCACGATGAGGTTGCACAGATGTTACCCTGGAAAATGCAGAAAATGCCCGTCGTTCTGGAGCCCGTGTCTCCCAGTAAGTGTTCGATTTAATGTTTTGTGTGGCCTATCTGGGCCAAAAAGGTGGAGCTGTGGGTAGCTCTGTCACCTCACAGCAAGAAGATGGTGTGTTTGAATCTCATCTGGGCCTTTCTGCGTGGAGTTTGGATGCACTCCTGGTGTTCATGTGGATTTCCTCTGGGCACTCCAACTTCCTTCCACAGTTAAGAGACATGCATGTTGTACTGATTGGAGACTCTAATATGCCCATAAGTATGGTTGTGTGAGTGAACGGTTGAAGCTCATTGACGTGCAGTCGGAGGTTAGTTTGGCGATGCAGAAACCTCCCCATTGCTTGATTAGCAGTCAGACGATTAACTAGTTTAGTAAGACTATTCGGCAAAATGACCGGCCGGTTTCTGCGTCGTTATTTAACCTGAAATGCTCAACAGCAGATTTGCGCGTACTTGCTTCCAGGAAGCCGAAGCAATGTCATCAACAAATATTAAAACAGTTCGATATGCAGAGTTCAATGCTCAATCAATAGGCTATACAATGTATTCTCCGTTAAATACGCGCTGTTTCACCCAAACAAAAAGTGGGCGTTTCAGTCGTCTTTCATAATCCGATAAACAAAATGTTTTAACGATACAGAATTACTGAGAGCCGAGAAATTTTCCTAATTGATTATTAAGATTTCCATCCTTGCAGTCTCGAATTGATGCATTTATGTGAAGGAATCTTTTTGTCATTAACTTGTCTATCAATATCAGGCTTCCTACATGCTTGGTCTTAATTGTTTTGATTGTCAATCAGGAATAATACGTGGGAACAGGTTCACAAAATCCTGTGATAAAAGTTTGGGTCACTGCCTCACCTCACCGCACGTTTCTGGCTTCCTGTAAGCAAGTACTCGCAAATCTGCAATTTCGTGAGCATTTCAAGTTCGATGTCGCCTACTGAGTAATAACGCCATGGAAACTTAAACTGGTCCGTCATTCTGCCGAATAGTCATAATAAACTAGTTAATCGTCTAATTGCTAATCAAGCAAAGGGGAGGTTTCTGCCTCACCAAACTATCCCCCACCGCACGTCACTGTTATGTTAAAGCTATGATGGAATGGTAACATGTCCTGAGTGCTCCTGCCTCCTCTCTGCAGGAGCAGGCGCCAACATCCCCATGACAATAGAGTAAAAATGGGGTGGGTCAGGGTTTGGAATTAGGCAGGGTAAATATGTGTTTCAGAAATGCATTTTTTCCATAACTGCTATTGATGAGCATAAAATTTTCCAGTAACTTGAAGTTCCTTTCTCAGGAACCATGTGTTTTTTATCAAGGGAAAGTGTATAATGTGATCGAGGTAGCAAACGGGGAGCTGAATCTGGAGGAACTCAGGATAAATCCTCGCCGTGAGAGGAATATAATACGACAACACAGCCAGCCCACAATGAAGTCATTTCAAGGATTGTTCATTTATTTGCCATAGAGACAGACATCATGAGAAATGGCACAATAAAATAACTGAGTCTTCAGAGACCAGATGCTGATTTCAGTCTGAGACGTGGCTCTTTATAGCATCTCTCAGAAACCCATTTTCAGCAGTTTTTTCATCGACGTGACAGGTCCATTAATCTCGCTTCAAACATTAGGTGTGACGCATTCATTTTTTCATTTATTCTTATTATTATTATTATTTTTTTAATGTCTTGTACATTTCTGGAATTACTAAATGCTAATGCGTTATGACAGCAACAATGAGCAGTTTTCCAGTTTTGTCCAGATTTTTTTTTTTTTTTTGGCAACTAATCGGGTATCGAACACAAAGCTCATTATGTGCTGCCAAGGTCTTCATGTACCAGGCCCTGACAGGTTGTTTTCCTGTTACTAATAAGCTGCTGTGAGCCCTAAAGTCTGTACAGTATGACAGAAGATATCCAACTTGAAAATAAATATAGTTTATATAACAATAATATTGATGGAAGTGCAACTTAAAAGCCACAATTCCTGTTTTTCATGTCATTTTTGAAATGAGTTAATTTTGTTAATCTATATTCCATATTGTTTCTCCTGATTAGAGTTATGAGTTAAGAGCTCAGCTTCACAGTTATTAGTACACAGCTAATCCTACGAGGAAATAATTACAAATGGAAAAAAAAAAGTCTAACGTGCATCATATAGGCGAGGCAAATAGAATCTTAAACAAATATTTACACGAGATACAAAAATATATTTCCGCAAAAAAAAAAAAAAAAATTGTCGCGTTGATAAATTTACAATAACCAGCTCTATAAAATTACAAATATAATCCAATAAAAAGGTATTTAAATAATAATTTTTGCTCATGTTTCCCATATCGGTGCAGGTTGGAGAGCACATTGTGTTCAGTCTGCGGAGTTGACTCTTCCTGACGATGCGGCATCTCCAGGTTGTCCAGTCTGTGCAGTTTGTGGGGGAGGGGGGCTAATGACTCATTTCTCCCCGGCCCCAAATAAAAGATTTTGGCTCCATTGCTGATCACATACCTGCCAAGGAGAGAGATATTATGCTCACCAATGACCCCTGAGTCTCCTGGTGTCTATACTACAATTAAGATGTCTGAAGCATACTGGGATGAACTCTTGGTTTAGCCATGACAAGATCAGTGTTGCTGTTGGGCTCCGGAGCAAGACTTTAACCCTACATTTCTCAAGGGGACATTGGCCCCGGCTTAGGCTAGCAACTGTAAGTCACTTTGAATGAAAGCATCAGCTGAATCAGTGTAACTGTATTCTCAGTAACTAATGTAACACAGCCCAAAAACAGGAGCACCTACTCTTGGGTTGCCAAATCCTGTTCCTGGAGATCAACCATATTGTAGGTTTCTACTCGAATACTCTCCATACACATTTAATTCAACAGGTGGAGATATTGATGAACTACCAATTAGTAGAGTCTGATATGCTAAATAAGGCTTTAAATGAAACCCCACAGGATGGTACAACTCCAGGAACAGGATTAGGCTGCCCAAGACTTCACAGACTGTGCCATTTTACAGTAGAGGTTAGGCCTGTACCTGAATTCATGGAATATTATTGTACCCTCTCTGGTGCATCAAGCCTTTGACAGCATCAGATAAATGTGTTATGGCGAAGCTTAACCCCTTTGCGCAGGTATAGATGCCAGCATCCGTAAACACTGAAATTAATTCCTAAATAATTTTGTAATTGAGTTCACAAATGTCTTGTTTCACTAGAATAATTTTCCTGAGTCTCTGTGACACAACTACTGAGTTATAAGGCCTTTATAGGCTCAGGCATAATGGGATTCTGCGCAGAGGGGTTAATGTGGGTTGATACGCCCTTACTTGCTAACGTCTTGTCGAGGTCTGCAATGAAGTCCTCCAGGTCTTTTGTGTCCCCGAGTTTGGCTGCAAAGCCAATGAAAAGAAACAATTTTAGTAAGGTGGTAAATGACTGAACATTAATGTAAACAAAATGGGCAGCTGAGAGTACAACAGAGGTAGCACACTGACAAACAACTTTGAATTTTGAGGGAAACCAATGAAATTAGCAAATAAAAAATGGAGCCTTAATGAACTGTTCATCTGAAGCAACTGAAGTCTCAGGAAGTAAGGTGTTTATTCTTTTTTGTTTGACCATAAGAATGCATAAATAGCAAGGCTGGTAGTGAATATACTGTATGTCCTCTCAGAAAGCATTAAGATTACATATTTAGTGAGTTGTGGCTGCAGCATATCATCTGTAAAACAGGGAACTCGAGGTTCAAGTGAACCTGAAATACAACAGGTCTGCCCCACTGTGCCCATGTGGGAGTGGGGTATAGGGCTGAGATGAAATACAAAATGAGTTTATATCCTAAAGATGTATGCAAAGTTTCAACAAAGTTGATCTTTATTTGTGACCGCTGGAGGTGATGGGTCGTTCAAGGCGGTGTCCATGAGTGAAGGTCTGTCAAAGGACACAAGACGGCGTTTTTTCAGTGATTGTCAAAACTGCCATTTCTATACTGTGACTTGTTAAATACTACTTACATACCAAGTTTCAGCTCTTTATATTAAAGGAGTGTAAAATGTAGAACTGCAGTTTTTCAACATGACCACCCTGCCAAGCCTACTATTAGGGTTCAAGGGCGAAAAAAGCAATAACAAAGTAGTTCGTGTGCCAAAAATGTTTCACACCAAGTTTGTTCAAATTTTATCAATATTTGCAACTGCTAAAGGTTATGGGTCCAATTGCTTACGGACAAAAGACGACGACATCAGAGTGCATGCCATCTTAAAAACTCTGGTCAACGACCAGGTGAATTAAAAAAAAAAAACGAACGCACAATACTGGTGCGGCAGTTGTAAATGTTTCTTCAGGGTTTCACAGTAGGCGCAGAAAGGAGAGTATATTACAGTGACTCTGAGGCACTTCCTTTCCAAAGCAGAAGTGTGCTCACCTTTAGGCGATGGCGATGTTAGGGAGGTGCAGGGGGAGGTGGGGGTGAAGACAGGTGAGGGGGAGTTGAGCTTCTCATCGCTGAAGCTGAGGCTGCTCCTGTGGAGAGATTCTGCACCTGTCACAAGATGGATAGAAAATAGCCGTTTCACTCGCCACAATCCAGAGTCGGGGGCAGATCACTGGATATTATCAGACTGCACTGCAGCACACACACACACACACACACGCATGTACACACACACACACGCACACACATACATACATACAAACACACACACACACACATACAGAAATGCACTCAGCTCACGCATGCACACAGTATCTCACTGCTATCCCACAGATACAACCGCAATTCCAAAAAAGTTGATACATTGTGGACAATGCAAATAAAATCACATTATCTGCTTCTTTAAACCGAGAATCCAATTGCATATTCAAAATATTTGCTTATTTCAAATCTGATGCCTGCAACAGACACCCAAAAAAATTGGCTCTGAGGAAATTTAGGTCTAGTCCAGGCCCTTAGGGATTGAAAAGGGGGGTATTGTGCAGATTTATCTACAAGCATCAAATTTGGCCCAGATGTAGATCAGAGGGTCCTTTTTGTGTCGCCTGCGAAGCATAGCGGCACATGGGTATCACTTTGTCTGGCGTCTGTCTGTCCGTCTGTCTGTCCGGTAGTCACACTTTCAGTTGGTAGTCACACTTTCACATAAGCTTTGCAGGCAACACATGTGTTCACCTGAACACTCTAGTTTCATTTTTGGAGGGTGCTGAGAGCGGCGCTCACTGTGGCGGCCATATTGGCTAAATCCAAGGTGGCCGCTGGCCGCCAAGCAATTGCGTCTTAATTTTATGAGTAAATGTCATAGGATCTTAAATAAGCACTATTTATACGTTTTTTGACCCCAAGGAATTTAAATCTGACCTCAGATTCAGAATACACAGTCAGGAAAATTATGCAGAACCATATAAAAAATATTTTTACTGGATTCTGGGTCAAAAAAATATTGTTTAAACTTAATTCTCAAATCATGTTGCATTAAAATTAGATTTAAAAATTGGCATGAAAACTAAAACTCAGATGACAAAAGGCAGTGAACCTGTAGTCACTTCAAATTCATTTTGACAATTGCCAGTCAAAAGTATTAAGTAGATGTACTCATGGTACTGGTGCAGCATTTATAATCTAGACATCATCATTGTTCACACATCCGCCGTCACACTTCCACAACCCTGTGCAGCGAACTCCACCTTACTACCATCTGCATGGGATGTCCAGTATGGTAGCCATTTACCATTTTCATCCTTCTTCCAACCCCATTTACTGAAGTCAGGGATTTCCTGGCAAGCTGATGTTGCTTGACTCCAAGAGGGCACTGCTTCAGGCAAGCTACTTTTAATGTGCTCAAATAATGCTGCCTGACTTGGTGGTATGGTCTCAAGGGTTTTAGTGCCACTTGTAAAAAGCTGGTGTCTGGCTTCAGTGACCCTAGCCAATCCACATCCCTTACTGTACATTAGTACCACACATCGTTCCAGCTTCTGCATATGAACAGACTCAAGGGTGAACAGTGTTGGATCATTGGTGAGGGCAATCAGTGTTTCAGTAAGTCCTGGAGTATTTTTCCAAGATGTCCAGGCAGTCTTCTTGCCACATCCAAGGAGCTGTGATGTCGTGTCACATCCTGTTATGGCATGGAAAAGTGGCAGAGCCAGAGACTTGGAAGGTCCAAGCTGAGAACTAATATAGTGAATGTGAATGTCTCAGATTTTTTTTCCACAACCAAGTCCTGTCCACAGCTGGGACAGACCTAAAGTTTGGAAGAAGTGTATGGGCAGAACCACCACATCACTGTCAACTGCGAATGTAGGCTGTCCGCTGACCCTCTGTCGCAGCATGTGCCAGGGGAAGGAAGATCCTTGTGTCTGCCTCTGAGTGCTTACAGGGTTGGAGAGCAGACACATCATATGGCCTGTTAGGGAGGACATTCTCTAACTTGGTTGATAAGAGGAGCCTTCCATCCATATCTCTCCTGACTATCTCATCACTGAGGAAGGAGAACAATTCCTTTTTGTTTTCCTCATTTTTGAGGAAGCCACTGTTCCAGTCACGCTTTGGAATCAGGGTGCTGCCATCCCCAACCCTAGTTCGTGGACCTGTGCCACGTCGCTGATGAATGAGGGCTTTGAGGCTGTCCTCTGGGTAGTTGTCCCACACAGCATCAATACGTTCCACTGATGGGGATAATTGAGATACTATGAATGGAATCATATTTGGAGTCACATGATCTGAAAATGTCTCAGCTGATGAGGGACGGACCATATTTACAACTGCTGCTATATCATTCACAACAACAGTGGCTAATCTGGCTGGAGTTGCTTGACCAGTTGGTGCTTCAATGTAGTCCGGAATATCAGTGGCCTGATCGAAGAGATCCACGGTCTGCCAAACTATGTGGTTCTCTTTGGTTTTCATGGTGGAAAAATTCTCCCAGATCTGCATCTGGCCGTGACACTAAAGCCAGGAAGAGTTGCCTGACCAGAGTTACATTTTTCCTCTGCATGCTGCTGCTTTTAGCACCCTTCTTTGATGGGTCAGGACGATTGGCAAATGTAAGCACTTTATTACGAGGGATTGTATCAGATAATGGAACTTTAGCCTGGTCAAGTCTCTCTGAAATAAATTCTGCATGAAGTGCTTGACCAACTTCATGGATCTGAGAAAGAGAATTGACAACCTCCAATTCCATCACATCCTTTGTATCAAGGGTAACTAGTAATTGCATTATTTTGTCACACAGACTTGAATTTCTATGCCAATTTTTAAGTCAACATATCTTGGGTGAAGCAAATAGCGCACTAAAACTTTGATCTGAAAAACAAAAAAATAAATAATTAAAAAAATTTGGATGATAATATCGTAAATGCTCAAATATACCATATGTATCTGCCATAATACCCAGAAATAAGCCATTGGGGGCTTTCCTGCACTCTGTTGAATTAGAGGTAAAATTTGAATTCCTTGGGGTAGCCCCTAACAAACGAGCCCTTATTAAATGTCCTACGACTCTTGGTAGTAAAGATATGGCATAATCACATATTGGCTGGCGGCCATCTTGGATTTGTCCAATATGGCCGCCATGGTGGGCGCCCGTCTCGGCGCCCTCTATAAATGAAAAGAGCATGTCTTGAACTATATCTGGACCAAATTTCATGCTTGTAGACAAATCTGCACAATTTTATCCCTAAGGGCCTGGACTAGTCTAATAATGTTGTGATGTGAAAAAGGGGCCCCACAAGAAAGGCCTTGTCCCTAAGGACAAAAGAGGGCCAAGGCTCAGAGGATAGCATTCCTTAAAGACAAATCAGAAGGATTTTGGGCAATTCATCCTCTTTACTGCAAAATATCACTTAAACATGGAAGGAATCTGTTTGAATCTTGGTGCCGAAAGGGCAAGATTGCAAACCACTTTTGAATACGCGTGATCACCAATCCCTAGACGTCACTGTCTGAAGAATCATCATGCAGCTGAAAAAGATAGCAGGACTTGGGCTCAGAAATACTTTGGTGACCCTTTGTCAGCTAACACCACAGCATCCACAGATGCAAGTTAAAGCTTTACTATGCCAAGCCAAAGCCATACACCAACAATGTCCAAAAGTGTCATCAACCTCTCTGGGCTCGGTGTCATCTGAGATGGATAGTAGCACGGTGGAATCGCGTTTTGTAACCTGATGAATCAACATTTCAAGTGGATTTTGGGAAAAAGAGCTGCTGTGTTCTCCGAAACAAAGATAGCAAGAACAATCCAAGCTGTTATCGGTGTCAGGTCCAAAAGCCAGCATTGTATGGCAGCGCACATGGCATGGGTGACTTACAAATTAGTGATGGCACCACTAACTGAATAATAAGTATGAATTTTGGAGCAACATACGCTGCCATTTTAATGTTGTCTGTTCCATCCAGCAGGACAGTGTCAAAACCACATTCTGCACAGATTACAACTGCATGGCTGTGTGAGCAGAGAATGCTGTCGCTAGACTGGCCTGCCTGCAGACCTGATTTGTCTCTGAATGAGAAAATATGGTGCATTATGAGGTGAAACATACAGCAATGACGGCCCCATTATCCAGATCTTGAAGAAATACTAGACACCCCGGATAATGGAGGAATGGAGAAAACTGCTCTTGCTAAACATTACCAGCTGGTGCCTTCAGTGCCCAAATGCTTAAAAGACACGATGTTACACAGTGGTGATTGATTGACTGTACGAACGTTTTTGAACTTAGTTGAAGTTATCAACTTGTATATCCTCATTAACCAATTACATTTATATGCTAGAAGATTGAATAATGTGCTGCTCAATATAGTTGTGAGTGATTCAGCTGTTAAATTCAGTTCTTTTTCATGTGCTAACTTTTTCAAATTTGGGGTTGTACAAACACATGCATACCTGTAAACATCTGCATGTACATGCGCACACAGGCTATACACACACAAATGCATGCTCAGATCCCTGTAGCGTGTGTTGAGTGGGAATGCTTTCTGTTGCCAGTTAGCGTGAGGGCTCAGGGTGTAATCAGTGCATACTCCTATAATAACAGTGGCTCTGTCCTCTGAGCACACCAACAGGCAGGGCCTTTCATGTGTGAAGTCCCCAGCTGCGGGGTGGTAATTGAAAGCTCAGGTCCCGCACATCTGCACGGCTTCACCCATGAAAACAAAAACATGTGAAGCTTTCTCCTCTCTCTGTCATGCAGGAACTCTGAGCTAAGTGAAGGAATTTACTTTTGTAACATTTTTGTTTAGTCACTGTAATATATAGCCACACTTAACAAAATACCCACAAAATCACTGCTATTGTGGTTGACTGCTAATTGTTGAAAATTTTGTACAACATGAATTCATGTCAACAGCTTCATTCGTTAATGCTAGTTCATGACCTTATTACCTAGTATTACTGCAAATTATGTATTTTGGTTTTGCTTATTGTCCTTATCTTGATTAATTTAGCAATATTTCAATTTAATTAATCATAATAAATTTCTAATGAGCCTCCAGTTTACCATATCTGCATTTATTCTATAACAACCACAACCTAGCAGACACCTGAATACTGAGCAATGTAAATGTTTTCCGAATGTCATTGAGGAGGCTACAGAACAGAGGTGAGATCAGGTGCTGTTCTCATACAGTGTTGTTTATCCTGTGCCATATTCATAAGTCAAGTCACACTGTCGGCAAAGGTTAATTCAGTACAGTTATGGCAAGTTATTAACTAGCGGTGAGGAACGACTACTGGAGACGAGCTGAAGAGCTGGAGCATCAGGATGAAGGCACAAGTACAGCATGAAAGTGACAGAAGAAAGATATAAGAGCTGCTGGAAAGTGGTATTAGATGCACAGAGGTTATGTTGTGTGGGTTTTTTTTTTTATCATGATGGAAAATTGCAGGGATCATATTGCCTCTTCTGAGCTTCAGCAGTGAAGTTCTGCAGCCAACTAGGGAATTTTATTCTCTGCCTTATTCAGAAAGTCTGTCCTCAAAAATAAGATAATCCTACTTTTAAATGCCAAGAAAAAATTTTTTTTCCCATTAATGTCACTTAAAAGACTTCAAGGGCAATTCGAGCTGTTTAAAATAAATGCAATTTGTCATTTGTTTTACATCCATGATATGATTCACTGTCATATTTGTCAATACTATAGATAAAAATGAAAATCCATCCATCATGTTTTATTCTACTCCAATGTTGCTATTTCTGCTGGGATTTCAGGTCACTCAGGTCTCTCTGCATCATCACTGTGTTTTAGGGCTGGTTTCTTCAGAGAAAATAATTATACTCATGCTCTGGAGCTCTGCCTGCGTATTAATATTACCATGGTCCGTGCTTATGAAAATTACAGACTTGGTCTGAGAACTTTAGGCACTGTTTAGACTCAAAGCCGAAAAACGTCTTGGTTTATCTTCTTTCAAAGGAGCTGACCTGAATTACCAGAAACACTGAAACATTCAGTCTAACTTCCCTTTGTAGTTAAAGCAAGTATTTGCCACTAACGTGTCTTTGTCCCCCGCCACAAAATGTGAAATCGTGTCAAAATGAGCAATCTCTCGGTGTGACCTTGAGAGTGATGCGAAGGTCACCAAAATCGACTGGCGCCGGGGTATCACCCTAATACATGTTGACATCAAATTTGAAGAGAATCCGTCAATTCGTTCTTGAGATATCTCGCTGACAAGGATTCGGGACGTACAGACGGACGGTCGTGAATACTGTGTCCCGCCGCTTCGCGCGTTCTGCGTGGCGGGGGACAATAAAAGTAGAAATAGGATGCGCTAACTGGCTTTTACTGATTTTTTTCACCCATTCCTGGATTGGAGAAACAAACAAAAAGCCAAATGCCAATAAAAAACCTTAAGTAAATCGTAATTCCCTGGTGATTTCTTTGTAATGTGTAGCATGTGTCCGTCATGATCTGTGTTCCCAGGACTCCAGGATTTTCCACAGCCTGAAACAGAAGGGGGTCCCGGGCCAGATTTCATGAAGCGATGACTATATACTGATTTATGAAAGTATGAAGCATTTTTTAATGAAACTATTTTTAACCTGTAATACGGTCTGTGTCTGTAAAGCCTCATCAGACTTGATTCTTGTACTGAGGTGGTTTTGTGGGGAAATTTTGTGATAGATCTGAAACCTTAAATGGCCACACAGTGGTAAAACTGTGGCTCTGTTCTTACATTGAAATGTAATTACCACTGCAATTGAGCCATTGGATTTTTTTTTGTGCCACAGAGAGCAAACTGTTTGTTCCTGAGACAGACACAGCGACAGCTCTTTGCCCCTCCTTCGTGCCCGCAGAACGCAGGAATTTGTTCCCACTTTCCTTCTCCGTCTCGCCTCCAGTCGAGTTTTGGTGCGACTGCGGTCCCACACGGACCTCTCCGCGCGACAAAACAAGAACATATCTTCAGAAGTGGAGTACAAAGACGTTTTTCCACTCAGTGTTGTCCGAGCCTCATTCCTGAATACCCACTTAAGTATTTCAAGGCTCATAAAACGGTAAACTTTTAATTTGGAGGTTCTACAACTGACCTCCTTTCACCTCAAACCCAACAACTAAACGATCCCAATTGGTTCCTCCTGGCTCAGTCTTTACATTAGTATACGCATTACCTGTGTTTTGGCACGGAATTTAATTATGAAGCCTGCTGTCCTGTTAAGACAGGTCCTGGGCCCTCTGCCTTCGCCTACCGGCACAGTTTCATCCCTTGATTTTTGTGCCATTCAGTGTTATTAGAAGGGCTGGGATGGGGGCGTATCTGTCATGCCTTTCCTTCCGCACGCAGCTGGAATCCGGACCTCGTCCAGAGCTCTTCCCACAGAGCCCTCCGGAATTATACGGAGCTTCACGCTATGAAAACAGCTGCCCATCTTGCAATCGTCAACACCATGCTCTTGCTGCCCCATTCATTGTGCTGTCATCAGCCATTCTACTTTCAAACAAACCTTCCATCAACCGTTTTGAATTTAAAAACTATTACAAAGTGCTGACGCCGCAATTCACCAGGGGTGAGTATGCGCATTTTTTTTTCGAACGAACAAGCGCTTCTTCCTTTTATCTGATGTAAGATTTTCCGTTGTACGGTTATGGAAATTGTTGAGTTCAGCCAACACTTTTGAAAAGATTGTCAAATACAGAAATCTCGCTCTCTTTGTAGCCCTTGACAGGCAATTCCGTTTCAGGCGTTGACGTACGAGTCTGGAAAGTTGTTCTAAAAGTTTCCAGCGCAAGACCCTAAAACTGTGACACACATGGTTGAACTGTTACAGTTACAGAACTTCCAAAGGGGGGATTGGCGTGCGCGCTCATGTGCGCTCGTGTTCACAGGATTACCCGGTATGACACTCCGTCTGTCGAGAATCCTGCTGTGACTATCAGTTTCCAAACACCGCATGTGCCAAACATTTCAAACCTGTGCCGAGCGTTTCTACATCAGTAAAGACGTGCTGGGAATGTGTTCCGCTTGAAATGTTAAGCCCCTTTCAAACACAGCCGAAGCAAGACTAAGTACTCAGTCAGAATTTCACACCTGTTTCAGTATCCGCACCATTTGATAGTGAGAAACACTCAGTCTTTATAATGGCTCTTCTTCTGTCATTCATTCACTAGCAAATAAATCGAGAAGTGTAATAAATTAATTCAAATAAATTCAGTAGTGTATAATGATATCTGCCAAGTAAGTTTTTTTAACTGTGCAAACGGAACGGGTCGTGTTGGGTCTGTGTCACTTACTTTCAGAGTCACTTATTCCACTGTCGCTGACACTGGCGCTACTCCGTCTCTTCATCGTTTTCAAGTGCTCGTCGTATCTGAATTGTCTCTTTTCCACTGGAGATTTGAAATCCTCAATCACTGCATCGAATTCGCACAACACCGCGTTGAGGTCGTCATCCTCTTCGACAAATTGCGCTAAGGAAATGCAACATTATGCTTCCTTCAATTACTGTAGCTGACAGTGTTTTCGGGGCAAAGAGCTTACTCACACAATAGCCCCATTCAAAGGAGGACACATAGCTTTTGCTGGGCAATGACCCGGCTTATATAATTTCGTGAGCCTTTTAATCCAATTCATTTGAAAAGGCACATTTGGATAAGCATTTCAGATAATACAGCTGCATCAAGGCTATGTCATTAGAACAATTCTGCAAAACAGGTGTTGATTGGGCAACATAGACGCAATCAAATATTTCTTAATTTAAAAAAATATATATTTTCGATTTGACGTTACCAATCAACTAGCATGGTGACAGCCGAAGTTCTAAGACAAAAGTGAAATGCGTGAGGAGAACGTACGAAGGTGGTCTAGCCTATATGCAACTAAGTAAATGTAATCAGGACTTACATTTCCCCCGAGATTTCATTCTTGGAGATTTCATTGCTTTGCCTTGGTCTCTTGGTGTATCCTGCAATCACTTTCGAGAACAGGGGATTAGTCCTTTCACTGATATTTCCCAGAGTGACCCCGTACTCTCCCGCGTCCGGCTGTTGCTCGCGCACTGTCTGCTCCCACTGAGCTCCATTCTCTTTTTAAACGCTCCGCAGTCCGGTGGAGGGCGGTGACTCACTCAGCCCGAGGAGGGAGGGAGGGAGGAGTCGGTGGAGGGTCACTCGCTGCGCTTTACCGTCTGTAACGTTATATGCCCAAGTTACGGTCTGGGGAGCTAATCATTGGCGGTAATTACCTCGTAAGTACTCCGTCCAAAAATCATTGCCGGGTACAGGTGTAACAGACTATTAATAACAAGGGGACTTTGTCTTCAGTATACCCTGCCACCATGGAATCATGTTTTTGAGCCCAAGAAAGGTGATGACAGTGGCGGATCTAGAACCGGGAATTGGGGGGCCACAGACACGTCCCCTTCTGATAATTCGGATTGTCCTGGTTTGTTCTCAATCATATTCCTTTACTGACGCGTTTTCCAATTATCGAAATTGGCAGCTGAAGACACGGTTTCTCTCCACATGCGATCTAACAGCGATGAAATCATGGGGTAAATTCAATAGCACTGAGAAATGGGGTGAACAAAACATCCATTTTCAACAATTATTGGTCCTGACCTGTTCTCTGTCATTTTCATGATTAAGAAAAGGTTCATTCTGACTCTGACTCTGACTCTCCACAGTCCACATTTAACAGGTGTTGCTTGTTCTCCGCGATTAGGTAAGACGGCAATCATTCATCTGGACGCGTATTTGCTTAATTTAAATCAACGTTATTTAAAATTACTATTGGTATTGAGTGAAAAAAGTGGTACTCGCAATGAAATAGGCTATAAAAAGCATGCGGCTCAAGCTATTTGCGCAGGTACTCAATATTGAATAACGTTGATTTACATTCAGCAAATACGCGTCCAGATGAATGACTGTCGTCCTACCAAATTGGTGTCAACAAGCAACACCTGTTAAGTGTGGAGCGCTGTCGGAGTGAATCTTTTGTTAATCATGAAAACGATTGAGAACAGGGAAGGACCAATGATTGTTTAAAATGGGTGTTTTGTACACCCCAACTCTCAGTTATACTGGATTTATCCCATGATTTCATCGCTGTTGGATCATATGGACAGAAACCGTGCCGTCAGTTGCCTATTACGATCATTGGAAAACGCGTCAGTAAAGATAAATGATTGAGAACTAGCCAGGACCATCCTAATTATCATAAAGGGACGTGTCTGTCCCCCCCCCCCCCCCCCCCATTCCCGGTTCTAGAACCGCCACTAGGTGATGACTATAAAAAATTTCATTCTAGTTAGTTCCTGATCATAATAATAATAATAGCCTAATAATGATAATAATAATGATACATTACAAAAAGAAAGACTCACGGATGCTCTCTTACAACAACGAAAAAAAGATCACCATTAACATTTATGTTATAGCCTAGATATAGATTTATGTTATAGATGTTGCTTAATTTAAATCAATGTTATTCAAAATTACTATTGGTATTGAGTGAAAAAAGTGGTAGGCCTACTCGCAATGAAACGTTCATGTTATAGATCTTATAGATGATATAGATTTATGATATGGATGTAGACGCCCTCAGTTACCGATCTGCTGGATGGTGGGGTCTCGCGTTCTCAGACCGCGGGTGGAGCGCCGAATCCCTGTCGCCATGATCCGGCTGGTGAACGGAGAACAGAAGCTCGCCGGTAAATTAAGGCTTTAAGTGATATCTGTAGTTGCAGGCTACTCATAGATTATTATCTTATTCCCAACCAGTGCTGCATTGGCTTGAAGGATGGTAGCCTATATTTATTAACTTCCTCTCTCACAAATTCTTTAAGGTGATCAATTAGTGCAAAATTATGTTCAGTCGTGAAAAGACGGATAATTTTGTATGTATTGAGAATAATATAGCCTACGATGTGTCTCTGAGCAGGAGATATTTGAAAGACCAAAGTCAGTATAGTTTTTTTTTTTAAATAAATAAAACTGCATAAAATGATTTAAGTGACTTCCTATTTTTAGTTTTCACTATCCATTTTTCGTTCAAGTAAAACCTTTATAATTATTCTTGGCAATTTGACAAAGTTGCTTCAGATTGATTAAGCAATATTATTTTAATATGATCCCTATTCTGTATTGTGTGTAGAAATAGGTTACAATTTTAATGGGGGCGTTTATATTAATTTTGTTAACCCCCCTACCTTCACATTTTAGTGGCCTGCTCTTGTTGGATCACGTCAAATTCATGAACAGAACAAGGCCACACACGGAAATATAAATGCATTCCCAGTTATTTATTCCTTTCCCAAACTTTGCAAAAAAAAAAAAAAGTCATCTGGAATCCAGGAAGTGTTCCTTTTCCTTGGATCTCAAGTAGTTGATGAATGCGACCACAGTTTCTCAGTATTCTGAGTGTACAGAGCCTCCTAGTGTTACACTAGGAAAGGGAAGTGCTCTTCTCTGCAATTTTCGTAGGTTCTATGTAAGCCTCAAGCAAAAGCACATTCAGGTCGTGAATCCATTGCGGAGTGATTCTACGGTGACTGCGACTCGCGTTACACTTGGAGCGAGTACCGCACGTACCTACGCCCTCTGATAGCGCTGCAGCACCTTGCATCGCCCGAGTTTCATTGATTCAACAACTAAACTCAAACCGCCATTTCATGACATGGACGAAAAAGAAACGTCCTCAATTATAACGTGCTGTTCTGCGTTAAATCCCAGTGATTCATGTTCCATCAAAAGGAGATGGCATAAAAGAATTAATTTCATTAGCTACATGTTTCACAGTAAGTAAGCACAGGTATTAGCGATAATCAAGGCTATTACTCTTTGGTACTGTAACATAGCCTACTACCTTGCAATGAGAAAAAATTAATAACTTTAGCTATTATTAAAGTTTATTAAGAAAATTAAGAGAACATGTGTAACTCATGTCACATTAACTCTCATTGCAGTTTGTTCACGGACAAGAAAACTCTACAAGATCGATGTACTTTGATAAATTGTATATGGGAGTATTAAAAGAAAAACAGTGACTGGACACATTTATAACTGAAGTGACATTTTTGGATGGACGATCCATTGCATGAAGGCACTTAAAATTCTCTGTGCCCTTCTAGATTTGAAGTGTCTGCAATTATTTATAATGATATAATGTCCAGTAATAATTAACCAGTATTATTTATTTTAAGATTAAGATATGAACATGACAAAGTGATTGCGTAAAGTAACCTTTGCTTTACTTGTGATACCCGGCATGTGCAAGATATATTCTTTCTTTTTACGTACAGATGAACCATGACTTTGTACATGAGTACATCAGTTTGTTTCAGAATAGCATTTTGCTTGCTAATGTGGTGTGCATTTCCCAAAAGCATGGTTGATAATTTAACAGTTTGTCCATTAACAGTTAATGGTTCCAACTATGAAAGTTAGCATCTGTGCTTCCAGGAAACACACCCATGGTTAGCTTAGGATTTTAAAAGTTTATTTTATAATGAGGTTGTATTTGGAATCTAACATAATCTTTGCTCACTAAAAGCTAGCCTAGCCCTCGACAGCAAGTCCAAAGTCTGCAGTGATGACTTGGGCCACTTTTGAATGAAATATATGTTGGCCTATGTAGGGGAGACTGGGGTCCGATGAGCCATGGGGACCAATGAGCCATATCACTATTTTGCAATCAATCGATGCCAAAGGTGTTTAAAATAGGCATAATACTGATATGGCTCATTTATCCCCATGACTCATCAGTTGATGGTCAAATATTTTGCCTATTTTAAGCAGCTCTGTCATTGATCGCAAAATAGTGATATAGCTCATTGGTCCCCGTGGCTCATCGTACCCCAGTCTCCCCTACATGTGCCCAAGTATTACTGGGGTAAAGCCAAGGCAGTCATCAGTTTTTAGTCATTAAAGAAATGATATCGATTCATTGATATTGGGTATTCAATTAATTGTTTGATTGTCAATCAGGAAAAAGAAAATGGGAACTATTTGAGAGTAAATATGCATTTAAAACGTGAGGTTGCCACTTGCCTTTCACACTTTCTATAGCACGCCACTGCATTTCACACTCGACTCAAAACTTTCTGCCATGCAAACCTTTTCAAAATCCTGGGGAACCCTGTGCTGGATCTATCCATTTACTCACATTGAAATCCTGATATGTACACAGTTATTGTGGCTAAAATATTTGACAAGTAGGCCCCATGTATTATCAGGTCATTGGCAGACTTACAGTCCCATCTGCCTCCTGATCAAAAATGAAAATATATCATAAAACATGTTGGGATCAATCAAACTTTAGACATGATACAATACTAGAGGATGTACAATTGCATTCTGGGAAATTTGATGGTGCTGCCTATTTTGCATCTGCCGCAACTGCTGGTAATGCACGTTACATATTGGTCACTCATGTTACATTTTACAGATGACCTCTATTCCTTAATGCTGATTAATAGTCTCATGTTGTCATTACTTAAGGCACACGGGAGCAGAACTGGTGCACAGGAAGGCTCATCTGCGAGTGGATTTTGGAAACAAACATTTTGGTGACTCACGTTAGACCAGCAGCACATTCTTTGATCTCTGCATATATATGTACTAAAAGATGGAGCAGTACCAATATGAATCTTATTTCTCTGTAATGCTGGTACCCAAGTACAGGAAACATGATCAAGTGAATCTGTTTTGTGAAACAGCTTTGTGAGAGACTTCCGTCAATAATCGATTTTCGATGCCTCACAATCTGAGAAAAATATTTTTGAGGTGAGAGCACTTACTTCTCCGATTTCCCTCAAGATGTTATAAAATTACCTTCAAAATATTGAATGTGGAGATATTTTCTTTATAACAAATAAAAAAAAAATAAACGTTTGCGAAACAATTTTTCGCATCACGTCTAGCTTCCCTTGGAGTCAAATGGCAGGCTGGCAGGCACACGTGCCATTCATTCACTCCCATAACGATAGGCGATTCAGTCTCCTATTAGCTTCACATGCGTTTCGAATTATGGGAGGAAGTCTGACCATCAGGATGAAGCCCACACGAACATGCAAACTTCACATAAAATGACCCAAGTTGGATTAATAACCTTCACACTGCGAGGCAACGGAGCTTTACTTGGTACTGCTGGAGCCAATTCTCCACCAGCCCAGTGAGCAATGTTCTGACAATGTTGCTGAAATGTTGTGGCAGTGTTAACACCCAGACTTAACATTACAGTAACATTACAGTTGTGAGAAGATTGTATGTTGGCTGGATTGACCAAAGCCTTTGGAGGTTCTCTCCCTGAATAGTTGCCGTACGCTGTGTGTGTGAAAAAGGGCACTTTTCGGTTCCCACTTGGAAACTTGTACTCCGCGCTGTTATTCTTTTCCCCAGAGGTGATAATTCTGACACTCTACGTATCCATGTTTGGGAGTTGGGACAGATGGGTAAACAAACATCGTGTTTGCAGCTGCGCCTCAACGTTTACATTCGGAGCGGCTATGTGAGGTAATGACACACCGAGCTGGTGGCGAAGGTGTGAAATCAAGGGTTTTCAGAGGAGTGAGCAGGTCTCTTTCAGTCTTCACATCGCCTCGAACAACCGGCCGCATATTCAATCTGCTCGCATTTACCTGCTGTTCCTCTTCTGTTGAGAAAACAAGTGTTTGGTTTTGGAGATTATTAGTCCGTTTACTTTCCCACACCTTTGAATGGCTTGATGATCTTACAGTACGTTGGACAAATTGAACTGTGGGTGCTTTGTAGAATCCAGTGGAGGCTTGTAATAGTGCATAGTACTTATGTTGCATTTTAACGACGTTTGAATTTCATTTGTACTCCAGGACTGGCAGGAAGGAAGTCTGTTTGGCCTGTTAGCTTTTGTCAAATTGATTTGTCTTTGTACATAATTTTGCTTCTAATACAAGCCTCTTTTTTTTGCCAGTATTAGTGGAGACGGACACAACCCCAATTATTGCGCAGTGCTTATTGGTCTCAGTAAAAAGTATCACGTTGAGAACTGTGAACTCACCTGGGAACTGAATTTCGCTAGAAGGTCAATACAAGGAGGCGAGGTGAAATGACAAAAACTACACTTGAGTAGAAAATAATTTATTACAGCATAACATAGATTGGCAAAACTTTACAGTGAAACCTTTCCTTAAGAATTCCGTACACATTGCATGATAGCAAAACAGAGGGAAGGGGGACAGGGTTACTTGTCCCTCTTTTAAATAATTAAACTTTATTCACAATGAACGCTATCCATCTAAACCAACAAAACGGAGAGATCGTAACACTGAAGTGCCTATAAGAAAAATTCCAATGGGAAAAAAATTCAACTTTGAAATAACCACAAAGTTTTTTTTTTTTTTTTTTTTTTTCCACAGAAGACGGCAAACGTAAAACTAATATTTCGCATAGAGACAGCTGGCGCTAGTTGAATAAAAGTATATTGGTCGAAAAAAAGGCCCCACCCCCAACGCCCCAAGCCTTCAGCTCTACACCCAGAGGAGAGACTGTGGTTATTGAAATGAAGTCCTGCTAACAACTGAGGTTTAAAAAGCAATCAAATACAAACATGCCCTGAGAGGGACTTTCTATAACATTATCATCATTATTTTATATTTAAACATGCTCAAGGACCATTTGATGAGACAGCTCACCATTTGGGAAGATACCGTTTTAAAACCATGTTAACAGTGCAAAGGGCCAGATGTGACCGTAAAAAAATGAAAAATAAAAGTCAGTGCATTGCTTCGTTTTCAATAAAAACATCATAATCTCATGTGTTTCTGGTAATAATGCGTAAGGCATATTTCAGCTACTTTTAACATTTTGTTTGATGCTCTACGTGGAAGCGTCTAAAATTCAATGCCAAAATAAAACAAACAACAAAAAAAAAAGTGGGCCAAGCAGCATCAGGATGTTTATAAACACTGTCCCGTCATTCGCTGTTTTTTTATCTTCCTGCTTTAAAAGAAAGGCAGTCAGTCTTCTCATGCGCAAAAATGGCAATCTGGCATCACAACATAAAAGCTTTGCTTTTGAAAAAAAAAAGGACATAAAAATCAACTGTGACTCTGCTTGCTGACCATCTTGCCTCTTTCCTGGGGACACGCCTTCACAAAAGCTCCCTTCAGTCTTTCTACAGCTGCTTGTGGTAGGACACACAAATAAAACACTATCTTCCCTGTTTTCATAACTTCGCTTGAGGACAAAAGTAAAAGTTTTATGGCAACATTATCAAAAAAACAAACAAAAAAAAAAAAACCCCAAAAAACAAACCCTAATGTTACCGGAGCTGAATGTGTATGTGGCTTAGCCTGGGTAGCGTGAAAGTTTGCTAGCGCTTTGCTCAAACCCTTCGACACATGGTTGACATAATAATGCCATATACACGATATAAGAGTGGTCACAAAATGGCAAAACAAATTGAGTCTGTTCATTTCGAATATCACAGAACTGTGATTGTATTTATTGTTAGACGTTATGCTTACCGAACAGATGTTGCAGTCACTGAGCACGAAGATTAAGTGTAATTTGGCATAAGCCGACTCATTTAGAGCGCCATCTTGTGCAGCTCTTATTTCACCTTGATGTCGAGTGGTACCGGTGAGGTATTACCATAAGATTTCCACTGCGTGCATCACAGCCAGTCATTAAATCGCATCACACATGGCTCAGCCTGCGTGTGCCTAACCAGGGGGAGGGTCTCTGTGGCCGGGGCTCAGATCTCATTGGCCAGCATCTCGTGATCGATGGTGCCGTTGTTTCTCGGGGCGATGCTCTTGTCGTCCTCGGAGACGGGAGGCATGAAGATGGTTGCCAGGGGGAACAGTTTGTGACAGGCGGCGCGGTACTCTTCAGCCTGTGACAGACAGCTGCCAAAACTCCCGCCCACCAGAGCTTCCAACACCCGGGTGCAGGACTGGGGGGGGGGGCGCAAAGAGAGACACATTTAAATCTTCTAATCATCATTCGATTGTTCTTTCTCTGATTGTGCAGTGGTGCCCTCGGTAGTTATTCCCATTAATAACAGTAAAACTACAGGTAGTAGTAAGTAAGGATGACCAAATGACAATTTCGCAGTTTCATAACTGTAAATTAAAGTGCATTAAAAGTAGAGCTCGTGCACCAACCAGAATAGAAGGCCAGCACACACGTTTTGGGGTTAAAGGTTATGGAGTGGGCACCCAACGGTCCGAGTTCAGTTGGTTTTTGTGGCTTTGTGTCAGCCAGGTCCCAACTTGGGGCTGATTTTTTTGAAAACGCATGAATATTTTATCATTTTGGCCTTAATTTCACATGGAGACAGCGTAAACAAAGCCCGAAAACTGTATTTTTTGAAAATGGGTTCTAGAGTATGAAAATTTAAAAACGCCGCCCCAGAGTTTTCGTGTGGACAACCAAAATGGCTTTTTTTTTTTTTAAAAAACAATGATGTGAAAGCCCCCATCACAGCCCCCAGGCCTGTGTGTGGCGCTGTATGGCGCTGTAGCGTTTCTACGGAAATAGACCAAAAATGGACAGGGCGGTGGCGAGCATGCGCCCTCTTCTCAGTTTCCTCAAAAACCGCACAGCGCCATAAAACGCAACACAAAGGCCTGGATTATTTACAACAGCGTTTTGGGTCGTTTTAGGCATCTCCGTGTGGACACAGATATTTTTAGAAACAATGAGTAGCGAGTGATTTGATGAGTGTTGGTATACAGCTAAAACAGCCAAGGGTATATTACTGCCTCCCTCCCACTGCATGCTGGGATATGTCCCAGCCTTCTATCAGCCCTGACCAGGAATCAGTGGGAAGATGACGGATGGATGGATGGATGGTGTATAGCAGTACCTTCACATTTCGGTCTTGTAGATTTTCTTCCAGTCGTGTGGCAATAGAGATGGCCTTCTCTTGTCTCGAGGTATCCAGAAGATACATCATTTTGGCACCTGCGAAGTTCATGAGAGCACTTAAAGGATTTGGGAAAGATCACTTCAATGCCTTACGCCTGGTTTACACCATAGGATTTCAAGCTACAATTCTGCTGCAAAGATCTTAAGAAAAATCCTCAGAAATCTCCAAATCTGGCCCAGATCAGTGAAAGGTAGTGGCTTTTAGCAGTCTTTTCATCAGAGACGGTCAGAGACTCAATCACCGCTATCCTCATCATGTCTTTAGGTTCTCTGCCACTGAAGCAATAGTGTAAAAATGGCTTGATTTTAGCGTTAGTTTGGGCTGCGCTTGTGTAGTGTGATCTCCTGAGACAGTAGGGGCAGTGACTGCACATGTATCACTGGTAGGTTGGAAACACCAATAGTTTATCCAAGACACTCGTAAAATGTCAAGTGCTCTATGTTCTTATGGTTTGTACAAATAATAAACAGCACTGGAGTGGGGCTCTCAGGATTTTAAATGGTACCTGAAAGCAGATGTTGAATGGAGTTGGATTTGCTCTTGAGAAACTCATCATTGAAGGTGTCATAGTTTTTGTTTGCAAAGATTTTCTGCATTTCTTGAGACAGGACCTTGCACACCACTTCATGAAGGTTGCTGTGATCAGACACTGCAAACAGGAGAACAGACAATGTTTCAGTGCCATCATTACAGAGCGAGAGACAACCACCTTTCACTACATTTTTCAGCCGCTGAGTCCTACAGAACATTAAAATAGAATCACATTTTGACAATGAAAACTGAGACTGGCTTGTACTCCAATTGCATTTTATGCCATTAAGGGCGAAATAAAGACCAAAGGTCAAATCTACTGCACTTTCAAGACTACAAAGCAACAATCTCTGACTCGAGCCACATCTACCATCTGCTTCTCAATGCACCCTCACAAAAATGGGTCCAGAAGGGAATTTCGTGATCACACAGAGAAATCCGAACTTTTTCCAGAGGGTTTCAGGGGGAAAAATGACAGTTTGGGAGCTTTAAACTTCACGCCTATGCTAGCAGGTTGTCAGAGATCTCACCAGCTTTCGAGAAGCGGATTAGACACTCGTGAAGCCAGGGGTGGTCTGGCTGGAGAGAGAAGGCCCTTTTCACTGACTGCAGCATCAGGAGGAATTTCCCTGTTCAGTGAAGACAAGCAGAGATGACACATTACAACTTTCTACCAGCACTTCATGTTTATTCACAAATTCATCAGATATTTTGGCTTCAATATATTTTGTTTATTCAACAGCCTAGCAAGGTGCACTTCATGCTCATGTTCAGCACCTGCAAATTGACTCTGGCACTTTAAAGCAGTTTAAGAAACTAGAGCAGTGCCCGTTCAATTGCTGATTGGGTGGTATTGGTGCTTACAGCTTTCTCAACAACCACACAGTCAAACAACTTCAAACTGGACACTGCACTTCCTTGGGTCCCCAGCAATAAACCCAGCAAGTTTGAAGTTGTACGGATAAACAGCTGCTGAGTCAACATTTGCAAAAGACATGTGCACACATGCTCAGACAAAGATTCCTTCCTTTATAGTATGATTTACTGTCAACTAAATGTTAAATTATGAGTTTATGTTTGACCGTATCCAAAATGGAAAATTCAAGAGCATACCTTTCCTAAAATAGATTTCGAAAGCTAGGAGGTGAGTGTCTATACAGTCAGCTACAAGGTTTTTGAGCGGTGTCAGGAACTTAATTGCTTCTTCTAACGGGTTTTCAACCTGAAGAAAAAGGAAGTGAACAAGATTAACACATCTGCATCACATTGAAATCAATCATTAGCAACGTCTTAAGAAAAAACTGGATCAAGACAAGAAACCAGCACCCTCAGTAGCTCTTTTCATATAAGGCTGGACAGCCCAGCTCTATAGAACAGGTGATGAAGGCAGGGGATTTTTTTGTTTGCTAAAATTTTGGGCAATTTGTAGGTACTTAGGTACTCCGTTTAGAGGGACAGACATAGTGGGCTCTAGATGTCAGCATTTAAGGACCGAATTATGGTCCGCTAAATAACTTTGGTGCAACAACAGGGAAGTTCCTAATTCCTCCACGCACTGTGTCACACACTAAAGGTTCCAACATTCTCCACAGTGTCACACACTAAAGGTTCCTACTGTGTCCAAACTGAGTCACACACTAAAGGTTCCCATCTTTTGCACACAGTGTCACAAGCTAAAGGCTCCTACTGTGTCCACACTGAGTCACACGCTAAAGGTTCCCATCTTTTCCACACAGTGTCACATGCTAAAGATTCCTACTGCCCCCATGCTGTGTCACACACTAAAGGTTCCCCCCTTCTCTACACTGCGTCTCAGCCTAAGGGTTCCTACCTTCTCCAGTTTCTCAGGCAGCAGTTCCTCCCTGGGGCCGCTGATCTCCTCTTCGTCTTCATCTCTCCTCTTCTTCTGGTTTTTCTGCAGCCGCTCTCTCTCTGCGTGCCTCCTCTCCTCCTCCAGCTTGGCTTTTTTCTGCGCCCTCCTCCGCTTGCTCAGGATCTTCTTCAGCTCCTTCGCCGAGAGATTTTCTGCAGGTGAAGCCACAAACACTTTAAGACGTGTATCTCAACAGGACTCCTGCGATCTGGAAAAACCTCGTCCGTATGTCACTTTTGGTGGAAACTGAGTTCGACCCTCATTTGCTGCAATCTAGAGCAGTGAAAATCTTAAAATATTTGCTATTTGTGTTATTTGAACTGTCAAAATCAAGTTTCTATTATTTTTTTCTTTTACGCAGGAGAGGAGCAGACTATACGGATGATGGCACAACCATTTTCACTAACACTGTTGATGTATTAACACATCTGATGTACTTTGTGGCTCAGGTCCTAACTCCCATAAAAGTACACGCTGCATGTTGTAATGTTGCAGCAAAATGATTTAGCACCAGAATTACATCATGTAGTATCTGCTTTATTAAGCCTCACGATTCACCACGCATTCTGGCTGACCTTTTTTCATTGGAGTTTTATAATCGTTGCTTGCCTCCTCTTTTATCTCTTTCATTTTTTTCTGCTCGAGTAACAGGCTGACAACTCACTGAATGCCAATTAGTATTAGCACTCATGCACTAAAGCACCACTATGTAAAATGAATCGATTTCCTTACTCTTGCTGCCATTCATTTCTGTGGGCATTACTGCTAATGCTAGTAACTGATCAGTCAGTCTCTGGGCATGCTCAGCAGGGGAAGCTTAGCGAGACAGATCAAAGCAGTGTGTGTGTGTGTGTGTGTGTGTGTGTGTGTGTGTGTGTGTGTGTGTGTGTGTGTGTGTGTGTGTGTGTGTGTGTGTGTGTGTGTGTGTGTGTGTGTGTGTGTGTGAGAGAGAGAGAGAGTATGCCCATTACGGGTGCAAAAGGGTACTTGAATAAAAGAGTACTCGCCATATAAATCATAACAAAATACTAATAATTGATAATTGTTTTTAATTACATCACCTTTCTGTAATGAAAGCAGCTTGTCGGTTTTCTCAACAGGCTAACCCAATAAAAGGCATAAAATAATGATGGTCCAATAATCGCATCCTTGGCTTAGGGACCATCATCAGCATTCTTCAACCTCCAAAGGGGCGATATCTTTGATATCTTTCCACAGTGCTAGTTGATATGACACTGAAGTTACGATGGAGCAACACGCCTCATGCAAATGATAACACATAGGCCTAATATGACCCTTTTTGTCAGGACTTCAGCGATTTACTTCAATGACACTAAATCTGAAGTGGTGAAATAGCTGAAATTTTTGTTACTGTGGTTATATATTGCTGCTAGATTGCAGCTAGACTGCCCCAGTAATACATCTGCGTGCAGGAGGGGAGAGCAATTATTGTCTGCAACAAAAAAATGTAACTAATAACCAAGGAAAATATGCTGTGAGTTTTGGAAATGATTAATCGTATTTTCAGGCCTACCAAAGAAAACGTAGCCTCAGCACACAAAAACGTATACATACGTCTTGAGTGGACAAACAATCCCGATTTGGAAAGTCGCCAGATTAAACGAGAAAGTCGTCAAGTTGGCAACTCTAAGACTTTAGCGAAATCGACAGTGCATCGTTCATTTTCGGCAGGGTGACATGCTAAAATAAGCGAATTTACGAGAATGTGGATGTAACAGCTACGTCTTACAATTCATTGTTAAACATCTGCATTAACAATAACGTCATATTTGGAAGTTTTACTTACCAACCGAAGGAGACACGCCTGATTCCGCTATCTCTGAAAGCAGCCTGGGCCGGTACGCGCAAGCGCAGTAAATGGCAAAGACGGATGCGAGAGATGATGTTGCAGTTTCATAGTCTTATGCTACGAGTCAACAGTTTATGTTGCGGTTTTTGCAGTTTCGGTAGCGGGGTATTATTTTTCTGTTGCTATTTCCGCGATTAATGTAGGCATTTCAAAGTTTTTGTGTGCTGAGGCTACGTTTTCTTTGGTAGGCCTGATTTTTGTCCAACAAATTTTTACTTATGGAATTTAGACTTCGGGCAACAATGCTCTGATTGGAAATGTTTGGATCGACAGAGGCGGAAAAATCCTGCGCAGCCACAACTGGAATCTAATTCAACAAGAAGTATTGTGCTAATAATACAAGTGTAGCCAGGATTTGTCTGCAACTTTGCCAAAATACTGGGTTTACACAGAAATACCAGGTTTAAATAGAATGAATTCATACAACAAAAGTATTTTAATATTGATTTAGAATTTGATTGAAAACATTAAGAAGCTTCAAACTATCCTGTAAGGACCAAATTTCAAAAATAGACTTACAAATAGCTCGGTAACAAATTAATGCTGCCCGCATTGATCCCAATGAGTACTCTTCCACGCAATGGCACCAGTATTAGGTTAAATTTTGAATGTGAATTTCTGCAAGGATGGGCTGGGCTTAAACCATGCATTATTACACCACCAGACAATTCTATGCCACCAGGTGTGTTTATGTTTGGTGGCATCATTACAGTGTAAAATTTCATAATTACGCCGCATAAAACCAGGCATTTTTGGCCATTCTGGCCTTCCAAACCAGGCTGTGTGTTTATGTACACGTGAGTGTACATGCACGTGCCTGTGTGTGTATAATATGTACATGTGTGCATGAGTACCAGCCCGTGTGTGTTTATGTACACTCGTGTGCATGTGTCAGTGTGCGTTTGTGTTTGCAGACGCGTGCATTCCTGTGTGTGTACATGAGCGTATATGAGCACCAGCTGGAGTATGTTTCTTTATGTACAAGCATATGTAGTATGTGTACGCGAGTATGTTTGTATACATACACGCATGCGTATGGGCACATATGTGAACATTCGTGTCTATCTGTGTGCACCTGCGCCAGAGTACAGCCGTAACAGACACACTCACCGGAGTTGACCTCCTGCTCCTGGCTCTCGTCGGTGAGCGGGCTGTCGTGCAGCTGCAGGTAGATCTGTATGGCGCAGCGCGCAGCTTTGAAGTAGAAGGAGTGTCTCCGGAGCACGTCCTCCAGCTTCAGCAGCTCCACGTACGCCCGCAGCGTCATCTTACGCATGCAGTACGTGTGGAAGTCAAACTGGTCATCCGTGATCTCAAAGAAGTGCTGCCAGATCATCGGAGAAAAAGTCATCAGTTTTTCCCCACTTCCACTACTGGAGTGATGTCATTTACAATTTTCATTCGATTTAAACATGCTGCTCTTAAATTTGCTTTTGTCATTTTTACCTCAATCATTTTACCAGTTTCAGTGCATTTCACAGGTTCTACAGGAAAATTACGCAATTTCAATTTTGTAATATTATCGATGTGAGAGATTTCGTACATTAATATATGCAGAAGAGTCAGACTCAAAATGGGAGCAGATTTTGTGTTTTTAGACCAGGAAAACAATAGTGACAAGCTTAGGTCATATCATAGACTTATGTGAAAATATTTTCTGTTCCCGGCTTAATTGCCACAGCCTACCAATCACATTTCATTATCAAACAGACAGTCTGAATCTTTTACACAAGCTAAAATCAATAGTCACTTTTTCAAAAATTATTTTCTGACCATTTAATTTCATTGATGTGATTGAAAATCCTCTACAGTGTCACAGAGAAAACTGCTTTCATTCACTTCTTGGGTGGCCATTTTACTTTAAATATGACATCACCGTGTAGCATACTGTTCCCTCAGGCCAATATCCTTTCATGCGAGTTTAAATCCAAGGCAGTTTGGAATGCGCATCGAACATTAACTTCACTCAAACTGACTCCCCATCCTTTCAAACCCAGTCATCCTAGAATCCTTTCCTCTCCGCACGCCAGCTGACAGTGGCTCCGTTTCCCTTACCCTCTCGATCTCGTGACACTTCTTGAGCGAGTCGCCGTATTTCCCCTGGTGCTGGTAGGCCAGGGCGCACTCCGTTTGGAACCACATGCACTGCATCTCGTTCAGATTCTCCATGGAGGATGTGCCCTCCTGCACACAGAACACAAGAGCAACATCACCACCACCGTTCAGCAATACACAACTAATAAAGCAAAATGGCCGGTGGGATAGAACTCTACAGGAAATCAAGCTACAGCATAATGCAACTGGCTAGGACAAGGGTGAGTACTGACTGTAGGACGAGGTGATACTGTTGACTGTAATGCTGCATTCAGATGGTGGGCATGTAGAAGGTAGATGGCAGACCAGATGTCATTGTAGTGGATGAGAGCACAGAGGCACAATTTGATTAGGACAGAGAAGATTGCTCTCGGTGGCAATGACAGATGGCACTTATTTATCTTTTTCCATAATTCAAAACCAGAGGTGACAAAATGCAACGTGGACATCAAAAATATATCCCTGACAAAGGTGATCGCAGTGACCTCCAGTGATTAGGGGTGACAAACCATTGATCGTGAGGAGAAACCTGAGACCATATAATAGCAGCTGCACTTATACTTTTATAGAATGTCATGCTTTTTGGCGTGATATGATCCATAACAGAACGTGTTATACTCTGTTAATGCATTGTTGCGTGATAAAGTGTATTACAGTGTTTTTACGTGTATTAAAGTGTGTTATAACATACCATCATGTGTCGCAGCACTTAATAGCTTGACAACTATAGCCTGCGGGTTCTAGTGTGAGAGCATTAGAGCATGTTATTGATTACTATAGCATGATATAACGCATTGTGCGGTGATAATGTATTATAGCGTGCTATTCTGGGTTATATCACATTATGAGAGAATAGTGTATAATAGTGTGTTGTAATGAGATATAGCATAATTCAGTGTTCTATAAGGCGCTTTTGTATGTCATAGTGAATTATTGCTTAATATTATGTATTACAGTGTGATATTGTATGTCGTAGCATGTTCTTACTCGTGTGAATTTAGCACACATGTCCTCGGCCTCTTTGATGAGCCCCGCCCGTAGCATGTACTTGGCACATTTCGAGTTGATGAAGCGGTCGGCCGTGTCGAGGGACTGTGCCTCGTCCATCCACTTGGCGGCTTCCAGAAGGTTCCCGGCGTGCTGAGAGAGAGCACAGTGTTACAAGCTAATGGACTGGGCTGCAGCAGGCAAAGGAAGGGGTGACACACAACCTCAATCACTGTCAAAATATTGACTTGTGTCCTCAGCACCTTAGATCTATATAGCGGGAAAGTGAAAGTCAAACACTTTTGATAGAAAGTGAGGCCCATAAGCATTTAGACAGGGAACCTCTAAAATCTGCAATTCCTTTAATTTCACATGATGCAGTTTCAATCGATTGCAAACGTAAGCGGGTGATCCGTACTCCATCCTCATCTTCAGAGCCAAAAATCAAAAATTGTGCCATAGTCCGAATACTTGAGGGATGTGACAATGCAGCCATTTTTTGCTAATGGGCTCACAAGATGAGTTCATGACTAGAACACCAGAGAAATTAAAATCAAGGTGATCAGGACCTTGCCTCAGAAAAGGATAGATTTTTTCCAACAAAACCCGATCAAAATCAAATATTACATTTCGCCAGGGGTCCTCCCCATCCAATGTGCTTTACATTGCGGGTAATCTGAAGGCAAGCATAATTCCGGTTGTCGGGTTATAAATGCATGTTATTAATGGCGAGGCCTGTGTTTCCTGAAATATTTCATGTAGATTTAAACCAGATCTCAATACATGTGTAAGGATGGGATGTCACTATGAGGCTGCAGAATGCACATCCCAGACAAATAAAGCAAAGAAACTTCACCAATTTCTGTTCATGACAGATGTCACCATAAGCAAGGCGGGCAATTGACCAGAACCAGGTCACGGACGAGGCCGTGCCGACCAGTGAGTCTGAAAGGCCTGCCTGCAGTGCCCCTGCTGGTGAGTACAGCTATCTGCATCCAGGCGGAGTGGCGCATCTGCCCCTTGCAGGTGTGTGCATGCGACAGACTGTAAAGCCCTTCACCTTGTAGATCTTGGCCTTGACATAGAAGAGCTCGATGAGCGTGGGCGTAGTTTCAATTGCGGTGTCAATGTACTCCAACGCCAGGGCCTTCTCATCCAATCGGTCGAAGTGCTGTGCCAGGAAGTACCGCACCCAGAGCAGTGTGGTGGGCGGCTCCTTTTCACCGCTCTCTTCCAGAGGGATCGACAGAAATGTAACAGGTGAAACGACATCCTGCTCGCTTCTCACCACAGAGAGCAATGGAAGCCAGCCCTAATTCTGCATATAAACTGTACTGTAGGTTTCACGCCAAACCTAGAATAGCAAACCTCATTTAAGAGCTAGAGCAGGGCTGCCCAACCCTGTTCCTGGAGACCGACAGTCCAGTCGGCTTTCAATCTAGCCATTTCCAAGCTCATCTCATTCAACAGCCAAAGAGAGTGTTATTATTAAAGCCAGGTATGCCATATCAGGTTTTAAATGAAGCCATGTCAGATCTACAGGAACATGTTGGCATAAAGCTTTTTCCAAGGGCCACAAAAATCTAAACAGTCCGTTGAAGCACGCTCGTTATGGCAGAAAGTAACGTTTTACTTTATTCTGAATTGAGGACAATCTTTGATTCCCTGTTGTAAGTTCAGTAAATCAGTTCTTTAAAGGATTTTTAAGGTATCAATGACTCAGTCTAGTGTCTTGGAACTATACAAATATGGCTCAACAGAAATGACCTCCCAGCTCAAAGTGTATTCACAATGTAACAAGCATTTTGTCGATGTTACAACATCGCTACAACATTCCAGAAATATTGCCAAAATGTTCTGTGTCTGACAAGTTGGCTTGCCCACCTACCATTTGGACTGAATAATCCACATGTCTTCAGGGAGAACTCGTAGCCAGTGACAAGTTCCTGTATGACAGAAACCTGTGGGGTACCAGGCAGTACAAGGATTATGGCAACGTGTTTGAAAGGAAAATAATGCACTGTAAAATTACATCGATGCAAAGTGATCTTTGTCAGAAGACCACAACTTTAATCACCACATCGTAGCAGCAACGTTCACAAAATGTTTTCAAGCTTTGTCTATCAGTGGTCTGAAATTACGTCAATGCCTTCTAATTCATGAGGAATGAGAACATTTTTTTCCATCAGTGCTTAACATTAACATCGGTCATCACAATCCTGCATGAATGTACGAGAGATACTTTTCAGGCCCATGTATGGGTTGCAAATGCTTCCTCTGAACAGGTTTACTAGCCTGGAATCCATACATATCAAGTTCTGGTGGCTCCCAATGGTCACTGACTGATATCAGTCTGGCCTCAGTCATATAGCCAGCATTTAGCCTTTACGTCACTAATGAAGTGAATATATGAATATTCATGTTTTCTGCTCTTGCCTGATTGGGCGACCTTTTGGCAAGAACCACCAATCAAATATGAGTTAGCTGGCCAGCAACGGCATTCGCGAATGTTATTTGACATGAGCTTAAAAATTAGATTGTGGCATGCTTGCGTTTACTCTTGGAGTGGTTGTAAGGTATTGAACAGAATAATATTTGGCCATATCTGCATTTTGTTTATTTCAGTGGGATTACCCGGTTTAATAAAGGCTAAATTAAATAATACTCAAATTACATAACATATTTCACTGTAATTGGCATTAGCTATAGCTCGAAGAGCATGATTGCATCAGCTAGATTAAAGTGATACTCCACCCAAAAACTATAATTTGTATACCAATTACTCACCATTAGATCTCTTGAATGAACAAAGTTGTTCTTCACCTGGCGCAACTTTATGGCCACTAGAGAGTTTTGAAAAATTACCCAAATTCCTTTTTTGCTGGAAACAATTAGGGCCACCCAGTAGCAATGGGAAAACTCCACAAAACGTCCGTTGACAAACTTTCAAATCATTGTCCAACGCATCGTCCAGTATAATCAAAGTCTTCTTTCTCCACTCGTATCCAAACAACTCCAGAAACGCGGTTATTTTTCGCTAAAAATAATAAAATACCACAGTTCTGCTTCAGGTAAGCTTGCGCATTCATCAAAGTCCCGCCTCCCGGCTCATTCATTGCACAGAGACTCTGCTGCCACTCAGATGCATACTCGTATTAACACGAGCCGGGAGGCGGCACTTCCGTTGATTGCGAAACTGTGGTAATTTATTTATTTATATTTTTTATCTTTATTATTATTTATTTAAAAGTCTGTCCAAAGGGGCGGGGGACCTTTGCGACTGTGAGCCACAGATCTCGCATGGATTTTGTGCGAATATTTGAAAGTCAAACGCTGATCTACCGACTGAGGTCAGACATACAAGCAAGTGATCGTCGGGAGCGACCAAAGCTTGATATGGATGGATTCCAGGCAACAGGTTTACATCTATGAGGGCATTTTTATAACTCTGCTTCAGTGTCAGTAATGCGCCCATGTGACCGTACCGTTTCAGGACTGCTGTACAGAGATTTCAAAGTCGTAAACAGTGGGGGGCAGCCCTTGCTGAAGTTCGTTCGCAGGAACTTGTCCATCTTTTCCCTGAACACTTCACCTGAATAGGAGACGAGGAGAAAAACACAGGGGAATACAATTCACAGCAACGTAAAAAAAATGAAGTACTAGATGTTTAGGTCAAGATTCTCAGCGAACTGCACCTTATTTCTACAAAATACAACATACAAATATTTATTCAAATTAACTTGAAGGTCACATAAGGTCAGGTCTTGAGGTGGCAGGCAGGAATAGCATTGCTTGACAGGTAACTGAAGAGTTGCTGGTTAGATCCCCATTGGGGCTCAGGGTTCTGAGAAGCATCTGAAATGATTAAGCTAAGAAGAACGCTGTCATTTAGCCCTGGAGCGAGGGCATACACCCCAAAAACGACTCCATGGGCTTCCCGTTTCCTCCATCTCTCCCTACTGACACCAGTTCTCCGAAACATTTCCATACTCATCATTAAGGACTTGCCCTTGTGTGACCTGCTGGGTTGCATAGAGGCTGTAAAGGTCAGAGGTCACACCTGTGAGGAAGTTGAGTGGGAGCCTCTTCAGTGAGAGGGCCTTGGGGTGCCTTTTCCCCATCTCTTCATAAATCTGCAGTCTCTTCTCCATAGTGCCTGTGAACAGGGATAGCTGGGTCAGGGCCATTCCACACAGCACTGCAATGCTAGAATGAACAGCTTTATTTATTCCAATTGGTCATTACTCCTGAATCCAACCACATACTGGCCAACAGTCATTTTGTATGAATGATACTGCTGTTGCAGGTATATTTTTTCAAAATAGAGCCACAGGCACTGCAGGTCACTTGGACTTTAAAATGGTTTGAGCAAAGTAGATAATTGTTTGCAGGACCAAGCAAGAACTGCTGGACATTCTGGAAAAAAAAAACGTTACCCCTTCTGTATGGTTTCGTATTCGACTGAATGCTCAAGTGACCGGGGTATATGCAATAAATACGAGCCAGTCAGGCTGGACCCGCATATGCGCGAGCAGGCGATCTGCTCCCGTGGACAGGAACCACGTATTCGCGAATGGGTTTGCTGGATGGTGTGTGGTATCAATATGCAACTGCTGTGAGGCGATTGCCGTGAATGATTTTGTCCTAATATTGGGTCAGACTAATGAAGTACCTGATCGCTCATTGGGTGTGTGTCCTAAGCTGAAGAGAATGGGCGGAGTCGCCAGCTCCGAACAGACTCCTTGGATGACACTTCTTGAAGAACCATCCACCCACGGCAAAGACCAAAAAACCTCGGAAACAGTGCATCGTCTGTTCCAAGAACAAAGTTTGCCATGAGTACCGGTTCAGACGTGACACTTGCGGAATTAGTTTGTGTGTCGAACCGTGTAAAAAACAGTACCAGACAAAACTGGTGTACTGGAATGTGACAGAGCGATTTTGTTTATTTTTCTGCATCCATTTATACAGATTGAAAATTGAAGCATAAAAATTCAGTTTCTACTGTCGTGTTGTGTCATCACCCAAAAATTGTGGATAAAATACTTTTCCTGGCAATCATCACAGCAATCAGGTGAAGAATGAGCATGAAATACTTCCTTGGCAATCGTCACAAGAGCCAGCCAACAATACCAGCTGCGGCAGCGCAGCTGCATACTCAAATTAGGCCACGGTGGTCAACAGAGCACTCCAACCATTTGCAGTTCCCGGTATGCGAGTCAGCGAGCCAGCCCGCTCATGTGCGTTTCCCGTACAAAAGGGGTTAAAATGTACAGGTCATTCCATGTCAATTCACACAAATCATACGAACCTTCCCAGGGAAACCTCTCAGATTTCCTTGTAGAAGTCTTTAAATATTGTATTTAATGTCAAATGAAAGAATCCCAAATTTTAGCTTGATATCTCAACTCGTTTTGGAGTTATGGCCGTACAGTTAGGGTGCCACGCCCCTTTTCTGCGCACATGTGAATTGTGAGTTTTATTTGTAAGCATTTTTGGTTCCCATATCTTTTGATTCTATTGAGCTAGAAGGCTGAAATTTGGAATGTGTCTTCATACTGACCCTGTCTACCAAAGTCTGAACTTGAAAAGAACCCATTTCTGTTCAATTATTAATTATTAGCCCCATAAACCCGGAATTTGTATTACCGAGAAGTTGATTTTGAGGACTTTGGGGGTCCAGAGCAAGAAATATAAATGAATTTCTTTGCAGATATGGACTTTTTTTGGCAACTGTACTTCGCACTTAAAGAGTGGCATTGAAATCTGACCTTTAATGGAGGTTCAGCGTGTCCCCAGAAATGGATTCCAGACAAACTGGCCCTCTGATCCCCCTCAAGCCATCCGTTGACCCCGTGGGTACATATTGCAGGAAATGAGCTTTATACCACACAAATTTTCACCTTTTCCCAAGGTATAGAGGCAATAAAAACTTCCTTCTGTATAAACTGAACCTTTGAAAATGGGAACTTTTTAATCATATTGTCACCAAAAAACAACTGATTCTCTCAAATTAATTTGAGAAAGGTTATTCAAGAACACATAATAGAAAAAAAAAAAACACATAATAACTTTCTTTTATTTATTTATTTATTTTTTACAAACCAAGTCCTCCAATAAGTCAAACAATGGGCATGCTGATACACTGCACAAAAATTAGGGACTGTATCTAAAATTCATCAGATCACGCAGAAAAAGAGCAAGCACCATAAATGTCAATGAGCATAATGCATTCGTCCAAGTGAATTAATGCCAGTAAAAGCTTGCTGGGATCCACCTTGAATACAGACCAAATGACTGAATATCAAATGGAGTGAGTACTCAAGTGGTAGAATTGTGATTAAAATTCTTCAGAAGTATCTGAAATACCATATTATGACATCACTGATGCAACAAGGAATGTTCATGACGTGAAGTAGAAAATGAAATACTGCTGATTACAGTATTAGGCGCATACATTATGAACGGGCAGCACTGGGGCAATGAGTCATAATCATCGGTCGGCCCGCTCGGTCATTTACGATAGTGGAGAACCCGGGGCATATGACCTTCATTGGATGTCTCATATTCTTATATAGGCCTTTGTGCCACATGTGTGTTGTTAGAAAATAAACAGATCTGAGTTTAATTAGCAAGTTCTTTTTTTTTTTTTTTTGGCTTAATCAATCAGGATGCTTTAGCTGGAATGAACCACCCGGTTGCCTTCTCTTGACGCATTAGTCATTCCCAGGAAAACAGTTTGTGTAGGTAAAGGGTTAATATACAATTTTGTCAAAATTAATAGTCTTTTCAGGTTGATATAATAAAGAATTTTTGAATATCCTTCCTCAAGCTAATCTGAAGGTGTTGAGTGTCTTTTTCACCAAATGAATCAATGATGTAGATTAATCACAGTTAACCAACTTTCTGGACTTAAATATTTTTTGTGAAAATATGATTAAAAAGTGCCCATTCTCAAAGGTTCAGTTTATACAGAAGGAGGTGCATGATCAAACATTTTATTGCCTCTATACCTTGCGAAAAAGTGAAAATTTATGTGGTGTAAAGCTCATTTCCTGCAATAAGCGCCCACGGGGTCAACGGATGGCTTGAAGTGGGGGGTGTCAAAGGGCCAGTTTGTCTGGAATCCATTTCTGGGGACACACTGTACCTCCATTAAAGTTCAGATTTCAATGCCACTCTTAGTGCAAAGTACAGTTGCCAATAACATAAAAAAGTCTATATCTGCACAGAAATTCACTGATACTTCTTGCTCTGGACCCCCAGAGTTCTCAAAATCAACTTCTTGGTAATCCAAATTCCGGTTTTAAGGGGCTAATAATTAATAAATGATCAGAAATGGGATCTTTTCAAGTTCAAATTTGGTAGACAGGGTCAGAGTGAAGACATACACCAAATTTCAGCCTTCTAGCTCAATAGGATCAAAATATATGGGATCCAAAAATGCTTACAAATAAAACTCACAATTCATGTGCGCAGAAAAAGGGCGTGGCACCGCAACTGAAGGGCCATAACTCCAATCGAGTTGAGATATCAAGCTAAAATTTGGGATGCTTATATTTGACATTAAATCCAATGTTTAAAGACTTTTACAAGGAAATCTGAGAGGTTTCACTGGGGAGGGTGTGTGAATTTACATGGAATGACCCATATGCATTATACTCTGGTGTGTGAAAATAACATCAGTCATATGTGACAATTTATTAACCATTTGTGAACATGAGGTTCAAGAATATTGGTTAATCACTGAAAAATGGGTCATACTGGGTCAAATTTTCAATAAGCCTGTTATGATGGCCATTTTGGAAATCAGATCTAAACCATTTGTGTAAACTTTGGGGTCCTCGTTGGCTGGAAGATGTTTGCAAAGTTTCAGCTTGATAGGCATAGGTTTCAATGAGGAAATATTTACGGATAACCAGATCAAAACATAAGTCCAGCAGATCACTGGTCCAAGTGAGGTACAAACTGGTTCCTTTTATTGTTGCTGGGGAATGGTGATGCTACAGCAAACATCGGAGGTCAAAAGCACAGGCATCAGAAGGTGAGAGCCCTGCCCTTGTACCACACACAAACTCAGCCAGATGTTAACACTCATAGGCTGAGGTGACTACTGTCTAAACCAGCTAAAGCAAGATACAGAAATGGACTCTTGTATTCTGAAACTAGACTATTTCTATGGCAGCCATTAATAAGATTTTGCGGTCGTGTTGTGCCGATATCGATACCAGTATCGGGTATCTGCCCGATACCTCGTTAATATACTTGTACTCGTACAATTTTTCCGATACCATGCACTGATACCACTGAATGCAAGACAAGGTAACTGCCTGCTCACGGTAGCAAAGGCTACAGTATGTTGTACTATCTGACTTCTATGCCTAGGGGGAGACAGCGAGTCAGAAAAAAATAAGAGAAAGAGAGCTTTATAGTCATCACATCACATGCAGGCATACACACATACACACCAGAGGTGTATAGTGACGGAGTACATGTAGTTTAGCACAGTATTTAAGTAATTTTTTTGAGGATTTCTATTTTACTTGAGTTTTATTTTTTAAACCAGGGATTTTACTCTTTACTACATTTAAAAGATAAAAAGTATCCTTTTACTTTGTAATTTTGACACTGGCCACTTCATTACTCCTAACAAATAAAAATATGAATGTAATTCATCATTTAAGGATTATCTAGATTTGGCGTGTTCGAGAAGAACAACGGTGCTCGGCAGGGTTTCTGTGCAGATGTGTCCGCCAGCGGACATGGAGCTGCAAATGTATGTGCGCAGTTACAATATTCTATCATTAGATTATACATCCAGATCAGTTATTGAATACAAGCAATTATACAAGCAAGTTATACAAGCAATTGACTTTAGTGGGATTGAGAAAGCCTATGAATGTGTGTGTAAACAATTTGTGCCAATTAATAGTTCTCCTGACTTTTTATGAAGTTGGGCGTGTTACCTTGCCTATGCAGCGAGTTTAATTTCATTTGTCAAGCTTCAGTAATGTTTTGCCTCATTTGATGGCAGTGCTAGTTCAAAGGCTTTTTGTCAGGCCTAAATACACAAAGATTTTTAGCAGTCAGGTCTGGTCTTTTTTTTTTTTTGGAAATAGCCACATGCAAATTGTTTGATATTGGCCTCATTTAGCCTTGTTTAAAAAAAAAAAAAAAAAACCTGCACTCCAAGAATTGTCATTATATTTTCCTGGAAAGCATTTCAGAAATATCGGTATCGGAACTCAGTATCGGCAAATACACAAAATAAAATACTCGTACTCGTCTCGGTTTAAAAAAAGTGGTATCGGTGCATCCCTATTTTGTGGAATTATTCAAGATGTTGCATTCTGCAGGGAGTTAAGCAGTACAGTGGAGGTGTACTTAGATAGGCAATGTAAAATTCGTGGCACAAAGGAACTGAACGAGGCGTAAGGCCGACTCACAAGGTTGTAGGGCCTTCTCCAACCCTTCGTAGTAGGACCAGTTCTCAGCGTTGCGGTCGAGGAGAATACGATAGGCGCCGGCTGCTTCCTCCAGCCTTCCGAGCTTCAGAAGCATTTCCCCTGGTGTAAAACAAAAACAACTGTAAATTCAGTATAAGGTGTCTTCACACTCAGAGGTCTGTAAGTACTTGAATGATCACATATTTTTGAATGTCTCCAATTCCAACGAGTCTAATAATCAAAACTGGAGAATAAAATTCATCATCATCCATGAAATCATACCATAATTATCAGTAGAACATAACAGAAAATAGGTGTGCAATGCACAGAATACCCCTCAGACCGATGTCAAAGTTTTTGGAGAGGCCCGCCCGCCTGCCGCCCGCCCAACCGCACGAAGGATAGCAATACCCCGTCAGCCTTTAGGGCTGAGGGGTGAAAACCATATCAAATATGATGACCTGGCTCTTATTCTCACTTCAACTCTCATTGAGAGGGACACATAGGCGAAAGAATACATGAAGTCAACTGCACAGCATAAGCACTGGAATAACACGACGGTGTGGTACAAATCTGGTGCTTTTACTTCAGAGATAACAAATTTGCCGCAGTACTACTTGTATATGGAATTTCAGTGCGTCTTTCCTCTTATGATTCAAGAGAAAATGTTCAATTATCAGCCATTTGGTAAACCGTTTCCCAAGTTTCTGACCATACTTCTTATGTACAACACAGTCACATCGACTACAAATCTCCCAGTTAAAAGAAAAATCCAAAGTGAGTCGCACAGTTTGTACCTCTGATCTCTTCAACCTTCATCTGGTCACAGATCTGTTTCTCGTATGTCTCGATGTGCTCAAAAGACTCCTGAAACAAGCTGGCTTCTCTCATAACTTCATTCTGATACAGCAACAGCTCGCTGTATTCATAGTCTATCTTGTTTGGAGGCACCTGAAACAGTAAAAATGATTCCTTTTTTACGATTACATATCAAAAGCGGCAAACAAAATTATGCACTCAAAATTAATATCTGAGCTGAGCATTAAGGAAATCATTGTTCAATATTTCACACATTTATCTCCCAAAGCATTTGGACAACAACACAATTTTAACTCCAGTCCTGCCAGTCACTGATATATAAAGGCTCCACAATCGTTTCTCTGTGTGCTGGTCGTCGATATATCGTCCCCCGGCAGCTATTTCCCTGTATGCTGATCCTCAATAAGCATTACAAGGACAAGGGTTAATGCACCAACTTCCCTCGTCACTTGGTGTGGATATTAATAGCTCTTAAGTACAGACTGCCATCTTAAGTTTGAGGCTGTGTGCATCAATACGGAAGGAACAGTCCAGCAATTAAAAACCTGTTGCAGTTCAGTCACTATCCTCATGTTCCGAATATAAGACAAATTTTTTTTTACAGGGAAATCCCCTTTGAAAAAGTGGAGTCGTCTTATTTTCCGGAACTAGACTTCTAACAGTCAAAATCTGTGATTCTGTGTATGCTATTTGAAGTCCATAGTCAATTTACGTTCACAACAATAGATGGCAGCAAACAACAGCCTACATTTTAGACTTTTTACCTGCACAGTCACTCTGTGAATCGCCTGCTCACAGATGTCCTGAAGGTGCTCTTTTGGATTGAGATCTGATGAGTGTGGACGCCACTGGAGTGCACTAAACTCAGTTTTATGCTGGTGGATCAGCTTTAGATGATAAGTGCTCAGATACAGCGCATTGCCCTGCTGAGGATACGCATTTGAAGATGGGTAGACTGTGGCAGTTAAAGGATGCGCATGGTCAGCAATAAGGGGACCAATGTGTGTCAGGAGAGTATTCTCCTCAACATTATTACACCATCACCAGCCAGAACCACTGACCTAACGCAGGATGGAACCGTGGATTAATTTTGTTTACACCAAATTCAGATGGTACCTTCAGCATGTTGCAGAAGAAATCAAGATTCTTCAGACCAGACAAAATTTCTAAAATTTTCCAGAGTTCAGTGGTGAGTCTTTGCCAACAGTAGCCTAAATCTCCTGTTCTCAGTGAAAAAGAGTGAAACCTGGTGTGGCCTTTCGCTGTTGTAGCCCATTCACTTCACAACTTACTGCGTTCTGCATTCAGATGCTCCTCTGTTCCTTACCTTCCCCTCAACTTGAACCATTCTAGCCATTCTACTCTCTCCTCCCACATTAATGAGGTGTTACTGCCTGCAAAACTGCTGCTCAAAGGATGTTTTTTGTTTTTTGCAGTTATCAGTTAACTTTAGAGGGGGCTCTGCATGAATATCCAAGGAGAACAGCACTTTCTGAGATACGGGTAGTTATGCAGTCTTGAGCACATTTCATATTTTCAAGTGTTCGGTTCATTTCTTAAACTGTGGTGCTCTTCACATGAATGTATGCTGTAACATGATGCATCATGGAGATAAAATCCGAAAACGGTTTGCCTATATCTGCTCCGAGCACGGAATAATGCAATTGTAACCTCTTAAAGGTCTCATTTTACCATCTCATTCTTCTAATTTAAATTTGAAGGTCAATATAGGTCGGTCATTGCGGTCAAATGAATTAAAAAAATGCATTTTTTAACAATAGAGACATGCTCTCCAACGATTCAGAAGCTTGATGGAATGACCTTGCAGTTATAGCACTAAAAACATACGCCATAAGACAGTATTAAATTTCTGTCAATGAAAATGTGTTTTCCTTCACAAAATTTAACACCATGAGTATCAATGTGATTGAATAGCATGGATGTAAATACTACAAACTCTTCATTTTATGTCTTTTGCCTTTATAACTTACCGAAACAAACATATAATATGAAACAAGTCGACATGGTCTACAACATCCCCCGCCAATCGTGCACTTCTCATTTTCGAACTCAATCAAGGCCTTTATGGTCTGAAGCTACACACCAAATTTGGTTACTGTATCTGTAGTAGTTTCTGAGTAAAGCTGTCCCCTTTATCTCGGACGGACGGACGGACGCACACACGGACGGACGGACGGACGGAGGTCAAACCTATATCCCCCTCCCACTTTGTGTTGGCGGGGGATAATGAAATAAATTACCAGAGCAAAATTCAATGTCCGAACCCCCATTTTCCCGACAAATCTTGTCCATTCCGACACATCAGCACATTGTTCTATAAAAGGCAATAACGGCATTGATTGATTCATATCACAATATTATTTTGCATGTAAAAGATCTTATGTCATCTCTTTTTCCCCTGGGCCTGTATAGTGTTTGCATGACCTCATCAATTTTCAATTTTGAGTGCGCAAGACATACAGTATCAGGACTGAAACTACTCATATTCAAAATGCTCTCTCTGGCACCAACAATGGTTCCACAATCCAAGTCGGTACTGATCTCATTGCTTCCATATTCTATTGTCTGATCTACACAGCTGAATGTCTTTTACACGCCCGAATGCTTTAATGTTTCGAGTTCTTGCCACATGATTGAAGGATTAGACATTTGCATAAAAGAGCAGGGGTACAGTTGTACCTAATAAAGTGGCTAATAAATGCATGTCCATATCATTAAAATATATATAACATTAAAGCATAGCATTAAACAAAAGTAGCATAAAACATAATGCTCATTCGTAATTGAAGCATTTCCATTGAAAGCATGTCTGCCTGCAAAGAGCATAATGTACGAGTGGCAGGAACAGTCCATTCAGCTCACCAAAGCCCAATCAATACAAAATCAACAATAATCATCATAACTGAAGCAATCAGCGCTGACCTGCTGTGTCTTGCGGAACTCTTCCAGGAGTCGTAAGGCTGTGTCGTAGTCCTTCAGCAGGTGGTACGCAATGGCGTAGCCGATCCAGGAGGCTCTCTGCGTGGGTCGCAGCTGCAGAAGCTGGTATCTGGTTTCCTGAGCAAGAAAAATGAGGGGTCAGAGGTGAGAGGTCGAAGTGTCGTCTCCGCGCTTGAGAGCAAGTTGTGGGCTCATTCCAGTTCCTTTATTTTTCCCTCCTTTCCTTGACTACTTTTGCTCACTCTGGACTCCACCTATCAGAGAAGCTTTAAAAGAGACGCAAGGAAAGGAAGTGGATTGACGAGGTACTCGTTTGTCCATCATACATTCTGCAAAAATGCTTCCACAAAGCATAGTCTCACATTTCCCAGCAGGAGACATCTTGGGGATACTCCCAAATCTCGTAACATCGCAAGCACATTTTTTACGGACTGTAATCTCCTAAATGGTAGCGGGCGTTAATTTATTTGCGGGTGAGGCTCAAGGAAAGGAAGGAAGGAAGAAACTGAGTCACTGGAATGAGCCCCGAGACCTTTCACCAGTTCCACATGCTTCTTGACCTTGGACAAGAAAACTTAGGGGGGGGGGGGGACATAATTAGTGAGGGCAAAAAGTTTTGAAAAATTAATCACAGTTCTGATTTATTGTGACGATATCACATAGGTGTCAGTCGCTAGCATCTCACTAGCTATGACAAGCTGCTATGTTCTAATGTTACTGAGGAGATTCATGCAGACAGACAGAGAGACTGGCCTATGAGCACACAGATATACATGGACAGATAAATGGATGCATAGAAAGAGAGATGGATAGAGGACTTTGTTCCCTCAATATGGTAATTTTTCTCTCACAAACAGCCTAAATAAAGGCTAAATAAAGCATCTAAGAAAAAAAAATAGGAATAATAAATGAAAACCATCAAGTTAGAAAACAAGCATAAATTATAGTTAAAACAAGAGATTTTGACTGAGTAAAGCCTCAACACAAGGACCAAAAGATGACAGTGTCATCACTATTCCGTGCCAAGATCAAGGGCAGGAACTCAGTAGAAAAATAAGCTTCGACATCCATTTTCAATCTCAACATAAATCATGTGTAGCTTATTAAGCATACAGAATTTCACACATCTAGGTATAATAGTTTCAGAGAAATCTTGTCCAGACTGCCGGACGGACCCCAATCCAACATCCCCCATTGCACTATGCCGCGGGGAATAATAATATGCAGCGTGTCGAGCAGCCTAACTGCAGATATCCTAACAGTCTAATACCAGTACGTGGTACCAAAACATGAAGCAAGCATCTGACTGTGACTGGCTGAAGTGAAGTCACATGGGTATGTCGGCACGCCTCTCACCCTGTACCCCTCGAGATCCCTCATCTGTATCTGCAGCAGGGACAGGTCTCTGAGGATCTGCAGGTTATCCTTATCCAGCTTCAGTGCATTACGGTAGCACTTGATGGCCTCATCGTACTTCTTATCGGACCTCTGCAAAAGGCCGTACACGTGCCAGCCTGACCAAGAAGTTAAGGAATAAAGGGGTGTGGGACGGATGATGGGGGAGTGGAGTTGGTTAGGTCATTCAGCCACACCCACCTGGACAGTTACCAGGGCAAACGCACACCTGGACAAAACCTTTCCTGACGAGCGCAAGCGCTCACCTGGTCATCTCCCAGCAGGTGGCATCTACAAAAATATTATACAACACACTCACCAATTCAAGCAAGAAAACTGAAGCCCTGTGCCTAAAAAAAATTGTGCGTTGCCAATGGCATACTTTTTCCAAATGGTCATTAATTATTAATTTACTTTTCTTGCATCTCATCATTTCCAATAATACCTTTGAATCCAAGGATAGAAAACATTAGCAGCAATCGAACAGATTTGAGTTGCTGCTTCAGCAGACTATTTGACTCATTTCATCCAATTTCCTCAGAAAAAAAACCCCAGGAAAGTGAGGATGCCGAGGAAGCTAATATGGGTCCCATTAGCAGCCCGAGATTCTCAATTCTGAAGCTGAACTCAGTTTGCTGCAAGACTGAATAAAAAAAAAAGAAGAATTCAATCTTTTAAGGATACAGACATGGCTTTTCAAGTCATTGCGCAGTCCTCTCCGGACAAAATCGTACGCTTCTTCCTTCTTTCCGAGACAGTTGAGCGTCAGTCCTTTCATGGCCAGGGTCTCTGTAAATCATAGGATACAGAGTCAGCTCTGCGATACACCTGAGCCGGGCTGCCTGCGCCACCAGCTGTCAGTTTCACAGACACAGATTAACTTCAGAACAAGACTAAACTGAGTTTTCAGCAGCAAATTTCCAATCAAAAATGGAAAATTTAGGCTAGTAATGGACTAGGCATAATCTGTGCCAGTAAAACTAACCCTACACATAATAGATGAACAGGTCATTTTGCAAGCCTTTTTCCATATATAAATACTCCGGTATTATAATTGACAACAAGCTGAAATTTGAATGAAACCGCAACACCCGTGAGAAAAGGTGACAGCGCCTGTCGTCTTTGAAAGCAGCAGGTCTCATGCTGAAAGGTCTTTGGTCTTCTTGCTTCATAAATCTTTTCTTGAATCAATTTTAACTTTTTCTCTCAACTGCTAGTATGCATCTATTAGCTTCAACGGAAAAATGCACAAATTAAGGTGAAGTTAGGAGGTGACCAGTGAGGCACCAAACAGCAAAGACCAATTTTCCTAACAGGGTTTTATTAAAGAAGCGAGAGCATTTTTCTGACAGCCCCCACGCCTGCACTCTAGATTTCTAATCTCACCCTCTGAAGCCCAGTTCAGACGGCCATTAACCAAAACTAACAGATATGAGCACGCCCTCATTCCATCCGCAATTTCTATTGTTAACTACAAGCAGAGGATGTAAAAATTAGCCGTCTTTTACACGTTTTATATTGGTGTATATTCATTAGTTACATTTTTAACCAACTAAGCTGAAGGACGGCTAAATGAAGCCCACCGAGTAAGAATTTGTTTTGTGTTTGCCAGGAGTTGCAGTCCTTATGCATCAAGATGGTGGCAGAGGGTAAAATAGGCTGCCATTTTCTGCTTTAACCTCATGTTTGGTGTTTTCAAACCCAGCGTGCTCAGGTACTGAGCCAAAAATAAATACTGTGTGCTCAGGCACAAAGTCAATAATCAATACTGAGTCACTGACCAAATACTCATGGATTGCACACTTTCAAATTCAAGAGAATTCCAAATTTCACTATCAATCACCGAAATTTGCACTTTTCCTGCATTTTGCCCAGTTTAAATAAATCTTTATATTCCAAGCTGAGAACGAAATCAGCAGAAAGTATTTTTTCAACATGCAGAGTGGTGTAATATTCCAGCTGTCTTTTCAAGAAATTGGTTGAAATGTAGTTACTGAAATTGAAAATTTCTATTCAGTTTTTTTTTCCTGCTCTCTTTATGAATTAAATTTACACTCTGTCCACAGACTCTGCTCAGCCCAGAACAGAAAACCCACCGACAAACCGTTATATTGCACTGAAAATCACATTTTAATAAAGACATCTCTGCCCTCTGAACACCATGAAATTTAAGATATTTTCACACATTTAGAAACAGAAAAATTTCATGTCAGTCCATCAAGTTTGATGGTCAACATCACATTCCAGGAAACATACCTCCATGTTCAGCAAACTTTGGGTTGGAAAGAATCATCTTGCAGAACTTAAGGCCATTTTTGTACTGTTTTTGCTCGTAACATTTCTGAGGGGGAGAGATTAGATGGGAAAATCAATAAAAACAACATGCAATTTTCCAGGCAGTACACATTGCATTCGGGCAGCAAAATAGCAGGCAAAGTCCTGAAATAACAAGAAACGTGACTGATATAGTAACCCTACCAACTGTCGAATGATTCATATTTTTGCATGTTTTAGCTGAATAAGGAAACTAATCTTCATACAGTAGCACACCATTATTAAAAGACCTCATCAAGTTGGCTGTAAGTCAGCAGGCGCAGTTGTGGACCTGACATCGCAATTTCAACCTCTGGGCCAGATCAGTGACCTATTTATAGCCATTCCTGAACTCTCATCCGTCTGCGCTGAGAATTCAACGCCAGTGGAAGATCACTCAAGCACATCAGAGAGGTCAGGAACACGCCATGACACATTCTCAGTTGTTTTGTACATACTGTGAATGCCCTATGACACATGATTCTGCAGAATTTCAGTCGGTAACACAGTGACATTTAAAACACGCTACCACTTCAGCAAAGTTTACGTCTGTGGATAGTGACTGAAGCTGCTTTCACACCAGTCCCGAAACGAATTTTTATGCACGACTAATTACATTCAAAGTCAATGCAAATACGCGTCTTTGCATTGACTTTGAATTTTATCCGTCGTGCGAAAAATTCGTTTCGCGTCCAGTGTGAAAGCGGCTTGACTGGGCAGCACACAGGCATCTTCAGTCGTATCTGATGGATTCTTGGAGCAGACGGTTAGTGTTCATGAATATACACGTTACTGCACCTGGACAGTAAACCTGGGATGAACACTCAATTCAACACTACCGGTCGTAAAACAAGCTGGCTGTAACATTCTCCAGTCATTTTCAACGGCAAGGTCCCCTGCATCTTTCTAATCTCATGAATACAGTAGCCAACAATTCTGGAAACAACAGTATTAACCTTTAACTTAGAAAATTATCTATCATTGGTCAGGAAAAATGTTGCTCATCGCAGCTTCATCCATCAGAAATGCATATTTATACACCATTCAACTGACCCAAGATAATAATGCGTGCAGTACTGGCTTTGTTGCAATTTTGGAATATACTCCACATAGTGCACGAAGCCCCATCGTCAGAGCACCGAACTGTCAATAGGAACTTCCAAATTATGCGCATTGTGCATTGCTCATATGTACTGGTGAGATTTTTTTTAGCACAAAAAAGCAGTAGGCTGTTCTATAAAGGCCTGCTTTGCCCTCCACTGTGGAGCTGGCCTGCTAGCTGTTCATGTTTCGGATAGATATTTCTATCCTGCAAGGCTGAGTTCTCCCCGACTTCTTCACTATTCCAGTCCAAACTTACCAGAATTCTCTTAAATAGGTTACTCTCCTTCGGAGGCAAAGGAACAGACGGCATGTCGCCGGAAAATACAGCCTCACTACCAGAGAAAAAAATATCAAAAGCAATGTTAACTTTCAGTCTTTTTTGTGTAAACTAATTCATTGAGCCGTTCCTATTTATTTATTTTTTGCTCATCAACACAGGCGTTCTCCTCAGATCACCAAGATGGCAGCCGACGACACCGCACCACTGAGTTTGCGCGATCCGTTCGTCTTAAAGGGGAGTACCGAATAGCTGCACTGCCTTTGTTTTTCATTGTTTTGCACTGTTTTTATTTTTTGTTCTTACGTGACTCTGCATTTGGCTCTGATGATTGCGCACTAAATCGGCACAGTTGCAATTTCTTTTTGACCCTTCAAAGTGCGACGAAACGGATATTTTTCTGCTGTAGAAAGTTAGGGCAAAGATACGTGTGGAAAAAAGCTGCACAATTTTGTCCTAGGCATTAGTGCAATTGACAGTGGTTAATTCCCTTAGTGAAGGCGTACGATTACAGTGCTTTTGGAAACATTTTTAGACTTCAATTTTAGATGTCACATTACGGAGTAGCAGCCTACATATCCCATAATTCCCGTGGCTTCACGGAGAGGTCAGAGTATCCTTACCTTGTTGTTTAATGACTGGTTATGAAGCCAAGATTTAAAGAATGGACATCTCAGATAAATATATTTATAACTAACTGGTTTTGGAGTATATGTTAGACGCGTTTGACTTCTTGAAATAATTTATTCTAATAATAGCGTCTTCTGTTGGCGAACCTGATAATGCCAGACTGGTTTCTCTGGAGGACGCGACAAGAGATGACACAACGGTTTTTTATCACTATGTGTCAAACATTTGCTGTTTGAGTGATTGTGGGATAGTTATCACGCCCAATTATGCGTACATTGGTTCGACTGTCACTTGGAGTTAGTTCCTGCTGCCGATTTATTCACGGCCATCAGATTACTGCTCGGACGAAACAGTTAACAAAGCGGAAATCGACAGTGTATTGGAACGGTGGATCTTCTCTAAAACGAACATACTGTTATAAGAACCAGGCGAATGTGGATCTACTGCAACAGGAGTCTGTGCAAGAACATTTGCGCGGCCTGATTGCTGAATATCATCAAATTACCCAAAAACTGGGAAATGTTTCTCTCGATGACTCTGAAAGAAGCGAGCTCAACGGAAGACATGTGGAACTGCTGCCTTTGGTGACCGCCTTTCAAAACACAGAAAATGCGGTGACAGATTTGAAAGAGGTGGAAGCTCTTCTTCAAAGTATGTCTCCCTATCAGAATGAATTTAACATAAATCACCAGCATTCTCTCTCAAAATATGAGGAAGTCGCTGATGAAGAGGTGTCAGAACTGATTTGCACGGACTACTTGTAGATGTGTATTATGTTTAGCATATTGTGTTGTAAAAGTCCATTAACGTCATACATTTTTAAAGTAGTTGTGACTTGTTAATGTTGAATATCCTAATCACAGAGGTGTTTGATGTCAAACTAAGTAGTTCGAAACCTTCGGTAGGCAAATGCATTTTTGTCGTTGGCAAAGATCTATTTCTGCCGTATTTTGATTAGTTTGTCGCAAATCGGGCTCTCTATTCATTTTGCGACACTTGTTCCAGGCGCTGAAGAGGACGAGCAGATGATCGAACTTCTTAAAGAGGAGCGGTTGAACATTGAAAAACGAATTGTTGCCCACAGAAATCAGGTTAGGCCACAAATTCAGACTGACTTTACACTTGCACATTTTATTCCCTGAGGCAAATACATATCTGATCATTTTGTGTGACGCCAACCCTCTTTTTGGACCAATAACCCTCTATTCAGTATGGATTTCTTTTTTACTGGGGCACGAAAAAGTTCGCCATTTTTAATTATTGCCATGTAAGTTTTCTGCTCTGGGTAGTTAAGAACTAATAGATATATACATATGTATATATAGCAGAATAAGTAGAAATTCAAGGAAATATGAAGATGGGTCAGGTCATTCAGAGCATATTTCTCACCCAAGACAAAAACCAAAAGGGCAAACTCATAAGAAGGAATATTAGGCTGAAAATATTTTGGAAATGTTCCCTCCACCTTAAGGAACTTTTGGTTTGAATAGCCAACTGAGAACAGAATCTTTTCTTGGGAAAAATGCTTATAATATAAATATAAATATATATTTTTTTGGCTGGTCCTCTTTTTGTCCCCAATATTACGAGACTGTAATATTTATTTTGAGGCAAACTTAAATTGGAAAGTTCTGCCTGCTCATTAACTAATGCTAAAAGTCTTAGCCTGCTAGCACTCTCATTTTAGTGCAAAACTAGTTATAATGGATCATTTTGTGGCATTTCTTAATCCAACACCTGAATGTCCCGCAGTTGATCCAGTCGTTGATACCCTGTGATGTACATGACACAAATGATGTCATTTTGGAGGCGGTGTCAGGTCGGACGACAGGAGGTGAGAAACGAAGGGTCAAGTTTTTCCAGAGGGCAAACAAGTGTATGTGTTGTGAATTCATAGACCTTCTTGTTGTCTTTCAGGTGACATTTGCCAACAGTTCACACGAGAGATGTTTGACATGTATAAGAGTTACTCCTGGTATAAAGGCTGGGAGTTTGAAACATTGAACTACACCCCTGCTGATTATGGTAGGATTTTCCTGTTTCAGATTGCTGTGGATGTTGGGGGACAGGCTGTTACGGCTAATATACTGCAAAACAGTGACCTGTCAAACCCATTGGAATTGTTATATTGGACTTCTTATCACACCTGCATTTTACCCATTTATCATAACACCATGCTGACCAGTAAGGAATGGGGTCCCCCACTATAGCCTGGTTTTCCACCCATTTAAGAATTTTCTCCAACTGTTTGAGCATTTTCTGCCCAGTTGAGAGTTTCTTTACTTTGGGAGCTCACACCATGGTGGGGGTTCAAGCCTGGTACCTGCCTGCCTGCTCCTCCACAAAGCATATTTGTGGAGGTCTTTCATAAAAAGCTTAAAATGGATAAAATTGAAGATGCTATGTGAAAACGTTGTCCAATATCCTTCAGGTGGACTCCATCACGCAGCCGCACGGATCTCGGGGGATTCCGTCTACAAGCACCTGAAATATGAGGGCGGGACACATCGTGTACAGAGAATTCCAGAAGTTGGCCTGTCATCCAGGATGGAAAAGATCCACACAGGAACGATGACTGTGATAGTTCTGCCCCAGCCCAGCAAGGTGAGTTCCGATTGGTTTCTCCTCTTGTGTTTACTTGTCGGTTCCCTCACTAGATTGCTGTACACCAACACTCTTTGTTTCCCTCCTGTAGATAGATATCAGTATTGACCCCAAGGAGCTGCGAATCAACACATTTCGATCCAAAGGACCTGGAGGCCAAAGTGTCAACACGACAGACAGTGCAGTCAGAATAACACACATTCCAACGGGTAAGAGTCCTTTCTGCGCAAAGTACTGTGTATGAGAATGCAAGCAACTCATTCACGTGATTTATGCTTGCCTTTGCCATTCTGGTTTCCTGGGTATCCAGGCAAACTTTGAGCTGCAGTTAGACCGTTGTGTGATATGGTGGTGCCCTGTCCTTTAGTATTACCCGGAATTTACACCAGATGCGTGTTCGGTCCGCCTCTGCTATGCTGCGCGTTTTCTGCACGCATTGCCATCTGTCAACTCCCACTGACTGCGTATTTGCTGCGTAAAGCTATGTTTCCATTAATACGGCTGAATTCAGGCACCGGTGCAGACACGGGTACGTCAAAAATCGCATGTAATTGTCTTTATATGAAGTGTTTCCAATCCACGCGATTTTCACCCAGTTCCTGGAGCAGAGCCGCTTGGGTATTTTTCTGATCGGACCAGGGAGCGATCCAGCTCCAACGCACACGAATCGCACGAGAAATTCCCTATAGTTCAAAGGGGTTTCCCTGCTTTAGTTTGTTAACAAATGAGTACCTTAGAAGCAATCTGTATTTATTGCCCTGTTCAGTGCAGAGCTGAGGTTTCTGCCGCAACCTGCTTGTATTTACCATTCTCAGTAAATCAAAAGCATACCGCCGCTTGAACTTATGATCTGAGCCTTGTAATGCTGCAATACCTTTGTGATTTCTTTATATCAGAAGTGTTCCTGTGTGATGCTTAAATTTGTTACAAGATGATAACAGAGTAGTGGTTTTCATGCGACATTTGTATGGAGTTTCAACATAATTTCATCTCATTCTTGCAATTCAGAGGATGAAGCAGAATCTTCAGAATAATAGACTTCATTATTCAACAGAATATAATTCCAGCCATCTTTATGTCATCTTTAACGGTGCTTTCTTTTAGTTTGTGTCTTCTTCTGTATTAAAATGTAGCTTTTAATTATTACGACGAGCTCTTCGTCCACCATGAGGTGGTGTTTAAGTAGTACTGTGTTGGGTCCTACCATGAGGACGAAAATGGATGAATAGCGCAGTTCAGCTGTTTATATGGAAACAGTGAGGAGCACCATGGGATGCATGTGATGCCTTGTGTATGCCCCGCAGCCTGTCGCAGCCGGACTTCAGCTGTATCAACGGAAACATAGCTTTAGGGCGCTGGACGGCTAGAGTAGCGAGACCTGTGAGCGAGCCGGACGAGATCATGTGGCATGTACAAAATCACGCGCGATCGCCCGGAGATAAATGATACATGTTGTGTTGAGCGCAATTACAAATGTGCAACAGCCTTGTTCTTTATCAAAAGGGTTGAAGAACGGTTGACTTGCTTCTATATGTAAATTTTCCGAGATTTTGTGCTAGCTTATTTTGTAGCCTATTTATTAATAAATGTTCTCAATTTCTTGTTTGAGTTGGGTTTGTCTTTTGTTTGGAAAGTGTTTTGTCGATAAAGTGTAGCCCTACATATATTCTTACTTTGTTTGCTGTTCTAGCCCACAATTCGAAGTGGCGCCAACACGGATTTTGAAAATTAACCTTATCTTTTAATGTTCTGTCTGTGTACCGATCGACCTGCTGTGTTGAAGTGTTGTGTTTGTGCTGAGGCATGCGGCAAAAATAGAAGTCTTGCGTATTTTCTGTGCACAGCTACATTTTGCCAGAGATGGGACGGACGAGAAATGCAACGCAGCAGATCTGGTGTACACACACTCTTTGACTGAAGTTAAACCGATCTGCTGCACTGCTGTGGCGGAGCGCAGACGGACCAAACGCGTATCTAGTATAAATTGGGGGTTAGTATTGCACCTTCCAGGGATCAGGGCCTTTCTGTGTTGTTGCCCCTTGTTCTCCCAGCACCAGCGTGGGATTTCTTGAGTTTCTCTAGTTTTCTCCCTCAATCAAAATAATGGAGGATAAGGCTATTTCGGTGGGGGTGGGGAACAGGGCATTACTGAAGATGAGGGTTTGTGCTCAGTAAATGTACACTGAATACATAAAGGTGGCATTAGGGCGTCCCGGTGGCTCATCGGTCTAAGCGCGCGCACCATAAAGGCTGTGTCCTTTCTGCGCCGACCTGGTTCGTTCTGGCTGGGGTCATTTGCCGCATGTCTTCCCCATTCTTCTCCCCAACTTTCCTGTCTCTGTCGACTGTGTGACTATTAAATAAAGGAGAAAATCCCAAAAAATAATCTTTTAAAATAAATAAATTTATTTATTAAACTTTGACAGCAGTCAGGATGCGATCGCACCAATAGTGAGCAATCCTCCAATTACATATACAGAAAATTGCAAAAAAAAAAAAAAAAAAAAGACAATTAAAAACAAAGTAAAGGAGCCTCAGAAATTCAGAATAAAAGAGGCCAAGAAAAAAAGTTTAACTATACTCTTCCAGAAAAGAAACTATACATTGTTTTTGGCATCAATTTATTATACATGAAATGTTTTGACAAATGTAGAAAACATATTGAAATATACTCTTCCAAAAAAGAAACTATACAAATATTGAATTATTGATTACACTTTCTTTTTCAATATGTTTTCCACATTTGTCAAAACATTTAATGTATAATTAATTGATGCTAAAAACAATGTATCATTTCTTTTTTGGAAGTATATATATTAGGCGGCAGTGTGTACAATGGCATTTGCCAATCCATGTAAAGAGATGTTGGGCGAAAAATTATCGTTGCACTTTTTGTGTAATAATTGATTAACTTCGACTTAAAAACAGCTGTGGCATCAGAAGGTTGAGAAAGTGCATTGGCATTCCATAAGTAAAATATTCTATTAAAATACGAATGTCGGAAAGTTCCCGACCTTAATTTTGGAATTTGTATTGAAAAAGTATCCTCGGATTGGAATGAAACAAACTGCATAGGAAATGTCATAGTCACCTCTCAAACATTTACACCGAAATACACAGTCCATTATGTTACGCCGATAGCCAAGCGATAAGTTCAGTTTTATTAGACGGACTTTGTAATTACTTCCTTCACAATCACTGTAATCAAGAATATACTTGGTTGCTCTCCTTTGCACACCTTCAATGTGAAGGAGAGAGAGTTTGGATGCCACAGCCCAAGATTGGGTAGAATATTCCAAGAGCGGTCGTATGAGGGAAGTATACAGTTTTCTTTTTGTTTGAATTGAACATGAGTGACCACAAGTTCTTTGAATTAATCCTAGCATGCTTTTTGCTTTGCTGACCAGTACATTTGCATGTGGATCCCATGATAAATTAAATGACACCACAATCCCGAGATCACAAATGCAATTGACTTTTTCAATTATATTACCATTCATTGTGTACTGGTGAAGAAGGGAGATCGCTTCCTTGTAACACTCAAAAGTTTACGTTTGGTGGTGTTAAATCTCATATCCGATTTTTTCGACTCCAGACCAAGATGTTTTCAAGGTCGCACTGTAAATTTGAACTGTCTTGAGTGTTTTTGATTTCTCTTATGCATTTTGAATCGTCCGCGAACAAAGCAACCTGTGTCTCAGGACTTACACAAGCTGGCATGTCATTGATGTACAATAAAAACATTAAAGGACCTAAAATTGATCCTTGTGGAACTGATGTAACCGGAGACCAGGAGGATAGAGCACCATTGACAACAACTCTTTGTTTGCGATTTGATAAATATGACATCAGCCATTTTAATAGATTGCCATGAAATCCATAAACCAGAAGTTTATGCAGAAGTAAGTCAAGGGGGACAGAGTCAAAAGCAGATGAAAAGTCTAAATATAGAATGTAAATTTGTTGAGACTGACCAAGGATTTTGCCGACTTCGTGAAAAACCTGAATTAACTGAGTTGTTGTCGACCGTCCTTTTACAAAACCGCGTTGTAAGTGAGCAAAACAGACACAACGTGAGGATAGACTAAATTTAGTATACACCTTTCCAGCACCTTGCTGCATGTGCACAATAACGATACTGGTCAATAATTTCTCACATTTTCTTTATCAGATTTTTTATGCACAGGAATAAAATTTGCTCTTAGCCATGCAAGTGGCTAATCTCCAGTTTGAAGAGATTTGTTGAACAGGCAACAAAGTGATGGCTCCAATTCATGAGCACATTCTTTTAAAATCTGAGCCAGTAACTCGCACGCTTTGTTCGTATCAAGATCAGTCAGAACAGATTTGCCATCCTGGACAGTAACCGTTACATTACCCAAATAAGCATGTTTAAGAACTGTTGTCTGGATATGAACGTAGTGAAGGCTGGGAGTTAAAAAGGGATTGAAAATACTCGTTAAACAGACTAGCCTTTGCGCAAGGATCAGAGGCAGTTTTCTCACCATAAGCAACAAAGCAAGGGACACTTTTTGCCTTTGTTTTGCTCTCGAAAAACACCCAAAAGCGCTTTGGTGTTTTGGCAAGAGAATCACTGAGAACATCTAAATACTGATTATATATGAAAGCACAAACATTTTTTTAATTAGCTCCTTAATTTACGGAATTTCGCCCACAATGCTGCACTGTTACGTTTTTGTCCCCCGCCGCGCGACTGCGCGAAGCGGTGGGACATAGTATTCGTGACCGTCCGTCCGTACATACGTACTTGCGTCCCGAATCCTTGTCAGCAAGATATCTCAAGAACGAATTGACGGATTTCCTTCAAATTTCATGTCAACATGTATTAGGGTGGTGCCCCGGCGCCAGTCGATTTTGGTGACCTTCGCGTCACTCTCAAGGTTACACCGAGACACTGTTCATTTTGACACGATTTGCCATTTCCTGGCGGGGGACTAAGACACGTTAGTGGCAAGTACTTGTTTTAGCTTGTTTCCGTGTGGATTGTACTTTGTTGCTGAGGTGACGTACTTCACTGTCAGTCCAGGCAGGAGAATTTACATCCTTGATTACAGTAGTAGGAATGAATTCACTGACAGATGAATGCACAAGATGTAACCAACTTTGCCAGTTAACGTTAAGATCAGGATGAAGCATAGAGTGGAATGACACTTTGCCCATGTAATATCGAAGCCCATTTAAGTCCGCTCTCTTGAAATTGTACACTTTACGCGCGCATGTGCGAAGTCTGTTGACTCGAGTTTGGAAACTGAACTCGATCACAGCATGATCACTGTCAAACTGAGCAAATGATATATATTTGGTTCGGAGCAACGCTCGGGGGAATTGGTAAATACTAAATCGAGTACATTGCCCTTAATTTGAGTCTGTTGATCGATGATCTGGGTAAGGGAAAAACTGTCAGCCAAATCACACAGGCCCTCATTTATCAAACTTGCGTAGGATCTGGTGTAGATTCTGGTGTAAATCTTTAGCCAGGTGTCGCGTCTGATTTACTAAAAGTGTGTAAGTCGCAGATTTCGGTGTAGAACTGCCGTGGCGTTGATAAATCTGGCGGCAGAAACCATCGTAATTTACATGACACGCCCCTAAAAATTCATGCTCCGGGAGGCATAGTCCTGCCCACTTTACGACATGGACTCTCGAAAGACGGCAAAGAAGAGAGAACTTAAGTGTGGAGGAAATATCGTCAGCCTGCTGATAAACCTCGTATCTACAGTTTGATGAGAAACAAATACTCGGATGTCCACGATAATAGCATAAACATTGCAAAATACAAAATTTCATTGATTGGATACATTCTTGGAGGAAAAATAGTCATCCTACCCGAACACAGCTCAACTGCATTCTTGCATGCAAAATTAAACTTTTTTTTTTTTTCTGCTCTCCTGTAAAGTTTATCATTTCGAAGATACAAGGTTTTATCAGCAGGTCGACGATAGATGGAGAAAAACAAAATAATTTTATTGGGAAGTCTTAAGAGTGGCAAAAAGGGAGCCGAGTAGGCTGCAGTTTGGAAAACTATTGCTGCTGCAGTGGTAAACATTGTTGGGGTGGAAAACCGGAGTGCAGCAGAGGTTTTATTTAATTCATTAATAAATCGAAGTGACTATTCGCACTTAATTTTTGTGCTTGGACGCACTTAAATGACCAAAATTCTTGTTAGACGCGTTTATTATTGTGGCCAAGACGCACATTTCTCCATTGCCCACACTTATTCCAAAGCTAAAATTTTTTCTTGGCCAAACTTATTTTAAGCGGTACTTTCTAAGCGGCACTGGGATGGTCATCAACTTGCGCACTTACAAGTGTGGTCAAGAAAAAAATTTAGCATTGGCCACACGTAAAAGTGCGAATAACATCGGCCTTAATAAATTCAATTAATAGATCCACGATATTTCATGTTATATTGCCTACATAATTGACAATCCAAATGCCTTATGTATAGGTTAAAAAAGTGGTCCGATTTTAAGATCGCCTCCTAAAAACGGGTTGCAACAGCGCAGGGAGCGGTGGAGGCCAACCAGACTCGAACCTCCAGCTGTCAGAGCACTGATGGGCTCCCCCTCCATTGTGGGAATGCGAGCCGGTGGGGACATGGATGAGTCCCCCCTGCGCTCGATCAGAGCACCATGAGGGCAATTGGTAAAATACAGTCTGCAGAGATCACTCTTCACTGTACTTTTGTCAGTATTACTCCATGACATGTTATTGGGTGCCACACAAAACGAGCAGCCACTCGTCACTTTCCCGGATGAGATCTATATGCTGCAAGTTTCTCTCACTTCGGACAGAAGCTTATTCCTCTAACAATGGAAGATCTGCCATTGTCAAAATGTGATCATGGTCGAAGTGTCCGTAGGCATCTATATACTGAGCAACTAAAGAAACGCAAGCTAGCTAGTTAGTTAATGTAGGCTACAGTTACAGTCGAAGGGACCGCAAAATAAAAATAAGTTTGATGAAACGAGTGTAAATGTGCACATGCTAGAAATAAATTTGATTTTCTAAAATAATTACGCGCAAACTTATTTTCCAATCTGCCTTTAATTAGGCTAACTTTTGTTTCTTTTGTTGTTCAGTATATATCTGACTGGATGAGCATCTGACATACACTGCATATCTGCCAAGCTGCGCATTGCGTTTAATCAATTTGATTGTAACCGTCAGCCGTCTGGCCTGACAAGCAAGTTGTTTCCAAATAAGAGTAACTAATTTCTCAAAACAGGTGCAATTTATTTATTTATTAAATAAATTTATTAAATAAATAAATAACGACATCTATGTTGAGAAATTAATTACACTTATATTTGGAAACAACCTGCTTTTATTCATTTATTTATTTATTCATTAATTTAGTCTATTTTTTAATAGAACTGTGGACTTTGCAGTGAACTGTGGTTGACAGGGGCTTGAAATGTATGAAAAGTGCATAAAATGATAGATATTGCAAATCCGATTATTGAAAAAAAACCTCTATTTTCAACTTGCAATAAAATCTGAATGGGACAGAAAACCATCCTAGAATTTTAATATGTTTTTTCGACACTTAAGATCTTGGTACAGGCCAAATTTGGTGATCCTAGGACCTGTCCCATATCTTCATTTTTGCCTCCGAAATTGAGCAAAAATGGCAAAATTCGAAATTTGAAGGGTCAATAATAGACAAAGTATGATAGTTACTTGCTCCATGAACTACAGAGTGGTAGTCAGGGTGTCTGACAATATATGGCAGCAATTTGAACTATGTAGGTAAAATATAACAGGCCAAAAGAGACCAACAAAATCGTTCTCGGAAAAAGTAAAAATGCCTTTTTTTCCATTTTGGGGCAGCCAAAATAACCATATTTATTTGATCAAACTCTGCCAAATTTTGGCCAGGTTTTCTTTACAAAAATATCTGTGGGACTACCAAATTTCAGTCGTCTAAGTTGTATATCTTTCCAGAAACAGGCATTTGAAAACCTGTTCAGAATAAGGGGTGCGATTTTGGGCAAGCACCCCTTTCTCATATCTATGGGGCTGAGGGTCACAATTTACATCAGAACCCTTAGAAAATTTGCTGATGTTCTCAAATATGGTCACTTCACAACTGGTTAAAATTTGAAGAAATTCTGAGACATCAACTTTTCTGCCATTGGTTGATTTGACATGGAATAACCCACATGTGAATATTGGTGCAGCAGGCTGGGAATCAGGTTTAAAATGTCCAAGGCTCTGGCTCCCGGGAAGCAGTGTGTAAGGTGGCAATACAATGAAAAACGAAAAGTGTAGCATTCAGCTAACTGCTTACCCCTCTGCCCAGGAATATCGGCGGAGTGCCAGGAAAGCCGGTCACAGCTGCAGAATCGCACCACTGCCATGCGTGTCCTGAAGGCCAGGCTCTACCAGCGGATGCTGGATCAAGAGGAAGAGCAGAGGAATACTGCTCGCAAGCTGCAGGTCTGGAAAAATCCACAATCTCAGCTCTTTCCCCGATTCCAGTGTCAACATTCTCACATTCCAAGATTCCCTTATCCTGGCCTGCATTCCCCATCTAGAATGTTGGCTAATGCCAGCTAATGTCTGCAAACATATTCAAACTTTTTTTTTTAAACTTTAAATCTTAGTGCACTGGGAACAAAAATTGCTGCCGACAGGGAAGTCCTCCAGGGGAAAAGTGGCCTGATTTTACGGTCATTTGGCTGTCATGTGTCCCTACACTTGATGAAAGTACTGCATATGTCTCTGATGTCCTTTATGTTCAGGGAGGACCTCTATGAAGCCCTGTATTATCGGGGATGAACTAAGAATAATGAACCTTAGTAGCCTTTTCCTCCTTTAACCCCGTAAATCCTACGGACCCTTATTCAAAGCTGTGGAAATTCAGGCCTATTTTATTGTGGAGATTCCAAAGTATTAAACAGTCCCAAATATGTCCAGCTGAATAAAGGGAAATGTGTAATGTGATGTACAAGATCTAGGCTGTGTCCAAAATTGGACACTGCACTGCATACTTAACATATGTGCTATTGTTCAATATACTTGCATGTACATAGATAGGAGTATGTTTATCTTTTGGACACAGTTCCTGAAAGTGTTCTTGACAGTTGGAGACGCGTAACCGTGGTAACCCACATTAACTTCAGCTCCATCAGCAAACAAGATAGATAATCTACACAATAACTGGAGGAAGCGAACAACTTCTCCATAGGCTATCCCTTCTCACTGACATAACATTCCTAACATTAAAGGTTAACTTACATTGGAAAACATTAGCTCCTTTTTATCCCCCCGGCATATAATGCAGGGGGATATAGCTATCGCTCTGTCCATCCGTCTATTCGTCTGTAAACATTCTTTTGTCTGGAGCATAACTTGAAAACCGTTCAGTATTTCTTCACAAAATTTGACATTTAGGACAGGTGTCATATGTAGATGTGCCTTTTGGAATTTAGGAATTTCTTGAGCAGTTAATCCATGAATGTGGGGGTCTGGGGGGATACGCCATTGCCAGATGGCTCTTGTTTAACATTGCGACCACGACAGTGCTTTTACTACTAATGTCTCATACAATGCTGTTACCAAACATTTGACTTGCAAGAAACCTGACACCTGACCTAAACATAAAAACAGCTCTGCAACGCAATGTTAAATCTTTGGGCCTGCATACAAACTGAAGAGTTATTGAGGTGATGGAGGCGGAATCTCTATAGACCATATGACTAGGGTCCTCTGTCCACCAACCTGCAACAGCATCGATCATAACAGACAATGGAGGACAGCGATCTCAACGCCTTTGTCACCTCAATAACTCTTCAGTTTAAATGTACTGTAAGTATAAGTTTTATGTAGCGTTGCAAAGTTTTTTCAATGTTGCAGTAAAAGCGAGCACTCCAGTAAGTTTCCGGTTACTGACTGCCATGTCATATTTTAACCACACGGTGGAGCAGACTGACTTACAAGACACTCTGTTATAGATATGGTCATCACCGCATTGCATGATGGGTGTATATGCCAGCCTAATGTCCAGTGTTTGCATACTGTTATATTTCTTCAGAAATAGTATGCATATTGCGTGCTGCTGGTTTCATACTACGGTTTCGGACATACTAAGAAGACTCGCATGACGTTTTGGCATACTATATAGTCTGTTAGTATGGATTTCAGACACAGCCCTAGATATTTTCTGTTTGATGTAATGCTATTGCCATAAAAACATGGCATCCAGGGTGTGAATATTTCTCTCAACATAAATGTGATGTAGCTTCAGTGCAGCGCATTTGACATGGCAGACTCAGTAGGTAGAGCGGATGGCCTAGGAATCAGATGCTTCCTGGTTTGATATTCGGCTCCTCCGGAGAGCATGTTAAAGTGTCCTTGAGCAAGACACTGAACCCCACTCTGCCCCTGATGTGCAAGCTGGTGTCTTGCGTGGCGCCCTGTGCCATCACGGTGAATGTGAGGCGGAATTGTAAAGCGCTTTGTTTCATATGATGCCCCCAGGAGTAAGCCTCGTAAATAATGGTCAGATGGGTTCATCTCTTTGATTGCGTGCCACCTTTCTTTTCAGAACCCCCCTGCCTTATGTTTTACAGGTGGGGACACGTGCTCAGTCGGAGAGGATTCGTACATACAACTTCTACCAGAATCGCGTGACTGACCACAGAACCGGATATACAAGCCGAGATATTAAGGTAAAGTGGGCCTGTGTGTTCTGGCAGACTAGGACAATAAAAAATTTACTGCTGTTGACTTCAGCTATTTTACTTTTCAACTCAGGGAAATTAAGATCAAATGTTTGCTGAAATAATTCAGTTTTAGTACATTGCTCAGAAAGGTAATGCTAAAGACCCGGTTTGGAACTACATCCTCAGTCTACAGGGCCAGTGCACCAAACATGTTAAGAGTTTTGTTATCAATAGTTTTTAAATGTTATGCTTGCCATTTTGTTATATAATTATTGTAATTTTACATTTTCATGGTGACTTTCACATGTGTTGGAATTCCGGCGAAATCGATGCAGGGCAAGTTGGCTTGTTTGGAATCTGTATTGCTCAGAATCAATTGACTTTCCGAGGAAACTTTTTGATTGAAAACTAATAATTCAGTACAGCAGAAATATATTGTAATTTTGCATTGTTGCCATTATGGTACTACATGGACAGTTCATCACCTGTATTAGTATGAAGCGATGCATTAGTATTGTTTTGGTCTTCAGTGCTGTATTACCAGTAAGCTAATGCATTTGTGCTGTATCTCACTGGAATGCTTGAAGCTAATGTATTTGGGATGTATCGCACCGTGGTACTGTATTAGCACTGAGATAATGCATTTCTGCTGTATTAAAATGAGATTAATAAGCAACCTGCACAAAGCATCTATGCATGCACGGGTTATTGTAGGTCAGCTACTCTATTTAAGGCTACAAAACAAAGAATGTTTCAATTGAGACGCATACAAGCCCAGGTAGCAGACTGACTTTACGATAGAATCCAAACTAAAATAGACCAGTTTCTGAACCACATATCCAGAGCTGTCAAAATAAGAACATCTGAAGTAATGGGACGGTAAGGGAGCCATGTATAACGTCTTATTAGCTCACATCACATGTAGGCTAACTGTGTCCTGCTAATCAGTTGATCAATGACAACATAGAGGCATGTTGACTATGCCAAAGCAGCATCAATGCTCTGTGCTGTGGATTAACTAAATGGATTGAAAAATGGAAATTCGCATCAGCTTTGTTGATGGTGAGTAACCGTCTTCTACTTCAGATGAAGTTGGCAGGAGGTTATGTGATTGGTGCCGTTTGTTTGTCTGTTTGTCTGTGAACAAGATAACTGAAAAGGTAATGAATGGAAATCTCAAAAATTTTGAGGATGGGTCACTATTACTTCAGGGATGGACCCTATTGATTTTCACCGGGATCACTCAAACAAAATGGCAGCCATCTGGAAATCCTATGACACGCGATAACTGAACTTTGCTCCCATTCACCAAGATTTGGACTGTGCTGCCTCGGCGGAGGTTTGCACTTTAGGACTGCCTCTAGTTTGTGTTTGTTGCCATCACAACTTGAGCACGCAAGCTCCAATCTGGCTAGATGGATGACAGAATGCTCACCTAGTCAGTTTAGAAGCGAACCAGCTGTTTAAAAATCCTTAAATTGTTGCTATCCCCATTGACTGCTCTCTCCTCCTCCTTTGTAAAAACACCCAATAAGCTCTGGACCGATGATGCGTATGCAAGAGTGTTCAGTTATTCGTTATGTTTCGGCCTGCTGCCAGTCTTACTGCTGGATGTCACTGGCACTCCGAGATGACTGGAAAACCATTTAAATCATTGTCTCTCCAAACTTTAAAATGATCTAGAGCTAAATCGTTGTTATTGAGATTGCTTTCTGCCATTTTGAAGACATGAGTGTTGCTTGGCCTCCTGCAGATTGAGTCCCTTTACAAGTTATAAAGGGACTCTACCTGTGGGAGTAGCTGTTTGGTTGCGAAAACATCTACCAGTCCCATTATGCGCTGCACAGCCCAAGATGTGCAAGTCACGTATTCATGAGCACTGCATCCTGCATTAGCACGGTAGTAATATGACGCTACTTCTGCTCATTAATAACTGCTGTGTTGGACCTTAGCGCAGTATCTGCTTGAGTTGAAGCTAATCGAGTAATTACGATTATAACACGTCATTAATGCATAAGTGCTGCATTAAAAAGTAGCAAATGAATTGGTACTATTACTCCATCGTAGTACTGTAATTACATGAACCTAAAGCATCAGTACTTATCTCAAATTATTACTGTATTAGCACAGTGGTATTACATAAATTATGTGTCCCATTTAATTTTGTTACATTTTATTGTTGCATTAGCTGTGGGCTAATGCCTTAGTAATCAATCCCACTATAGTGCTGTTTTAGCAGGAAGCTAAACTATTAGTTCTTCAGATTGGCATTTTTTTCAGGAAAAAGTGAATACCTTGGTGCTGTGTTTTACTCCCGCATGTCAATGGATGTACTGCACCGGTCCCTGCTGTCATCAGGAGTTTCTGAGAGGTGGGGAGGCGCTGGATGAGCTGATCGCGGAGTTAATGGCGCTTGCCGACAGGGAGGCTCTTCTAGAGCTGCTGCAATATGGTGCCAAAACCAGGGAGGAAAGCAGCCATGGGGCACGGACCATTGATGGCTGAGAAGAAATCTGCGGGCGCGGGCAGGGTCCAAGAGGCTGAGCGGCTGTGGAGTGTTGTACTCTGAACCTCAGCGAAATCCAGCAGTTGTGCAACACTGCCAATATCTGTGCTGAGGTCCATCCTGGACAGATGATCAAAATGTTATGTCCATATGGGTGGGCAAGTGATCAAATGGAAGTGCAGCCACTCAGCTTTGAGTGGGTTTACCTGTCAACTTTTGGGAGTACATACAGCCATACTGATATCCATTCGTAATATACAATGCCACTTTCCAAGAAGTTGGGATGATATGGTAAATCCTAATTAAAAAAACAATGATTTGTGAATCATCTTTGACCTGTTATAAATTAAGAACTGCAAAGACAAGATATTTTATGTTTTTCCCTGCTGCTTTTTTCCCCTCAAAAATAAAGATTCATTTGAAAATTTATGCCTGCAGCACATTCTAGAAAGTTGAGACAACAGTGTGTTTACCTCTGTATTACATCGCCTCTCCTTTCAACTGCCCTCCAAGTAATCATTTGGGGAACTGCGGATGCAAATTGTTCCAGTCATGAAGATTTTATCACATTCTTTCTTGGTATTAGTCTTCAGCTGCTAAGATGTTTGAGGTCTGCATTATTGTATTTTACGCTTCAAACAGCATTGCGTATTTTCAACAGCAGACAGATTTGGACTGCAAGTTGGCTAGTCTACCAGGCTAGGATGCCATACAAAATATGGCTTGACATTGTCTTGTTGAAATCAGCGTGGGCATCGGCGAAAAGATGTCTCCTAGAAGACTGCGCATGTTGCCCCGAAACGCATACGTCTTTCACCATCAACGCTCTGACAACAATGTTGAAATTACTGATGCTATAGTCACTAATACACCCCCATACTGTGACAGATACTGACTTTGAGTCTGAACCTTTGTAAAGACCAGGAGGGTCCTTTTCTTTTATGGCTAGGTAAGCAGAACATCCATTATTTCCAAAAAAACGATTTGTATGGTTGACTGGAAGGACAAAACCACCAGTGTTTCCACAGTGGATTAGTCCTTTTCAGATGAACTCGAGCTGAGATAAGACTAGCAGTTCTGCATGTTTTTGACATATGGTTTCCCTAGTTCAGTCAGTTTTCAGTTGCATTTTAGAATGCAGTGATGAGTGATGTTCTTTGACAGAGCTTTTTAACAATTAATCCCCGCCCATATGGTTATATCCATCACATGAGCATGCTGGTTTACGCTGCAGTGTAAGCTGAAGGATTGAAGATCAGGGGCACTTGGTCATTATTTTCAGTCTCATCCATTATGCAGAAATTTCATTCTTTTACCATTATGCACTGTTGAGGTTGTTTTTAAACTGTGATTAGTTTCTCAGTTTTTCCTCCAAGAGGTGGAACTTGACTATTCGTAGCTTGTGAGCAAATTGGTCTTTCATGGGAGCTCCTTTGATACTCTGACGTGTTCAACACCTGTATGCCTTTTTTTTTAAGCATTCCACCACTTTTCAAGTCTTCTATTGTTCCCGTGGCAACCTTTTTGAAACATATTGCTGGTATCAAATTTCAAATGGGTATTTCCCAAAAAAAAAAAAATGGCATATCGAGGCATAGCAAATTCAGCAATCGATTCATTTTTATAATATTAATGGAATGAACGAACCCCTTGAACAATGGCAATTTTTGCCAGCATATTCCTCAATTAGTCACTCCACCTTGTGTGTTTATGTTGCCCAAAAAGACCCCAATATCAAACTTTTTTTGAGCAGCGGTGCATTGGGGATCAAAAGCCACCTCTCGCTAAATGCAGCAATAATAGATGATAAGGCATCTCTTTGCCATCCAGACAGCCATTGTGATGAAGTGATGCGTACAAATTGAACATGCACAGTGATAACAAGGCAACATTTGCTACTTAATCTTTCAAACTAGAAAGCTGAGAGAAACATCTTGTAATGCCCATACCACTTATTTTTGTCTGAAAACAAAATCATGTCTGATTTTTGTTTTCACAACTTCCCAACTTTACTCAGTCAACCCAAGCTAACTAGCAACCTGGCTACATTTTACATGATTACGGTATCAGAGGCAAGTATTCTGCAATGCACTGGGAAATCATACCTTTCGTTTGTAAAACCAACAACATTGTGATATCATTAAGTGACGCTGGGTGCTAAAAATGGCAGTCCATCCTCTCCAGCGCTGGCTACTTCAGTATCGTTTTGTGGACGAATGATGCATTCATTTTTCTGATTCAAAGAGGCAAGCTGATTGTATTCAATCAAAATTTATTTACATTATGTGGTGATACCAAAAAAAAACCCCACGTTCCTAAGGAAAGTCATTGTTCTTGCTCAAGTTTTGCCCCCCCCCATTTTGCACCAATGATAATGCATAACTTCTCCAGAAACGATTTAAAATGCAGGATCAGTTTTATTTTTAAATTTTCATGGCAACTGCGGACTTAAACCTAATTCTAGCTTCTACAGTGCTATGAAAAGGTGTTTTCCCCCCTTCTTGATTTCTTCTGTTTTTGCATATTTGTCACACTTGAGCATTTCAGATCAAACTAATATTAATATTAGACAAATGCAGCTTTTAAATGGTAATTTTATTTATTGAAATAAAAAGGTATAAGGCTATTAAGCCCTCCTTGGCCCAATGTGAAGAGGTAATTGCCCCCATAGTCACTAAATCAACCCAGTTTAATTTTATTAAGAAATTTAAAAATGGATGAGAAACAAAATCCACCTATCCAATAGGAAAGGGTCACTAAGCCATTTCTAAGGCCCAGGGACTCTAATGTACCATGGTGACAGCCATCATCTACAAATGAAAAAACCTGGAACAGTGGTGAACATTCCCAGAGGTAGCCAGCTAACCAAAATTCCTCCAAGAGCACAATATTAACTTATCCAGGAGGTCACAAAAGAACACAGACTAACAGCTTTAGAACAGCAGCCTTCGCACGCCCCAGTTTACCTCATTGTTCACGAATCCATAAGAACGAGACAGAGCAAAAACGGCCTCCATAGACGAGCTACAAGGCAAAAAATAATCTATAGACCAAAAAGAAAACAAAGGCTTGTCTCTCATAGTTGAAAATCATCTTTATGAACCACAAGAATATTGGGATAATATTCCTGGGAGTGATGAGTCAAACGTGGAAATTTCTGGAAGAGGAGTCCCGTTACAGCTGGCGAAAAGCTAACACAGCATTCCACAATAAGAGCATTATACCAATAGTCAAACTTAGTAGTGGCAGCGTGATGGTCTGGGGCCACTTTGCTGCTTCAGGACCGAGGCAATTTGCCATAACTGACGGAACCATGAATTCTGCTCTCTACCAGAAAATCCTGAAGGATTTGGATCTGGATCTGGTCACCAGTTTATGATCTTAAGCTCAAGCACTTTTGGTTTATGCAGCAGGATTATGATTTCTTAGCAGGACAATGATTCAATGCATATGAGCAAGTCAACCTCTGAGCAGTTTTTGAGTGTCCTAGTCAAAGTCCTGACCTGAACCCGATTAAGATGCTGTCGCAAGACCTTAAACCGGCAGTTCATCCTTGGAAACCCTCCTATGTGGTAAAAGTAAAACAATTTTGAAAAGAAAAGTGGGTCACCATTCTTCACAGAAATGTACAAGACTTACTCCCAGTTTTTGCAAATAGTTGATTGAAGTTGTTGCCGCCGATAGTGACATAACCAGTTATTTGTTTTGGTGGAGGAATGAATTTTTCACATGGATGACACAGGTTTTAAAAAAAATCTATCCCCTCAATAAATGTGTTCACATTTGTTGTCGTTGTCTTATATTATGATTAGTTGACTGGTCTGAAACATTAAGGTAAATATGACAAATAAGCATAAAACAGAAGAAATCAAGAAGGGGGCAAATACTTTTCATATACATTGCTGTGGGAAATGTGATAATAGCTTCCTGTATAGCAGCATGGCATGGCATTATGTCTTGGATGTACAATTCTGTAGACATCCACTTGCCACTGGTCCTATCCAGAGTCGGATGTCATAGCCCTTAGTTCAGCGTTTGTTCATAAAGATAAACCGTATTGTATTGGACCCAAAGTGGATGCCACTGAGGCAAATAAGTGAAGAGCCTCGTACTTTTGGCAATGTCTTCAAAGTCAAAGCCCTGGCCAACGAACAACTGACAAATAAAAAAGTACCCTGAATGCATAATATTCAGCAAACATTGGCTTCTCTGCATTTTGTAATTCTGATACCACACCACATTATTTTTCCTTGATATGTAACATGTCAATGCACTAGAAAAATACTTTTGAATACTGACAATGTATATTAAAAATCATACGTAAAGATAATTATATATTAAGTGTTTCTTGAGTGCACACATTTTGTACTTATTTTTAAATTCACTTACGCCTTCTAAAATAAAAGAAATAAAAATGTCACTTTGCCACCCTTTCGTCACGATCACTGTAAAAATTGTGATCCAACAGTTCCGGTTTCTCACTGTGCTACCAGTTCTCATCAGAGAATGAACTTGAGCTCCCAGAATCAGAGTCTGCATCAGTCAGTCCATCAAGGTCCCAGTCGGCACTGGAACCGCTGTCATCATCCTCCTCGGCGAAAAAGTTCTGTCCCGAGCCCAGACATGAGGGATACATGCGGGCAGAGAGGCTGACATAACCAAACGAGGATCCCAGCATTGTCGCCACAGTCCTCCAGCAGTCTCTAGCCGAGTCATACTCGTGTACGATTACTCGGTTCTTGTTCTGATAAGCGAGCGACACGGTTAGCAGCAGAAGCTTATTTCTGTGCTGCAGTACCTGATAGTTGAGAGCATTGCTGTCGACAGGAATGTCCCCGATTCGCCTCCATTCCCCGCGGGCTGGGCAGTACACTTTTACCACGGGAATGTCGCAGAGGCAGAAGATCTGTTCCTGAAAGACGCAGGCCTTGTGCAGCTTTCCGTGTTTCAAGGAGGCACTGTGCAGCCAGCGGTTCTTGTGCGCGTCGTAACATAGCATACGCCTTTTGTTGACCACGTAGAGACGATCGTTCATGGTTGCGATTTGCATCTTGCCTAGGGAGTGAGGCAGGGATGATACAAGCTTCCACTGGTCCCTCTGAATGCTGTAGCACTCCACATCCTTTAGCCTGGCGTCCGTAACAGGGTCTCGACCACCTAGCATGTACAAGTGGCCATTGAGGTAGCCGATGTCCGCGTGAACACGCCCGATTAACCTCTCTGCCAGCTCTCTCCAACTATTGTGTACAGGGTTATACACCCAGAAGTGCTTTGATAGCTGCGAGGCTAGATACAGGTCATTTTCTGGGGAGACACACACAGAGAAGGTCTCCATTATCGACCTCTTAAAGCCCAGGTTGCTCTGGTTAATTAGAGGAGAAGCCATGGAACGAACCTCTTCTGTGTATGGGTCGTAACACATGAAGGGCTCATTGGGCCTCCCAAAGAACAGTATCATCTCTTTGGCACTCCTCCCGACCCTGTGCGTGGGCAACAGTGAACCGGCAGGCTGACTCCAGTCCATCCTGCCGTTTTCTCCGCCGCTGCTAATTCCCACCATGAAGTCCATGAGATGACGTTTGACAAACGGCTTGGACTTGAGCCCTTCCAGGTAAACGAAGTCCTTCTCTGTGAGGAGGTTCCACCGAACACACCCCAGTACCTCCACGGCAGCCTGGTTCTGTTCGAGCTGGTTGGCCTCAATCCACTGTATAGCAGCCAAGCACACTTTACTCTCACAGTCCACGTCCAAGGCGTCAAGCAACAGGATATCTTTGATTTGGGTTAAGCTAAGCTCACAAAGCTCCCTACCTGTCCTACATAGCTGCTGAAAGTTCCTGGCGATGAAGCTTTGCGCCTCGCTTTTTAAATCCTGGTCGTCAAACGTGTCAGAAAATTTTAAAATTGCCATACAGTTTGAGACATCCAGCCGTCTGGTAATAAAATTAGAGCACGCATACCGGACGTACTCCAGTTGTAGCATGTTAGCTGCTGCGTAAAGCCTTTGCACGTTCGCCTCTGTTATTTGCACTTTGCCGGTGTAGCAGTAGTCGATGATTAGAGCCATTGAATCTGCGTCCACGTCGTGTATTATTATTTTCTGTTGCTTACTTTCATACAGTCCACCGGTGAACATGCTCTTGAAGTAAGGACTGGCCGCCGCAAGAATGTTACGGTTACAGGGGAATATTTTTCCGCTCTCTTCGGGGCAGGATTTGCTCTTTCCTGGCACAGCGTTCTGCTGGTGAGACGAACAGTCCGGGTCCACTTCAATTGTAACATCCACAAGCAATTTTGAGTCGTAGAAGAACTTGAGTTCTTTCAATAAGCTCTTCGCGTGATTACAATCCTCCAACTCTTCGGGACCGCTGAAACAGCTGAGAGCTGAAGCCATTCTGTCATTTAAAACGATATCAGAGGTAGAAAAAAGGCTGACCGAACCATGCGGAATGTGGGCTTCTTCAAATGCAATATTGCCGTCTAACGGCTCCCGGGTTAAACAAGCAGATTTGTCAGATAGCTTGCAGTATTGGCAGTAGGAAAAGTGTCAAGCTATCTAGCGAGCTAACGCTGCCTAGCTAGCGAGTTGACGTTTCGTCAAGTACAAATAGTGGCGCTCCTCCGGCTGCGTATTCCGCTGCTGGCACGAATTGAGACCACATTTCATGAATGACGATATTAACAGTCTCGATTATATCTCCTGTTAAAATTACAGCACTTGAATATTGCTCGGACTGACATTGTCGCCGAATTCCGTACCACCGTATCGACCACAACCTCAACTTCACCGACTTAACGCTACTATCGGTCAACCAAACTGCTATTGGTTATTTTTCAGCTGAGCACACAGACCACGCCTCCATTTGTTCAGTCTCCCCCCCCAACAGTAAGCTAGGTTGACATTCTCAACATCCCAATTCCACCTGCCTAATTTACGTACCTTGATTTTTATTTTTTGATGAGTAGCCAGTTTGATAAAATGGAGTGGGCAGATAACGAAGATAATAGAATTAACTGTTTTTCTTTTATGTATTCCCTGTTGATAGGAAACGCCTTTGTTTTCTTGGAGCAATTTTGATTTTTCCACTTGTTATATCATCCAACTGCATTAAATGGATTGACTCACTAAGAAGTGCGAATAGGCTGCCATAATTGGGAATAATAAAATGGTGAACTGAGATTAGTATGCGGTGGCACCGCAGGACTTAAAGCAGGAGTGTCCAATCTTATCCGTAGAGGGCCAGTGTGGGTGCAGGTTTTTGTCCTAGCCAGCAGTGCTACTGCACCTGATTACACTAATTAACTAATCAGGGGTTTCAATCAGGACCTTGGTCGGTAGAATCAGGTGTGTTAGTGTTGGGCTCTGACAAAAACCAGCACCCACACCGGCTCTTTCGGGACAAGATTGGACACTCGACTTACAGGAAAGGAGTGATGCCCCCTATTTAGTGGAGCGGGTAACTTGAGAATAGCAGGGGAAAAGTGCAAATAGTGATACAAGCGTGAAATTCGGCATAACTATTCATCTTTGTCTCCTGCCTCATAATCAACCTCCGGCCACACAGAATTTGACAGTTTTTCAAAATGGCTTCCTTCCGATAAATGAATATGGATATTTAATTCCTTAATCACTTAAATATTTCTTTATCGTTGTCAGTTTATGATAAAATATTGAGAGCAAGCCTACAAGTACTAAGATGATGTAAATAGTTTCTAGAAACATCCAAGATGGCTGTCATCATATCCAAAATGGCCACCAAAGAGCAAAATATTTGCGTATAAGTTCATATGTGCGCTAAAAGGTCAGGTAATAGATTGATCTGGGGTAAATCTAGCTGGATCAGTTTACTTTTGCAAGTAAGAAAATAATTAAGCTCTTTTTAATTAATTTTCATTCTAATTTGAAAACATGAACATAAAGGTAAATATAACATTGTAATAGTGTAGTCTCATTGCACTACCAGGGCACACTGGCTGACACTATAGCTGTGAAACTCAGCATAGGGTTCAATGCTAGCTAATGGTAGAAATTTGTCATTAGTTTCCCAAATGCTGTTTCTTTAGCCCCATTTTAAAGTTAAACAGCCGCGCCTGAATTGACAGGATGTGCCAGCGCGGGAGAGCCGAGCCAAAGAAGACGAGGCTATAGTCTTCTGGAAGGTGTACAGATCACACAGGAATTAAATAGCATTGGATGAATGATCAGGCTAGGGGTAGGATTGTAACATATCTGAGCCTAGTTGTAGCCCATATCTGAAAGTGCTTGCTTGTTGTGTAGGTGGTAAAAGGATAAGGATTGGAAGGGTTGGTTTAGTTTATCTCTTTATGACTATAAGAATGCCAATATATATGAATTCACAATGATTGTGTAGAAAATATGCAATTTTTGTAGCTTATAGGCTGGAAATATTCAAAATATAGAGCAAATTTGCCACCATTTTGAAAATGTCGGCCATCTTGAATATAACTATAAATTGAAGTGGTCGGAGGTTGATTTTGATTTATGGGGATATTAAGAGTTCTCATGCAAAGTCTGTTGCTTCTATCACCATTTGCACTTTTTTTCCCCCCATCAATCCCGCTCCACTAATTGACAAAATTACAATTTGATCAGCATTCCAGCCCTCAATTCAACATGGATTTATCTTACTCTGCATTTGCAAAATAACCCTCTTCAACGGATAATTGACATCAATAAGACGCTGATTTGCGAGAATATAATCAAATCATCATATTTTGAAGACGCAGAATGAAGTACCAAGGCTTAATTTGAAAGCCAAAAAAAAAATAAATCAGTTCAATGTAGCGTTAAGCATTCTAATTTTAAATTAAATTTTGAGCAGATTTTCTTGAGTGTTAAACTGAAACTCAACCCATAATTAAGCTATCTGTCCGATGATCCACATGAGAACCAGCTGCGACAGCTGTTGCATTAACTGATACAGTTGGTCATAGAAGTTATTAATCTTTGGTGAAGACTTTTTCATCTGTGTTTCCCAATACTCTGATTACCACAATCCAAAATTGTTCAATAATGAAGTTGGCTATTTGATATGTAGTGACGTAGTACTTCGGATGGATACTACATACTTATGATATTAAAAATGGGCAATTTCTTAATCATGTCCTGCTAAATCAAATGTGTTGCATCAAAATTACCTGGAACATAAATCACAGAAAATTGAGTAAAATGATCAATAATATATGACAAAGATAAACTGCAGCTAAAGTCTTCCGATTAAATGGGGATTGCTGTTGAGTAAACCTTCTACCTGTAAAACAGGAAAAGCTGCCCTTGTGCCATTTTATTTTGTTTACTTGTTTTTCATTGGAGACAAAGAGAGAGCCTCCTTAATTCAGCGTGACAATCTTCCACTAGGTAACAGGAACAGCTAAATATATCGGCGGTTGAGTTCATTGATGCGCCGCAGGCCCTCGCGATTGTCGATGGTCCGATGGACGGTGATGATGAAGGGGAATGCCGAAGGCAGCTCCACCTGGGAGCTCAGCTTCTGTCGGCCCCAGTGAAGGCAGCGCAGGCGGTCCGACAAATCTCGCCGCCCGGCCCGCTCCAATGCGTCCCACAGAAGCTTGGTCTTGTTCGGCTTGTCCGATGATCTGCTGTACCTAAATGGAGTGAGGAAAAACATCCCACATTGTATATTTTACATCTATAGCACATTCCTTTCATTTAAGACTGGGAGGATGCCCGGCCCCTGGTGATGCCAGAGTCCCATGGTTAAGGGGTCTTCTCAGGTTCAAAATGAATTTTTTCCCCCCAATTATTCTCTTTTTTCCCTTTAAGGTTCACCAAGATGGGTAATTTTAGAAAATCAAAATATCTTGACATTAATTAATTTTTGCTAAAAAATGACTTTTTTTTTTTTTTTTTAGTTCTCCCACCACAAATAATTTTATCATTTCTGCATGCAATCACATTGGCTTTTTCTGATGGGGGCAAAGGTATCAATTTCAGGGGAATGTATGTGTCACCCCACTGACCCATTTTTTTAGAAAAACCACAAAAAAAATAAATACACAATAAATAAAAAAAATCCTCATATGATTGCATAGATATGACATATATCTAACAGGTAAAACCGAATTAAATGATTTAGTTGGGTGGTTAGGGAGTATGTTACAATGTAAATAAAAACCAATGGAATGGTAAATTTTCTGTTGAACTAATAAACTGTTGTGTCATTATACCCATATCTGTGCTGGAACAAGGCAAATCAAATAACCCTGGGAAGGCCCCTTAAGGCAGTAATTAAAGGAGCAATATGTAACACATTTACTGTGCTAAATCATAAAATCACCATGATATACCGCAAGAGATTAGGGAAAATGGTAAGTTGCAATGTAGGCTTCTTCGAGAGCAATTTTTCAACCATTATGTTCTCCTCTGAAATTTTCAATTTTTGGCTTGTATAACTCCACCTACTGCCCATTTCGACACCTCGGGCTGTCGATACAGCATAAATTCTCATCCAAATACAGCATGCTGCATCTATGTCAGCAAGCAAGCAAACTGGATCAACAGTGCTAAGGTTAGATTCTACCAGACCTAACCAGAAACGCCCGCGTTTGAACACCCTCAGCCTGACGGTGCACACACGGACAGAGAGACAGACAGACGACGACCTGATGACAATACCCTTTGGCCTGAAGTCGGGCCGAGGGTAAAAAGCATCGTCATCCTACAAAAATGACACTTTCAGTTTCTTTTATCCCCTAAAACAGAGGGGGGAGGGGTGTCCATGAATAAAATGCTGAAATAATTTCTGCACATATCCTCCAGTTTAATCTGAGGATATTTCCATTATAAGTGGTCAGTCTGCATTTTAAAAGGGGCACTATCATAGCCAAGCACGCTCAAGGACTGCTCATAGGTTATCAGAGATATTGTTCAGCTGTCCGCGATCTGAGTTTTAGTAGCTTCATGAATTTGATCTTTTGCAATATAACTGAGAATAGAAAGCCTTGGAATACCTGAGATTTTTACCATTTGGCTGCCCTTTTGTTAATTTTCTAACATACTGTGTGTAATCCAATATTATGGACAGCGAAGCCAGTCGAGAATCCACAAGGGTTAGCCTCTTTCAAGTATCCAAGGCATAGCAGCACACAAACTTCTCAAAAATTGTCAAGTCGTGCCCTTAGTATATATGGTGTTGAAAGAAAGAACAGCTATGATTAACCGCGATATAATGTTAAAGTAGCAACTTCTACCAGTGACAAACCCAAAAAAATTGGCTACAGTACCCCTTTAATTATATCCCTGAATGGCGTTTCGGGGATATTATGTTTTTGATCCAACCGCCGCCGCCAGATATCCTACGTGTTATTGAAATATTACTGAAGTTATTGCGTTAAGAAATTTCATGTTTTGCATATGAGCAAGTATCATAAAGAGGAAGAACTGATTTGATTTTGGACAATTTTTAATTTCTAGATTGGCCACCAGGGGCCAAAAACAGAAAAATCACTGTTTTTATCATATCTCTGGAAATATTGGTCTGATTGACCTCAAATCAAGTGCAAATGAAAGGTCATGACCTGAGGATGTGTCCCACGATGACATTATACCTGAGTGGTTCAAAATTTTGACACAAGGTGGAGCTTTGTCACATAAAATTCACCATTTTTGCCATATCTTTGGAACCATTTGTCCAATTGACATGAAATTAAGTTCAAATGAAAGGTCATGACCTGAGGGGCTTTATATTATATTGGCTCTACTCGAGGATTGGGGATTGTGAGTGAGAAAAGGTTTTTTCCGTGCATGCCTCCCAACAGCTTCTTGGCATGTAGGTAGCGCCTGATGGTTGTTTTGGAGACTTTGTGACCCCAAGATGCTACCATTTGTTGCAATTCTTTAACAGTGAGCTTTGGAGAACTTTTTATTTCTCTTACCATCCTCCCCACTGTGCGTAGTGGCAAAATAACCTTGCGTCCTCGTCCAGGCTTGTTTACCACTGTTCCAGTTGTTTTAAACTTCTTAATGATTCCTCTGACAGTAGATATGGGCAGATGCAGGCGAGTGGCTGTTTTCGTGTAGCCACTGCCTGACTTGTGAAGGTCGACATACATCTGCCTTACTTAAATGGTGTGTTCCTTTGTCTTTCCCATGTTGAAGAGTGGATAAGAGAAATGGCCTCTGTGTAACGTCATTCTTATACCCCAGGGAAACAGGAAGTGATAATTACTAAATCTTCCTAGATACTCTGATCAACTTTGTAAACTACTGTAGAAATGACTGAAATACTTCAATTACATTTATTTCCTAGGAATTGTTTGGGGTGCAAATAATTGCGGAACAGGTGATTTTATGAAAAATAATTATTTCTTAGTCAGGGGTTTTTTTTCCCTTATAATTCTCTTTAGTTGAATATTACATTTTTCAACAATTTTCAGTGTGAGAGTATGCCTCTGCAATAAAAATGTAATTTATTTTAAGGCTTTTAACACATCTTAACCAGGGGTGCCAATAATTACGGAGGGCGCTGTATATATGCAAGGAGCCTTGGAAAGCATTGGATGGAGGTGATTGTGTAGTGGGATGTGAATACACAAGGATCCTTGTGAAGCAGTGGATGGTGATGATGATGTAGTGAGATGTGGACATGCGAGGGGCCTTGAGAAGCAAAGGATAGCGATTGTATAGAGAGACATCGATGCACGAGGAGCCTTGTGAAGCTGCTGGATGGTGGCACTAGTGTACTAAGATGTGGATACGTGAGGAGCCTGGTGAAGCATTGGATGGAGGTCATTGTGCAGTGAGATGTAGATATGCGAGAAGCCTAGTGAAGCACTGGATGGTGGTAATGGTGCGGTGAGATGTAGATACACGAGGAGCCTTGTGAAGCATTGTATGGAGATAATGGTGCAGTGAGATGTAGATACAAGAGGAGCCTTGTGAATCATTGGATGGAGGTAATGGTGCAGTGAGATGTAGATACAAGAGGAGCCTTGTGAATCATTGGATGGAGGTTATGGTGTAGTGGATGTGGATACTAGAGAAGCCTTGGGAAGCAGTGGATGGTGGTGACAGTGTGGTGAGAGGGTTTCCATTACCAGCTCTCCAACATGCTCTTTGCCTGGCTCCTCTTCTCAGAAGATGCAGCATGGAACTGCCGGAGCTCGGCCCGGGTGAATCCCAGCTCATACGCCAGGATTGGCCACTCAAAACCCAAGTACTGGGAAAGATCCTGGACAGACTTCAGATTAATCACAGCATCCTACAACAGAAACAGTACTCTCCTTCAAGCATTAATGACGCAAAAATGTTCCTTGTTTTTATCTGCTTGAAATATGCTATAAATGAAAACCTCTTTTAAAAATGATGAAAAAAAATTTGTTACTTTGTGCTGCACAAAGTACACAGATTTTTCCTTCCAAGATTCTCTGCACAAAGGGTCCAGGAATACCTGACTCCTGGCATCAGTGTAATTTATTGCAGTGTTAGCGTGGTTCAGCCGAGTCATTTCACTTACATTTGCGTTGAAATCTACACGGTGCTTCCAAATGAATTTAACCTACTTTGCCCAGAGGGAAACACATGCATCGATATGCCCAATGTGTAAAACATATTCTTACAGCTCTGGTTGTCAGCCACACAATATTGGCCTCCTTTCTTTACTGCCTTCCTCTTGGTTTCTGCCTTTCTTTGTTGTGTGTCAAATCAACTGACCTCAAGAGGGGAAAAAAAGTAAAAAAATAAAAACCTCACATAATGTTTTTGGCTATGCCTCCTCACGGCAAATTTCAAGTCAAAATAGCAGTATATCTGAATGCAAAAAAGGGCTCAATTAAATTTTAGAAGCATTTTGATGTCAGAATGCTTTTTTCCCCCACACATATCCAGGCCTGGACTGGCCATCTGGCGTACCGGGCAATGCCCGACCCAGCCAACGCACATTTTTGGCCATGGCGATCGCAATTTAAAGGAACTCTCTATTACCGGGTACACTGACACTAATTCTATAGTTCTGTACCTGTAAACTATGTCTGCGCCAAAAATTTCCGTGAAAATACAGTGTAATAATTTTAGGCTTGTTTTCTGATGGCAGACCTTGATTTTCAGCCCGCCCACAATTATGTCCAACTTCCGTGGGATTGACACTGACGTCATATAAAGAACGAGACAAGCTCAGTGGAGCTTGTTTTCTATTACCGCCTATGGGACACGACCTGCAGTAGATTTATATCGTTATTTCCTCGCGAAATTACGGGAAACAGCGGAGCAAATGCCTACCAGATGCACAGTAGCAGGTTATAGTAACGTATACAAAGGCGGAGTCAGCGTTCATCGATTTCCAAAAGATGAAAAAATAAGCTAAATTTGGGTGTCTTGGGTGAAACTGACTCAGGCAAATGGCAAGGACCAAGCGACAACAGTGTGATTTGTAGCGACCGCTTCAACGATTCAGACTTCGAGGATAGAGTTTTGGTCTGAGTTCGCGATGAAAAAGAGGGGAAAAAATCAAGCCAGGTGCTATCCCGAAAATCAAGTCCATTAAAGGAGAGAAGCGCTGAGGAAAAGGGGAGTAAGAAGAGCAGACCGGGCACTGAAAAATGGAAGTAAATAAAGGTAGGCTGCTAATGAACAATTATAACGCATAAGCTATGCCAGCCCTTCAGCAGGGCTTTCGTTTCAGACACTATAGAGCTTAATAGAGCGCTGGCTGCGGCTAGCACTTAGCAGGCTTTGGCGTGCATTCCACACGTTTAACTCTTAGCCAGCGCTCTATTAAGCTGCTTTCACACCGGACGCGTAACGCGTGTATTCGCGCCTTTGCAATGATTTTGAATGTAATCTGTCGTACTAAAAATTCGTATCGCGTCCAGTGTGAAAGCGCTTCCCCCTAGCTGCTGCTGCTCGTCATGTTGCATGCTGCCGCTGTGTCTTGATTCTTGTCTCAGATTCTAATCTTTTTCCCTTCCTCAGATCATATTATTGTCTTACTCTAGCCTGACCAAATGCCGAACATAATCTAACGAACTTGTTGGTTGTCAGCTCAGGAGAGCATAATGAATGAAGTCAAATCGACAAAGTGTAACGTTTGCCTAGCGCGCAGTTTGGCAAACTAACGAAAAGCTGACCGAGGAATTTGATTTTCATAACAGAAATCTGGGTCATACCCTTTAAAAACGCGGTAATTATGTCGTTATAAATGGAGAACCGAACACCTGGATAATGCGTTTAGCAGTAGCTTTCGCAGACGGCGAACGAGTGAACCACGGCTTTCTAGCCCATTTAGCGCATCTCTGATTGCCCCTTAAGAAAACCAGTGTAAGATAAAATAATAAAAAAAAACCTAATGCCGAATTTTCTTTTGCTCATGATGAAAATCATATCAGATTTGAAGTTACTGAGCACTTAGGCAACCAAAACATAATGAAGTGATCAGACTAATATTTTTACATGCAGTTGTACATACCGGCTGTGCAGCGAATTGGTCCTGAGTTCTTTATATGACGCTACGCTGAGAGGGCGGCATTATCGATTGTAGTGATTAAAAATGGGCGTTCTCTGGGGCAAGTAGAAAGTTACTATTACTCCAAAACGATTTGATGATATGGGAAATGACTACCATGTTTTTTTCTGGATGAGAAATTACACTGAGAGCCTGTGTGTGAAATTTCGCCCTCTTGACGCTTTAGTTCCTTTAAACAAAACAGTGCATTATAAATCATTTTCATCTACCGCGCCGGTATTTAAAACACGAAAAGCGGCACCATTGCCCCTTTTCCAGGAGGACATTGGGCTAACCCAATGAAATCTCTCAGCCCTCCCTCCTCGGCCCGCCCCTCTCCCCTGGCCGTGGCCGCCACTCCTTTCTTACGTTCGGTTGGAGTGAGTCTGGACTGTTCGCTAAGTTGACTAGGGTGGCCTGACTCACTTCCTGCCCATCAAACTGGAAAAACCACAGAGGCGCTAAGGGGGGGCTGAAAAACTTCAGGAGAAAAGGCTAAAAAATCTTGCAGGTGGATGCAGCGAAATGTGCAAAAATGTCTAATTTGTTTGCTACAAGATCGACTGCAGCGGGCTTCGACATCAAGTGCAGAGGTCACTGTCGGACTCGCACCCAACATAAATGTGCAAAAAAAAGTGTAACTTAGAGGAAGGGGAAGTGGGGGTATTCAGGTGGATTCGGAGGAGATAAAGAGAGACGTGACCCAGGGAAAGATTGAGGACGAGGTCAGAGTAGCTACCGACAGCCCGGTAAGGAGTGATATCAGCAGAATGAAGAGGGACTTTAATGTTGGGAGGGAGGGCTGTTGTGTGGGTGCGTGTTAGGGTGACCACCTGCTCCGCTTTCGATTGCTACATGCATTTGTACAATAGTCGCTGAGACGAGAAAACACAAATTCTACGATGGATTCAGCGAATCCCGTATTTCAATTTGTTAATACCAGGCATCAGTCCTACAGTAGACTACCAGGTGCTTCGTGACCTGCTAACGTTCGATTATAGGGCCGTTTCACTGCGCATTAATCTCATTGACACGAAAGGCGAACGACATTTACTTAAGTTTGAGATGATATCGCTTTTATTTGGGTTTTGGTTTGCAGAAACACAGTGAAAAGACCGAACGCAATGAAATGCAACTAATGAAGTTGGCAAAATGCTTTCTGACTAGCAAGCGAACTGACGTTAGTTTGCCTCCTTTGCCAGCTTGTTCGCTAGCCTGACCTACTTGGCTAACAGCAATTTGTGCATGTAATGCAAAAGAAAATCAGCAAATTGCCACTATCTCGCAAACTTAGCTCGAGTTGAACCGTGAGAATTTAGCTTGATAGCAGGCATTAATATGAATCAAGGGTAAAGTTTGCGAGCTAAAATTGACTAAAACTAGCTCGCATGCTTGGCACGCAAGCTTGTTTGTCTGCTTAGCTAGCCAATTTCGGTGCACATGAAAAAATGAACCATAATTACTTCGCTACTTAACCATTGTGAAATTAGGAAGTCGTCGTGAATAAGCTGTGTAGCTCGGTCATTAAAGTGCACATTGATGTTACAGATTGGCTCCTTCACTAGCAAGCAAGTTTTTACGCTAATTAACGTTTGTCCAGAGTTATATACTTGGCTATTGTTGTAAATTAGTTCTCGTTGCAAAACTTGATATCTAGCTAGGTAAGCCAAACTAAGTAGGCTAGACAACGTTTGAGTGGGGGAATATATATATGTCAGCTAGCTAGATATTGGAATGGCGAAGTTACAATTCATATTGTAGCGGTCTTGCTACTGAAGGACTGAGACTGAGGCAGGAATAGCGGTTCTTGCATCGCCCGGGGCTCGGCCTTAAAAGGGCCATTTCTTCGTCTCCTGCCAACTGACTCATTATTACAACAACACACAACTGTAACTCATGCTGGCAACTCAGCCCTCTTAAACCCCCCACCCAGACATGATTGGCTCTTTCTCCCTCCCCAGGTGCAGCCAATAGCGATACTCCGCTGTTTTTTTTAAGTTTAACTTTAACAGGCAAACACAAACTGGGGCAGGATCGCCACATTGCCCCCACCAAAGGGGTCACTGTCCCCGACGACCCCGCCACAACCATTTCCCTCCCCAACAACAACAACAAAAGAAAAACACTACCCCACTACAAAGTCCCCGAAATGTCCTGGTGTTCGTCGCTGACGGACTGGCCTGCTGGTAGGCCCAGGCTGCTGTGTCACGGCGCTGGGGGCGGGGCTGGCAGCCCGGGGCCGGTAGGGGGCCAGCCTGTCTTGGTGTAAGGCCACCACCCGCCCGGCGTCAGGCATACGCTCCCTTTAGGTCACTTCTCCCAGTCTGAGCAGCACTTCTGCAGGGCCGCGCCAGTGTGGTTGTAGTTTGGGAGATAGGCCTTTCTGGCGTGTCTGGCAGTAGACCCAGACCTGACTCCCTGAAGCAAAAGCTCGCCTGCGGCAACGGTTGTCGTGGTGCCGTTTTTGGCGAAGGCCCACAGTTTCCTGAGCCTTCCGAGCGAAGTCGTGTGCCACTCGCATGCGTTCAAGGAGCTGATGGTAATAGGTAGCCTCACCTATCCGGGGCTCCTCCTCAGTGGGGGGGGGGGCGAACACTAGGTCGACGGGTGTTCGAAGCTCGCGCCCTAGCATCAGTGCGGCAGGAGTGCAGAGGCTGGATTCCTGCACGGCTGAGCGATACGCCCACTGCACCAGTGGTAGATGCTGGTCCCAGTCCCGTTGCTATTGGCTAGCTAGAGTTGCGAGTTGGGTGGCGAGTGTCCGGTTGAAGCGCTCTACTAATCCGTCATTCTGGCGGTGAAGGGGAGTGGTGCGAGTTTTCACAATGCCCAGGCGTTTGCAGACAGCGGCCATTACCTTAGCTTCGAAGTTCCGCCCCTGGTCACTGTGCAGCTCCCCTGGGACTCCGAACCGGGCAAACATTTCTTCCACCAGGCGGCTGGCCGTCTCAGTGCTCTGGTCAGGAATAGCGCAGCCTCGGGCCACTTGGTGAAGTAATCCATCGCCACTAGGACGTACCGGTTGCCAGACTCAGTGGTGGGGAATGGCCCCAGGACATCGACACCCACTCTCTCCATGGGCGCCCCCACGACGTAGCGCTGCAGCGGGGCGTGTGAAGTCTCGCCAGGACCCTTGTGGGCCATGCAGGTAACGCAGCAGTGAATGTGAAGTTCAACGTCTCGGCGGCAGCTCGGCTAATAGAAATGCTGCCGGAGACAATGCAGGGTCTTGTTGACCCCAAAGTGGCCCGCCCCCACCGAGCCGTGCACCAGTCCAAGGATTTGCGAGCGTAATGAGTGAGGCACTAGTAGACGCAGCAGGTCGTTGCCCCGGCCAGGAGCCCGCCACCGCTGATACGCCAGCCCGTCTCGCATCTCCAGGCTCCCTCGTTGCCCCCAGTACGCCTTAAGCTCCAGCCGGCCCAGCAGAGACCTCCGGCCAGGTCGGAAATGCGCCAGCTTCCAGCCAGCCCCTCACCCGTTGCAGAACAGCATCAGTCTCTTGCGCCTCCCGCAGCTGCTGATTTTCCCACGGCAGCCACCCTTTCGCCTCCTCTAGTCCCCGCACCTCCACCACCAGTGGTTCAGGTTGGTCCCAGTCCTCCATTCTCTGACATGGTTTACCGTTCAGTTCGGCTCATGGGCGCCGTGATAGGGCATCAGGATTTCCATGTAGACGGCCCGCACGGTGCTCAATTGTAAAGTTGTACTCTTGTAATGTCTCTAACCACCGTGCTACTTGCCCTTCCGGGTTCTTGAACCGCAGGAGCCACGTGAGTGAGGCGTGATCAGTGCGCAGGCAGAAGGAGGTGCCCTGGAGGTAGGGGCGGAAGTGACGGACGGCTAGGATGACGGCCAGCAGCTCTCGGCTTGTGACGCAGTAGTTCTTTTCAGCTCGGCTCAGAGCACGTCTGTAGTAGGCGATTACACGCTGTCCCTCACCGTCCGCCTGTGATAGCACCGCCCCCACGCCTGTATTGCTAGCGTCAGTGTCCACGATGAAGGGCCGGCAGACATCAGGGTACGCCAGCACTGGGGCCTGAGTGAGGGCTGTCTTGAGCTGTGCGAAGGCTGCCGCACACTCGTCGGTCCAATTAAAGGCCTGGTGCTTGTCAGTGAGGCGGTGGAGAAGGCTAGCTATGGAGGCGAAGTCCCGCACGTAGTTTCGATAGTAGCAAGCCAGCCCCCGGAAGCTACGCAGCTCGCCCACGTCCGCCGGTGTCGGCCACTTTGACACTGCAGTTACCTTAACCGGGTCGGTCGCCACCCCTCACTCGCTTACGAGGTGCCCCAGGAAGGCCGTCTCCCTCCGGAGAAGCTGGCACTTCCGGGGATTCAACCGAAGCCCAGCCAGTTGAACTGCAGTAAACACCTCACTTAGATTCTCGAGGGCTTGCTCAAAGTTGCTGGCGTGGACTAAGAGGTCGTTTAGGTACACGACACAGCGACTTCAAGGGACGGTCGACAGCACTCTTTCCATGAGCCGTTCAAAGGTCGCCAGAGCGTTGCAAAGGCCCAACGGCATTACCCGAAAATGCCACAATCCCCCCCACCCCCATGGTGCAGGCGGTCTTAGCTTTAGCACTAGGAGCTAGCCTCACTTGCCAGTATCCACTGCTGAGGTCCAGCGAGCTGAACCAACTGGACCCCGCGATGTGGTCTAGCGCTTCCTCGATGCGTGGTAGAGGATAGGCGTCTTTGCGTGAAACGGCATCAAGTTGCCGATAGTCAACACAAAACCGCCACTCTCCATTTTCTTTTACGCACCAGTACAGCAGGTGCCGCCCACGGGCTGTCTGAGGGCTCTATGACACCAGCTGCAGCCATCTCTCTCACCTTCTCCTCTGCTACCAGCCGCTTGGACAATGATAACCGATGGGGACGCAGGCGAATAGGTGCGGCATCACCAGTGTCAATGGTGTGCTGCACCAAATCTGTCTGCGTGCATTCCTCATCGCGCACTGCGAAAAGGTCTGCGTTATCAGTCAACAAGCGGTGCAGTTGCTGGCACTGAGAAGGGGCGAGTCCACTGCAGCTGCGTCGACACAGCTTGCAGACGGCCTCAGGCGTCTTGGCTGAGGGTGAGGCAGGGCATGAAGAAGGAGACGGGAGGACAGTGGCGGGGCTGCTTCCGGGGCCGGCACGCTGGATAGGGGGCCGGCTAGCGTACTGCATGGGCGCTGGTGGGCTAGTTAGCAGGTCGGCGGGGGGCCGTGTGTTGGCTGTGTAGGCCCGGCGAGCTCTTCTTGCCGCTTGCTTTCTTTTTGCAGCTTGGTGCAATGGAACTGTGATTTAGCCGATGGTGAGTGTAGCCTGTGCTATGTCAACTATAGCTCCCCATGATGCTGACAAGTCCAGGCCTATGATACATGCTTCCCCAATATCCGCTAGCCAGAACTCCTGTTCGGCTAGGTGGCTATCCACAGCCACGCTCACAGTCTTCTTGCCCTTCTTGCCCATCCTCTGGCTGGTCACGGATTGCGGCCTGGTCACGGTCGGTTCCCAGGTGACGTTGGGGAGAGTCGTTGGCCGGTGTCAACCAGCGCACGGCAGGGTTGGCCGTCCAGTCGGCAGTCTAGGTACAGCCCACCGGCCCCACCCGCGGTAACGCACCTTGCTCATCTGCCCTAAAAAGGGCAGACTGGAATTTTTGCTCGTTCGCCCTTACAAGGGCAGAATGATGTTCAGCTAGAGGGGCGGGTGTGGCCGGGCTAGACTCAGGTTCGGCAGGTCGCACACAACTGGGGAGGATGGCTACTGGGGGCGGCGGGCTCCTCACAGCGCCGCCCTTGGCTCGTTTCCCAACAGCTGGGGCTCCCTTGGCTTTGGTGCTGGCGCTGTGCCGTCCCGTGCAATATGGCCCCTCTTGTCACACCGGAGATGTTGTTGTGCCTGACCGGGAGTGTGAGCCCACCTCACTTGCTCCTCTTCCTCTTCCGGAGCCACTTTGCGTACTTGTGGGCGTGACTCCCGGGGGCTTGTCGCCGTCACTTCCTTGATGACGTCTTGTACTCTTTCGGCCTGTAGAAGGGCTTCGAGCGTCTGGGGCTTGGTCAGCATGACGTGGTGCCTCAGTTGTTCCGGGGTGAAAGCCTGCAGAAAGCTGTGCAGCGCTAGCTCTTCTTGCTGACGCATCCCGAATGTGGGGTAGCCTTGGCGGGCATGGAAGCGCAGGTCGGCGGCTACGGCCCCTCAACGTTCCCCCGTTTGTCGGCGGCGAAGAAACAGCTTCTGGCGGTGTAGCCGGGTGGACTGGCGCTGCCCGTATCGCCTTTCTAACGCTTTGGTTAGCGAAGCTAGGCTAGTCAGTTCAGTTGGGTCGAGATCGAGTAGCGTTTAAAGTGCTGGACCTTCCAGGGATAGCGCCAGATAGGTTGCTGCCTAGCCGTCCGTCCACCCATTGCACTGGGCCGTCAGTAGCAGCTGAGCCTGGTAGGGCTCCCAGGGCGCTGCGCCGCTAAACCGGGGTAGCTTCCCTCCCTTCCGTAGTTCCGGCGCCCCCTCCCTCTCAGCTGCCGCCGCCGCTGCTGCTGTAGGATCTCATGCGGGACGAGGTTCGCATCTTCCCTCCGGTGCGCACAGCCCTCTTGTTTGGCTCCTGCTCCCCGTGGCTCTGTCCGCTTTCGCGTGCAGCCCCGTCTTCAGTTCTCTCTCGAGGCGCGCAATCTCGCAGCGGATTTCTTCAAATCCCACTTCTGACACCAATGTAGCTGTCTCACTACTGAAGGACTGAGACTGAGGCAGGAATAGTGGTTCTCGCATCGCCCGTGCGGGCTTTGCTTTATTTGCTGTTTGGCCCTTAAAAGGGCCGTTTCTTCGTCTCGTGCCAAATGACTCATTATTACAACAACACACAACAGTAACTCATGCTGGCAACTCAGCCTTCTAACCCACCCCGGACCTGATTGGCTCTTTCTCCCTCCCCAGGTGCAGCCAATAGCGCTGTTTTTTTTAAGTTTAAATTTAACAGGCAAAAACAAACTGGGGCAGGATCACCACAATATCAAGCGATAAATAAATTATGCTCCAGTTGGCACGTCCGTTAGCGGCTTGGAGCACTTCCGTTGTGTTGACGTGGATTTTTTCATCAAGTTTTTCCAATTAGAGTTATGTTGGGTTGCAGCAACAGTTCGTTTCCACTGTTGCAGCATCCGCATAATGAAGTAATCCACATAAAATCATAAAAATATCATGGTAGAATGGGGATAAACCTTCAGTTTTTTTGACAACTCTGTATTCAAGCGGGATTGATACCTGGAAATGTTTTACATTTAAATTCCAGGAATAGGGGATGGGAACGTGACGTCACGGCTGCAGCGCCACAGGGGTTGATGGGAGAGATCGCCATACCGTGAGGCCACATCTTGTTGTTGCGCACCGAGAAGCCAAAGCCATGGGAAGAACCTGCCATGTGGTCAGATACAGCCAGTTTTCATTTAGCCTATACTGCATACTGATTACGACTCCAGACTTCTCACGCTTTTCTTTACTCAGGGGTTGGAAGCAATGAATGCATTTTGTGATTGTTTCAAAGAAATAAGATCATTTGAGACGTCTTTAAGCAATTCCATTGCTTCCAACCCCTCCACACACAAGGACTTCAATTCCGCGCGAGAATCTCTTACATACATGTTGAATGAATAATTGCTGACTACAGCAGATGAACGTAAATATGCCACTTAAATGTAATATCGAATCAGTGGGAGTTGACAGGTTTGCTTTATAAATGAAAACTGGCCACACCAGGGTTTCTGTAATGGTAATTTAAATGAATGACTAGAAACGGGTTGTGACCAATTATTCATTTTTAAGGGATTGTTCGAGCTTCCCCTATTGCCAGTTCACAAGCTGCCACTGAGTAGCCTAATTATGCATGTCTCTCTAATCACAGGTAGGTAAGCAAGCAAGATGATACGCACCTTTGTGCAAACGAAGCTGTTTTCACAGTTCGGTGGTTTGCAGACCTCCGAATCATGGACCCAGCCATTTGTGAATTATACATGGGCTTCCATAGATTTATAATTCCGAAATTCATCCTCGGTATATGCACTGACACCACAGACTTAGTACACAAAAATATCGAGAAACGTCAAAGGGGGTAAGGCAGTTTCGACTGCAGTTTCTCACAGGCTCCTCATGCGGATCCAAATTTCCGATCAACACAATTTTTTTAATGTACCATTTTCTTCCGTTTGGTAGAAGTTTGTGTCTTTATAGTATGTTTCTTTTGTTTAATCGACTTAGAGTCCTAAGGAAAGAATGCTTTTGACCTGTATAGGCCTTGCTTCCAAACTTCTGGTTACAGTCTACTTTCACCTGAAAATGGGCATTGTGTACCCTGTGGCCATTTCTTCCTAAATGAAGTCTCTCTGTGAGTAGAGAAAGAGCGTATTGATTTTTTAGCATGGTTACTCTCTTCCATGTAGGCTACTGAGCTTTACTTTAATTTTTGAAACCACGTAATGTGCGTGTATATCATGAATAATCATGGTGGGCCGCCATGGCCAAAAAATGCCAGGGCCATTTTTTGGTCTCAGTCCAGCCCTGCCCATATCAAAGAACCAAATGCCGGGAAAAAAAAATGCGTCAAATACACTTAGTGAGCAGAGAAATTAATGAAGGTATAGGAGACATTTCGTTTTTGTTTACTGTGTAGTTGTGTTCTCCCAATCTGTTCCTGGAGAGCTACCATCCTCAAGATTTTCATTCCAGCCAACGCAAAGCACTCCTCTCAAATCTCATTTCCTTGTAAGAAATCTTGATGAGCTGCCAGCTGGCCAAATTGGATGTGCTCAGTCAGCGGCAAATAAAAAACCTTCAGTATGGTTGCTCTGGAGTAACTTTGCTGGAGATTGCTGCTGTACAGCCAGTGTAACTGAAGTATCACTTACCTCTTGGGCTTGATTTGGCATTTTGATCCTTCAGTCAAGACAGTATAGCTGTTTAAAAGAAAAAAATAAGAAAGATTTACATGGTTTCCTTCTGTGTAATTTAATGCTCAAAAGCTGTCTGCCACATTAAACTTTATGAACTCGTTTCTTGTGTCCTGGCCTTACCCTGTCGGTTTCAGAGGGAAATTTGACTCATTTTCAATTTTACACTGTACAGTAGGAGTGTGAACAAATTTGAATAATTTACATAACTACATCGCCCGAGTGGATTAGTAACACCGTGATAAAGTACCAAAAGGCAGTGTTGTACATGTTACTCACCAGCTCCGTAGAGTCTCTGTGAAAACTGCTGAAAATCGTGCCAGTATATCAACACAGCGTTTCCATAGAGATCTTACAAATAACACTTTGCCTGGTTAAAAATTAAAGTAAAAGAAGTAAGCCTAAATGCTCACTCATTCCCCATGATTACAGGGACTCATAAGTCCCCAATGACATCAAGAAATCTCTTGCACAAAAAAATTAATAGGATGTTAATTGCACAACCCAAGACTGAAATGCACTTCATAACTTAGTTGAATCATAGAATCCAGCCAGAAGAGACTGGATAATTTGATGTGCACTGGGAAATGGGACAGCCTCATGAACACAGTATTCTCAAAAGTTGTTCTGACTGCAAGCTTGTTCTTCCTTGGTATACTGGCTGGCCCACGTAAGCACAAAGTCTGAGCTTATAGCCACGGCTAAACCCATCTAGTACCTAAATCGCTTACTTCTAGTCAGGGCTCCTTGAGTCAAAGGCATGAAATTACCAATTCAATTAATAATTTTATTCAAAGTTCTGTTGAGCTGTAAACTTGAACAGTTCTCCAACCAAAGACAGGACGTAACCTCACAATCAGCACAGCGCACTTTCCATTCAGTCTAAATAAATAAACCTAGTGCCGAATCATTAAAATGAGCCAGATGCTTGACCCATTACTGCCGTTCTCCATAAATTGCTATCAATTTGTAGGAGACCTTTTTTCACTGCCACACAATGAAAACATTCCACGATTTACAGTCCCCTTATTATTCAAAAGCTGCCCATTCAGAAAATGGATCAGTGCGTCATTAAAATCTGTAACTACTGCAGGCATTTTAAAACGACAAATTAACACGTGCTCATTGAGATGAACAAATGACTTGGAGAATATTTCAGCGTCGAGGGAGAAACCTGAAGAAAGTTTAGATAAAAAATGAAGAAAATACAGTCCCTTCAAAGACCGTGCTGATGGTCAGAGTTTAAACTGTCACAGATATGTCCATTTCAGCTGTCCTCAGCCCTCTGCCGGAGACTCCTGGACTTCCCGTTCTCCGCTTTCCGTCTCCGGAAAACTGCTCCCGCGCCGGACTCGTCTCCCAGCGACGTGATGGTCCGCTCCTTGAACTTGACCTTGGGCTCTGGTGGGAGATCGGAGGGAGCTGGCGTAGTACCCAAATCCTCCACATGGGGGAGTTGCAGATCGACATTCTCACTGTACGGGACAGAGGTGAACTGTTAGCATCGCGCAGACTCCTGGCAGAGCATTCCAAAGCTAATCTTCCTTTAGTGTACCCTGTCTGCTTAGGAAGAAACTGAATTCTCAGTTCCCTGAATTCAATTCATATTAACTGGAAGCTGAAAAAAAAAAAAAAACCCTTGGTGTAAAACTTGATAAAAATCACTTTCATGACCTTCAGCCAGTTTCACTGATCCACATTTGGCTTAGTCCTGGGCTGAATTGTGGAGAATCCGCACAAAAACTATTTACCTTTTGGGCAAGAATTACACTGGCCCTTTGAAACAGGCGAATGAATGGTTTCCAATTTACCTTGGCATGGCTTGAAATAAGCTTGAAAAAGGCACGGCAAAAAATGCCACTGGCTAGTTCTAATAGTGAAGGACATCACAGAAAAAAGGCATGACGGCATTTTGCATTTTCAGAGTAATACAATGTCCCGGGGCAACAAGAAATTGGGGTTGGGAAACTGGAGTTTCTTTCTCACGTCCCGACGAGCAACCACGTTCTTTCGCTGATCACGAAGGCCCAGAGTGACGATAATGGGGGATCTGGGCTGGGTCTATATCATTAAACCTATGGGAACTGGGGAGGCTGTTGAAACGAGAATAAAATGATAACTATAATATGGTGGGGTTGTTTTAATCATTGTACGCCAAGGATTAGCCCATTGGTAGGTGAATACTTGCCTCACATCTAACTCTGAATGATCGAACGCATGGTAATGGTGAAGTGAACATGATCGTAAAACCGTTTGAATGGCCATGGTTACTATACTTTTATGTCAGAACATTATCCCTGCTGGCGAAATGGGTAACTGACAGGAAAATCCCTGGTACAGCATTTCAACCCCATAGAACAGGGGTGTCCAATCTAATCCACAAAGGGCCAGTGTGAGTGTTGGTATTTATTACAGCCCTGGCCTAGAATGAGGATCACAACATGAACTGGGTCATTAATTAATATAGCTAATGTGTAGTTAGGTATGTAGCTAGCTATGCATTCCCTGGTTATGCAGCTGTGTGTTGACCGAAATAAAATATCAACACTTAACCCAGCGATCTACAGCTAGCTTGTCGCGTACCATTCGCAAAAAGCTAGCTAGTTAGCTTTCCATCTCACAGGTACTTCCTCACTTGCTTAGTTTCGCTTTTAGGCCGTTTTCACTGCTGGGTTTAGTAAATCCGGTTTACATGTTTTTATGTTTTATTTTGTTTGAAATAACATGCTCAAGTCTGTGCATTGTGACCAACCGATGTCGAGGAATCAGAGTTCAGCAAATGCTTGCGTTAAATTGTGGTTTATATTTGGTTGCTAGCCATTTTCCTGGGAGTATGTGAAAGCTAATTATAGCTACATTCACTAGCTAGCTAGCTTTGCTCTCATGTGAGCTTTGAACAAGTGAATGAAACAGATAGAAACTGACTTTGCCAATTATGAGTAGCCATAATTTAGAAACTTAGGAAAGTAACCAGGGTATATTTCCCCAAAAGCACTATTACTTACTTGCATTGCAGCTGGAACCAACAGTCTGGCTCAAACTATGTAGCTAAGTTGCTGACAACGTGAGTGACTCAGCTTTTCAGAAACAAACCACAGACTAGCTGGCTAGCATGCTAACTTATGTCCACTCATGCAAATGACTTTATTGCCAAATCAAGAAACTGCACTGCGAAGGACGATTCAAACAAAAGGTTGGGATTACTTTGTAGTGTAACTTTGCATATTACAGTTCTTGAAATGTGCTTTACTGGTAGGAGATGTGCTGACAGCCAAGTGAAAGGGGCATGATGATGGCAACTTTTACCATTCCAAGGAAGTGTTTTTAGGGGCGAAAAGGGAAACACTAAGGGCAAGATGGCTTTTTTTACATCGGACATGTCAAGCCCTGACTTAGTTTAGGCATTTAAGCCGTAACAAATAAGATGTACGAAGCTTCATTATTCTGGGTCATATACCAATGGTCTGCAGTACTGTTTTCCACAGCGAGGGACTTTTGCCAAGCACCACCCTGGGTTTGAGGCTAGTTGTCCTGAGTGTCACGTGTGCAATGGGTATGCTGGGGGAGGATTGTATCTGCTTATGACAGAGGAATGTGATATCTATGTGAATTTTAGGTTTCTCCTCAACATTAGAGACTATTATCTGCAGAATATGGTTCCATTCTATGCAGTGCACTATTTTACTTAGTCCTACAGTTTAGAATAGCCTCCACACTGCCACTAATGATCAAGGCACATAGCTTCATTCAATTTCTGTTCTCTTGCAGTCAATGAAGGTGGCATTGCTTTCTTTTTCAACAGACCTTGGTTTATCTGCACCGATTCACTGGCAGCAGGAGTACTCCATTAATTGTACCCGAACGAGTTCGGAGGATACAATGGATTTGGCCTCATCACGCGTCCGCCGCGTCTTGTGAACGCTCTACAGCCCACATAAGTGCACCGATTCTTTTCAAATTTTGCAGGGACATGCATTATGGTAAGTTCACGACACCTATTGATTTTGGGTACTCTGGGACCATCTGGGCCCAACTGGGGGGCCTTCGGGGGATACATGTACTCGGTTGCCGAGTGTTCTAGTTAAAGGTGAGGTGGACTCACTAAGGGTCTGGTCAGGAGTACTACTCTAATTAAAGGTGAGGGACTCACTAGGGGTCTGGTCAGGAGTACTACACTAATTAAAGGTGAGGTGGACTCACTAGAGGTCTGGTCTGGAGTACTACACTAATTAAAGGTGAGGTGGATTCATTAGGGGTCTGGTCAGGAGCACTACACTAATTAAAGGTGAGCGAATCACTGGGGGTCTGGTCAGGAGTACTACACAAATAAAGGTGAGGTGGACTCACTAGGGGTCTGGTTCTGCTTGAATTTGCTCCCAGGCGCCGTAGGGGTTGGTGTTCCTGGGCCTCTTTACCGCAACCTCTTCTTTCCCAGTCTCTTCCTCTCCGTCTTTCTCTTCCTTCTTTCCCTCTGTCTCGCCTCCATCAGATGAGGCAGATTTCTCGCCCAAGTCTTCCATTTCATCATTCTCATCATCCTCTCCATCGTCGGCCTCCTCCTCTTTGCCATCATCCTCTCCATCGTCGGCCTCCTCCTCTTTGCCATCATCCTCTCCATTGTCGGCCTTCTCCTCCTCTTCTCTCTCCACTGGTTTCTCTAGTTTTCTTTTCTACATGAAATATGAAAGATTTTCAGTGTATTAATGCTGCATTTATCTGAGCAGACCCACTCTTTTTGAACAAAGAGGATTTTGCCCCGAGGGTTAATTCAGCAGTTGATTAAATCACCAGAAACACTTCCACAAATACCAAATTAGTGACCTTTGGATGTACCGTTTCTGTTCAGACTGATTCCAGTATTATAACCCAAAAAGTCATACTGAAGTCTTTTTATTTTTTTAACACGATTTTGCTTAGGATGTTAATACAGAGAATATTAATTAATAAAAAAAACAGATGTCAACAATAAACACTTAAAACAAAGAATATTTCAATCGTTTAAAATAGTTTCATTGTCAGTAGCGGTTCCTGGATTTCTGTTTTACATTAATCAATATCGGTCACATTACAATGCCAGTTGCCTGAATTATACGTGCCCTGCACTGAAAAAAAATCATCATCTTCTGGAAGGAGCATTCTAGCCATTACAGTTTCTTTGTTTAGAGAATAGGAGCGCATTTCCCTGGAGTTGAGTCTCCACAAACTATCCACATATTCATGTCCATGGAAACACTTATGTCACAGTACCCACAGGCGCCTACACCTATAAGCAAGTCAGGCAAATGCCGCCCCACTTTTACACAAAGTTAAGCGCCCATGACAGTACCGTTGCTTGACAGATTTGATCAAAGTCTTGTGTTTGTGTATACTTCTGTTTGCACAAAATACATTAACAATCTGATCTCTAACAGGCAAAATGGTGATGTGAGCGGAGCTAGTTATGTGGAAAGAAAATAAACTGATGTCACCAAGTCGCTATTTTTTATGTTCTTTCGCATTTTCAGTAGCCACTGAGGGGAAGGGGTCATCTTTTTTTCCTTGCTCTAACTTTAAGGGGACCCAACATGCTGATCCTTCTTTTAATACATATTAGTAATGTTATAATGTTGGTTGTCCATGCTCAACCTCTGAAAAATTTCTAAACATAAGATACAGGGATTTTGCCGTAGTCCAAGAACGTGATTTTGTGAGTGTGATTTCCTCTCTGATCAGCTCCTCCCGTGATCTTCATCAGATCTGGGTAAAACCTGCCGTCAGGTTGTGCCGTCCAATTAGTACAGACCTAGCCAGAGCCAATCACTGCACTGTACCTGCCCACACGGGAAACTATTCTAGCAGGCACCAACAACGGCAGATCATATTATGCCTTAGTAGCATCTACACTTTTGGAAATACAAAAGAAGAACCGCAAATCATTTGAGGTGCAATTTTGTCAGAATCTCTCCCAAAGCTACTTGTCTGTTTACTTTTGGACGTGAAAAAAGAGAAATACATCTCTTGCAAAACACGATGCCACCAGAAATCAGTGGGTGGCTTTTTTGTTTGCTGGCAGCAAACGGCCACGGCCAAAGGGAACATTAGCCGTTTGTGCTCAGCATTTTACCAAAGACAGCTTTGTCATTAAATTCGACACGGGATAAGCGTTTCAGCGATCAAGTGCTCGGAGCCACAAGCTGCAAGTAACCATATAACAGCAAATAATGTAAGTGAAGCTAACGTGTTAAGGGTGGCTAGCAGGACCGCTAGCGATAGTTAGCACTAACAACTGGCCTCAAATGAAGGCTTTGTAAAAAGTCTGAAGATAAACCTGTATCGGTCGCAACTGTCCGTGACTCGCAGACACGGAAGTTGTTAGTTGCTTTTACTGCATAAGCCAACCTGACGTGATAACCAGTTGATTGTGGCTGTAGCACAGCGGCTAACGTAGCCAAGTTACTGTTGCTAATGTTGTGTCCTAAATATGCAAGAGTGATATCATGGGAAATTCTACAGAAGGTGTGTGAACATAAACCTCATTTGAAGCCAACTTTTAATACCTGTTTGTAATTTGGATACTTGGTAAAACTGTTCACAGTAACAGAACTTGCTGTCTGTAAAACCTGTATTGCAAGGGTTTGTCCCTGTAGTTATGATCGCTCGGTTACCAGCTACTGCATGTTAGTTTGCATGTCGTGCTAATTAAAAATGCTCCTGGTTATCTAATATGCAGTAATTCTGATCGGTATGCTTGTGTTACTTTAGTAAGCATCAATGTGGCAGTTTCATCATAATGTTGCCTGATTGTAGCCACTACAATTAGTCATCGCTTCACTTATCCATGACTGGGATCAGCCGGATACTTCACAAATGTCTGAGCAAGCTCTTGTCTCGGGTGCTACCATGAAAGCAATGTGAATCGCAGAAGCTATGTTCATAACATAACTGAGCTCTCTCTAGCTGTCCTACACTATCCATAAAGCTGTTTTCACATCAGACATGAAACAAAATTTTCATGCGACAAATTAGCTACATTCAAAGTCAATGCAAAGAAGCAAATACAGGCATTATTAGCGCGTTAAGCAGCTTTCACACCGGACGCAATATGAATTTTTTGCGCGACAGATTACATTCAAAGTCATGACCGCTTATCAGCTACTGCATATTAGTTTGCGTGCTCTGCTACTTAAAAATGCTTCTGGTTAACTTATATGCTCCAATTATGATCGGTATGCTTGTTACTTCGGTAAGCATCACCGTGACAGTTTCATCATAACGTTGCCTGATTGTAGCCACTACAGTTGAAGCTAAACGGAGAGGTGCTGTATGTGTCTGCGGAGTTGGGCTGCAGTTAGACCAGACATAGATTTTGCAGAGCTTGGGGTGCGTTTTTGGGTGCTTATGAAACGATCACTTTACTTATCCATGACCGGGGTCAGCCTGATGCATCTCTAATGTCTGGGCAAGCTCACTGATACTACCGGTGAAAGCAATAGGGAAGCTATAACGTGTCCGGTATAGCAAACGCTGCATTGCCATCGATTGAATATTAAATTCTTTCCTGTAAAAGTGATCAATTCGCTAGCTCCACATAAGCAACGGTTCACGCAAACAGAACTTACTGTCTGTAAAACCTGTATTATGTTCATGACATAACCGGAGCTCTGTCTAGCTCTCGCATGCTATCCATATTGCGCCCATTTTCCGCGAGGCAAAGCTGGTCATTCCGAAGCAATAAGTACACCATTACCCCGGGCAATTTCCGAAAAGGCCGTTTAGCTTGGAGCTTTTCGCCCCTCCGCCATATACCAGTGCGGTAGCTGTTCGTTTCTCCACGCTAACAACACACCACAGCTATGCACACGAACCAGCAGGTCCTAACACACACCGAAGCAGTCCATAAGCTGTTGGTCCACTTTTAGCTGCTCCTCACTGTCCATGTTTTCCTGATAACTCAGACCCACCGGATTTCTACGGTCTCTGGTCGACACTTGGGCATGTCGACCCGTTCTACAAATGTGTCTATATGGGGTGGATTCTAGCTTTCCTTGCATCCGAGCTACAAAGTAGAAAAACCGCTGTACTCACCAACTTTTGCCATAGCAAACTGTAGCCGATAGCAAATTCGTGCTTGAGCTGCCAGACTTTCGCACTGCGTCCACCACTTTCGCCGATGCGTTTATTAGAACAAATTAATTTCAATATATCTATACACATGTACTGCATTACATTGCAGAATATGCCCATCGATTCCTTCTGGAGTTTCCAGTTTCACTCTTAACCAGGAAAACTGTGTTCTGCTGCCTCGTCCCGTCTAGATCCGCCCTCCACAGAGCTGGCCAGTCAGAAGAAAGTGGGCACACGGGGACTGGGGGCCATAGCGGAGGAGACACCCCAATGAGGCGTTTCAGGCAGAGACTACTATGGACTACAAGTGGGGTTTTTTGAGGATGGCAGTATGAGTGAAATAAGTACCCTTTTTTTACTTTGCGCGATCAGGAGTCAAAGACCAAAATATAAACTTGGCAAAATAGCATATTAGGTCCCCTTTAAACCTTTCCCAAGTTCCATTTCAGATCACTTTAGTTTTGCTTTCCAAAAATGGATCGCTGACGCCATCCAACGTGCCAATTGATTTAGTTTTATATTCTCCCTTCAGCCTTGTGGGAACGCTTGAAACCGACCATACCTTAAGGGAATTTCCAGAAAAAAATAATGGTGACATAATTTACACTGCAAATCAATGTTTCCCGTCATCGTGCTTACCGTTAATTACTCGGGCCTATAGGCCACCAGTCAGTTTCGGCTCCATTCCTTTTTTTTTTTTTTTTTCGGGCTCGCCATTGTCCAGCTCATGCCCACGCGCAGTTTTGCGATTGGCCCAGGCCTAGACCCGGTCCGAGTACAGGCTCTGAGGAGCCTCTCGTTTTACTCAAATTATTCTGCCTGAATGAATCATTAAATGTGCCTGATGATGACATTGTTCCTAATAATTATAGGGCAAAATGATTCTGTACAAATCTTTCTTTCATGTAAAAGGTGCCTTTGTTCTTAAAACGAATTCTGGCTCGTCATCGGCTGGAAAATGAATGAAGTTGGGAAACATATGGCCTTTTCTTCAGCCTGTGTGTTTTTAATGCTGCACCTGAATAATTCCAGTAATCTTTAGCTGTCAAATGTGTTAATATAGGCCTTATGATGCAATTTTGTAGAAAATAATGTGTGAGAACACAGTATTCTCCCTTTGTTTTTTGTAGCTATATCATTTCAATGGGCAGTGGCATTAATTTATATCCAGTAAATATGAAATAGGCAAGACGTTTGGAAATGTTGCATCTTGGGGAGGTATTCCATAATAAATGCTTTCCTTTGGAAATGGCCAAAAATTTCACTCCATTCCTCTGCTTGACGAGGTGTAGATATTATGCCCGGTCTGAGTGGAAATTGTACGACCAGGGCCAGTAGAATATTTCTTGGGCCAGTAACTTCTCAAAACCACTGGCCTTGTGGGCTAGTGGGCAAAATAGCTTAATGATAAGGCCTGTATAATGCAGGCTGGGTCTTGAGAATTTTTTTTCCCAGGGAATTTCCATGGTGAAAATCAGAACCAGATTTTTTTTCTGGGCTAGCTTCGGGGAGTCCGGCAATATTTGTACATCGCTGTACCAACCCGTCAAGAATTTTGCAAAGTTTTTTAACATTTATTTATTAAGGAATTGATCTGAATTTGCAGAGCAAAAAGTGTCCACAGACACCTCAGAATGCATTAATACATTCTAATTTTTCAAGATTTCGTGGGGGGATAACCCCCTCAGACCCTCATCTAGGTGGCCTTTGGCACACTGACCATGCCTGCCACCAACTTCCACTTGCCCCTTACTCTCAAACCTATTGATAGGGCTTCATATAAAAGAAAATGTGATTCATCATTCCAAGTCACCTTCCTCCATTGCTCCATGGTCCAGTTCTGATGCTCACATGCCCACTGTCAGCACTTTCAGCATGGGCACCCTGACCGGTCTGCAGCTACGCAGCCCCGTACGCAACAAACTATGATGCACAGTTTGTTCTGACACCTTTAGATCAGACCCAGCATGAACTTTTTCAGCAATTTGAGCTATAGTAGCTCATCTGTTGGACTGGACCACACGGGCCAGCCTTCGCTCCCCATGGGCATGAGTTACCGTTTCACTGGTTTTCCTCCCTTGCACCACTTTTAGTAGGTCCTGACCACTGCAGACTGGGAACACCCCACAAGAGCTGCGTTTTTCGAGATGCTCTGACTCACTTATCCCCCCCATCACAATTCGGCCCTTCTCAGAGTCACCCTCATCCTTAAACACGCCCATTTTCTTGCTTCCAACACATCGACTTAAAGGTCACAGGCCAAGTCATTCCAAGTCATCAGAAATTCAAGCAAAATTTGGTTCAAATGATCGGTTATGCCGTAATACTAGGTCTGGCCCCAACTAATTAATCAGTTACAGTAAAAAATACGGCTAAAATGCTTCCAAATGCATCGTCTGCTAGCGGCCGCATGGCCCGAGAAAATGCGAGATTTACCTGAAGGTGATTCTGGTATTCCCGCGGCGCTACGTCACAGTTGCCAAACAAAATAGATTAATGGTGCTTTCCAATGAGTACCCACGTTATGGAGTTTGAATTATGAAAATTTTCTGCATAAGTTGCATTTTCCGCTTTCGGTGACAGAAATTGCAATCAGTCCTTAATGGGGGGTTAATAAGACATTCATCTAAAAATAAAATGGAGCGAGTGCAAGCGAACGGGTAGTTAGTGCGGTATTTCGTTGTCATGGCTTTCAGGTGGTTACAAACATTGGAAACTCTGAATCATTTACGGCCACTTGCTCGACGCAATCGCAACAATGCAAATTTTAACTATAATGATGATAACGATGCCGGTAACTTACTAACTGATCACCTGGTTTCAGTGTTAACGAACTGCTCTGTGGTGAACTCAAGGTTAGCATTTGTGTACCCACCAGTGGCTACTGGCGAACTGGCAATAGGGGAAGCTCGAAACTATCCCTTAAAAATAGTGATTGGACATGACCTGTTTTCAATTCATTGAAATTACCATTGCAGAAACTCTCATCATTATCAGGTTTGGCCAGTTTTCATTAATGACGCATATCAGTCAACTCTCGCGCATTCAGATTTCTCGCGCTTTTCTTTACTCATGGGTTGGAAAATTCTGCGCTCAGCGGCTCGTATAGCTGTAAGTCACGAGAATCTATTTTTTTCTACATTATTAACCGCTGAATGTAGAAGGAAATGTCCGGCACGTTTCACAGCGTGTCGCTTAGAGAGCCTCGCGCGCTGTCCTGTGCCTTTCGCGAGCCACTCGACCACAGAATTAATGAAGACATGCTATTTAATCGTCATTTATGTGCGAAATAAACGCCTCTATTTTGTGAAGCAATGTATAACAACGCTATGTGATTGTCGTTTTACCAATTTGTCTGAGAAACTTTCTAATCAAGAAAAGTAAACTGCGACAGGTTTGGGTAATTCAGCACTGAAGGGTGAGGATTGAGCGTTTCTTTGCAGCAGCCGAGCACCGCCTGTGGTGCCCAGTTCCCACTACTGTCAGTTATGCTCGAGTGGCGTTTGTGAATATCAACTGGCGAGGAGTGTGACGGCTCCCACAGTAAGTGGTCGGTCGATCTCTTTCTCATACTTCAGTTACATTTCAATCGTACTCCCTATATGGTGAGTGGAGGGTGAGTGTGAGTGTCGTTTCTGAATACGGGCCTTAGGGGTATCCCTTCCACTTCGTCGGCCCCTGCATCTACACCTTCGACAGAGGCAGAGCTATCGTCGTCGTCTTCGGAATCGCCTGACTGTGACGACTCGTAGCCCGCTTTCTTCAACACCGGCTCGAATAAATACGGCTGCAGGCCGTAAACATGCACAGAACTCGCCTCCTCATCCTCATCAAAATCAATTGTATCTGTAGGGTTAACGTCATTGTCCATGTCTCGTCAAGAGTCCGGGATTTATTGAAAGGAAACGTGTAAAACTTAGTTATGCTATGCAGATGAATAGAGTGAACTTCAATTGTTTGACAACTGTTACGTCACTGGCAGGCCTCCTAGCGGCGTGATTTGAAACAAAATTTTATTCGGCTGGGCTCTCGACTGGCTTGGGCCATGGGTTGTTATTTGTTACCAATTTCACTTTTAACGCGGTAATTTTGGATGGGATGTGACATTTTTTTGTCATACTGCTAAATAGGAAGGATTAAAATTTTTTTTGACTTGAAGTAGTGGACTTGGCCTGTGACCTTTAAAGGAAAAAAATATTCACTTGCTGCCTAATATATCCCACCCACTGACAGGTGCTATTGTCAGGACAAAAGCAATGTTATCCACTTTTCAGTCATCATAAGGCTTTGGCTGAGCCACGGCTGATCAGTGTGTTCTGATCAGGAGCATTTCAGCAGTTACGAACATCCTTGGGAGATAAAGTTGAAGTTCTTCAGGCATGACTCAAGAAGCTACAATAAGGTGTGGGAATGCCAAACTGAGCTTTAGCGCCGCAAGTGCCGCGCAGGTGGTCCAATGCCTCCCCACTCACCCGGAAGCTGATCTTGGAGACAGGCAGAATTCGGCTGCTTTCCGGGTCCTGAGCGGGGGCAGGGCTGTCCGAGCTTCCCTGCTCTGGCCTGGGGGTATCGAGGTCCTCCTGTTCCGTCGCTTCCCTTGCCTCTGATGTCCCTTCCGGTGAACTGTACCCTTCTGGCTTCTCCCAGCTGCTCTCTGAGAACAGGATCAAGCCCAGAGTGTTTCTGTGTCATTAATCGAGGCAGTAAATCTCTGTGACATGGATTAGCAAATCAACATAATTCTTTAGCCAGGGGGTAAGAACTAAATAGAGATATCAGCTGGTTACAGTTCATAGGTGAATGAAATTCATGACCCCTGGTCCTTAAGAGTCTGACCCCTGGCCATTTTACCTCTGGTTACAGGTGTAGACATTCAGTGTGCAGCTAGCGAGAGTTACGGCCTTTGAAGGAGAACTCACCTCCTGTCTCTGTGTTGTAATAGTAAGTGTAGCCCTCAGGACTCTGTGCCTCCATCCAGTGGCCACTCTGAGATTTCTACACAGTACACATTATCACAGACACAGACACAGACACGCAGATTGAGATGCTACGGACATGCACAAAATCTAAGATGTACTGAAGATCACTGATATTCTACACCTTGTAAGAAAATACAGGATTTGGAAAAAAAAAGGGTATGTCAGCAAAACTGAAATAACTTTACCTCATTTCCTTGCTTCAGTTTTGCTGGTTTTTGTTTTTTGCCCTGATAACCTTTGGGTTTTTCCCACTGAGATTCTGAAAGAAAATTGGAAAAATGTCCTTACCCACAAAGGCTGTCAATTTCAATTCAACATTTTAATGATCCTAAAAACTGGTTGAAAAAAAAAAATCTAAGTTTGAATGATTTATTATATTTTCAAATTCAAATTGTGCAGTCCACATCAAATGGCAAATGCATTCGTCCACGTCAGAAGGGTGGATGAGGGTGGAACTGAGGGGCTAAAAATTCAGTTTTAACCAATTGGTTCAGTAATTCTGGAATACCTAAAAGATACAAAACAAAAATGGCCCTCTTTCTCCCAGATAACACAGGCTTACGCTGTCAGGACCTATATCCAGTGGTGATTTTGAAAATCTAAAGTAAATCGAAGGCAAAATGCTCACCACTCCAAACAGCAAAGCTATTATCAGGCAAGCTAACTTTCGGCAGTGAATCAGTTAGCTAATTCAGCGAGATTTGGTAACTGGTCACCTTAGTGAGCTAGGTAGTTACAATGAGTTTGAAATCATGCCAACTTGATTCCATGATAGCAAGACAACACTATTTCCCACTATGAAGGCTTACTTATTATCACTACCTTGCGGAAGTAAAATTTGGCGCCCACCCCTGGTCACAGCACTGTGTTGTAAGAGTGTTATTTGTGACCTAACCCAGTCACTGAGTTGTATATTTTTAAGACCTACTCCCAGTCACTGTGTTGTAGTAATACGTGTGTCCTTCTTCAGAAACTCCCTCCAGCCACGTATCTGCTCCAGTGCTGCTGGGTGCTTCCGTCGTCACTCCTGACTTTGTGCTTTCAGCCTCTGCGCTAGCTGCGCAGACATAAAACCAGAAACAACAAAAACTTTCCAACATTTTCCATAACACTGCCAAATTCATCTATGACAATAGTACTTTCAGAAGAAGGTGAACAGGGAAGCATTCAAATTGAAAAGTGTAAACTAAATGTCGAAATGCTATATTCTCAATCTAGAATTGTTACATTTTTATAATAAGCATTCCTCCAACTGTATTCCTCAAGACTAAGATCAAACCTCAGCAAGTAGGATAAATAAAGTTTGAGAACCAGACTTGTATAAATAAGTGCTGGGAAGCAAATGCATAGCTTTGACTCAATTAAATATGCTCCCTGGGCAGGAGAAGAGGCTCAGTGATGCTCGTTACCTGATTCTGCCTCAATTCGTTTCAGATCCTCCTGATAGGCTTTCATGGCGGCCTCCTCCATCGCTGCAAACTCCTTGGACATGCGGTCCTCCTGTTTTGCTTTATCGATGCTCTTTTTCTTGATCTGCACAAAGTGAGTAACAGCCGTCAACATTGTGTCCACACAGAAGAACCTGAATCACTCCACAGTATTTTGCATGTTACAGAGACATTTACAAACTTACGGAGGGCATGGATTTCAAGTTATTTTTAAACAAGGGTTTATGTCAGGTTGAATTTTATTCTTTGGTTGATGCATAAAACTACAACCCCTGGCAAAAATGATGGAATCACCACACAGGGTGTTCATCCAGGTTTTTTACTTCATAGCAAATAAACAAATCGCAGGTATGACACAAAACGATTATTGTTTATGAGCTTAACGTTCAGGCTTCATGAAAGACACCTCAAACAAATTAGATGAAGTTATTTTAATAAATGGCATTTTTCCCCATCATTAAGTAGAGGAAAAAAATTACTCTGTGAAATTGTGGTGTCGTAATTATGCTCTTGCCTCTTACAGCAGGTTATCAAAGGCGGTAGTAGCATAAAAATATTCCATTCAATTAAGAATAGAGGGTTATTAAATTGCACACCAAAACTGCCCTCCGCAGTTGATTCAAATCTAAGATTCTCATTTATAGTTTACGTATACTGAGGAAGGGATAGTATTTATTTTAAAAAAATATATGATCAGAAGACCATAGTGTGAACTGTATTGCCTACATTCATGTCACGTACCTCCGAAATTTTTGCTGCCACATTTTCTTTGTGATTCTTCCCTCGTTCGTGAAACTCAATACTCTGTGCGAATAGAAACGGGAATTAATAGTAGTGATAATATGAATATTAATAATACAAGTTTAAAAAGTACATATTAACGTTACTGCGCAGGCTCCCAGTCAAGCTACCGTTGGAGCACACAGAACTGAGTCCGTAGAGTCGCGGCAACTTGGCTGTCAGGACATTAGATTTACTGTGTAACCTTAGTAGGGGAATCTTTTGTGGACGTTTTTCTAGGCATCATCCAGCTGGCATACATGGTGATTCAGTGCTAAATATAGCTCGTAGCTCGCTATATTCATAAACATGTTACTTAGTAGCGTTCACGTGCAACATCAACTTGATTCGAATAAAATCCGACTTACAGGTTTGTTGTCTGCGATCCAGCACTTGCAGTACTGGCAGAACTTTTTGGGCTGAGATTTCCAGTAGTCAGCCCTGGGTGGGTATTTAAAGCACATAAACAAGACTACAGTTGGTATCCGAACAGTAAGAAAACACTCAAATAAAACAGCACTATGAAGCCTAAGCAACGATACTGTGTAATGAAACTAATAAAATAACACAATGACACAGCAACGCAATCATGAATACCAATAAGACTGTTTGGGTTAACGTTATGACTACCATTAGCTAACAAGCGGGCAAACCTGTCGCAATTCGCTTGCCATGAACGGAGCTTAGTTAATGCCAGATCGCCAGCCAGTAACTTAATGAGTGCAATTCCTTGAAGTGCCTCCTTTCAATTTAGCTAGGTCGCTAGCGTTAGCTAGATACTTACATTGTTTACACAACGCCCGTTCGACTTTAGCTAGCGTTTACTAAGCAATGCGCGAAATCATTCTTTGAATACAAGCACGGATAAGACACAATGTCGTCTTTAACTGATGACGTTTCTACGGATATGCAGAAGTGTCAAAATACCTCGTGAATTGGCAAACCTCTGTTGGATTTTTTTATACGGTTGCGTTAGCTCGCGTTTAATATTTGTACTCACTTCAAATATTGGTTTGCATTTCATCCTTCAACTAGTCACGAATTGTGCCCGTGAAAATGTTTAGTAATGAAAGTAATGTGGAACCTACTTGACCAGAAGAATACTCGGTGGAGATAACGTCCCATATGGTCTAGCGGTTAGGATTCCTGGTTTTCACCCAGGCGGCCCGGGTTCGACTCCCGGTATGGGAACGCTCTATTTTTTGATCCGCCCCCTCCAAGAGCATGCAAGAAGCGAACGATACCGAAGTACACATTTAGAGCAGAGGTTGATTGGCTCAATTAGCCAAGCCATTTATGAAATCTGACGTTTCTTGCGCATTTCTTTAAATTATCATGAAACTACAAAGACTAGTCTTGTCTCCCTTCATAAAACATTTTCCTTTGATCGAATCATTGCGAAAATCTATATTTGTGCATGCAATCAGTTAACTCAATTAGTCAGGGTAATTGATAGGAATAAAAACCTGCATACACACCGGCCCTCCAGGACCATGATTGCCCACCCCTGATTTAGAGGGATGATTAACCTATAAAGCTACAATCAGTCAGACATATCCTTACATGCCACGAAGAATAAAAACTTTATACCCACATTTTCATACATTTTAAACAACTTATTAACAGGGGAAAAAAATGAAACTAATATGATGCATTAATCAGCAGATTCCTTATTGGTGAAAGCAGATACACAGTCGTAAAAACTGACCAATTAATTAGGCAAGCAAACGTAAACTGTCAAATATGTTTTATGACGTGCTTATATTATATTAAGTTCAGGAAAGTATTTTGAAGGAACATAAAACACTTGTGTTCCACAAGTTAATTTCAAGCCAACTGATTTTCTCTTTTTGATTTGATCCATTTAAAATTTGTTCATGAAATTACTTGGGACATGATAAGATAAACCCAAGATGTTCCAGAATATTTGAGTAATTATGAGATGTATAGATATTTCTGCCAAAATGTGGCTTAAGAGAGCAAATAACTGCTTAACATGAAATTTACCAAATTAAAACAAATTAACTACTTTACAAAATCCTACGTTCAAAAACCAGCACACCCAGGAGGGCCCCAGAACTGACGTTGAGCTCCACTGGTTGAAATAGAAGCTGTTAGATTTTCGTGTATGGTAGAGAGATAACACCTGACCCAAGAGTTTAGTCCACTGCATTATGAATGTTTTTCAGAGCGTCAGATATAAGTAAAAGTACCAAAATTTTTGGCTGCAGTCTTGGCAGTCATCAGTGTTGCTTATCTATGTAAATTGGGAGTGTCCGATATCTCTAGATTAGGGCTTCTGTGGGTGCAGGTTTTTCTTTCTCCTTGGCACTACTGCTGATCGAAGTCTTGATTGAAGAGCATGATTAGTTAAATCAGGCGGCTATGTGCTGGGCTAATACAAAAACCTGCCCCCAAACCCGTATTTTCTGGATAAGATTTGACTCCGGAATGAAAAATGTTTCCACTCCAAGCCCTGCGTAAAGAGTGACTATGTGTTTGAAATGTAGCAGTTTCATATTTTTCTGCTAGTAGTTGCCACCAAACTGTGATTTAAGTTTCTTACAATACCCAAATTAATTTGAACATCGACCAGGTTGGAAACCCAGAAGTTGAAATGATTATAGGCAATATTCAATGCAGGAGAAAAATAGAGAGGTGAACTGCATACAAATAACTTAAGACTTCTATTGAGTTTTTATGAACAGGAAGAAAAGCACCCTTGCAGACTCCCTGTGCTTAGCACCCATAGTAGAGGCTGAGAACTGTCTGTGGTGTAAACAGAACATGTAGCAAAGATTTGGCAACTTCTGGGTGATTGAAATTGGTAATCACAGCAGTGAAGTGATCCAATATCTGCTGGGTCACAGTGTTAAAGCAGTGGAGGCTACCTTATTTCACATTGATGACCTGAAATGAAATTATACTAAGAGGGAAAGCACCATCCCGACTGCTGTCAGTCAAATGTTCAAAAGCCTGTGCCTGTCATGGTCTGGGGCTGCATGAGTGCACCTGGAACGGGCTGCTTGCTTTCTGTAAAGCTAATAGTGATGCAGAAGGGTTCACACAGTTTAGATTACAATTCCGGCAACAGTGTGGGCCTTTCAGACATCAGCTGTATCCGAATTCTCCAAAAGCAAGGAACTTCCCTTCACTAATAGACATAAAATGGAAGAAGTTTGGTGGTTTGCCTTTGCAAAGAGCTCGGCCTTGTCCATTTCACAAAGGAAATGAAGCAAGTAGCCCCTTTGTCGCTTCCATCTAACACAGAAACGCAGGATCAGCCTGGGAAGAAAGATCAAAAATGGATCACAATCCTTTGCAGTTGTAACGATGGAAACGCCATTAGTGTCCCCAAGTTTTCTGATAAATCGCGAGGGCTATCTTTGCTGTCAAGCTCATGATTTACTTGAAGAAATGAAATCCGATTTTTTTCTAACAAGCCCCGAGGTACCTTGAAAATCTCCCAGCAGCTTTACCTTCACCTACGTGATATTTCCTAGCAAGGAGCAGAGAGGAACGGCAAAAAAAACCACCTATTTAGGAAAATTCAGATACAGCCATAGTCTGTTTCAGCAATTCCCTTGCTTGCTCCTGCAGGATAATGCTTATCCTCAGTGCATATTTAAACAGCATGGCTGCACAGTCACAGAGCATGGGTACTAGCTGCAGCCCAGACCAGTCTCACATTGAAATCTTGCAGCAGATTGAGAGCAACAACAAAGACCCAGGACTGTTGACTCACTTAAGACCTATATCAGGCGAGAATGGAAACAAATTCCACTTTTGAAACTCCAACAATTAGTGTTATTCGTTCCAAAATGACTACTTGGGAGTAATTGAAAGGCGAGGAGATGTTACTCAGGGGCAAACATGCACTGTCCCAGCATAATTGGAACATTACAAGCATCACATTTCAAACCAGCCATTACTTTCAGAAATAAAGTTGATGAGTTACAGCATTACTTTCTGCAACTGGAAACTCTGAGGCCCTTCTGTCAGTTCAAAGTACTCGGTCGAAGCCAGTCAAACAGTCTAGGGCGTCCCACACCCTGTAGCCTATTCGTTTGTCCTTCCTTGGACCACTGTCGGTAGGTCCTCAGCACTGCCGACCAGGGGTCCCCCAAAAGTCGTGCCACTCAGGATATGCTCTGACCCAGGCTTCTGGCCACAATGATTTTGCCCCCGGCAAAGTTGCCCGGATCCCATTTTTCACATTTCCAACACTTCAACTATGAGACCCAACTATTCGCTCATTTTTTCTGGTCTATTTGTAGACATTGACTTTACCCGCTGTTACGAGATAGCCAATGTTATTTGCTTCACCTGACAGTGGTCACAATGTTCCGGCTCATTTGTGTACATAACACACCCAGAAGAACAGAATGACAGGAGGAAAAAAAAAAAAAAAAAAAAAAAATTTTCTGATGAGCCTTAAACAAGCACGCAAATTTCAAAAGCTTTTATTTTAGTTTAAAATAGTAATCCCCATACAGTAAAGTTAATAAACAAAGAGGCATAGAAAAAAAAAAACAAGATTCCCTTTATGGGCAGTGCAACTACATCGTGAAGTTTTTTTAAAAGGAACATAAAAAAATAATTCAAGAAAACATAGAAACAGGGAACAAAAAGAACAAACTGACTTTCTGCAGTGACCGAACATCTATATTGCTACATTTGTAGTGTCATAAACACAGCTATTCTCCAAAGAAATTTCTATCCAGTGCTTCTCCAACAAAAGTGACAATGAAAATGGTGATAGAATTGAACAAAACACTTCAAACTTTTTTTAATACTCTTACAGGCACCACAATAATATTACAGATTTTACATACTGATCAAGTTCTTTGTTTTCTCAAACTTCAACCTTTGCCAAGAAGGCCTTTACTTTTTCAAAAAAAAAAAAAAATGCCCAAATGGCAAATTAATTTCATTAGTACCACAACTTAAATTCAAAGTTTGATACTGTAAACATTCGCAAATATTAAGATGAAATTGGTCATTTTTGGCTATAACGCTCTCCTTAAAATTCAGAAAAGAATATTGCAATCGCAGGAGTTGCATCATCGCAACATACAGTTTCAGCACCTCCATCAGTACAAACGTAATCAGTGATTATTTTAACCTTTGTCACTTTAATGAGAGCCAGCTGTTTGCCAGAGCTGAAATTGGAAGAGACACTTTGTGAGGTGGTTCTGCAAGCAGGCCCAGCCAGCTGAGCCCGGGAAATTTTGGGGTCACCCTCCAACCCCCCCTCTCCTCCTCAGTCAGTAGCACCCATCCCTCCAGCTGCCATCCCGCAAGGCGCTGAGGGAAGAGAGGCTTTTCGGGGGGGTCAGTAAACTGTGGAGGAAGCAGTGAGAAGCGCAGCCAGTTACAATCATCCAGCTAGGCAGTGCGACACAGTAATTACAGTTGTACATGACATCTCAAATTCAACGTCACTTGGCCCTTTTCGAGGAAAGGCACTGAAGTGAAATTAAGACATTTGGCTCCCTTAGCCACACACATTGTCCCTGAACATGACAGAAAGATGTACAAAACCAAAACCAGTTAAGTTGGCACGTTATGTAAATCGTAGATAAAAACAGAATACAATGATTTGCAAATCCTTTTCAACTTAAATTCTACTGAATACACTGCAAAGACAAGATGTTTAATGTTCAAACTGAGAAACTTTTTTTTTTTTGCAAATAATCTTTAACTTAGAATTTAAAGGCAGCAACGCACTACAAAAAAGTTGGCACAGGGGCCTTTTTAGCACTGTTTTACCTCGCCTTTCCTTTTAACGACACTCAGTAAAAGTTTGGGAACTGAGGAGACCAATTTTTGAAGCTTTTCAGGTGGAACGCTTTCCCATTCTTGCTTGATGTACAGCTTAAGTTGTTCAATAGTCCGGGGTCTCCGTTGTTGTATTTTACGCTTCATAATGCGCCACACATTTTCAATGGGAGACAGGTCTGGACTACAGGCAGGCCAGTCTAGTACCCGCACTCTTTTACTACGGAGCCATGCTGTTGTAACACGTGCAGAATGTGGCTTGGCATTGTCTTGCTGAAATAAGCAGGGGCATCCGTGAAAAAGATGTTGCTTGGATGGCAACATATGTTGCTCCAAAACCTGTATGTACCTTTCAGCATTAATGGTGCCTTCACATATGTGTAAGTTGCCCATGCCTTGGGCACAAATACACCCCCATACCATCACAGATGCTGGCTTTTGAACTTTGCGCCTATAACAGTCCGGATGGTTCTTTTCCTCTTTGGTCCGGAGGACACAACGTCCACAGTTTCCAAAAACAATTTGAAATGTGGACTCGTCAGACCACAGAACACTTTTCCACTTTGCAACAGTCCATCTTAGATGAGCTTGGGCCCAGCGAAGCCGACGGTGTTTCTGGGTGCTGTTGATAAATGGCTTTCGCTTTGCATTGTAGAGTTTTAACTTGCACTTGCAGATGTAGCGACAAACTGAAGTTACTGACAGTGGTTTTCTGAAGTGTTCCTGAGCCCATGTGGTGATGTCCTTTACACCCTGATGTCGGTTTTTGATGCAGTACCGCCTGAGGGCTCGAAGGTCACGGGCATTCAATGTTGGTTTTCGGCCTTGTCGCTTACGTGCAGTGATTTCTCCAGATTCTCTGAACCTTTTGACGATAATACGGACCGTAGATGATGAAATCCCTAAATTTCTTGCAATAGCTTGTTGAGGAATGTTGTTTTTAAACTGTTCGACAATCAGCTCACGCATTTGTTCACTAAGTGGTGACCCTCGCCCCATCCTTGTTTGTGAATGACTGAGCATTTCAGGGAAGCTGCTTTTATACCCAATCATGGCACCCACCTGTTCCCAATTAGCTGTGGGATGTTCCAAATAAGTGTTTGATGAGCATTCCTCAACTCTCTCAGTCTTTTTTGCCACTTGTGCCAGCTTTTTTGAAACATGTTGCAGGCATCAAATTCCAAATGAGCTAATATTAGCAAAAAATTACAAAGTTTACCTGTTTGAACATTAAGTAACTTGTCTTTGCAGTGTTTTCAATTGGATATAGGTTGAAAAGGATTTGCAAATCATTGTATTCTGTTTTTGTTTACAATTTACACAACGTGCCAACTTCACTGGTTTTGGGTTTTGTAGTAAGTGGACGTTTTAGCCCCAAGACACCATGCAGACTGAGATATTTTGTTGAAATAAGATTTTTTTTGAGGACTTTAGGTTCTCCTGCCCGCACAACAGGCTGGGCCATTTTGCTGTCGCAAAATGTACTTGGCAAACATTTTCACTCTCTTACTCATTCAAAGGCTGGACAACTATGCTACAAGAAAATGCACTTAGCGGCCATTTTGGCTTTTTTACCAGCACACAGGTTGTAAAATTTTGCTGCCGGAAAATGCACTTGGCGGACATTTTGGCTCTCGCACCCTTTAATAGCTTGGGCTTGTATGCTACAGTGAAATGCACTTGAGGGACATTTTGGGTCGTTTACCAGTGCACAGGCTGGGCTATTTTGCCGCAGTAAGAAGCACTTAGAGGACACTGTGGCTCCCTTCAGCCTGCTCTCCATGTGCGCTGAAACCCAGCTTGTCCATGTGCAGAAAAGTCAATTAACAATGTAACAATGCTACTCTTTCCATGTGCACATCTGTGCCCAGATTTTCTGTGCACTAAAAAAAAAAAAAGAAGATTCTATAGCAACCTTTTCACATGTGGATGGAAGTCAGAAGGCAAAAAGCTGGTCACTACTTGAATAATGCGAAGTCATGATTCCAGAGGTCCTGTTCATCTTTGTGCCGAACTTCAGCTGCCAAATTTAGACACTCCATCCAAGATTATTAAAGTGTCTTTTATCAGACAACAGCCATTAAATGAAGGACAGAGCAGCAGGAAATGCTGATTGACCCAGTGGAGAGAACCTGGTGGACCGAGAAACAATGTTTTCATGATTTGTTCACATTAAGCACTAAATGACACTGACTTTGTAATATGTACGAGGTTAACAGAAGGAAGTCGCTATTGGATGGCAATGTTTAACGAAGTCAGGGCACAAAAACACATGTCGACATGCTATCATGGAAAGGGTTTCAGCGCACAATCGAGCGTATAAAATTTTCAGCTAATGTGGGAAAGCCAGCCTTACCTGATCATGGGCTTGGCCATTTTGCTGCCCTAAGATGCACTTAACGGACATTTTGGCTCTCTCACCTCCTCACAGGCTGGGTTATTTTGTTGCCAAAAGATTCACTTTGCAGACATTTTGGCTCTCTGACCATTGCACAGGCAAGGCCAAATTGTTGCCATGAGATTCACTGAGCAGACATTTTGGCTCTCTCACCTCCGCACAGGCTGGGCTATTTTGTTGCCAAAAGATTCACTTTGCAGACATTTTGGCTCTCTGACCATTGCACAGGCAAGGCCAAATTGTTGCCATGAGATTCACTGAGCAGACATTTTGGCTCTCTCACCTGCGCACAGGCTGGGCTATTTTGCTGCGGGGAATGGAGCTGGTCCCAACAATTGAGGCGGGCCGGGGGAGGGCGCTCCTGCCGGGCGTGGTGGGTGTGGTGGGTTTTTGCGGCAGGGGTATACTGCTGCTGCTGGATATAGAGTGCATGCTGACGGATGAGTGCATGGGGGTGGAGCCCTGCACGGTGGGGCTGACGTAGGCTGTGGCCTTCAGCGGCTGCCGTGGCGACATGGGGAAGTTCCCCACACTCTGTACTCTTTGCTGGAGCTGACCTGGAGATGGAACTGAAACAGGAAACAGGAAACAGGAAGTGAGGTTGCCCATCAAATGGAGGGTCATCACTAAATGGCGATTCTTAAGAGGATAGAAGCCCACACAAATCTTTAATAAACAGTTGTTGTTTCCCCTCAGAATAAGAAATTCTACTAGCTCTGTGAAGAAATTTACAATCTGAATATATGATTGATGGACAAAATTTTGAGAAAGAAAAGTTGTGAATGTTTTTTGCCCGCAACCCCAAATTGTTTGGTTATTGGTCATCAAAATGACACATTATATTGGACAAATTCCAAGTGAAGTTAATTTTTTTAAAAATTCTGACTATTTACTTTTTACCTTGAGCTGTCTGAGGTCATGTACAGAAATTAAACCAAATTTTACTAAAAACTGAGCTCTTATTACACCAGAAAAGTGTGTTAAAACTTTTGAATGGTAGTACAGGTGTAGGTGCAGGGGTGTGCATGTGTTTGCAGGTGTATGGGTGCACGCGTATGTGTGCGCGTGAGCACACGTGTCTGTGCATTTGCTCGAGCGCGTGTGTGTGTGTTTGTGGTTTAGGAGTGAAAGCACAGTCGTAATGCAGGATTGCAGCCGGGACAGGGTGCTGATACTGCAGGTAAAGGAGTGTGTGTTTGTGTACATGTAAAAGTGTGTGTGAGAGAAGGTGCAGGGGTTTGGATGCCTGTGAGTGAGAGAGTGGTTATAGTGGAGGACTGCAATCGGAAGAGGGCGATAGTACTGCAGGCGTGGAGCTGAGTAGGGGTGTGAGTGTGGGCTTGTATAGCTTACTTTGGAGAACCAACTCTTGAGAAAACCCAATGTTGTGGGGACATTTAGGGTTGCGAGAAGATTTGGGATGGGCCTCAGAGAGGATTACGGAGGATTATGGCCAATTGGGTGAAGTAATGGTTACAGTTACAGTTGGGGTGAGGTTAAGGCATAATATGATTATGGATAATTTTTGAAGGAAGTTATATGAAATAAATGTAAGTAAATACATGTCATGAATGGCAATAAAAACTGTGTGTGTATAGGTGTAGGGGAGTGCATGTGCGTTTGCAGCTGAAGGGGCGTATGTGTGTGTGTGTGTTTAAGGAGTGATGGTGCGCTCATACTGAATGACTGCAATCGGGACAGAGCGCTGGAGGACTTGTGTGTGTGTGTGTGTGTGCGTGTGCGCGTGTGTTTAAGGAGTGATGGTGTGCTCATACTGGATGACTGCATTCGGGATAGAGCGCTGGAGGACTCAAAGCTCTGGCTGTTGCGTATGGAGGAGGGGGAGCCCATGTGACCGGAGGGGACAGGGCTGGGCAGCACGCTTGGAACAGAGGGCATGCTGGGAGCCCGCACCAGGTTAGGCATGCTTCTCCGGAGCTTATCTGCAATATGAGATCACATCCCATCAGAGGCAGCAACAATGGCTTTGCTGCATGCCTCGCGCACACGCACACGCACAACATCAAGGTGGAAATAATACTGTCATATACTGGATAAAAGAGCTGTCACAAAATGACAACAGATTAAGTGAGTTTGAGTTAAATGCAAGTTAACAGTCATCACATTTTTAACTAAATGACACTGCTGTAAGGTGTCATTATATTTACTGATAAGCGTATGATAGCACTGTGTCATATCACATAAACTGACAATCCCTCATACAGTCCAGCAACAGCTCTTATGTCACATATGGCAGTTATGTGTCAGCCTTATTCCAAAGTTGAACTAAAGAGTTAATAGATTTTCAATTCCCTCATGTTTGCTTCCTGATCGAGGTGTCAGTCAGATCCAACAGCCCACAGTCCCTCCCCTAAGAATAGCCTGATTATTCTGTAATCTCTACAGTTCCTGTCCAGCTATCAGCTCCCATTTAGCCTTCCAAGGAGGTCTTTACAGGCTCATGATGCTACTAATGCTCTGCAAGGAGCTTTAAGTGCCGGGGAACTACACTATAATTTACAGCATCACAACTCCAAGCTGTGCTTAAATCATGAAACTATTTAAATTTAAATGTCAGATAAAAACATTAGAATACCAAAAAAGCAGGAGAGAGTATGCTATTGAACACACCAAGCAACACTCAAGAGAATAGTATTCAAAAGAAATATGTTTCTACACCCATTTATACCAGATAATTCGTTTTTTGAGTATATTTTCCAATGTAATGCAAACATGCAAACGCACAAACACAAACAAGCAATATTTGCACTTGGTAGCTCCAAATACAGAAGAAGTGATGCTTTTCTGCGATGGATGAATATTTCCAAAACGATCCACATGCAGTCGACAGGCAGGGAGCTACTTGAAAACAAACAAACAGACCAACTTACTCTCATATTCGGCCTGATTCCAAGCAGCAGACCCTGAGAATTTACATACAGCGAAGTACCAGACACAAAGGCACAAATACACACACAAAAAAAAAAACACGATTGTGTCATCAGCCTTCACGCTCAACTCATACTGGGAAGGGATTTCATTCATTCATTTTTAATGAGCAGTTGACCTAATCTACGGAAGGAAGACATTGATTATTGGACAAAGGCCATGACTAAAAGCATCACAATACGGGGCATAATGCTTGTCAGCACTTGGCCAAATTCAAGCACAAGCAACGCCTCTGGTTCTTTTGCCGTCTTTTGCATACTGTTATCCTTTTGCATCTTGCCCGCTGTACTATACACACTGTCCTTACTGCATGGTGTACACACTGTTCTTTTTGTGTGGTGTACACACTGTTCTTCCTTTGGGTTATACACACCATTCTTCCTGTATGCTATATACACCATTCTTCCTGTGTGGTATACACACTATTCTTGCTGTATGGTATGCACAATGTTCTTCCTGTGTGGTATACACACCATTCTTCCTGTGTAGCAAGCACACTATTGTTGCTGTGTGGCATACACACTGTTCTTCCTGTGTAGTATACACACCATTTTTCCTGTGTGGTATAGACACTATTCTTACTGTAAGGTATACACACTATTCTTGCTGTGTGGCATACACACTGTTCTTGATGGTATGTAATGGTATAGCTCAGAGGTGAAGAATGAGGGCTGTATCTGTCCTTGGTTTTGCACCAATCTCTGGCCTTTAATTAGTTCATTATCCAAAGTAGCCAAACTATTCATGAAGTCGGACATTTCAGGTGCATTTCTTTAAATTATAATGAATGACCAAAGACTGTTCTTGTCTCCCTTCATAAAACATTTTTCTTTGATCAAATCTTTGCACAAATTTATATTTGCATTTGCAACCAATGAGCTCAATTAGTCAGGGTAATTGATAGAAATGAACACCTGCATACACACCACCCCTCCAGGACCTGGATTGCTCACCCCTGGTATAGCTACTGTTCTTGCTCCATGGTACATATAATGTGTTCTGCCCATTGTTCCGGCCCCTGATATGTTCAATGTTCTCGGTCTATAAAATGATGCATTTTACTTTCCGTTCTTGCGCTGTTGTATTCTGCGGCATGCCAACCCTTCGGGTTCAATAGCCTCTTTTCTCACTCAGTGGTATGCTGTGGTACACCCTCTCTGCTTACTCTGTAGTACACCCACTGTTCTTACTCTGTGGGACACCCTCTCTGCTCACTCTGTAGTATACCCACTGTTCTTACTCTGTGGTATACCCTTTGTACTCACTCTGCAGTATATCTTACTCTGTTCTGCCATGGTATAGCCTCTGTTTAAACTTTAAGGAATACTCTCTGTTCCCACTGTGTAGTATATGCACTGTTCTTACTCTGTGGTATACCTTCTGTGCTAACTCTGGCATATCCTCTCATCTCACTCTATGGTATCCATACTGTTCCATGTGCCGTCTCCTCCTTGTTGGTCCCTCTGCTCCTCTCAGACTCACCTGCGGAGGTCCTGCTGGGAGTGTCCGGAGTGCCAGCAGGCGTGGGGGGGCTGTGATGCGGCGTATGGGACAGGCTGCTGAGGTACTGGGGCAGGGAGGGGCTGCGGCGGCAGGAGAATGAGTGTGACTGGGACAGGCTCCGCTGCAGGAGCCCCCCGCGGGCCAGGCGAGGCTGGGGGGGAGGGAGCTCATCGTACTCCTCCTCTTCGTCTTCTCCGTCCAGCTCGCTGAGCGTGTCTCGCCGGCCCGCGCGCAGAGAGAAGCTGGAGCTCCGTCGGCACACTGAGGTGGTGGTATAGTCCTGGCGCAGGCCTGAAGGAGGCGCACTTCATTAACACCATAAACACAAACACACCACAGGCCTGCGCCAATTCCAGCCTCTGCTCCAGATATATATGGTGTGTGAGATTCAGTCAGCACCACGATCCAGCCAACTCCCATAATCCTGTTTTTTGGAATAGTAGCACAGGCCTATTAAATCTGCTTGAAAATCATTCTCCTCCCACCCACCCACTCACCCAAACAAACAAACAAACAAACAAACACACACACATGTGCGGATGGCCATTCATGCACACACACACATGCGCGCACACATGTATGGCCACGCACGCACATGCACAGATACTTGCAGGTGTACATACAGGCCCAAGCGTGCACACGCTCTTGCATACTGGCACATGCAGGCATATCCTTGTATACATGCGCGCGCACACACACAAAAAAAACACACAGGCACACACGCACGCACACACACACAGGCCCCTGAGCACTTACTCTCCTCCTGCAGTCGGGCCATGATCTGAACATCAGTGAGATCCTGCAGTTTGTAGCCCATAGAGATGGAGTCCTCCTCCAGCTCCGAGGTGCTGAGCTCACTGTCCAAGGACGACTGGGGACTGAAGGGCGGGCGCCGCCGGACGGGGCCTCACAGGGAGCAGGGAGAATCACACAATCATGTCAATAATTCACATAGCTTATAAATGCAGGGATTAAATCCAGATGTCTGGCAGTGAAAGTCTCGCTGCTGTATATTTGCTCTTCCCATGATGTCAATAAGCTGATTTCAGGAAATATTTCTGCCACAAATGAAGAAAGGAGCCAACCTGAAAACCCAGTGAGTCAGAGCGAAATACTGGGGAGGACTTCTATTTTCAGAAAGGATTTAAAGGATTTTCCACATTTCCTAACATTCACGTGATGCACACTTTCACTTTCCCCCAATATCAGGAAAAAAAAATCATGTTCAGAAAGGCAAAACTTGATTCCAGTGTTTTGTTCAAATAACTTAACATTTTTGAGCTAGTTGGTAGAACTAATTTGTGAAATGAGCAAGTTGTTTCAAGTCACATACTTATTCAAATGTTTTGCCTCATTGCTTGCTCCAAATTGTACTTGTCCAAATTTCTTTTGGAATGTGTAACAGCCCTGAATGGCAGGAATGGATTTATATTTACAAATAACACATTGGCCAGACAAAACATGAAATATCTTGTCTTCATATTGTCTATAATGAAATACAAGTCAAGGAAATTTAAAAGTCACTAATTTATGTTTTTACGTGCATCTTCCATACTATCCCAACTGTCTCTAAATTGGGGTTGAACTACTGAGGCAGAAAACACTGGGTATTCCAAATGCGTTTTTAAATGCCATGTAAAAAACATCTGCATAATTAACTCAGAAAGAGGCATAAATTGGGGTGCTCTCCAAAAATTTTGGAAAGCAGGGTGCTGTATATGTTTGTGAGGCCAGAGTGCGTTCACCACTGGCCACGGGCCTGTAGAGGGGGAGGGGATGTGCTATGGGGAGTGTGGGGACCTCCCCCAAGAAAACTTTGGTTTTTCCATCATGCATATTATGCATTCTGGTGGCATTCAATGGAAGTCAATAGCAGATTTACATCTGTTTAGAAGTATGGGATTTAATGATTTTTACCGCAGTAGTGTGCGTGTGCATTGGACAGTCATGTAGCTTCTGATGGTCTGGTGCCAAAGAGCCACCTGTAGCTGCACGATGACCGATATATTGGTTTTATTTTGGCTTGTAATGGAAGCTTTACCCCAGTTACTTTTTCTTTTTACAACAGTTCATGGATTTTTTTAGATCCCTTTCGTACATGAAACAAATTTTTGTCTTCACTTTTACTGCTGAAATTTACACTTGAGCGATATGATCTGACATACTCTTAACAGTGCCTAAATCCTTAATTCGAGGCAACTCACAAAACCACCCAAATAATTGTGTCTAATTCTTTCATTAAGAAACCCAATTTTGTACCTAATACTTCCATTAAAAAAAGCAGGCACTGGTACAAGGAGCCCTGCTAACAAAATGAAAATGTTTCATGGTATGAAGTTTCATAAGCCTTTCAGAAGATTTCCTGACGTACGGACCCTTCCGACCTGTCAATCAAATGTAGAAAAACGACCGATCACATTGCCTCATCTTATCAAGGTCCTGCCTGCCCTGATAGTTCTGCCAGATTGTCCCACAAACAATGCAATCATGAGCTGTGTGTAATAGGCAAGGTTGCTGAATTTTTCGAGAATGGTCCTTAGATGCCCTTGGGGGACGTGTAATTCCGACAAAAGAACGAAAGATACCCTGCATGGCAACAAGGAGCTCAATTTATCTTTTTTCCAAAGCCAAAAATGCAGTTGGCGAAGTGTTTGTGATGGATTAAAGCATGCGGAAGGCCTCACACGCAGCTCAATGTGAACAAGATAGACAAACACAAGGCTGTTTGCTTGAAGATAAGCAAATGAAATTTTTTTGCCATTTCGCCTTCAGTATTTCAGTGGAGTTGCGTAATTTCAAGCCTTGCAGAGACTTAACCAGGCTGACAATAGGTGAACAGTGTCCACTGATCCCGAAAGGGGAAATAATTCCGTATTCAACCTCCAACCTCTATTTGCCAAAAAGATTTGAAAAGGGGATGGCCAGTATATTCCGTGGGGTTTTATTAGCGAAAAAGGGTTTAGAATTTAATATTAATATTGCGAATGCATATGCTGCGCATGCCGTAGAAACCCAGTGTGTCATCAGTAGCATAGCAGCTGCCGTTATATGCCTTTACCAAGTATAGGAGCACTAGAAATTAAACTAAATTTTCTTGACTAGATGTGCGCTTGAGGTTTTTACCAAAATGTTTCTCTGGGTACCCAAACATCAAGGTAAGCAGAAAAGGTTCTGATTTCAGTCGATATTGGTGGAGGTTGAATACGGAATTCTTTCCCCTGAAAGGAAACAAGCAAGTTCTCAATGGCTGTTGTTAAATATCATCAGCGAGAATTAAACAGTGCTTGAAAACTGATAAGACCACTGGTCAATACAGCACAAATAACATTACACGTGTTGAATTATTACAGCTCTGATGATTTCAGTGGTATGAAATTACATGATTAGAAAGAAAGAAAATGAGTTTTCTGGCTCAAGTGGAAGCCTAGCCACCGGTCACTCGTGGGAAAGTATGCATTTTTTAAACCGTTTATGAGTCATTTCTCGTAGTCAGATAAAGCTGTGGTTGACAAAAGCATGCAATTAGATACCCAAAATGAAAACTCACAATATGAATATAAAAACTACTTATTCTGCTTTACATGTGCAGTATGATTCCACTATTTTGTTTGGTTTGATCTGAATGTGCAGACTATGGGGCGTTTGGCTTTTCTGCATCGATTGCCAGCACTTCACTATGACTCTTGTACCTCCACCTGCTCTGCTTAAATTTTGATTTCATGAATATCTCCTCGTGAAAAATAGTTAAGGCCTCTCTGGACAACTTTGCTGGACAATCTGGATGTATTCGGTGAGAAACAAACCGCAATATTACTGGGAATACGTGCTAGAGAGTCGTGCTCAAACTACTGCTGCACTATTGTCATTTTGGAACTGAGCTGCATAGCTTGTGGGGCGTAGCAACAGTAACTGGGTGGCGGAGCTTGTCGGAAAGGTCAATTTAAGAGACTTGAGATGCAGCCTGGGATTATCTTCAACCAGCTGCCAGACTGGGGAAATGCTACGGTTATAATTTTTTGTTTCTCATAATTTCGGGGAGGTCAGAGGGAGGGCACCATCATTTTATGCAGGACAGACATGTGAAAGCAGGGGTGATCTAAATTAAAGCAGAAAGGGCCGCTCTCCTTGCCTTATGTAAGGAGTACCCTGATAATAAAAAATATGCTTCTACCTCCTTATCCACTGAAGCCCCGAATTCCCCTGTAAACTTTTTAAACGCTTGTGGATTTCAGGCAGGTCAGGAATAGCAGAACGCAGCACCGGGATGGAGAAACACAGCTAGTGCGTGGAGGCTCTGAATGCATGACATGAGTAATGATCCAGTGCAGCACCATAGAAGTCTCTTTGGCAGGCAGGTTCATGAGGGAGCATGATTAATGAGCTGCATTTGAGCAATGGAGCTTACTGTTACGTGCTGTGCGATGAAGGACGCTGGAAGATCTGTCCGTCACTACAGGGGAGTCCCTCCGATTGGCTGATTGAGTCAGATGGGGTGAGGAATGGCAGGATGATGGGAATGATGCTGGACAAAAAAAAGTGAGAGAAGCGCATGATCGATGAAGCAGCATCTTGGTCCTAATATCTCTGACTATCCTGCACTCCCACCACCAACATCCATACATCCTCAATTCAAATGTAAAATCTCTAATTTGCCCACTCATTAGTTTTGCTGTGCCTTATGTTAAGCCAGTGAACTGGACATGATCAGAGACAACAATGACAAAGACTACATTAAAACAAAGTTGCATGAAATGTTCAGATCCCCTGTCACAGGTTGGCTGATAGCTGGCCTGGAAAGAGAACATGGTGGAGGGACAAACTGAGGGACACATGGACAGACAAAAATGTAAAAAGGCATATCGACACAACAAGAGGTTTAAACATTTTAAATATAATTGAGAAATATTGAATGGTTCAGGAGTTCTCGCCTGGAAAAGAAGCATGACAGAAGGACTGACAGACACACAGAAGGACAAAACTCATTCCTATATCCATCCACTCTGTGGTGAGGGATAATAAAGTAATTCATAACTGGAATGGAATTCACATTAATCAAATAGTTTCTATGGTGTGTAAGGTTTGGTCAGCATGCATAAGTAAGGATGAGCTGGTATTGTGGGGCTTGAGCAGGCCTTGGGTTACCTGGCTCTGGTAGTGTTGGGTTGGAGCAGGGTTTGGGTTACCTGGCTCTGGTAGTATTGGGTTACAGCAGGGTTTGGGCTACCGGATTCATTAGTGTTAGATTGGAGCAGGGGTTGGGTTACCTGGCTCTGGCGGTGTGGGGTTAGTGCAGGGGTTCGGTTACCTGGCTCTGGCAGTGTGGGGTTAGAGCGGAGGTTGGGTTACCTGGCTCTGGCGGTGTGGGGTTAGAGCAGGGGTTGGGTTACCTGGCTCTGGCGGTGTGGGGTTAGAGCAGGGGTTGGGTTACCTGGCTCTGGCGGTGTGGGGTTAGAGCAGGGGTTGGGTTACCTGGTGCCGTCTCGGTTAGTGCAGGTTTGCATGGGCGACACAGCGGGGTGACTCCTGCCACAGGGCTGTAGGTAAGCGCTGGAGATGCAGGGCTGGAGAACATGCCCCTCCACCTGTGGGCTAGGGAGGGATGGGGAGGTTAAACCAGGTCTACGTAACACTGGTCCAGGATGGTCTACCCCAGAGGTCTCAAACCCAAATCCTGTAGGGCCACTGCATCTGCTGGTTTTCGGGTTGTCCCAGTTCTTCAAGGGCTAAATTTAAGTCACTGGTTGGCAAAGAAGATGACGCTCCTTTGTATATTAGGCTTGATTCAGCTGCTGACCTACTGGAAATCCCAAACACCCACTGACCCTGCAGCCCTCAAGGACTAGAGCTTGAGATCTATGGTCCTCAGACTCCAGATCCAGGATGGTCGACAGCAGACCTCAAAATCCACAGGGGCTGCCATGTCTCAGTCTTTTTTTTGGACAAATTATGTTCTTGAGAGCAGCAGTGTCCTTCACTAGCTAAAGATTATGTGCACCTCATTTCCTAGGTGCGAATTATCTGCTGATTAAATGGAAATACCCAGTAAAGACTGTGGCCTTCCTCTCCCGGAGGTTGGAACTATAGGGCCAGGCCAGTGCTGTGCGGGGTCTGGAGACTCATCACTGTGTCCGCACAGCCAGTCAGACCATTGTGAAAAGGTCAGGTGTCTGTTGGCAGTTATAGGCAATAGAACAGCTTGGACCTTCAACACCAGTTCTGAGTTTGTTTACAGTAACTGGGAAGTGCAGAGAGTCATGAAGACCCTGAGCTGACCTCTGAGATCAGGTGGTTATGAGCGTGATGACAGGGGTAGTATGTGCTGCGTGCATCTGCACATGCGTGTGCTGCAGGTCAAGAATGCAATCAGCACATAGAGCAGAAGGAGTAGGTGATACATCATGGGTTATTGATTCATAGCATAAAATCTGACTCTGGTACAGGTGTAACTTGAAGAGGCAGGCAGACAGACATTCACAAACACACACACACACACACACACACACGAAGGGACACGTAAAAATTAACGCTGAGTTAATCCTGAACCCATAACCGCCGCACAGTGAAACGCCATTAACAGCTGGGTTACAGCAGCCTTGAGAGGCAGGGCACTACACAGAAAACACCACTTTCAAAATAATGACATTACTTGATGAAACTCACCACGCCCACTCAGCAGACAAGACCAACGAGCCCCTCGCAGAATGACATATGTGCTGAGCATTATGGGATTGAAGTGGGATCTCACAGTCTTGCTTTGCACATTAAGAGATACAGCGTTACTAATGAGCTGATTTAAGTTTGGCTGAATACGTCATGTAGCATCATACTAAATTTATAGGCAAAAATGCATCGCAATGCATGTTCCTGACCAATCAAGTAGCACTGCACATTGCTTTTTCTGATTAGCTGGCTAACCAAGCTAGCTCGCACTTTATAATCATTATCAATTAATTCAAAGCCTCCTGAAGGCTTGACGTCACCAATAGTGACGCAAGTGCTGTTCGTTTTTCGTTTCTAGCTCAGTTGAAGTGTACTGTACTAAGGTTACTTGCGCATATCTTCTTTTCACATCTGCAGTAGCAAGCTACGGAGCTTCATAAAAACGGTGGCATTGAGCAGCCCATTTTTCATGTAGCTCCGTAGCTAGCGAGCTAGCGTAGAAGTAAAATTATGCAGGCTGGGGAGGAATAATCTAGGCACTGTCTCTACTAGCTAGTCAAGTCATATTCACTGGACAGATTCTGGCTTTATAAGCAGCACTTCAGCTATATTGCATCATACTTGATTAATATGCAAAAAGACAGACATCTCAGGGTCCCTTATAATCCAGTGAGATTTACATTGCTGTTGATACAAATGAGATGGAATGGAGTCTAAGGCAGTAATGAGTATCATTATGTGCAATAAACTACATAACTACAATTAATATTTTCAGTACGGTATCTCAGCACATGTGGCATGCGATTCAGATTTTGTCGATTGGCCTCAAAACTCCATCCAGTGTCGTAGAGCATCATCCAAATTATTTTCCTCACACTTCTCCGGCAGTTCAGCACCCCTGACATCCTCATTTGGATATAATACAACACCAATACCTGCAGCCATTTTTGTCTTGATGAGACCCTCTTTGAATCCCACAATTCCATGCACACACTGTTACACATGCTATCGATCAATGGGTCCATTTTGCCACGAGCTACTCTCCTGCAGCATTCTGGAAACTGTAGTTTTTAGAAAGTTGTGCGATGGATTGAAAACTGCAGATCCAGCAAATGGCAAAATAAAAATAAAGAACTCCTGCTGTTCCTTTTCTGTCCCCAGTAATGTTCTACTGGAGTCTCACTGCAGGTCATGAGCTGTGCACTGACCGTGATTTGTTGATCCACCCCTCCATCTGGCTCAGTTTGCAGGGAAAAGCGCTCAGGACAGCGAGTCTACTTGGCTCACCGCTCATATAATTACCCTCACTGCCGCCTCAGAGAATAGTGCCTTTCACGCTCAGGCCGACAAAAACAACTGCTGTTGCCGAGGCTCTGGGCACAAAGCTGGCCCTTATGACCCAACAGGGAAACTGGGGAGCGCCCACACGCTACTGAATCCTGTCATTCATAAGCCCCACAGTGCACTCCGTCCCTGCTTTAATACGCACTCAAAATGTTCTAAACCAAACATTTGAATGCCGATGTCAAAATCACTGTTGGAGAATGGAAAACCATGGCATTCTAGAACCACACACACACACACACACACACACACACACACAGGGACATAAACGCGCGCACTGTCCTCCCTCTTAAATTATATTTCATACATTATGCATGCACGCACACGACTGCGCATATTCCCACTGGACTCAATTCCTACAAGAACAAAAAACGCAGACAATCTCTGTCGATTCAAAAGCCAGAATGGGTCGCAAAATGTTTCTTCACTCGCTACAGCTTTAGACCTGTAAATCTAAGCAGTTTATTTAAATGTGGGAGACAACGTTGAAATGCATATGTAACGATGTCTCTTTTTGATTATTCAGTTTACAAGGATTGTACACAGGCCCTTTCCCAATAAACATAGCTTCTGTAATTACGAATATTTTGTCATTAACAGCAAGGCGAAACTCAGATGGCTTTCATATTCCTTAGAAATGGATAGAAAATCTTGATTGCAATCTATGCTTTTGAATTGCATAGTTAATTCAAATCTACGTCCTTCGCTTTCGTTAAAATAACATTTTGGCAGTGATGTAAAGATGCCCACAGAGTTACAGCCAATTAAAATTAAATCCCTGCCAAGGTACTTATGTCCCACACCGCACATGCATTTTAACCCCCTGACTTGCACAAAACCAAACATGACTGCTCTGCCAAAGTTAATTAAGACCACTCCTATCCAATTCAGATATGCTCAAAGTTTTTGTTAAATTCTGAGTTAACCATAACATTTCATCATATGAAATAGCAAAATTAATTGTTGCTAACACAATTCAGCGCAAGTTGGATGCATTTACAGCAAAATGTAGCAGATTTACATATCAAGACCAAATATTCAGAGATACATGGTCAGACTGAATTTGAATTTTTGCTGAAGCCCTTGATTAGTAGTTTCTGGGGTGTAAAGTTAGAATGAACGCCTGCATCCACGCCAGCCCTTTTCTGGATACTGGTCTTGATTTCCGCACACACCATTGTGCCTTATACAAGTCAGTAGGGTGGGGGGTCATTGAAAGCTAGATGAGACTACCACTGGTTTTTATTTGTTTATAAATGAGTTTTACTGAAAATCCCTCTTAAGCTAGTCTTCTTACGCGGCGAGTGGGTTGCCATGGGACACGGTCACAGGGCTCATTGTGTCTGAATGATCCTCATATTATTACATCAGAGCTTGGTCAGACAGCTTTTTATTATAGTGTCCCACACACCTGGAACCAGCTGCAAGCTGATCTGAAATTGAAAGAACTTTTTGGACATTTTAAAACTCTGATCAAATCATTTTATCAAGAGAATTGTCATTGTTTTAGTTTCTCAGGCCTCAAACTACAGGTGAAAAGGGGCACGTAAAAAGTTGCCGTGGTCCATGCTGAAAATATGAGGGCACTACGGCAAATGTGCCTCCATATAAGGGGCACCACAGCAAAGTCTGCCACTACCTTGGGGGCACAGCAGCAAATCCACCATGGAGCTTTAGGTCATCACTAATAGCTAATAATAATTCAAGGTCCGTCGTCTCAGATGTTCCACACAAAGTGACCAATCAGCGTGCGCAATGCAAATCAAAACCGTTCTTGAAAGAAAACGTTTCCCGCATTTTCCCCGCTTGCAGTCTTGGAAATTGGCTCAGTATTGCACTGGGACATCGTTTGAGCATTGCGATAATGCAAGTACAAGCAAAGGACATTCCAATCAAACACCGGGGCATTGAAAAAATAATCATATTTAGCCAATTTGTCCATCTTCTGCCACCCGCGAAATTCGGACTTTCTCCTGGCATTCCAACACCAACACTGACAACAGCGCGAGATACTGCCTACACAGTAAAAACTCCAATTCAACTCCAATAGAGTTCATTTGAGTCCATGATGGATGGTTTGGTCTCATATAAACTCTGCTGGAATTTAATTAACACTGGGATTCTGATGCTGTGTATTCAAGCTATTCTTACCTTTCTGGCATGCGGCACAGCACTTAGTAGAAATTTGAACCTGAACAACTCCGCCTCCCTTCAAAGTCCCACCCTCCTCCCCCTGCCTGATCTCTGAGGCTCTCCTCCTCCACCTGACGTGTGCGGTAAGAAAGTGAGCAGCGCGAATGAAGCTGCTTTCACACCGGACGCGAAACGAATCTTTCACATGACAGATTACATTCAAAGTCAATGCAAAGACGCAAATCTCGAGCCTATTTGGGTCTTTGCATTGACTTTGAATGTAATCTGTCGCAAAAAAAAAAAACTTGTTTCGCGTCCGGTGTGAAAGCATCTTGAAACAGGGTAATGGAGTCAGTTTCAGAGGCACCGGTTGGTGAAAATTAACCAACAGTAACAGCATAACATTCAATTCTATATGTGGTATAAAATAAAATACCCTCGTAACGTCTGACGAAATACCATTAACGTTATAATAGTAGTAATTATAGCATTTCAGCGCCTGTTTGTTTACAGTCAGATGCTTTGTGTTTAGGCAGAATTCATACATATTTTCTTGCAAAACTGCTGTCATAAGGTCTTTCCTCACCAGAATTGTCCCGGTAACGTTATTCATTAAATCAGGAGCAATTGCAGCTGCTTTGTTTGCAGGCCAACTTCGTTGACTGGCTACCTGTTCTGTCTCTACCGCTCTGCTGCTCTGTCAGAGAGGCGCGCAACTCGCAAGCAGTGACAGCGGTAGGCAAGTGGAAGGGGCATAGCAACTGATGACGGACAGGAAGCTCGGCAAATCATTTTATTTGGACCGAAGAAAATGATTGGTCAGACTTATCAGATATATATGAGAATTGAATATCGATGAGTTGCAACACCTGATGGATTTCTTTTACTTTTTAATGTGCCATATGCTTATGAGGAGCATTTTAAGATTACAAAAGTGTAAAAAATTCCAGAAAGGTAAGAATAGCTTTAAGACCACTTCCCAAGCTTTATCAGTATACAACATGCAACCTAAGAGAATTTAAGTACCTCAATAACTTCGTCAATTTGCCACACTTTGCGGCTGCCGACTGTAATTTAGCATTTTTTTCTTTTTTTGTTCCTTTCACATGTCGGCATCGTGAGTTAAAAATAGAGGAGACACATAAATTACTCAAGAATAATTCTGCGCTCACTATCGCAAGAAAAGGGCAAAAAAGACAGTTGTAAAAACCAGTGGCGCTTCGTCGGCCGTAACAAAGAGAAGCGAAAACCTCACCCTTCAAAGCGAAATGACTGAAACCTTTCGCAGTTTACTTTTCTTGATCATCAGTTGCTCATAGGAATTGGTAGAAGGACAGTCAAATTTATTTTCGATAGCAGTGTAATACATTGCAACACAAAATTATTAGGGGTTCTCTTTCACCCATAAATTACGACATTCCGTGCTCAAGTTGCTCATGAAGCGGCAAAGATTCGCAAATTGATTAGTGAGGCTCATTAAGCATTAAGTTGTGCAACATCGCATTCTTCACTTCTATATTAAGATTGTAGAAAACGGATTGTCGGGGCTTCTTGCGAAAGAAGCCTTGCAAACTAATTTATAATAACGTATTGATAATTTGTGTTGTCATTTGCTATGGAAAATAAATTTGATTGTCCTTCTATCAATTTGTATGAGCAACTGCTGATCAAGAAAAGTAAACTGAGAAAGGTTTAAGTCATTAAGCTTTGAAGGGCGAGGTTTTGGCTTCCCTTTGTTATGGCCGACGAACCGTCACTGATAAAAACGGGAAATGCTGCGTCATTTATTTATTTTGGGTAGGCGTTTTGGCTGAGGGGCACTTGCGGCAATGCGGGGAAAGGGCACGGCATTCTACATTCTACGCGGCAATTGGGGCTTTTACAGGTGGGCAGCACAGCAAACAGGTAGAGGGCCATCGTGAAATTCGAGCCCTGCTTTCTGTTTTCCCTTTAATAATAGCATTGTTGTTTTTTTTTTGTTCTGCAAATGTCCTTGAAAACTGTTATTTTAATTGTTTGTAATGCAGAGCCCTGCTGAAAAGGAGACATAGTCTCAGTCAGGGGGAAGAGCTTAAGGGGAGGAGAAACCTTTTGGAAAAAAATTGTCATTTTTAGATAGAAATCATTCATACTTGGTGTATTGACGGTATATGACCTGAAATACGCAAAATATGAATTTGACCTAATTTGCATAATCAGGTCACGTGACTCAAGATGGCTGCCACCCCGATTTCACCATTATTTCTTTTCCTTATATCTCAGAACTGAAGATATTTGAATCAGGTTTTTTTTTATTAGATTTAGTTATGTATACACCTTCTTTTGAACTAGAATAAAGCATTTTCACATAATACTAGAGATTTAGTGGGGTAAAAGAGAATTTTGCCATTTTTTGCCCCCTCAATATGAAATATAAATCACCATAACTCACAGACTCAAAGTGCAAAACCAAAACTTATAGTTCAGTAGACTTCCTGATATGTACACAGACTTCTGTCAAAATTTCATGAGAAAAGCTCTACAAATAAGTGAGATATAGTGCCTTAAAAGATAGCAATCGGTGCAAAAATCAGGTTTTGAGAAAATCCAGGTTAAAGTCAAAGTACACCTACAAATCATTGTAACAGTCAACTTAGAACATTAAAATGCCCCTGAAGCATAAACTTCTCCCTCCTGCTCCCTCTGATTGATTGTCCTGTTCTTGAGCAGATTGAAGTGATTTTTGGATTTCTCCTCCCCTTAAATAAATCTAAAAAATAAAAAAGAATGAGGACCCCAAACAATCAAAAAGAAATGGGAAATCCATATTTGGGCAGAGGCGTCAATTAGCATAACACAGATATTTCCATATGCAGGCGTGAAAGGGTTAACTATTGGAATTCAGACCATGTACTGAATGGACACGAGAGCTCAGGCTTAAAAGGGTTTGTGGTCCAAGGTCCTCGCCAGTGTTTCAGCATCTATCGTCCAATATTATCATGTGCAAGTGCATGTGCTCACGCATGCAATTTATGGCAAACTTTTCCTATGTACAGAGTGTGCACATTTGTATAGAATCTGCTAGCAGTTGTCGACAAATTTGCATGTCGCTCCGTCTGTGCATCTGTCTGTCCGTTCGTCCACTTACCCGGCAGTATCTGTGTCGCCCAGAGTAAGGAGCTCTCAGAGCTGGATGCAGCATTTTCTGAACTCTTAAGACAGTGGCCCAGTTTTCAGCGAGTGAACGACATCTCTTCTTTGCCCCCATATAATTTATACCTCACTCTCCACACAGCGCCCTTTCCTTAATTGTAGCACAGTCACGCCAACGCTGGGTTCCCAAGCGGCTGTAAAACACTCAGTGTTTATTTACAGTCTTCTACATTCAGCGAGCACTCTTCTGAAAGACATGCTCGGCCAAATCTGAGCTTCATTTTCAGGTGTGATTGCCTGGTCTTGTACAGCTACATTGGTCACTCGCGTCACTGCTTTAAAAACTCTAATATAGGTCACTGAGACCCGGTTACCCATCCAAGACGATCGTTTTTCCTTGCAAGAATATAAACACTAAATACTTGTTTTTTTCCCTCCGTCTTACGTCTCTGAGAGTGCCAGTTCGTTAAGGTACTGCACTAGTTGGACAAAAGTGAAATATTTTTAGATAAAATCGGGATCAGGTTGTCACTGTGCACAGCTAATGAGGTCAGAAACGGATGACTCAGTCTTGGCCACTGCATGGCAGAGACTCTGGCTTTGATTTTCTTTCTATGATTTAACAGGCGAATATAAATAGATAGAAAGTATGGGGAATGAGAGAGAGTGGAGACGAGCTACGCAGGTCAGCGACTGGATTTGAACCCCAGATGTTGCAGCTCGAACGAGTATGTGAACAGTGCCCTACAAGCTGTGCCAGAAAGACAATCCAGTCTCAGCCTTTAATTACTACAATATGGTGGTGCTCAAAAACAGTACGATCATGGGCAGAAATACATTTCACCAAGGTATTGTCTCAGTAATTTGATCTGCACTTTTACTGCAGTCTATAGTTTTTCCTCTCGCAGTGTTCTCTGCTGCTGGAAATAATGAGCCAGACTCGAGAGCTTTCTTCCTCTCGCAGTGCAGTATAATAGCATGAGTGCAAGATCAAACAAAGTACATTCACAAGTGCTGCATGCTGCAGGAATCACAATGACAGGCTTTCTGTGCCCAGAGCAGAAAATAACAGCACTCAGATTTACAGCTGATGCACTGTCCTTTTAAACACTAAATCTCTCAAAGAAGTCCCACTGTAGGTTTCTGTGCTGTAACAGTGCACATACATCCATGTCCTTGAGATGACAGCCCATTACTCCATTACTCTGCCTTCAAAGCATTTATAGCTTAAGGTCTGAATGGACCAGAGAGCACCATATGTGGTCCCTCTGCCACTGTCACAGTTCCTATAGGGTAAAGTCACATGTCTGAGAAAATGTTAGGATTCCCAAGGGTCAGGGAAGGTGGAAGATCAAGGCACAGTTATGCATTTATGTCAGATTGTATTTGAGTTTGTGTGCACATTCAGAAATGGTGTGACCGGGTGAATAAATGGGAGTAAAGGTATGTGCTGGTGCATGAACGCGCATCAATTTGTATAAAGGCAAATGGTGAAAGAAAAAAAGATATATGAGAGTGTGAACGTGTGTGTGTGTGTTTATGAAATTGAGAAAAAATGCCCCAAGGTGCATGAAGGTGTGTGTGTGTGTGTGTGTGTGAGCGCGCGTGTGTACGAGAGAGGGAGGGAGAAAGAACATATGTTTGAAGGTGCATGAAGATACTCAGTAAAAGCAAAAAAATTGACAACACAAAAACAAAAATAATACAGGTTTGACTCATTACAATTTCCCTTGTCCTTGAGTTTTTCATTTTCTCTTCAGCAGTTTTAATGACCATGAATCCCCAATTTAACCAACGAGAAGCCAATTAATTGGTTTTATTTCAGTCATTTACAGCATAGTAAACATGAATACAGAATTCTGAACATGCATAGTTATTTCTGATATCATGTGGCTTCAATGTGTAAATACTCCCCATTAACATTAATAGGGCAATTAAGAAAATTAAACACACTAAAACTCACTGTGTTTTTACCAAACACCAGCATAAAAGATGGTCCCCCTGAATCGAGTTTAAGAACCACTCCCTTACAGATACTGTATAGTAAAAGCTCAGGGCATATTGGTGTCGGTGTGCAGTCCTACCCTGCTCGAGCCTCTGGCACAGGGAGCGTTTGGCTGCCTCCAGCTCTGGATTAGGACTGTCCAACACCTGCCTGCACCACTGCAGGGGACTGAGAGAGGGCTCTGACCAGCGCCGACTCCGCGGAGGGCAATATAACCTGCAGGAGAAGACAGACAGCAGAGTCTAATCGAGGGCAATATTTACGGCAGTTCTGACAATCACGGGCATTCTGACCAGAGGAAAACAATCATAACCATTCTGACCAGGGTATAATAATCACAGTCATTCTGACCCGAGGACAACAATCACAGCCATTCTGAACTGAGGACAACAATCACAGCCATTCTGACTTGATAACAATTAAAGCCATTCTGACCCAAGGACAACAATCATAACCAGTCTGACCAGATTATAATAATCACACCCATTCTGACCCGAGGACAACAATCACAGCCATTCTGAACCGAGGACAACAATCACAGCCATTCTGAACCGAGGACAACAATCACAGCCATTCTGAACCGAGGACAACAATCACAGCCATTCTGACTTGATAACAATTACAGCCATTCTGACCCAAGGACAACAATCATAACCAGTCTGACCAGATTATAATAATCACACCCATTCTGACCCGAGGACAACAATCACAGCCATTCTGAACCGAGGACAACAATCACAGCCATTCTGAACCGAGGACAACAATCACAGCCATTCTGACTTGATAACAATTACAGCCATTCTGACCCAAGGACAACAATCATAACCAGTCTGACCAGGTTATAATAATCACAGCCATTCTGACCCGAGGTCAACAATCACAGCCATTCTGAACAGAGGACAACAATCACAGCCATTCTGACTTGATAACAATTACAGCCATTCTGACCCAAGGACAACAATCATAACCAGTCTGACCAGGTTATAATAATCACAGCCATTCTGGCCCGAGGACAACAATCACAGCCATTCTGAACAGAGGACAACAATCACAGCCATTCTGACTTGATAACAATTAAAGCCATTCTGACCCAAGGACAATAATCATAACCAGTCTGACCAGATTATAATAATCACACCCATTCTGACCCGAGGACAACAATCACAGCCATTCTGAACCGAGGACAACAATCACAGCCATTCTGAACCGAGGACAACAATCACAGCCATTCTGACTTGATAACAATTAAAGCCATTCTGACCCAAGGACAACAATCATAACCAGTCTGACCAGGTTATAATAATCACAGCCATTCTGACCCGAGGACAACAATCACAGCCATTCTGAACCGAGGACAACAATCACAGCCATTCTGACTTGATAACAATTACAGCCATTCTGACCCAAGGACAACAATCATAACCAGTCTGACCAGGTTATAATAATCACAGCCATTCTGGCCCGAGGGCAACAATCACAGCCATTCTGAACTGAGGACAACAATCACAGCCATTCTGACTTGATAACAATTAAAGCCATTCTGACCCAAGGACAATAATCATAACCAGTCTGACCAGATTATAATAATCACAGCCATTCTGACCCGAGGACAACAATCACAGCCATTCTGAACCGAGGACAACAATCACAGCCATTCTGAACCGAGGACAACAATCACAGCCATTCTGACTTGATAACAATTACAGCCATTCTGACCCAAGGACAACAATCATAACCAGTCTGACCAGGTTATAATAATCACAGCCATTCTGACCCGAGGTCAACAATCACAGCCATTCTGAACAGAGGACAACAATCACAGCCATTCTGACTTGATAACAATCACAGCCATTCTGAACCGAGGACAACAATCACAGCCATTCTGACTTGATAACAATTACAGCCATTCTGACCCAAGGACAACAATCATAACCAGTCTGACCAGGTTATAATAATCACAGCCATTCTGACCCGAGGACAACAATCACAGCCATTCTGACTTGATAACAATTATAGCCATTCTGACCCAAGGACAACAATCATAACCAGTCTGACCAGGTTATAATAATCACAACCATTCTGACCCGAGGACAACAATCATAGCCATTCTGAACTGAGGATAACAATTACAGCCATTTTGACCCGAGGACAACAATCACAGCCATTCTGACCCGAGGATAACAATTACAGCTATTTTGACCTGAGGACAACAATCACAGCCATTCTGATGTGAGAACAAGAATTACAGCCGTTCTGACCACAAAATTACAACAATTACAGCTGTGCCAGCTCTCCAGGACAACAATCACAGCTGCGCTGACCTATAACAACAATCACAGCGATTCATTGCCAAGGACAACAATTGCAGCTTTTCTGACCCAAAGGCAGCAATTACAGCCATTATGACCTTAGCACAACAACTGTAGCCATTTTGACCCAATGACAACTACAGCAATTCTCACTCATTTTACAGCCATTCTGACCCTAGGTCGGAAACTACCACAGATCTGACTCTAGAACAACAATTGCAGTGACTTTTACCTTCGAGTAAGAATCACCGCAATTGTTGCCCTAAGACAACAATTGGATCCATTCTGACCAAAGAATAATCAAAATGTTTGTTTGTTTTGTATGGCAGTCATCCCTGTTCAGTAAACTAAAGTGAGTTGACAGGAATGTAAAAGCAGTGCCGGTCAACCTGTGAGAGAGCATTGCCTGCGATTTTAATGATACACACTCTACCTAAGGTCCCTCATTGTTCATAGATGCAGGCTTATCTGTGGCCGCCAGAAAACTTCCTGAATGGAGGAATTCTGGGAACTTGCTCACTCTTTACGGAGTTCCTGCATTCTAAATCTGGTTGCCGACTCTCCTGATTCATACGCTTTGTTCTGCTCTTTTGCCCATAGTTTGTCAAGGCAGCATCTCATCATGAAGCAAAATGCCGCCTGTTTGGGGTATTTGCTCATGTTCGTTTAGCTGCTCATCCAACATCTCATTCCAAAATCACGGCCATTAAAATGGAGTTTAATCTTTATGACCTTTACTTGCAATTCCATCCATCCATATGGCCAGACAACTGATCATAACCCCACCTAGCCGTGGATCCACTGATCATTACCCCAGCCAGCTGTGGATCCGCTGATCTTAACCACACTCAGCCATGGATCCACCGATCATCACCCCACCTAGCTGTGGATCCCCCGATCGTGACCCCACCCAACTGCAGATCCACTGATCATAACCCCACCCAGCTGCAAATCCACTGATCAGAACCCCACCCAACTGCGGATCCACTGACCTTAACCACACGCACCTGTGGATCCACTGCTCATAACCCCACCCAGCTGCGGATCCGCGGATCATAACCCCACCTGGCTGTGGATCCACTGATTATAATCCCACCCAGCCATGGATTTACTGATCATAGCCCCACAAAGCTCAGGATCTGCTGATCATAACCCCATCCAGCTGTGGATCTGCTGATCATAACCCCACCAAGCTGTGGATGCAACTACACTCAACAAAAATATAAACGCAACACTTTTGTTTTTGCTCCCATTTGTCATGAGATGGACTCAAAGATCTAAAATTCATTCCAGATACACAATATTACCATTTCTCTCAAACATTGTTCACAAATCTGTCTAAATGTGTGATAGTGAGCACTTTTGCTTTGCTGAGACAATCCATCCCACCTCACAGGTGTGCCACATCAAGATGCTCATCAGACACCATGATTAGTGCACAGGTGTACCTTATACTGCCCACAATAAAAGGCCACTCTGAAATGTGCAGTTTTGTCTCACAGCAAAATGCCACAGATGGCGCAAGCATTGAGGGAGCGTGCAATTTGCATGCTGACAGCAGGAATGTCAAACAGATCTGTTGCTCGGGCATTGAATGTTCATTGCTCCACCATAAGCCGTCTCCAAAGGCGTTTCAGAGAATATGGCAGTACACCCAACTGGCCTCACAACCGCAGACCACGTGTAACCACACCAGCCCAGGACCTCCACATCCAGCAGGTTCACCTCAAAGATCGTCTGAGACCAGCTACTCAGACAGCTGCTGAAACAATTGGTTTGCATAACCAAAGAATTTCTGCACAAACTGTCAGAAACCGTCTCAGGGAAGCTCAACTGCATGCTCGTCTTCCTCATCGGGGTCTTAACCTGACTCCAGATCGTCGCCGTAACAGACTTGAGTGGGCAAATGCTCACATTCGATGGCGTCTGGCACGTTGGAGAGGTGTTCTCTTCACGGATGAATCTCGGTTTACATTGTTCAGGGCAGGTGGCAGACAGCGTGTGTGGCGTCGCGTGGGTGAGCGCTTTGCTGATGTCAATGTTGTGGATCGAGTGGCCCATGGTGGTGGTGGGGTTATGGTATGGGCAGGCATCTGTTATGGACGAAGAACACAGGTGCATTTTATTGATGGCATTTTGAATGCACAGAGATACCGTGATGAGATCCTGAGGCCCATTGTTGTGCCATACATCCATGAACATCACCTCATGTTTCAGCAAGATTATGCACGGCCCCATGTTGCAAGGATCTGTACACAATTCTTGGAAGCTGAAATGTCCCAGTTCTTGCATGGCCAGCATACTCACTGGATATGTCACCCATTGAGCATGTTTGGGATGTGCTTGACCGGCGTATACGACAGCACGTACCAGTTCCCACTAATATCCAGCAACTTTGCACAGCCATTGAAGCGGAGTGGACCAACATTCCACAGGCCACAATTGACAATCTGATAAACTCTATGCGAAGAAGATGTGTTGCACTGCATGAGGCAAATGGTGGTCACACCAGATACTGACTGGTTCTGAGTCCCCAGACCCCCAATAAAGCGAAAACTGCACATTTCAGGGTGGCCTTTTATTGTGGACAGTCTAAGGTACACCTGTGCACTAATCATGGTGTCTGATGAGCATCTTGATGTGGCACACCTGTGAGGTGGGATGGATTATCTCAGCAAAGCAAAAGTGCTCACTATCACACATTTAGACAGATTTGTGAACAATGTTTGAGAGAAATGGTAATATTGTGTATCTGGAGTCCATCTCATGACAAATGGGAGCAAAAACCAAAGTGTTGCATTTATATTTTTGTTGAGTGTAAGAACGTGTAAGATACTGGGGTGCTGGCACAGTTAAGTCTCCTCTCTAATTTGTGCAGTCACTATAATACACCTTCTGATGTATTCTCATAGGATTTGGAGTCACCTTCTACAACGGCAAGCAGCATATAAATATATGCCAAGTTAGGTTTTAGTGAAATTGCTTTCAGTTGGCGTCGTCAGCCACCATTAGCGTAAGAGTCAGTGCCCCCGTTCGTGAGGCTTCAGGTGCTGTGACAGTGAGAGATTACATTAGTTTGGGGGATGAACTGAGAACAGTAGCTCGAAGCATTACTGAAATGCCCTAAATTTCCGGAAAACTGAGTTCTTAAAGTAGTGGATGCAAACCTTAAATTTGCACAGGTGATTTGACACAGAATTAAATGCTAGACACTTGTCTGGAGTTACCAGTCAATTCCAAATAACTTAACTTACTTGGGGAAAAATCTTGGCAGTAGTAACGTGTGTCATTTATCTGCAAGCTTTAATTTAAGAACTTATTTCTTCCCAATGTATTTGACTGAATCCATGAAAAGAAAGTATTTAAAGCTAAATAAATGGAAAATATACATTTTCAAAGTGAGAATATTTTGGTGGGGTTTCCTTGCAAATGAAACAAAACAAAACCCATGCTCACAAGTCTGAGTTGAAAGATCTAATGATTTCATGGACAGAAAAAATGACATTGCGAATCTGAGTGACGTGGGGATTCAAAATATGTCTTTTTCCTATGTTACATAAATCCCACGTGCATGTGGAGTGTAGGTCGAGGCTAGTTTATAAGTGTGCTAAATTTTCCACATGACCACCTGCACAGAGAAACTGGTTCACCGACCCAACTGCCCGTTAGCCATTAGGGAGTCTGTCATTTAACGCCCAGCTCCTGTTGTAGAGTCTCAAGAAATCAGTCTTAACAGATGCGCGTATTCCAATCAAGAAATACTCCAATTAATTAGAATCATAAAAGATAACTCGCGTTGGTTAATTGGTGAGAAAAGATTCCAGTGTCTACATCAGCATTATGAGCGAATTTGTTCTTGCATGTGTGCGAATCCACTGTAAAGGCTACGGTGTATGTTTATTTCAGGGGGTTCACACCAAGTCTCCCGTCTGATGTCCAATTATCCTTCAAAATGTCATCCTATCGCGTAAAATACATGGTCACTCCATTCTGGCATACTACAATACCTAGACAAAGCAATTTGCAACGTCTTATATGCAAGTCATCATATGCACTTTGCTAATCGGCCTGATATTATGCATTATGTAGTAAATAAAAACATGACAGCGCACAAGGCGGGTTGAAAAACGGTCACAAATAAGTCACTATATTTTTGAATGAAAAAGCTCAGTGGTCGGCCTAAAATTCAGGAGTGTAATGCGGAGATGACATCTGCACAGAAAAAGAACCGAGGCTATTGCAGCCTACCAGATGTCTTCGGACTCCTCGTTGCACGGGAATATGGTTTCTAGGTCCAATATCTCCACCTCATCAAAGACCGTGGGTTCCGCACGGCCGCATGATACATCCCCCGGATCGGTTTCGGCAGCTGCACGCGGGTGGAAATAAGCGTATGGTTCCTCCGGTGCGCTGTAAGGGTCCAGAGCGGACTGACACAGGAGTGTGGGTACCGGGCTGGGGGTGCAGTAACTCCCCGCGTAAAGCGGACCAGCTACCGCTCCGACGGGGCTGCCAAGGAGACAGGCCGGGGAAGACTGTAAACTGTGAGGGCTGGCAGTGCAACTGTTTACGGCATTCGCCCGCGTTCTCAGCTGCTCATTTTGTCTCTCCAGTTTTCGGACCAGCTCCTGCAGTTTTTTCACCTCCAGCTCTGCGCTCACGGCACTATTGTTGCAGTTGATATCCGCCATCATTTGAGGTTTCATCACTGCAGCTTCCATTGGTTAAAATACACACATGCACCCCATTTGTAACAGTAAAAACCAAGAAAATGGTGGATGGATGGTGCTGTTCGACCGCGCAGCGTCGTCCCGTTCGCTGTGATTTGAGTATTCACAGAAGCAATTAGCTCCGAGCCCGGTGTTGCATGAAGATGCTGCGCTTGTCGACCAATGAAACCGAAAACGCTTCGCTGTCTCCTCCCTCTGAGCGCAGCCCAGCTCCGTAACTACGACAGCGGTCGCCCTGACCTCGCTAATTCACTCCAGGTGATTCAAATGAGCGCCAATCGTACTCGGGCTGGGTTACGTTTCCCACAAGCGTAGTCCGACCAAATACAATCAAAGATTCTAACTATGCTAGTTAGCATCTTTGCTTCTAGGAGACGTACCCTCGAGCCTGCGGAGGAACGAGGTTGCTCTTCAATCGTCGCTCGTCTCGTTTTTCGGTTAAAAAGTAGGTTAGTGTGTTTGGTATTACTATATTATTACAGGAGTTATGAGTTATTTAAGCGGATGACGATAAAAATAGTTCCTTAAGTTCTTTACGTAATGATGAACTTAAGTTGACGTCCAAGCCGATAAGGGGATAATCCCAATGCGTGACACCGCACTGTGATGTGATGATGATATTGAATTTTCAGCTTACTGCCGATACAAAGTGATGCGTCAAAGCTAGACTGTGCTGAAATTTAATGCAGATACAGTGTATATGTTCAAATTAATGATAAGTAGGTCTAAGAACAAAGTGTGTCAGTGTGCAGAGTTTCTGCAAATTGTGTCATTGCACGGTGCTGATCACTCTTCCGCTGTGCTTTTCAGGGTATATTGAAAGAGATTTTTCGCAAAAACCCTCCCTGATCAAACAATGACTGACTCCATCCATCCGTTATCTACCCAGTTATTCCTGGTCAGGGTCGCGGAAAGGGCTGAAGCCTGTTCCAGGATGGGGAATGGAGGCAAGGAACAGGTTGTTACCTTGTACAGTCTTTAAATCCATTGCACAGAAAAATTCTCGTTCTTCAATGGTTCTTTACATGGGTTGAAGTGCTACATAGCACCACTGCCACATGAATAACTTTTCAAGCCCCTTTATGGTTCTTTAAAGGTTCTATACTGGTTCCTTACCAGGTAAACTAAACTAAGCTGAAGAACCAGTACAGAACCTTTTAAGCCCCGAGATTGTTCTTTATGGGTTTTTAGGTTATCTGCTGGTTCTAAAGTTTAGATTAGTTTGCGGGGGAAAGAATATAGACTATAGATTAGCATAGCTAAGAAAAAACATATTCCAGTACCCCCACTAAGGACATGTAACCTGTCAGCAGTCATTGCAGACCTGTACAAACTCCAAAGCAGTGAAGTCTAGACTATTCCATTTCTGCTACCGTTGGTACCATTTCGCTGAAGCAATATGGTGCAAAATGGCACCTCAAATAGATCTATGTGGCACCTTTTTAAAATGGGTGCCATCTGGAGACTGGAGGTTAGAGGTCATGGTCCTGCCAATCTGGTAACTGGAGGCTGGGATTATGACTCTGTGTAGGGGCCTTTGGACCAACTTTCACTGTAATCATGCTACCGAATTCTCCAAAATCCCAACATGAGTCTCTTCAGTGTATTAAGCCGCAGGGCCGTAATTTTGTCCACTCAAAAGATTTGTCTCTGCAGAAATCATGTCCCGAGTGTTTAGATCAAAGCCACTCAATGCTTCAGTAACATGGTTTAGCTCCAAAAAAAAGCAGGCTCATCAACACAGCACACCAATCAGTTGGTACACCTTTATTAAAAATAGCTCTTAAAATGTTCTTTAATGGCATTGTGACAGAATTACAGGGCAAAAACAAAAGATTCAGAGTGAAAGTTATTGTCAGAATATTGTCAATAGTGTTTCTCTCGGCAGTACATTGTCTCCCACGTATGGTGTAAAATGGTTTTCATTTACAGACAGTGTACAGATTTGTATAAAAGCAGTTATATAGTTAATTCCATTGCCAACCAATTACAGTTATTTTATTTATAAAGTAAAGGAGAAAAGCATATTCCCACTCCCGAGGGACAAAATCTATGAGTCAGAAAGTAAAACTCCTGCCGTGTTTTTTCTCCAGGAATGACCTCAGCTGGTTCATTTCACTAGTTGCATCTCCTTACCTGTGCCAATGAGCAAATACTGAAGAAAACGCGGTACTGGAGTTTTACTTCCTGAACCTGGAATGCCACCCTCTGCCCTACTCCCTTCAAACTCTGTAAACTGACACTGGAAAACTGTTGTCCCTTGCTGTATATAATAAATTCCCCCCAGTTCCCTCAACCACTAGAGGCATACACATTTGAGTCAGTAACATGTTCCCTTTTACCGCTTGTAGACTTTTGTTCTCTTGTAGTTATGTTTCTTGTACTTTAGTTTCGCCACCATCGTCATGCGCTGCTTCTTGATCAGCGGTGCCATTTCTCTGTAAAAACACACGTGCAGAGACAAAGGCAGAAGGTTACAACTGTTAGACTACATCATCTTGAACAGGCAGATGTCTCTATCTCAGATGTATGGTGGATCAGCTTGAATGGAGAACCTTGTACAGGGAAATGTGTGCTGGGACGTGCACCGCACAGTTCAGTGAGTTTGAGTGGTGATTTTAAAAATGGACCCCGTCGTCAGGGAGATAAAAATTCTCACAACCCAGCATGTATTGTGAAGGTTCAAAAATCACAGATGAGCATAACAAGGGTATTTCTGTGTGCAGCTGCTATGAATCAGCTGTTACTTAATGTAGTTCATACTTATTTTGGAAATGGATACCTAATTCTTGACTCGCACTGTTATATATGCAGGCTATGAATTATTTGCATGTCATCTATCTATTAAGATGCACCTCATTCCCTGCTAATATGCAGTGGGCTAATATGGCCATAATGGACGTGAGTTAGTGAGCTTTTTGTGGTTTGCCAATTCATAGCTGAGTTGTTTAATTCCCTACATTCCTCCATCTTTCATTAGTACCACTAAAAGTTGACCTTAAAATATCTAGCAGGGATGCAGGGAAATAATTTCCTGAACTGACTTATTGCAAAGGTGGTGACAGTAACACGCTTGAATTCGCTGAGCTCTTCGGAATGACCCATTCTTTCGCAAACGTTTGTAAAGGCAAACTGCATGGCTAAGCGCTTGATTTTATACACCTGTGGCAATAGTTATGAATGAAATACCCGAATTCAGCGATAAAGAGGTATATCCCAATACTTTTGTCGATATAGTGCATTTCTTCTAGTGCACATTCGTGCAGGGAATTGAAAATACTAATTTCGCTAAATGGTCTACAAGTGGTTCCCCAAAACCAGATATCCCAATGTCCAACCACATGTAAAAACCCCCACCATTCAGTTATGCCTGCTTTTATCAGGAGTTAATCGAGGGTTCCAGGGAGCTATAAGGCATTTTTATTCTGTGCCTTATTTAAACTTTATTTAAATCTCTTCGTTCTTGGCTAATTTTTAAATAAAGTCATCAATAAATCTATTAGATTCTGCCTGTCGGTATACAGTAGATTTTCATCCCTGTCCACTGTAATGTGGCCAGAAACTAATACAGAATTCATTATGATTGGAACCATGTTGTGGAGAAGCAGAACTGCAGATTTTACTAATCTGTAAATCTTCTCCAGTGTGCATATTTGGAAATATTCTGTGGGTGTGGACTTCCAGTAACAAAGAGCTGAAATTTGGAGATGAACTCCTTTTATATGTACGGTGCTTATGTAGATAAACCTGAGATAGGTACAGAGATCTACTTAGACTATTGAAGCCAATGTGGTGGCCTATTGACAGATGCTGAATGTTTCTGTAGAGCAGACCTGAGACTTGGTGCGAGGTGTTAGAATCGCGTACCTCTGGTGCTCTCGAAGCACCTCTCACAGTGTACGTTGCGTTTGTAGATCCACATGGTGTCTCCGGCCTTCAGGTGTCCCAGAGAACTGTTGCAAACATCACACTAACACAGAGTAGGGATCATTAGCAGTGCAGCATGCTCGGGAGCACTTTACCAACACGGCATACTGAAGAGAGAACTTGCAGCACGGAATACCAAAGAGCACGTCCTCAATCCAGCTACATGGGACATTGGCGGAAATGACCTGCTATTATTGATTGGACATATTGAGCCCTTGCATATAATTGAAATTTCTGTGTAAGAAGTCATAAATAGCACCTTCAAAGTCATTACTCAAAGATAAGGACAAGTGCATTGATATCCAATTGCACGACTGGTAGGATCTTTTAAATTCCTGTCATAGCTTGTTAATCCAGTTATGGCTGCTCTTCTTAATCTTTTTTTTAATCACTTAATTCATTTATAATGAAACAGGGAAAGTATTGACTGAAACTAGTTTTTTTAAAGAGATGTAATCTGAGATTGCTTCAGCACCCAGGAAAACCTCTTTCAAGACTTGCAAGGGGGACCAGATTTGTGGCTCTATTTTAATCTGTACGACTGTGTCACCACCACAGGAAGTCTTTTCACATCACAGTAAACAACCCTAATTCTGGAGAAGGTAGGTACATTCTGAAAAATGCAAATAAAAAATTAGTGATTTGAGAAGTCCATTCACCCCATACAACTTTGAAAACACAACAACAATGTATTATTTGATGCTCTGACTTGTAAATTCAATTATTTATTGAAAATATACTGCAACAGATCATGTCACCCATGACATGAGCAAAGATAGGCCAAGGCTCACCATTTGCCAGAAGATGCACTGTGGCATCCTCAGATGCAAGTTAAAGTTTTACTATGCAAAGCCAAAGCCATACATCAACATTGTCCAAAGGCACTGCTGAATTATCTGAGATGGACAGATGCACAGTGGAAGCATGTTTCATGGTCTGGCTAAATATTTCAAGTGTTTTTGAAAAAAACAGACACTGTGGTTTCTGGACCAAAGATGAAAAGGATAACCTAAGCTGTTATCAGCGTGAGGGGTGTCAATGCACATGGTGTGATTTACTTGCATATTTGCTAGGGTGCCATTAATGCCGAAAGGAGAAACATACGTGCCATCTAGATATTGTTTGTTCTTGGAACATCCCTACATTTTCCAGCTAGACCATGCTAAACCATATTTTGCAAAAGTTACAAGTATATGGCTGCCTAAACAGGAATTGCGGGTGCCAGATTGGCCTGCATGCAGTCCTGATGTGTCCCCGGTTTAGAATATATCGAGGGCTGACTGCAATTAACAGTTATGTCCAGATGTTATATATTGGACATAACTGTTTATTGCAGTCAGGCCTAGATATGGAGCATTACGAATCACAATATGCGGCAATGAAAGCCCCATACAATTGCTCAGCTGAAGACCTTCATAAAGGTGGAATGGGGGAAAGTTCTGCTTGCTAGACTTGACCAACTGGCGTCTTCAGTGCCTAAATGATCAATGAATGTAATTAAAAGACATTGCAATGTTCCACAGAGGTAAACAGTCGACTGTGCCAACCTTTTAGGCCTTTTTTGCATGCATCACATGGAATATTATCAATAAGCAATTCAAGTCATGCATGTGAGCATTAAATACTATGTTGTACTATTTTCAGTATAGCAGAGGGTGAATGTACTCTTCAAATCAGTTCATTTTCATTTTATTTGCATTTTCCATGTGCTAACTTTTTTCGGAATTGGGGTTGTACACGTTATATAATTAAAATTATGAGCAGTAATTTGTCAAAGGTTTGTACATATTTTTTTTTACATCTGCTTGGTGCTGAAATAATGGCTGATGGTCATGCTGTGTCGTATGTGACAAATCAAGGGTGTTATTACCTTGAAACAGGTGGCATGGCAGTGAATCTGAAGCTCATCCAGAATCATTTTAGGCTCAATGCTCATTGGCTTACGGCAGTAGGAGCATATGTCCCTCGGAGTGATGGCCCTGATGGCAGCAAGAATAAAGAAATTCATCAAGGATGTTCCAGGTAGCATTTAATACACTTCTTAATGTCTTTTGCTACAGTTTTCTTTATTTACTGCATCTGAAGGGGGACTACTGGTATTTACCTGCTGGTTGTTCTGATGAACTCTTAGAGCGCTAAATGCAACTATTGTCACTCAATGATTTGAGATATCAAAATCAAAGCTGTTGAAAACCTATCATGTGGCGACTTGTTTAAAAGAGCTATCAAACAAGTCGCCACATGATAGGTTTTCAACAGCACAAGATCATTAAATTTATATATTTTTTACATTTATTTCAGCGCTCTAAGGGTTAATTTGTTTATACTTTACTCAAACCGGTATTTTCTGTTGTGTCATACTTTTTTGTGTTTGTTGAATATTTATTGCATTGGAAGACGTTATATAAATTGCCATGGCAATGAACACAATGACAATGAACTAAATTGTGGCTCTAATAATTGTACACTCAAATATACTCAAAAGAAATGAGTAACCACCTAAATTGCAGTCATATTATTTTTGCAAAGGCATTACAATCATGGTGATCTACTAGTCTCTCACAAAGCTCAAAGCTGCATATTTTAATGAGAATTGCCCCGCACAGCTTGGCTTCAATGTCTCATATTATATTACTATATTGCTTCGTAGCACATGACTGTCACATCATATCACATAACTGTATCACTTCATATTGCAAGACTGTATCCCTTATCACATGACTGAATTGCTTCATATTACATGATTTGTCACGTTACACTGTATATCGCATGACTGTATTGCTTCATATTACATACAAGCCATTTGTGTCATCTTGCCCTTAATAATTGTTGTACCACAGTTAAACCAGACAGTACATGCGTAAAAACGCAATTTAGTTCTGAATAATAGATTAATATTAATCTGCAAATGCTTGCATTTTTTTTATATTTTTATGCTACCTGCGGAACACTTTTCAGAAATTTTTGCAAAATTTTGAAAATAATTGCTGAATGACATCACTAATATAAGTAATTTACTCTTAAGACATGACTTTCTGTTCCATTAGTTTTAATTCCTGTTGAAATATAAAATATGACAGCCAAACCTTTCAGTGCTGGAGAAAATGTTGTCGCTTGAAGAAGAGCGGATTGTGGAATAGGAGCTAGATGGACTGCAAAACAAAAGAGAGGGAGAGAAAGAGAGAGAGAGAGAGAGAGAGAGAGGGAGGGAGGGAGGGAGCATTACTTAAGTGCATTAGCCATCAGGGCACCATCTTATGAATTACTGTCTGGACATACAGTGAGGTCCACACGTATTTTGAGAGCGACAAATTCTTAGGGCTACGATTCCTACATGATTTAATTCCAAAGTGACTTAATAATTATGAAATCAAATTGGAAACCATCGCTTTTAATGTAGTTTTTCAGCATCTATATTGAGTAAACTATTAATTCCAGTTCTTTGGAATTCTGTCCCTGAACTCATCCTTCGGGATATCACTTTTTATTCACCAATCTACCTGGCTGCAGTGCATTTTTATGGACCAGGGCTATTTATAGAATATCTCATAGGGGAACTGCTGTTCCAGGATCAAGTCAACTCTGTCCATAGTCTAACTATCTGGTATGAGTCAAAATAAAAAAACTGATCCCAGAATGGCATTCCCTCTCTGAGAGCATTTGTAAATCTGAGTCTTGCCAGCGCTATGATGCGGAACCACTGGAGCCTGCTGTGTATGTCACACAGACATATAGCAAGCTCTCATTCTGTCTTCATAAATCCAGTGGCTATTAAAGTGAGCAGTACAGTGCCGCAGAGCTTGACCTGGTGAGGTTTCTAATGGTCCCAGGGTGATTGACATACCAGCTTTTACAGTAAATCCCACCCACTACAGAGCTCAATAATGACTGTGTTCTACAAAAGTTCTTCTCCTTGCATTTTTTAATGGGGAGAAAGAATCGGTCTCAGCTGTGCTATCATAGACAGTAAGACACTATGTTTTCTATTTTTAATTCTTCATTCTCTTCATTGAACCTATTATATTTCTATGCTTAAAAAAGAGAAAATGAGTCAAAACCTAAGTTTACTTTCAGATCATCAATATCCACGATTAGACTTGTCAATTAATGAATCTTTTAATATTCAAGCATATTGTGAGTCATTTCGTCCACAATGCCAAAGCTGTGCTTTTTTTTTTTTACATCCTAATACATCATCACTTCCCTCTTTCAGTTCAGGTTCATCTAGGTTCCTTCAGTGTGTCACTTATTAAGATTTAGTTGTAGTGCAAATAAAAACATTATCAAAAAAGAAAACGATAAATGCAAGAATTCCATCATTATTTTTTTCATGTAGACATAAATGGAGGAGACCGTGGAAATGAATATATACAAAAGGAAAGCTCAATTTCAGGATGGGATGGACAGTACCTGTTCTCAACGTATGATGTTTTGGTGTAGGTTGTTGGGCTGGACACATCAGTGTACTCATAGCTGCAAAAGAAGAGAGTGGCTCTTTAATGTAATGGAACATGCTGAAAGTAACATTGCAACATGCTCCAGTGCTTACATCTGCATTGTCATCCAGGGGCACGACTCGAACGAACATCTTCCTTTTCCATGTGGCAATGAAAACACCTTTTCTTTTTGCAGACAGAGTTAACCTGCTGGCACTGGTGCAAATTCGCGGAGCGTATGCGTTTTCTCCGACACTTACCCTGTTTAAGTATCTAAGCTGTAAGCACCTGTGATTTTTCAGTTTAGCCTGGTTTAGTCTCTTGGCAACTAGCATCTGTGACCTGATTTAGTCCCAAGGCAATTAGGAGCCATCATTTATTGTGTTTTTTACCAAGTTTAATCCCAGAACAGTTATCATCTGTGATTTCTCGGAGATTGGTTTGGCTTAATCCCTCGGCAATCGACACCTTTGGTGTCTGAGAGATTTATCTGATCTAATCCATTGTCCCCTGTAACTCAAATCACTCTCCACAGGGGCTGACAACTGCTGGGTGACTGAGCACTATCACAGGTGATTTCTCTGAGGTTTTCTCAGGGTCACTGAGCACTATCACCGGTGATTTCTCTGAGGTTTACTCAGGGTCACTGAGCACTATCACCGGTGATTTCTCTGATGTTTTCTCAGGGTCACTGAGCACTATCACCGGTGATTTCTCTGATGTTTTCTCAGGGTCACAGCACTATCACCGGTGATTTCTCTGATGTTTTCTCAGGGTCACAGCACTATCACCAGTGATTTCTCTGAGGTTTTCTCAGGGTCACTGAGCACTATCACCGGTGATTTCTCTGATGTTTTCTCAGGGTCACAGCACTATCACCAGTGATTTCTCTGAGGTTTTCTCAGGGTCACTGAGCACTATCACCGGTGATTTCTCTGATGTTTTCTCAGGGTCACAGCACTACCATCAGTGTTTTCTCTGATGTTTTCTCAGGGTCACTGAGCGCTATCACCGGTGATTTCTCTGATGTTTTCTCAGGGTAACTGAGCACTATCACTAGTGATTTCTCTGATGTTTTCTCAGGGTCACTGAGCACTATCACCGGTGATTTCTCTGATGTTTTCTCAGGGTCACTGAGCACTATCACCGGTGATTTCTCTGATGTTTTCTCAGGGTCACTGAGCACTATCACCGGTGATTTCTCTGATGTTTTCTCAGGGTCACAGCACTATCACCAGTGATTTCTCTGATGTTTTCTCAGGGTCACTGAGCATTATCACCGGTGATTTCTCTGATGTTTTCTCAGGGTCACTGAGCACTATCACTAGTGATTTCTCTGATTTACCTTGTTGAGGACCTGGGCAAGTTGGTGTAGCTGCGGCTTTTGTACAGCCCATCTGAGAGACTGAAGCAGAAATAGAGAGGGGTAAAAAAATAAGTTTTTCATTGTTTCACCAACTCCGCAAGCTGATACCCTGGCAAAACATTGGCTGTAACTTTTAGTGATCCTCAGAATAATGCACACAATCCTCCCTGGTCACTCTCAGTTACGCTGTAATTGATTTACTCCCAAAATAAGGGGTCCGTTATTTTAAATGGTATCATTTATCATTCTCCGTAAAATGCTCAGAAAAAAGTGAATCAGCCAATAAATAAAGAAACAAAATGCTGTGAGAGAGCTTTACCTGGGGTCGGAGCTTACGCTGTATGAGCTGGTTTTCACAGTCGGGGAGTAGTCACCGCTGCTGTAGGTTTTGATGGTCCTGATTTGAATGTGAGATAAAGTACAATGGTTATGAGATGAATGTTAAATCTCTTTCCCTCTCTTACAAGGCACATACAGCTAGAATTAATAAATATAATATTACATTTTTTTTTCTCTACTGACTTTTTTTTTAAATTTGGCATCTCCAAGATGAGATGTCCAGTCTGTGAAGTATGTACCAGAATGCTCATATGTGACTGATGCTGCCATCTGGCGAGAGCAGTCCTCCTCCGAAACACACACCTGTCAGCCTCCTCTTCCATTCACTCACAGTTTCAAACCTCGCAAGTGCAAAACAACGGCGTAGGAAACCCAAGCAAGGGCCTGCTTAGAATGTAACTGACAAGCACCCAGATGGCCAATAGGAGGGGCTTGAGCACTCTATCCCTCCCATGTCCCTGAGCGGCTTGAGGCGGACTGTTCGCTTCTTTGACAAGGTTGCTGGCCAGAGTCAGCATTGGCACAGCTAGATTTGATCCGATGCCGCAACGGTCACTCTGACCCTGCAAGTGGCGCCTTTACCGAATGAGTCAACCTGGCAACCCTTCCCTAACCTGTCTTGCCTTAAATTAGCAAAAATGCCCAAGGTGCTCATATATGCCCCTACTGCTAGCTCAGTAGAGTGTAGGCTACTCACATTTCTCCCCATAAAAACATTGTGCCAGTCAACGGTTTCTTTGCACTTTCTTTATGTGGGCATAAGCTGAGCACGCCCTGTGCAGGGGAGGAGGAGAGCCAATCATACTCATGAACAACGACCAAACCACTGGTGGCCAGATGGCTAACAATTGTTGCACTAACAATGACCACAGCTGAACCTGCTTACTGAATGCTATCCATACATCAATTGGGTGACAGAAGGCTAATTGTGCGCCACCCTTGTGGGGTTGCGGGCCACAGTCGGTTGTGGCACAGGCCAGATTCATTCGTGAATTCATTCACTAACTTGAATGTGAGATAGTCCAAGATGGCTATTGGGGATAGTCTATTTAATCTTTTGCACATTTGAGTGTGGTGTCCGAATGACGATGCAAACCTGGTGGATGAGATGGAGGTGGAATCCGGGGCTGGAGAATAGGATCTGTAGTCACTATAACCAGTAGAAAACAAACAGAGGTCAGAATATTGATGGTGGTGGTGGAAAGTTGAAGCTGACATCAAATTTAAAAAAAATTAATTCATTGTAGAATCTCCTGCAGACAGAGAATGACCTCAACAAGGCTTAAATAAGGAAACTCACTCATCCCTCCAACTCTCATTGTAGGTTGTCACAGTCGTAGTTCCAGACGGTTTAGGACTAGAGACACTCCTTGTCCTTAAACAAGTTTTAAAAAAATCAGGAATTGTTAGTTAATACGTTCAACAGCAATTTAGATAACTTGCATTTTCCTGAAGATTCTGAATGTGCACATGCCATGTGCAATGTGATATTTATGCATGCTGTGATATTAGAGGGGCTGTTGGTGCAGACCTGGTGGTGGTGGTGGTCGAGGAGCCTGGAGAAGTTGAGGAGTATGTCCTGCTGTAGTCCCTATAAAACAGACATGGTTCAGAATGTTCAAGAATGTCAAAGCACTGGTAAATTCACCTGCTCTTAGAGCTTTGCACTCACCCAGACAGCACGTCTCATTCCACAGCCAGAGATTAACTGAGCTGCTAATTAATGGATTTGTGCTAAGTTAAGACTGAATTAAATGCATACATGATATTAGGTCTCATGGAATAGGGTGGGTAACCCTTCTGTTATTGGGACGAGCCGACCCTCTGTGAAGAAAAGATTCCACAAGGCTGCTATGTGTCTCCCTGGAGGAAACCATTCCAGCTCAGCTTTCTCTGTCAGACAAAATTGCTCAATCTTGGAGCTTTTAAATGGGTTTCACAACTATACTGCAGGCCAAAATATCGCGAACACCTTGCATTTTTCAGAATTTGGCTGGTTTTCGTCATCTTAAAGTTAATGTTGAGCAACAAAGGCACTTCTATTGACAAAAAGTCTTGCTTGCTGACAACTGTACATCTTGAAATCCCGATTGAATTGCTGTGGGATGAACTTGACCGGAGACTCAGAGATATGCACCCATAAAGTTCAAAAGAGCTCATGATGGAACTCTTGAAAGCCTGGAATGAGTTACTGGGAAGGTCTCTCCTTAGATTGTTGGAAAGAATGCCTAGGATATGTCATTTCTTGATGGAGAACCTACCACTGTGTGCACCTTCTTGTTCAGTGACATAATTGTACAATGCCAATTTGGGGGAAAAAAAAAGTCGGCACATCATGAAAAATGCTAATAACATCAGCTTGAAAAGTCCATTCACCCTCTACTGTTCTGAAAACAGCACAACCATTCACACTTCAAACAGCTGTTGTCGTGGCTAAATTGCAATTGGAGAACTTATGCCAACCTGTCGCGGGATGATGATGGTGATGAACGGAGGTCATCAGAAAGAGCATCCAGTGACCTGAGAATGGAAAGAGATGAACAAGCTTGGGTCAGTTCAAATTATTTTATTTATTCAGTGTTCTTTTTTTTTTTTTTTTTTGATGATGAGGATTAATTTCAGACTAATCATCATGCCTTTTATTTTTTACCACTTGAAATGTGGGTACTTTTTTCCATGCCAGCTTGACCATGTTGGGTTGTTTGTATTATTGGCATTGTTGAAACAGATTTAAACAATGAAATTATTCAGTTCGTAGTAATCTGTAATATATTCTGTAATTGACGTTGCAAACAAATCAATGATCTGACAGGACTTGACTCACTTCTCAGTCCCAGTGTCTGTACTGGTCCTAAAACAAGACAGAAAAACATTTTCAGCACCTTGTATGTGCCAGCAGTGATTCAAATTGACTATATTTCCACATCTTTGAGTGCTACGTCATCACCCGGCAAGTCATGAACATGTGAAACTCATACGTGTGGTGCATCATCTCATTCAGTCGCCACACGGCACAAAGTCTGTGAACAACTTCTTATCAAACATCTCTGTCCAACACCTCTTTACTTTTTTCTCTACAATGACTCTTAACAAACTGTGCATGAACCCTGTTCTGTGCATGGGGGCATTGCTGTGTAGAACCAAGAAAAAGTCTACTTCCAAACTGAAGCTCAAAATCATTCAGAATTTTGCTCTGTGTTATAGCTTCAAGATTGGCCTTCTGTGCAATGAAGAGACCTTGCCTGAACCATACTGTATGCTTTTGGCAATGTAGTGTACATACAGAGAAGAGCATGCAGTATACAGATATGCTGTGGTATCGAAGTAGCTGTTCGTACAAACCTGGTGGTGGTGGTTTTGGAGTAACCAGGAGATGATGACGAGTATGATCGGCTGCAATCCATAAGCCAGAGAAAATAAACACAGGTCAGAATATTGATATGAAATGATGCTAATGATATTGCAGACTGAACTCAGGATTATTCAAAGTGGCATCACCAGCAGAGGCCCGAATAACAAACAGCTCAATTCTACAAGTGGCATTTACATGGGGCTTGGCAGGACCCTTTCAATATAGGTTTTTGTGAACTGGTTTCCAAGGTGAAGGTACAGCTATTTCTGCTGACAGCATTTGCCACTGTGTGGGGATCCTACGGCTGGCATTCAGATTTTGCTGGATTATATCTGACAATTACCATATGTGGCCAGCAGGTGAGTCCCTGTCATATTAATGGAACAAGTCTAACACTCTGTCGGGCTCCTAACTGCTCCTGGTTCTCATGTAGGAACACCACTCGGAGCAAAGATACTTTCTTGTCAGATAAAATACTATAGTTCCGCCTGGGAGGATTCAAAATTGCTTTATCTACTGCATCAGACTCCATAAAGAACTATAGCTGGACTTGCGAGAGCCCATATCTCTGCCAGCATACCTTGATTCGAACTTTGGCCAATATCAGCTGTACTTTGGCCTAGATATGCCAAAATCTAATTACTTGTTCCTCTTGTGCTACGCTAACATCCTGAAAAGTTTAGTTAAAATTTACTCAGCCATTTTTGAGATATCCTGCAAACAGACAGACAAATAAATGACTCCCACCTAGCGGGACCGTTGTCAAAATCGTCTGGTGTCTGACTAGAGACTTCAAATCTCCACCAGCATAGCTGGATTTGTACAAATGGACTATATCTCAGATGTGCTAAATCTCCACCAGCATAGTTAGATTTGAACTTTGGCCTATATCTCAGCTGTACTTTGGCCTATATATGCCTAAATTTAATCACTTGTTCCTCTTGTGCTACTGTAACAAAGTTTGGTTAAAATCTATGCAACTGTTTTTGAGATATATTGCGAACAAACCAACAAATAGACAGACAGACAGACAGACGACTAACTGAAGTGACAAGGATGTCGATTTCAACAACCAACAATAAATAAACAAACGGAAGCAACAACATAACCTCCTTGGCGGAGACAACTATAAAAAAGGTTGCTGTATAGAGACGAGCCCAAGAAACAGCGTATGCTCCATTTTAGACACTTGATTAGGAACCGTAAACTGACCTCTCGCGGCTGGAGGAGAACGGGCTTGATGGTAGGCTTATCAAGTCATCAGCAAGGGCATCCAGTGGCCTGACAAGGGAGAGAAGCTTGGGTAAATTTAAATGGCACCATTGCATGAACTCAGCCTGTGTAATTCAATCATGGATATTAAGGATTCATTTAAAACCGAACAATCATTAATCCTGTTGCCCCTACTGTTTGAAAACAGATGTTCCTTCTCAAACAATCTGAGAAAGATGTGTTGTGTTGGCATGTTAGGTGCTCATAGGGTTTGTTTGTTTATTTGCAAGACTTTTGTTCTCAGCATACCGCTTGAGAGTAATCAGGTAGCAACCAGGGGCTACAGACTGCAATTGCTGCTGTAGACAAAGAAAGATCTCCACAGAACTTCACTCATACTCACTGAGATTTCATAGTCTCCTTGTAGTTTGCCAGTGGTGATGTATCTGAGATTTTTGAGCTGGACGAGCTCCTACTCCTTAAGCAAGGAAAAATAAATTTTCAGGATATGACAAGCGCAATGCAGACTCTAACAAAGTGACATCAAGGAGCACCGCGACACTTTCAGTATGTTAAGATGTTTTACTTTCAATGTGTCCTGATACCATGACGCTTGACACACCTCAGGACATTGGATGCTGTTTGTTTTGTGGTCAGTTTTTCAAAATTTGGCTGGCATCGGCACGCTGTAATGCCTTGCCTGTCATTGCAGCGGCCAGACCACGGTATCTGAGAATACCATCACAACCCGCCTGAAATTGCCGTATAAACCTGCCTAAGCTGCTTTAAACCTTTGAACCGTGTTTTCAACACTTCCAGCTGGTTTTTGCTGTTTGTTCAGCTGACCATCCCGTCACCAGCTTGTCTGCCCTGTTGACCTCCAGCTTACTCTGCCATCTCAAACAGTGTTTGCTAGCTTGAAATCATCCAGACACTACTTTCACCAGCAATAGGCCAGCAATGACTGACTCGATGAGTCTATACAGCATCAACCATTGTGGGGACACAAATGGCTCCAACTGGATTATTTTATCAGGGCTGATGCTGCCTTCAAGACAAATCCGAAAATCCTGACAAGAAACTCCAGGCACCCGTCCTCTTTTGTGTTCATGCTGTTAACAGGTCAAGTCAGAAAAACAACATGGATACCTGCAGGAATATTTACGTGCTCTGCTGTTGCCTGCATTGAAGCACAGGGATCAGCTATTTCAGCTTCTTGCAGTTGCCCAATGTGAGCAAGAGCGGACAAGCCTCAGGTAGCCTTCAGAGGTCAGAAATCAGGTGATAATTTCAAGTAACATTAATTACCAGTCATCTGATAAAGGAATTTTGACAATCACAAGGTGCACTAAGTGATGTTTTTTTCAATGTGCCCGTCTTATCCATGAGGACAAAAGATGCCATGATGTTATGTTACAAAAACTCAGATAAATCAGAGCTCTGAAATGAGGCCTTCATTTTCCGAGGAAAAATTCTGATATATTCTTTTGTAAAAGTCGTAATTTCCAAATTGGAGTTAGTTTTTTCCCCCCAAGTTTCGACTTGTCTCTGAAGACAGTATGAGCCAAGACTCTTTGCCCCCTCAGGCAGTGCTAACGCCAATTACCCACTGTCCCACTGGCCAGCCAGGTCAGATTACAGCAAGGCTGGAACTTAATTCCAGACCAGGGGATATGTCGCAACTCCAAGATAGCGGTGGTTCCAAAAAAAAAAAAATCATACAGGGAGCCATTTAAGTTCAGATATTCATTCAGTTAGGACAGTAAAGACATGATAACGTTGGGTTACAGATGTAACCTTGGTTCTGTGAAGGAAAGAAAGGCTGCCAGACGGCTAGCCCAAGGGGCTGGAATATAATCCGCGCGTGCGCGAATTCTGAGGTAGACTATATCAAAACATCATCACGTGAGTGTGCCGCGCTACTGTACAGTACAGTATATAAGCCTGCGCGCAGCACACTTGGTCCTCATATAATCCTGAACGCGAAGTCCAGAGTGACGACGAAGTCTGGCAGCCTTTCTTTCCTTCACAGAACCAAGGTTACATCTGTAACCCAACGTTCTGTTTCACTCAAGAAAGGCTGCCAGACGGCTAGCCCAAGGGGCTGGAATACATATGCCCCAACGTCGCGGAGGACAACCATGCAACGATTGAACAAAGGGCACAACAAGTATTAGAGTCAATACTTTTATTGAATTCAACATGCCCACAGGGCTAAATGAACTGAGGAGCTGGGCTCAGTGAAAAACACATTCGGTCATGAACTCAAAACAGAATTCCCGAAAGATAAGGGGGAGACAACATTGAGGTTGTAGAATCTCGCAAAGGTTGAAGGTGATGACCAACAGGCCGCCTGGCAAATGTTCTGCAAGGGGAATCCTTTCAAGAGAGCCCATGAAGCAGCAATGCCTTGTGTGGAGTGTGCAACTGTTGCTCCTGGGGATGGACACCCCGAAAGCTGGTAGGCCTGCTTTATGGTGTCAACCACCCAGTGTGAGAGTCTCTGTTTTGACAGGGCCTTGCCAGTCTGCCCAGCACCATGACAGACAAAGAGCTGGTCAGTCAGTCGAATATCCTTTGTCCGCTCGACATAGCAAAGGAGGGCTCGCACAGGGCACAAAGCATTAATTGACAGGTTTCCTTCTGACAGGTTTCCATCTGACTCAGAGACAAGAGGGCGGTATGAGTCCAAGGCAATTGTTTGATTGAGGTTCTGTGCTGACAGAACCTTAGGCATGAAGGCCGGATTAGGGCGCAGGACAACACCAGTGCCTTCCGGTTTTACATGGAAGCAGTCAGGGTGCACAGACAGCGCATGTAGCTCTCCAATACGCTTTGCTGAGGTGATGGCAAGTAGAAAAACCACCTTCTGAGAAAGCCACTTGAGATCAATACTACCAAGGGGTTCAAACGGGGGCTTTGTCAGAGCATCAAGAACAATGTTAAGCTGCCACGGCGGCACAGAGGGAAGCCGCCTTGGGCGCAATCTTTGAACTCCCTTCATGAATTGGACAGACAGGGGGTTAGCGCCGAGTGTTTTGCCATCCACTCTATCATGGCAGGTTGATATCGCAGAGAGAAACACCTTCAGAGTCGAAGGGGATTTTCCTTGGTCAAACTTTTCTTGTAAGAATTCCAGAACTGAGGCTAGAGGGCAGGACCGGGGGCACTCATGCCGCTGTTCGCACCATGCTTTGAAAACATTCCATCTATAGGCGTATAGGGTCCTTGTCGATGGCGCTCTAGCACACTGCAAGGTTTGCGTAACTGCCAGTGTCAACCCTTGAGCGAGGAGGGTGTCCCTTTCAACGGCCAGACCCACAGGTTCAGGATGGCTGGTGACGGGTGCCATAACTCTCCCCCGGCTTGCGACAACAAATCCTGCCGTAGCGGGAGTTGCCATGGGGTGCCCCAGAGGAGGGCCTGAACCTCCGCAAACCATGGCGCCTGGGGGCGATTTGGAGCCACCAAGAGGACACTCAGGTTCTCCATCCTTGTCCTCTCCAGCACAGCTGGGATCATGGAGAGGGGAGGGAAGGCATACAGGAGGCCCTTGGGCCATCTGTGTGCTAGGGCGTCCACCCCTAGAGGCGCGTCGTCTTGGTTTAAAGAGAACCATTGTGGACAGTGAGTCGATTCCCTTGAGGCGAAAAGATCGACGTGTGCCTTCCCAAAACGAGCCCAGATTAGATGCACTGTTTCCGAGTGCAAACGCCATTCGCTTGGGTGTGGCCTGCCCCTGGACAGCAGGTCTGCTGCGGTGTTCAGTGTGCCCGGCAAGTGAACTGCCCTGATCGAGCAAAGGTGAGTGTCCGCCCAGAAAAGGAGTTCTCGGGCAATGTTGTGCAACGTCTGAGACCTCAGGCCTCCCTGGCGATTTATGTACGCTATTGCCGACATGTTGTCTGTTCGAATCAAGACATGTTTGTCCTGAAGCACTGGCAAGAAATAGTGAAGGGCGAGGTATATTGTTCTTAGCTCGAGAACATTTATGTGGGCAGTGTTCCATGGTGGGCGCCACACTCCCCGGGCTCCCAAACCATTCCAGACTGCCCCCCAACCGGACAGCGACGCGTCCGTGGTCAGAACTTCGCGTCTGTAGATTCTGCCTAGTCGCACACCTCTGCACAGATTCTGGGGCATGTTCCACCATTGCAGAGCTCGTAGGCACATAGGTGGTAGAGAGACAGACTTGTCCCTGTCCAACACTGGGTGGAGCATCTTGGACAGGTACCACTTTTGCACTGGCCTCATATGTAGAAGGCCAAGGCGTACCACCTGGGATGCTGCGGCCATTAGGCCCAGTAGCCTTTGACACTGGTAAGCCCGAACATTGTTCTGTCCCAAAAACTGTGACAGGGATTGTTGGAGGGCAACGACTCTCTGATCTGAGAGACCTGCTATCATGGTTACCGAGTCCAGTTTCACTCCAAGGAAGGTGATCTGCTGTGAAGGGGTTACCTGGCTCTTGTCTGGGTTGAGAGATAGGCCCAGTTTCTGTAAATGTTCCATTACTACCGCTGTGTCCCGCACTGCCTGCTGACTCGACAGGGAACATATTAGCCAGTCGTCCAGATAATTGAGCACTCTGATGCCCTTCTGCCGGAGCGGATTCAAAGCTGTGTCCATACACTTTGTGAATGTGCGTGGTGATAGGGACAGGCCGAAGGGGAGGACGTTGAACTCGAAGGCTCTGTCCTTCAACGCAAATCGGAGAAATTGACGATGAGCAGGGTGGACTGCAATGTGGAAATAGGCATCCTTGAGGTCTATGCTCGTGAACCAATCTCCACTTTGAACTGACTGGAAGATTTGTGCCAGTGACAGCATTTTGAAATGCAGCGGGCGTAGGTAGAGGTTTAGTGGCCTCAGGTCCAGTATTGGACGAAATCCACCATCCCGTTTCGGAACTAGGAAATAGCTCGAATAAAAGCCACTCTGCCGTTCGCTGTGATTTAACTCTCTTATCGCCTCTTTCCTTAGCAAGGTGTTTATCTCCTCTTGCAGGGCCAGCTGCCGTTGTGGGTCTGGCTGATGAGAAACAAGAATACCCTTGAACATGGGTGGGCGGCGTCTGAACTGTAGCCGATAACCGAACTTATTGTTGAAATTACCCAAGAACTGGGAGAACACGCTTCCCACACCTCCAATTGAGTGTGGGAGAAAACATGAGGCATAGCCCCTTGAACGTCAGGAAGAGGGCTGTGAGGCAGCAGACGGGGTGGCACGAGGTCTGTGGCCATCGCGCTGTCGAGGCCTATTGGGCCTGGCAGGATTCCCGGGGCGGCGGCTTGGAAAGGAGGAAGCCTGCGTCGACTGTCTCCGCACATTGCCCTGCATATTGGGGCGGCCCTTTGTGAAGGGCACACTGCGGTTACCTGCGTAGTTCCAGTCTGGTCGATGTCGTTTGGGTGGAGGGGGCTTTGGCATCAGCTGCTCCCACTCCTTCTTGGACTCCCTAGACTCCTTGGCTCGGCGGAGCATGTCAACGGTTCCGGGACCAAAGGTAAAGCCAGGGGTAAGAGGTAGCTTCATGAGCATGTTCCTGTCCTGCTCTGGCAGCTTCGACTGAGCTAGCCACAGGTGTCTCCGTGCCATCCACAGTGATGCAATGGATCTACCACTGGAGTGTGCTGCTCCCCTGGCGAGATGTACTAGGATCTCAGAGACTTTCTTCAACTCTTCAACCACTTCCTGAGCGGGGGCAGCGGAGAGGTCTTCAATGAGCTCCATTTGATACAGCGAGAGCACAGATGTTGTGTTCATGAGGCGCGCCCCAAAGGCCGTATTGTAGAACGACTTCTTCAACCATTTGTTGGTGGTGCGGCACTGTTTATTTGGGCATGAGGGGTCTTTCCCCACAAGAGCCGTGGGAGGGAGGACAAGAGCAGCGATAGAGTCATCCATCATCGGATAGTCCCCAAAACCAACCTCATCTGCTCCATGAATGTTAGCAAACTGTGCCCACTGTCTCATAGGAGGGGTTGCCGCCTCCGGGTGCTCCCACACAGTTGTCATTTCCTTGACAAAGTCCGGGAGGACAGGGAGAGAGCATGGCCTATTCATAGGCTCCCTCCTCCGATCAAACCGAGACGGCTGGGCCTCAGGTGTTGAAGGCATTTCCACATTGAGACGTTTGGTGGCCCTAGTCATGAGCGCAAGGAATTCTTCACCAGAGAAGGCACTGGATGTTTCGGATGGAGCCAATAACAGGGAAGAGCCATGATCTGAGCTCAAATCAGAATGGTGGGGAGACGTTGCTCTGCCATCCATATATCCAGGATTCAGGTTATCCGATGCCATCACCGATAGCAGTTCCACATTGTCATCAGCGACCTGCGTGGACAGCTGCTGCGGTGAATCTACTACAGGCTGCATTGGTGGGGAGGCCCAGTCCTCTGTGCCTGATGGGGGTGCCTGGCGCTCGGTGCCTGGTGGGGGCGCCTGGCGCCTGCCGTCCGGTGGGGGTGCCTGTTGCTCTGGCCCTGATGGGGTTGCCTGGCGTTCGGTGAGCTGCTGCATCATCCATTGCTGAGTAGACGCCAAGGATGAAATTTCCTTAGCCAGAGATGCCATAGTATTCGCAAGAGCATCATAGCTCTCATGCTTCCTTTTCCTACTTTTTTTGCCTGGAGCTGGTGTGTCAGACAATTTGCATGTACTCGGCTGTTGAGGAGAGGGCTGAGAGAGTGGTATCGAACCTGTCTCAGTGGACTCCTGGGAGGACATGGATACATCATAGTCTCCCATGGCTCTGTTTACTCTACTCAGTAGAGTGCGTGCTGAGAAGGGGAGACAGCTTGGGCAACCACTAGGGTCAGCTTTGGAAGCAAGCGCGTGCTCAGGGCCCAGACATTTCACACAGAGGGTATGGCCATCTTCCATTGGCAGTTTACTGCTGCAATTAGTACAGTTGTGAAATCCTGGCATTTTTTTTTTTTTTTTTTTTTTTTAATAAATAACAAATAATTTGTTATTAATATTCTATTTCGGTCACACAAAGATTTTAGGTGTGAACCCAATAGCACTGTTCAATGTCCAGTGGTACCAACAGGGGTGGCACAAGAGAAGCCACCAGTCAGGCTGCTGCACACTGGTATCAGAGTCTGTGTCTGCAGTAAGTTACCTCTGTCGGTACCGAGCACCGAGAGCACCGAGAGTCGGTACAGAGAGCCTGCAGTGAGAATGACGAGATGTATCACGAGATACGCCTGCTTGTAGCCTTCCCAGTCTTCAAACAACGCAAGTAGCGTAAGCAGTCAAATCACGCCAGATGAGTTGGATGGAGCAATTAACATACCAGGCGAAAAATTCCCTCGACCGAGGGAGAATCGCGGCAGTCCGTTATACGGGAGAGATATCTCCACTACGGTACCAGTTAGCTACAGTACGGTGCCGAATGGCGCCATGCAGCAATATTAAGAGATATAGCCAGAGAGATTTCCCTGTAATCTCTTTCCTCCCTCGTGTAATATTACAGCAATAGAACCACTCACCTGCTGGGCTTTAGTTGGAATTAAGCACCGATATACATGCGAGTAGCCTCGCTTACGAGCAGTATACCCGCCCGAACCAAGCAACGATTCGTGGGGATAAGGGATTATTAGCCCACCTAATAGATCAGCGGCGATAGCACACTCGTAAGGTGGTGTAGATATAAAAGCCTGATAACGGTTGCCTGGAGAGGGGTAACAATAGTCACCAGCTCTCAGACAGCTAACTGTCAATAGGCACGTCGCTATAGTATCAAGAGTCTTACCTTATCAGATCGCGTGAGGGATTAAAGAGGACCAAGTGTGCTGCGCGCAGGCTTATATACTGTACTGTACAGTAGCGCGGCACACTCACGTGATGATGTTTTGATATAGTCTACCTCAGAATTCGCGCACGCGCGGATTATATTCCAGCCCCTTGGGCTCGCCGTCTGGCAGCCTTTCTTGAGTGAAACAGAAGCAAATATTTCTTATGTCCACCTAAGATACTGAAACATAAATTCTGAAACTATCAGAATTGCATTGCAACCAATGGAGCATTGACTGTCAGAGAGGTTAGCACAGATACTAAGTAAAATCTCAGTCGTACAGCTGTTGAACTTGCCTGTCTTTCACAGTCTCTGTGTAGGTTGTCACAGTCCTAGTTGTCTCAGATGTTTCAGGGCTGGTTACGCTCCGGGTCCTTAAACAAGATAAAAATAAATTTCAAGTACTTTGCACTGACTCACTTCAGACAGTGCAAAGTGCTTGAAACATACTCACACATGCAGCGTTCTGTGATAGTCTTATGCCCTGTGTTATGTGATATTCATGCATGCAGTGTAACATGCATTATTCATATGTGCTGCGTTAAATGCAGTATTACAAACATGCGGAGTAACCCATGATATTCATACATGCAGTGAAGCATTTGATTCATACACGTATGCGCAAGTCATACAATTTGTCAGTGCCTTAAATTCATTTTCAAACATGGGGGGGCGGGTACAGGAGCAAACCTGGTGGTGGTGGTGACTGAGGAACTGTCAGGTGCAGGAGCGTATGTCCTGGTGCTGCTCCTGTGATTGGGGGAGATAATCAGCACTGATTAGAGTACTGATGGTGAGAAGAGGGCACTGATAAATTCACAGCCTTCATGGTGCAAACAGACTAACGGTTCATGTGGAAAACATAATTATTTGGACTGGGACATTATGTCAAAGAATGTTAACATCCAGGATTTAAAGTGCCATCTCTTTGCATTAGTTTTAGGGTATATATCCCATGCAGATGGGCTTCATGTGAGTCTACTGATCAAAGTATTGATATCTCTGTCCTGACAAATATCTGGAGAAAATTAAATTTGAAATGTGTCCTTTGGGACGCTGCAAAGAGCCTGAAGGTTAGCTTTGTCATGAGGCCATCAGAAATACAATGTACAGCCTTAAAAATCAAAAAAAGGAAGCTGGTCAAATTCTGGGAGAATTTTAGCAGAATCTTCTCTGATTTTCTGATCAGATGGGTAATCCATTAAGAAACATTTGAAACTTTCTTTTAAATATAAAATAAGATTAGCGTGTTACTTTAAAGTATGCATAATGAGAGTATTCGGATTGTTTTAACTGGGATACTGATTTTACTGCAGCAGCACAAATGACTGCAGTCGCAGATCTCAGCATGATTTGACTCAAACTCACTCATTTTTTACGATCTCGGTGAAGCTCATCTCAGATTTTGAGTCAGGTGTTATAGGGCTGGAGACGCTTCTTAAGTAAGGGGAAAAAAATCAATTAGTACATTGTAAAAATCAAAATTTTACTCTGAAAGCAAGTATGGGAGTCACTCGGACGGTCACATGATTGACCTTTCATCTGGCTGAAATTTTATTTCAGTGCCATCATTGCCATGGGATGTAAGATTGAGAATCGGCCCTCATGAATGTGTGTGTGTATATGTGCGCAGGTGTGTGTGCGTGCGTGCGTGCATACTCGTGTGTGGGCACGTGTATGTAATTGTGGTTGTGTGTGTATGTGCACATGTATATATGCTGTGTCTGCATGTGTGTGTGTGTGTGTGTTTGTGCGCGCGCGTGTGTGTATGTGTGTGTGAGGTGGGTGTGTGCACGTGTGCGTGTGTGTGTTTGTAGGTGCTGGTGCGTGTGTGTGTCTATGTGTGCGTGTGTGTAGGTGTGTGCGTGTGTTTGTGTGTGTGTGTGTGTAGGTGTAGGTATGTATGGGTGTGTATTTGGCCTTACCCTGTTTTGGTCGTCACCTCAGTGCTGCTGCTCAGTCTCGGTTTGGATGGGAGGGACGTTGGCTTCCTTTGAAGTGAATGAAATTGCGCTCACATGAGTAACACAAGGAGACAAAGAGAGCTGACTGTAATGGGTAGTCATGGATGTTAATCCACAGGTCTACACTTGTATCACATGACTTGAAATAAAACGGGATGACAATGATACCCCATAATGATGCTAGTTCCCAATATGATGGAGTTGGAATGGCAGAACACACAACATGATTTACTGGGAGCAGGAAGCTCCGATCTGGAGGCCGTTCCACTTCCTGGATGTTTTGTCCCATTAAGACATCTACAGATGACTGACTGACGGGTGGGGGTGTGTTGTACATGAGTCACAGGGTAAACGAATTCTCACTGGAATTAAAAACAGTAGAACAACCAGTGTCACAGGATCCTCGTGATCTGGAATGTGCTCATAATGGGCACCATCTTGGGTAAGACTGAACTCCTGCTGTGAACCGCGATGACATCAGAGAGGTGAGACCAAGGAATTCCATGCCGGCTGGTCAATGGTAGCAGCCAGCAAGTGAAGTCTTGCCCTATATAGCTGATGGTTTGATACATTCATGCGACAATCATGTCCGTTCTACTGTTTTAGAGTTCTGTGTGCTTTCTAATGCCTAGTAGTTCATACCCTTCCTTCCATTTTGTCTCCCCATTCCTCACTCTTTGCTCCACCCAGTTGAAAAAGTAAGAAAAATTGAAGATGTAAGGGTCAAAGAAACATGAATTAGTAAAAAGGAACTCCCTTCATCCTTCAAACGCATGTTGAAAGTGACTTTTTGACAGAAGTATGGCAGATGGGTTGGGGCAGATTCTCAGGACAATTATTTACATTTGACCCATTTTCCAAAAAAATATGTCAGTAGAAGATGACCGCAAAGTTTCTGAGCTGAAGTCACCTGCTCCTTCTGCCTCATTTAAAAAATACTATCGAGCGTATGTTATCATAACTTTTAAGATGCTGTGTCTTAAATAATTTTAAGCCACCTTATTTAATTTTAGTAATTTAGTCACCGTTGCACTTCTAATTCGGGTACTCCTTGCTTAGGAGCCTTATGCCAGCCATAAACCAAACAACTTTGGATATGATTTCACTTTCACAGACAAATTTTCAGTTTTCATGAAATGAAACCATGAGAGTTATCCTCTAGTAGGGACACACTCCCATCTTGGAAGTCTTTGGACTTGGTTCATGTAAAAAATGAAGTTCAATGACATGAGTATTGTTATCAACCAACAGTTGCGCCCTACAGGATCCCCAGTCTTTGAAAAATTGTATCGTCTGCTCGAAAACCTCAGCGATTTTATGATGTGTTGTCTTTAGATGTGAAAGGGAGTCAGATATTAGTCTTTTGAAAGTCTTGTAGTGCACTATTTGCATTAGTTTGCAAAGTGCTGCTAGCTAGGCCTCTTTTAAGTAGGCACATGCTGCTAATAAGTATTTAATTAAGCAAATTAAATGGAATCACATGTGCTTAAGCTTTTTCCATTAGGTTATGGATACCTCAAAGTTCTAGGCATGTTTCAACAGTGTTTGTGTCATTCTTCCAATTCATGCACACATTTAGCATTGCTTTTGTGGAAAGGCCAGGGGTTTGAAAGTAGAAGTCCATCCATGCGTTTACTTAACCCATGAACTCAGTTCACTCATTAGCTCTACTGCCTGGCTTAAACATTAAGCTGATCAGAAAAATTGGGTGAGTGATACAAATACTGGGGAAAAGGGTTACTTTCTGAACCAGGATATTTCTGCACTGAACACTAGTAGCTACACAAGTGGTATATTGGCAAAGAGCGTAGCCACGTACTGGTGCAGTAGATAATTGGCTCTCAAAGGTGGTGTTAACTCTCAGTATTTAGGAAGGTAATTCTTCTGTGCGTTTTCATTTGTAGTGAGACTCACGTTTTGCTGTTGGACTTCACATCAGAGAAGACCCGATCAGTGAAAGTGGAACTTTTTTTTCTAGTCCTGAAAGCACATTAAAGACATTCAATTATAAAAATAAATATGTATCAGTGAATAATTGTTTAAATATGAATGTGTAATTTAGGTCATTATCAGTAGATCCTGCAAGGGTGCTAAAAGTAGCAAATTGACAATAATTTGTAGCTTTTCTCATTTCACTTGTGCAAAATTGATAATAAGGAGTCAAACAACATGACAGTGTAAGACTAATACAAGACAGGCTTTCTCAGTACTAATGAGAGCCAGGCATGGATTCAAATAGTATTTGTTTTGGAGTAAAATGCTTTTCTTTGCACAGTTCAGTTGATAGTCTGGTATATTTGAGCTTGCTGAGAAAAGCAAATGGGTGGCACTTATATTTTTAGCATCATTTAATTTGATTCAATAGACCAGGCAAGCTGAGTCAAATGCGAAAAAGTATGTGAATCAAGAACAAGTGCTATTTAAAACCAAGTCAGGAGAGAGTGCAGAATTCCATCTGTCCACCTGAATTCTGCAGCCCGTCATACTGTATTTTCACATGTGCGGCGGTGTAAAATCCAGATTCAGAAAACAAAGTCATCCACAGTTTTCAATTCCAACCACCGAATATACTGATTTCCAATGGTCTTCTGCTAAGGGGAAGAGCTTGTCATTGAAATTGGACAAATAGGTGCAGGTGATTAGTAGCAGAAATTGGACAAATGGATGGAAGTAATTAGTAATTGAAATTGGAAAATGGGTGGAAGTAGCTAGTAATTGAAATGGGATCAATGGGTGGAAGTAATAAGTTATTTTAATGGGATCAACAGGTGGAAGACTTAATTTCTGTTCTGTGGATTTCACACCCCTGCAGAGAACAATCAGTACTGTACTTTGTGGTAGATGTGGTGATGGTAGTCTCAGTGGTCTCGGTTGTCTTGCCGTCAGCGGAGACTTTAGTGGTCACGCTAAACAAAAAACAAAAAACCATGAAACAAATTTAGCATCAGGCTAATAATTCAATTAAATCATGCTTATAGAATCTGCTATTTATGTCTACACAACAAGGACTGTGTGAGGTCACTTTGAGACTGAAGTTGGAATTGCAGTATTGTTAGAAAAAATATTATGCAGCATTTTTGTAATGACTAATACTGCTGTGTTTTATGCTAATATGCATCCAACTACTGCAAAAAATATTACATGTCAAAAATAAGGAAACTGAATGTTATGTCATGGTTGTCATTTTTTATCATGCCGGAGCCTCCTTCATGACATGAACATACTGTATTTAGATGCTTGGAATTTTATGAATGTAAAAAAATCTGTCAGTAAAAAATTAACTGCAATATTATTTTGCATAAATGATAGTGTTGGATTCATTTCAATATTTCAGTCAGTTGTGTGTTAATGTCATCTTTTATAAATTCCCCATCCTCATGCAAAGCTTATTTAGGTATGGGCTAAACTATTCCGATCCGCAATGAGTCTTATCACATTGCATTTAATATGGCTGTGATATATAATGTTTCTCATCTTATGTTGCACAAAATATGGCTGAGATGTATAATATGTCTTGTGATATAGCACATGATGAATGAGATATATGTCTTCTTGTATTGCACATGATATGACTGAGACAAATTACAATATGTTTTTATCATATCCCACATGTAAGGCAAGCTCACCTTTTGCTGGCGATAGCCTTGTCGTAACTAGGTGGAGGTGTGCTGTTGAAAAAAAAAAGTACTTTAGCAGATATTCAGGGGTTTGATATACAAATTGAAAAAATTTCAATCAGGCTTTAAACGTCAACACAGTACAGAAACGGCTCTTCTTAGGGTCACTAATGATCTTTTGATGAATGCTGACTCTTGCGACTGCTCATTACTCGTGCTTTTGGATATCAGTGCTGCGTTCAATACAGTTGATTGTGTCATCATGATTGATAGGCTGAAAAATTGGGTTGGGCTCTCTGGAACTGTTCTGAAATGGTTCTCTTCCTATCTGTTGAACAGAAAATTTCTGGTTTCCATCGCTGAACATGTATCTTCGTCTGTACTGCTTACTTCAGGTTTACCTCAAGGCTGCATACTTGGGCCTATATTGTTTTGTATTTATATGTTACCTCTGGGTTTAATTATTCGTCAGCATAAAATAGGTTTTCACTGTTATGCTGATGACACGCAGTTGTGTATTCCAGTAAAATCCTCTGATTTCAGCAATGTGTTGGTCTTGCATGGCTGTTTAGCTGTGTTCAAAATTGGTTGTCAAGTAATTTTTGCAGATAAACTCAAATAAAACCGAAGTCATTATACTTAGTCCAACGTTTGTGTCGGATAAAATCCAATCATCACTTGGACCTCTTGCTTCTATTATTTGGCCCTCATCCTGAAATCTTGGTGTGATATTTGATAAAGAAGCTTGTACAGTCATGCTATTTGCAACTCTGTAACATAGCTAAAATTATGTCTGTTCTGTCATTTGAAGATATGGAAAAAATTATTCATGCTTTTATCTCGTCAAGATTAGATTATTACAACTCATTATTTACTTGTCTGAATAAGAAAGTTTTGAACAAACTGCAAGTGGTTCAAAATTCAGCTGCAAGATTGCTCACTAGAACAGATTAAAGAGCCCACATTACTCCAATTTTGGCATCTTTGCACTGGCTGCTGGTACAATTCCAAATTGATTTTAAAATTCTGTTGATTACCTTCAAAGGACTCCGTGGCATGGCACCAGAGTATATTAGTGAGCTTTTAAATGATTACAGACCTAAAAGATTGCTTAGATCTTCCAAGCAAGTATTATTGGCTGTTCCAGAGTCCAAGTTAAAAACAAAGGGTGATCGAGCCTTCTCCGTTAAGGCTCCAATACTCTGGAACAGCCTCCCAAACAACATAAGAAATGTATTGTCTTTTAAATCTCATTTTTTTAGGCTTGCTTTTGCTGATTTTACGGTTTAAATTCTTTTATTACGGGTGTGTTTTCTTGTATGTCTCCTTTTATTATCTTGATTTTCCTATTTTGATGTTTAATTACCTGTTTCCCCCATTTTGTTTTATTGCTTTTATGTACATGTATTTTACCTGTTTGTGAAGCACTTTGTGCTGTATTGGTTGAAAGGAGCTATATAAATAAAATGTATTACTTTTATTATTATTATTATTATTATTACAAGAAAAAAAATTATAATTAAGACATAGTTTCTCTCAGGGGGCTAGTTAGAGCTCATAGAGAGTCTGTGTAGAGCTTGTATATTCTCCTTGTGTTCATATGGGTGTCCTGCCACAGCCCAAAGACATGCAAGTTAGGCTAATTGGAGACTGTAAAATTGCCCATAGCAATACTGCCCTACAAAGGCTAAGTGCAGTAACTACAAAATCATTTAAGCAGTAAAAAATGGCTTCAGAATTTGTTTGTTGTCCTAACAAATGAATATTTGGCACATCTATGATAGACTATGGTTAACAAACTTGCTAGGGTATAATTTCTGTTCAAATAAATCCTGACCTCAGTTTACATTCAGGCCCAGAATTGCACAGCTCACATTTTATCCAATGTGTAGTTACTGCACTTTGGCTTTGTAGGGCAGAATACCTGTGTGAGTGAATGGTATGTGTGACCCGTGATGGATCAGCAAACTGTCTTGGATGTGTTCCTGCACCCAGCTTACTGGATGCTGCAATAGGCTCCAGCCTCGCCCTGCCCCAATCCTGGACAGGATTACACGGTTAGATAATAGATGGGTGGATGAATGGATGGATGGGTGGTGGATTGACCGTAGATTTTAATTGATATCTGCTTTAACAATACACTGGGCACCAGCTTTTCCCCCTGAGATGCTGCTCTGTTTCTGTTTGTTGGATAGGTGATGGTGGTGAGCAGTAAGTGTCGTATAACCTGAACGATGAAGAACTGTGATACCATCGCTTATACACATTATCGCGGACATGAGCATGATTAGAATCCTATTTATTTGCGCGTAATTTTTATATTCATGACAGTAAAACAGAGTTTGTGGTGTGGTAGTGCGTGTAGTGGACTGTGCATCCGCGTGCAGTGACCGGACACATGGGCGGCAGCATGTACTTTTCTCTGGTGCGACACATTGCTGTACTCAGAGCCAGCACGAAACGGCAGTAAAATAAACAGCTTAGCTACAAAATGCAGCAGCCTTCCTCTCCAGCAGGGTATTGTGTAATTAACAAAAACATGCAATTATCCTGTAGGCCTTTAAAAAGATGCTATCACAAGCCTTGTTAGAATTTCAAGCAAAATGCAGCACTAATGATGAAGTAGAAAGTATATGTAAAATGACAAACATGTTCACTGTAAAACTATGACTCTAAGGGTGGGAGCCAACTGACCTTTTAACTGGCTGGTCTTGAGTACTGAGTCTGGAAGTAGAAGAATAATTGTGTAATGTGATACAGTCATGTGACACGTCTCTTTTTACCTATTTGGGATGTCTCACCTCAGGCAATTCTTTGAGGATTTTTTAAAATGTTTGTCTTCATATGATTTTGCCTCACTTCTCAGTGTAAATTCCACCACAAAATTTAACTCAGACGTGTCATATGTATCTTATTTTGCCTTTTAACAGTGCCTTTATAATACTGGAGGTAATATTTTTCAGCGGCTTTACCTCTTGGTGACGGACTGCACATAGGAGCTGTCTGTAGTGCTTGAACTGACTGGTTGAGAGGTTTTGCTTTCTGATGTTTTGCTGAAAAAGAAGAGCAAGTAATCAAAGTTGCTTCTTAAATCAACATTTCCTTTAGCGCCGCTCAAGCAGAGAGATGTGTACCTCTGTGGCCAACTCTCTTAATCCTGTGCAGCCAGCTATCCATTTGAGAACTGTCAAGACCCTACACAATTCCACTATTTAAAACTAATATCAGCACCTCACACAATCCAACACTTTAAACCTGTCATCAAGATGAAGCTCAGCCCTACTGTTCAAAACAAATTACAATACCAAACATAATTGAAGAGTTGGAAGGCGAAACCCAAAAAGTCCACTCAACCTCTTTTGTTTTAAATTGAGTTTTTTTTACTCAGCATAATATGTCCAGTCCTGTCAGCATTTACTCAGCATAATATGTCCAGTGCGCCAGACAGCCATTAGGCACACGGCAGACCAACCCTGACATCGATGAACAGGCACCTGTCCCAACTTTACTGAAGCGTGTTGCAGGCATCACATTTCAAAAAAACAATGAAATGGATCAGTTAAAACATCACTTACTTTGTCCTTTTTTTTCCAAAGAATACTACTTAAAGGGGATTTGTAAATTACTGTTTGTTGTTTTTATAGATATTTTACACGTCCCAATTTTTCTGGAATTAAGGTTGTAAAACTAACATGAAAGCCAGCACAATCCTACACTTCAAATAATTTTTTTCCCCAAACCAAACACATTTAAGACTCTAAACAAAACTCATGGTCACCTTTGAGGTGACCCTTCGTTAGGAAAGAGAACAGCAGAGAGGGAAATGATTAACCAAACTGATTTTGTTGTATAAGAAGTGATGAGCAATAGGGTTAATGAGACAAGCACAGATGATGGCACTAACCTGTCTTCGAGTTCGTTTGATTTCAGGCGTTTCAGTACAGCTTTCCCAAAGTTTGGGTCTCGGCTGGAAAGAGCAAAACCAGTGAAAATGTCAGCACTATTGTTCAAATAATGTCAGTTAAACTGCTTTTTCAGAGCTTTTTTGTCTTTTTGAAATGCTGTGCTCTTACCGTTTTTCTTTTCCGCTGCCTCTTAGCCATAAGGGCTACAAACCTCTAGTATTTTTTTTTAATTTTGCATCACTGTCAGGTGCAAGCCCACTGAACAGCAAAGTGCAAATTCTTTAGAATATTGATATATTAGTACAGGGTCCGAAATGTTGGAAAAAAAAGATGTATAACAACAATTGCTACACAGATAAATTTGTATAGCAATGGCTGAAATTTGTATAGCACTTTTTCTTTCAGGTTTTTGCCCATTTTCCACGTTCTTCTATTCTAGTGAGTATGTTAGCCTGCTAACATGGGGGGTTGATGTTGTCCAAAAACAAATAATCCCATTGAAGATAATTTTTCTTCTAAAGTTGCCCTGAAATAAATTAAATACAATGAAGCCGTCCTAAATTTCGAAAGCCGTCCAAAAACGTAACATTGTCAACATATAAACTAAAGTTTTTTTTACCTTAGGTATTATTATTATAATAATACTTCCATGATTGAATGTGAAAAATAAATGTGACTTTGAAGCCATTTAGATTGCATTATTTGGACTGATGCATACATAGTCTTTTTTTAATGTTACATACCTTGACTTCCCGACTGAATAACATAGCATCGCCCTCTAGTTTTTAGGGCTTCCAACTTTCTATGCAATCTCACGCATACGGTGCAAGTTTCGCGCATTATGAAGGCGTATTCACCGTATTTAGCAATTATGCAATCATTGAATATTACTGAGAGTCTCATGCTTTATTAATGTCCTTGGGAGAGGAAGTCACAGTTTCACTTACGTCACACTGGATTTTTCCATAAGAAATACGGAAGCGATTGTCACTCAAAGCATTGTGCGCTTTTCCTCACTCAGGGGTTGGGAGCAATGTGAGTGTTTCATGATCATTTTAATTGTTTAAACGAAATAAGACCATTTGAAACGTCTTTATGTAATTCCATTGCTTCCAACCCCTGTGTAAAGACAAACGCGAGAATTCCAGAGTCATAATTGATTTCCACATCTCTAGTGGTGAAATCCACCGTAATGCACGTGAAACTGGCTAACTTCCATGCTCAAGGACTCAATATCGCGTTGTGAGAATCATACGCGTCAATTGAATAATTTCTGACTGATGAAAGTGAACGTGAATGCCTCTAAGAGGCGCGAGACTCAGTGAATGCGTGATGCAGCGAGTTTGCAGTCCTGAGTTTTCAGGACCGTAGTACTTGCTGGTCACTAGGCATGATGACAGGTGATTCTGAAGGTCAATACATGGTTTTGGAAAGGAAAGTTTTCCTGAATTCCAGGACAACTTTCTTTTGACACAGTTAAGGAAACTAGTAAACACATCAATATGCATTAAATAGCAGGCTAATAAAAACATGTCCATTAGTGGGATCATTTTGTAAGCTCAAGCTAATTTTAACCGGACACACACTTGCCATAGTCTATTAATTTAAAGGTAACCAATCTGTTCATTTATATATATTAAATATGACCAAAACATGACCAAAACAAACGGTAATAAATAAATGTTTTCTCCGAGAACGCTTGCAATCCATTGAATATTGAATGTGAAAATAGGTTTTTCGACCCGCAAAAACTGCCCGCGCCATTTGAAATACCTCATTAGTATTCACGAGTATGCAACAATGATGTCACGCTAAAGCGGATGTGCACGGTGGATGCAGAAATGAAGAGAAGTTAGCTGACCTCAAAATGCCGCGGCCAAAGAAATATCTGACTGATTCAGCCTGTAAAAGTGCTAGAAAAGGCCAGGAAGAAGATTGATTGAAGAAAAGGATAAATATAAAAGGCCAAAGTGATCGTCGGCAAACTTATAAAGCCAAGTTTGGAGTTATATCCGATGAAGATGTGGCCAAACTTGAGCTGGATACGTAAATAAACTTGATGCCTGATGCAAAATGCCTGATTTCCCTGTTTCCTTGCACTTTCAGATCGTTAATGTTCTTGAAATCGTCCCATATTTGTAACTAGACATATTTATAGTAGGCTAATGAATTTCTAATGCCTGAACGTGATTTATTTACTAGCAGTTGAATCTGATGACTGATCTGACGTGACTTTTCATGCAAATCTCTCATGCATATTAAGGTAGTAGGCATGTTAAAATGGCCGCGGTCTAGGAGCCACAATGGCTTGATCGTAATAGTCCAGTGATTGCCTTCTTTCAGAACTTATCCCTGTTAGAGGTCGAGGACGACATTAAAACTTGCACACAGATCTTTTTATTGGAACAGCCTGGCAAATTATGTTAAAAAAAAGTTGAGGATAAGGAACAAATTGATTACCTTTAACGTCAGTCTTATCGCTTGCGTGTTGCCCTCCTAATAATAACTGCTTGTCAAGTGAGGATCGTTAGTTTTTAGCACTTAGAAGCACTTAAACTGATATTTGTCCAGTAGCCTACATCACGGCTCGGAAGCGGGGGGAATTTGAGGAGCCTGCAACTCGATCGCTGCCAATGATGTCGTAGGACTACAGAAACATACTCTCTGAAGTAAGAATATTGTATTGCAAATTTTGCGATGCAAGATCAGATTTGCATCGCAAATTGTGATGCGATAGTGGACATTTCGGACCCTGTAGTATGTCATAACTGCAGCGAGTATATGATTATTATTGAGGTAAATTGCCATTGGCAATACACCGCATGTGCAGCGCAGGTCTTTAAGTATGTAAGTAATGCTTAAGATCTTAAGAGCTGAAATTGCGATAAGATTCAATTTGTGGGGTTGCGATGCCGACAAGCATATAAGTGGGTTTATTTGGTGTGTATGCACTTCAATAGTGAGTGAACCATATATATTATGAATTAGTGACGTGCTGTCGGAGGTAAGTTAGGTGAAGCAGAATCCTCGCTGTTGAACAAACTAAAGCTCCCTGTTAGTTTGCTTGATTAGCATTCAGGGGGTAGATCAATGAATTAACTAAGACTGATTGGCAGGATGATGGGCCAATTGCAGTTTCCATGGGATTATTGCTCAGTGTATCGTACTTGAAATGCTCGCCAGACAGCAAGTTTGCTCTTATTTGCAAATAGGAAGCCAACACAATGCCATTAACAAATATTAATACTTTCCTTATGTCGCGTTCAATTCTTGCTCAATGTGTTTACGATAATGTTTTCCCTTTAAACAGGCACTTTTTAATGCCATTAAAAAGATGGGGAGATGATTTTCAGACTTCTCTCATAATCTGATAATCAAATGGTTAAAACGGTACATGGCATTAAAGAGTTGACTTTTTTTTTTTTTCAAATTAATTGTTCAGATTTCCATCCTTGCAGTCTCAAATCAAAGTGTAGTAGGCCGATGGAGAGCCTGGGTGGGGACTTGAACCTCCAGACCCCCAGGTAATAGTCAAATGTGCTGACTACTTCGCCAAAGAGCCAGGCACCTTGGTAAGGTAGCCGGGGCGCCTACTTATTAGGAGACCTTTCTTGTGACAGGACCCTTCAACTGACACAAAAGCATGTACGTAAATTAATCTTTTTATCATTATCATCTCGTAATCATTACAAGGTTACATATAGGTGTTAATTGTTCCGTTAAAAAAAAGTAAAAATGACTGATTGTCAGTCAGGCATAATATGTGGAAACAGGTGGACAAAATCCAGCGATAAAAGGCAAAGTCACTGCCTACCCTGATCGCACATCTCTGATAGGAATAGACGCCTTTCGGTTTAAGCCAGGGATGTCCAATCTTATCCGTAAAGGGCTGGTGTGGGTGCAGGTTTTTGTCCTAGCCAGCAGTGCTACTGCACCTGATTCCACTAATTAACTAATCAGGGGTTTCAATCAGGACATTGGTGGGTAGAATCAGGTATGTTAGTGTTGGGCTCTAACAAAAACCAGCACCCACTTCGGCCCTTTCTGGATAAGATTGGACACCCCTGGTTTAAGGGCTTGAAAAAGCGAGATTTGGAGAGTGCATAAGCACTGAACATTTTGTATGGCAGAAGAAAAACTGGAGGACGTTAACAAGCCTTCAGTCAGTGAGAGTAGAGCAATCTCTCAACTGAAGGTGTGTTAATTCAGACAGATATGCAAAGATTTGGATGTACCATTCCCAAAGCTCAAAAAGGGAGAATTAGTTAAAACAATAATTAAAAAACATTTGCTGTCAGAACAAAATATTTGCACAGGATCTGTGCATCCCCATTTACAGTCTGCTCATTCTGAAATACCACAATAACTGGGTCACTTAACCATGTCAACTCTTCAGACATTTTTTAATTTCACTGCATGCAATAATCATTTGGTTTCTTTGTGAATTTGATTACACAATTACTTGCTTCATATAGCCAACAAAATTGAATTTGCTTGCCAGTTAGTTTTGCATACGTGAATTAAATATCATTAACACCACAATGATTGGGTCTCACACCATAAGTCAGGTACAGTGTTCCTGTGACAATTTCACAGTGTTCAAAACAACTGGCAGCACACATGATCCTCATCTCCTCTCAACTTGGAGAAGTGCGCAGGTACACATGCAAAATACAAGGCCAAGACATACCGAAACTAACAAACATTACTGTTTGACTGAATGCAACACATTTGATTTCGGATTTTCATTTGTGCTGAAAATAACAAAGACGAGGACTTACCTTGACAATATCTTGCTGATATAGGTTTTCAAGTGTAATTTGTGCCTAAGGAGTCAATGCTTTCAGTTTGTAGGAGAAACTTCTGGAGCTTAGTCTATCAACCAGGGGAAAGAATTCGGTATCCAACCTCCTCTTTTTTTGGCTTTTTATTTGCCTGAATGATTTTAAAGGGGGGCTGCCAATATATATTTTTGGGGGGAGTGGGAGGTTTAATTAGCGAGAAGAGGGTTTAGAATTTAATATTGATATTTTATATTGCAAATGCATATGGTGCGTGCCAACCCTGGCAACCCGGGGTGTCATCAGAATTCTATATCTTGCCATCCGGACACAAAATGTATGCTGCACACCCTAGAATGTTCCTGATCGGAAATTCTTCCCGTTCATAGTCGAATCCACGCTGTAAGCTGCCTTTTACCATGGGGAAAATGAAAGAACTTCTAATTCCCCCCTTTTTCAATGCGACTTGTGCATCTTCTGCCATACGTAGTCTGCAAAGAGCTTGGGCGCGACCCAAATCTCGCTTAAGACGAACTGGTCTATAACGGTCCTTCAAATTTTTGTGTAATACCAGCTGAATGTCACCGTATTGTCGGCATGCACCCTCCACTCCACCCTGTCCTCTGCTTGCCCCCTACAGGTCGCATGCATGAGCGTGCTCTGTAACTCACTCAACCGGATCGTCTTCCTCCTCATTTCTCCGGATCCAGCTGTTGTCCTTCAGCAGATTGGTCTTTTTCCTGCTGTCCACCATAGCCAGACTTGGACTGCTTGACTTCACCTCTGTTCACGCGTACACAAGAGCCCAGACATTTGGCATAACAGTTCTTTTGTATCATTGCGTTTATAACGTTGCCATACATACAGATATAGCTACGAATCTGAATAGTGGAAAATGGAATGTCTTGTGAAATCTATTAGACTTTAGGACAATAATAATAATATTAATTATAATAATAATGATGATCATCGTCAACCTCATCATCGTGATCCTTATAATGGTATGTGTTTTAATACTGTGCACCTGTTCTGACTAAACTGGTTTCTCTGTCTCTTTAATAATTGCAGCTGCTGCTGTAGTTAAGCGAGATTAGAGTGTTTCCTGGGGCGTGGCAGTGACGTCTTGCTCTGCGTTCCACTCAGATGTTGCTCTACTTGCTTGGACCCCTGGTGTCATCTGTCTGTACGCGTGTTGTGCCACTGTGATCTGTGCTCTGCCATAATCCTGTGTGCTGAACGCTGATAATACCCGTTTTGTTACGTATATGTGCTATACTGCATCATAATGCCTGTTCTGCCGCGTGTCTGTGCGCTATAGGCCACCTTATTGCCTGTTCTGTTATGAGTCTATTTGCTATAGTCTACCATACTGTTTTTCATTCATGTGCTTTAGTGCACTATAATGCAAGTTTTGTTAAGTGCCTCTGTGCTTTAGTCCTCCGTAATGCATGGTCTATTGCGTGGTTATGTGCTTTAGTGCATTATGATGCCTGTTCTATGTGTCTATGTGCTTTTGTGCACTATAGTGCCCGTTCTGTTGTGTGTGTATGTGATATAGTCCACCATAATGCATGCTCTTTGTTGTGTTTATGTACTATAGTCCACTGTCTTGCCTGCTCTGTTGTGTGTCTATGTGCACTTATCCACTTTAATGCTTGTTCTCTTGTGTGTTTATGTGCTTTAGCCCACTATAATGACTGTTCTGTTGTGTGTCGATCTGCTTTAGTGCACTGTAATGCCGGTTCTGTTGTGTCTGTGTTCTATAGTACACTATAATACCAGTTCTGTTGTGTGTCAATGTGCTTTAGTCCACCTTAATGCTTGTACTGTTTAGTGTCTATGCGCTATAGTGCACTACAATGTATGTTCTGTCAAGTGTTTTTGTGCTGTAGTGCACCATAATGACTGTTCTGTTGTGTGTTTATGTGCTACAGTGCACCACAATACCAGCACCAAATGTGTGCCATACATGCAACAAAAAATGGACAAAAAGCATATCTTACTCCTAAGATCTGCCAAAACTTGGGTGTGGAAATTTTTCGGTCTTGCTATGACTGACAACAAAAAGGCATTATGCCAACTCCGCCAAAAAAGTACAGTTATTTGCAGTTATGTGGAAGCAACAGTTGCATTTTTTGATTCTTAGGTTTCAGGGGTCGTCACAATCTATTTGAAAAAAAAAATAGGGCCAATAGCCCTATAGCTCACCACCCAACCAGATCAAATTGTGGGGACACATGATGAATGGCTTTCATTTGATATCCCATTCCTGAGCAAATGTCCATTATTGCTTGGTCAAACTGATACCAGATAAGGTCCAGAGTACAGCTCTGTTTTTATTTGTTGTGTCAAATGTCTTAATAAATTTTATTCAGCAAGTAAATTCATGTAATATTCCGTATTCTATTTCCTTGTCAAAGGACAGTATGTCCCGTGATCCAGCAGAATTGCAATCAGCAGTGATGACAGTTTCATACACACCAAATTTGGAAGACAACGCTTGATTCAAAACTTTGTGAGGGCTTCAAATCACTTCCAAACATGGGGCAAAATTTTAGTCGCATCAATTCAAGATGAAGATCGAGATTTCAGGAATTTCATTATATGTTGTATCAAACATATGATTTAATCAGTCTGAGTAATTCAATTAACACAGTGTCCTCTACTCAAAGTTATTTTAGCACTGTAGCACTTTTTTCCATCCAACTCCCAAAGGAAAATGTGTCCTGTGACCAAGAAGAATTGACCAAACACAACGAAAGTTATACCACCTATCAGAATTGATGATTGATACATGCACTCTCAAGTTGTAAGAAATTGTTCCATTCAAATCTCTGACGGAGCTTCCATCCATTTCCAGACATTAAGCATGGGTCAGAATTTCAAAATGGCACAGATTCTGATCATGATCCAGATTACAAATAACTCCAAAAAACACGAGTGATATGGTCCCAAGATAGCTCCATACCACAATTCAAGTGAATCTGGCCATCTATTTCATAGCAGATGATTGTGAAGGATTTTCCTTTATGAGTGAATGGGGAAAATGTAATAAGAAAAAAATTTGTGAAAAAGTGAAATTTAAAAATTTTTCAAAACTGTGAACAACCTTGATGGATATTGTCCCAAGGAAGCGCCATACCAAATTTGAAGCAAATTTGGCCTGTAGTTTTCGAGAAGATATTTTATATTTTCAGGTGAAAAAACACAAAAAAAGGTTTATTCACAAAACGGTGAATAATCTTGATGGACATTGCCCCAAGGAAGCTCCCTACCAAATTTGAAGCAAATCCGGTCAGTCGAGTTTTCAGGCGAAAAAACACAAAAAATTAATAAAAAACACGAAAAACTTTTTTTTTTCTCACAAAACCGCAAACAGGCTTGGTAGACATTGTCCCAAGAAAGCTCCATACTAAATTTGAAGTGAATCCAGCCTGTAGTTTTGAAGATTTTTGAGTTTTCAGGTGAAAGAACACCAAAAAACTCTGAAAGAACACGAGAAACATTTTTTCACAAAACCTCTAACAATTTTGGGAGACATTTTCCCAAGGAAGCAAATCGGGTTGGCAGTTTCGGAGTAGATGACCTTTAAAGATTTTGCCAACAGATGACTATCACGAACGCAATTACGATCACAATTACGACACTGTAGTCTGCGCAATCACAATAGCTAAAAATGCCCACTGGGAGGGCAAATGAGTGATTTTTTCCCTTCCATTCAGTCATTTTTACCGTATTCTTTTGCCAAAGTGCCGGTTAGCTGTTGTTCAGTCAGATTCAAGGACCGACAAGGAGATAAGCCTGGGTTGTGGAATTACAGAATCCTGTCAAAGAAAAAACCCAGAGAGGAGGCGATTGTGGATTTTTTGCTAACTTTACTAGCATCCATAGACCGGCTGGTTACTATTAACGGCTAACATGATCAATGTTTGGTAGCTAACAAAATAGCACTCACCATTGCTTTGAATGGGAATTTTTTTTTGGCCTTCACCTCCTAAACAACAACATTATGGACCCATCTAGATTGAAAATATATGTAAAATATGGAAATATTTCACTCATAAGTGTGATGTAGCAACCAGCTGATACACAATAAGTATTTGACATTGTCCTATAATATGAAAAACAAATTTTCTGACCTTTAAGGGAAAAACAAAGTGAAAATTTAGAGTTTAAGACATTAAATGGTTTTGTTGATGATCAGCGTGTTGCATTGGGCATCTGCCCTGGCTTACTACTATTTTGGAGACATTTTTGAAGATGTATTTTATTCATGAAGCGAAAGTCTTCGGTCTTGCTATCCTTTTTTTGTATATTACTCCCTTCTGCAGAGCAGCTTTTAGGGATGATCTGTTTCATTTTCACTTTCAACAAACACTCAAAATCCACTGCCCAGGCCTTGTGTAAATACTGTATGTCTGCTTATCTAATCGACCCTCTCATGACAAATTTGGACATCTTGGTTTTAATTAATGTTCAGGCTGACTAATGCTCACATTATAAAACTAAATTTAAGGTGGCATTAAGATCCACTGGTGTAACCTTATTTTAATCCCTGTAGTGCCGTAGTGATTCTGTCAGCAGTTTTCCTCTGGCTGTGAGTAGTACTGCATTACCCAGGATTCATCAGCATTTAGATCAGCGGCCTCCTGGCTGAGATGAGCTGAAAAAATACTGGATGTTCTTGGTCCAGCATTTTTCTCTTCAATTGAACTCAAAAAATAAGCAGCATTTATTCTATAGCAGTTTTGTATCTTTCTTGTTTTTGTGTGTACATGTACAAGGATAGACAATTTTGGTACAATTAAGTAGAGTTCACGCTCCTGATTTTTTGGAATGAAATATTTTGGAAGGAATAAGACATTTTCGGTGCTAGAGTTGTTTTGGCCTGGTTGAAGGAATGGGTATAGAGATTTGCTTGGTTTGGGCCAGACTGCTTGTTATTTATTTGTTTTCCAGTAGGTGGTGCCATCGCGAAAAAAGCGACTCCACAGTTCTTGAAGAATGACCGAAGCTGCAGAAATATGCGCTACATACCACTGGCTTCTGCGTGTTTCATACCACAGAATAAGGATAATGCGTGTAATTGTGGTAGTGCCAGCATTCTTCGCCCTCTGATTCATTGCAAAGCTGCTGGGCTGCATATTCCTGCCGACACACCTTTCATAAACACGACCAGCTGCCCGTACGGGCTGTTTATCTACAACCCAGCGACACTCTACTGCCCCATGAGACTGAGAGTTTAACCATCTGGGTATGATGAGTGATCTCAGTACACACATTTCTGGCACTGACACATACATTGTTGTACTTATATTTTTGTGAGGACATTACATTGACTTCCATTCATTCTTTCCGTGTCTCTACAGCCTTCCCCTAGTCTAAACAGTAAGCAGTGTATGCCTAACCCAAACACTTATGCTAACCGTAACCTATGCCTAATTCTGACCTTACCCCTAACCTTAACTAATAAGTGACAATTTGCCTTTGAAGTTGCGAGGACATTCAAATATCCCCACTTCCCAATAATGCCCCCACTCTGCAGGAAATACCATTTTTTGTTCTCACTTTGCAGCATGTTCAAGAACACACAAACATGCACACACACACACAAAAACATATGAATGTATGCATATTTACATTCATATGGACATAAACTCACCTACACATGCCCATATACACACACACTCTCACACAAATATTGTTGCATACAGTACAGTATTTTGATTTAATTTAAATTTGACGTTGCATGTTTATTTTAGTTTTCCGTATTAGTGGTGCTGTTGATAAAAAGTAAAAAAAAAAAAAATTACAAATGAACTTTGTATTTCTCTAATTACAGTTGTTACAAATAATATGCCATGATTGAGCCCTGATCTGTCGGGGAATACCAGGGGAGACAGAGTCGAGTGAGACCATGAGACTGCAGAGGAGCTGTTGCATATTCTCAAGTGCGCTTACTACAACCAAACAGCCAATTAATCTTATAAAACTACAAAACTGCAGGCAGTGTCCCAATTTTTTAGGCAAAGAGTACTCAAACTAAATATCAATTAGTTTTTAACAATTCACAGTACTTTTAAGCACATTTTTCAATATTTAGAAAACTTAAATGATATTTGGAAGCATCTTCCCCACCAGGAAGTTGTCTTATATGAGCCTAAAACTTTTGCACAGTATAGCATGTGCACATACTGTATATACACATAGACACAGGAATGCGTACACTCACTTACACGGTTATATATTGCATACACATGCATACTAATGTACGCACAAACTCATACACATAATGACACACCCTCCTCACACTGACAGACTCAATCCTCAAAAAATACAAGCAGATGACACCTTTTCTTTGTAAAACACCTTCCTCGCCTATTTATGGTGCTGGGGAGGTGTGTATGCATTTTTTAACTTCAATAAGTGCACCAAGCATGAGCTGATCCGTACGAGATGGCGAAAATCAATTTTCATTTGGACTCAATCAAAAAGAACTTAGAAATCCAAATTATTTTACATGAAAATATTTCTAGATCCATTATATCTCTAATTTTGTTAGGGCCAATATATTAAAACATATCACAAAGAGCCCATAGATTCAGCATGTTTATGAAATCCTGCCCAGGACAGTATAAATGTTAGTATAATCACAAGGAAAATTTTGTCAGGATCAAACAAAAAGCCCCAGATTCCATGAACATCTTATGTGAATGTTACCAATAGATTATGAATCCAGTCATTTCACTAAATTTTTTTGTTATTTCACAAAATGACTGGTTTCACAATCTGATTGTGACATTTACACCTGTCCTTATCACACCTCTACTTCACTCGGTGTCCACTGATTTTCTCACACACTCTGTCAAAAGCCAGTGACTGCTTGTGCAAATCCTAAGACTGAATGGCATATTTTAATGCACCTTAAATATGACTGACAGAGAGAGGGTAAACGATTTTTCGTAAATTTAACTGCTGCCCTGCTTCTGACCTTATTTTCCTCACTTTCGTGTTGGTTAGCAGGGAGTTTTTGGCACAGAAATGATGTTCGTTTGTGAAACAGGTCGAGCGTGATTTCCTCATGAGTTCTGACAAGTCCGTGGCTCGGATTTTCACATTGATCTGGTGATGTAGTGCTGAATACATTAAGCCCCTGTTATGTTCTGGAGAATTTCAGGGATAGCTATAGCTGATAAATACAGTATTTTGAAGCAGAAGTCTAGTGACATGTTTTTACAAGATGACATTAAACCAGGAGGTGAGAAAGTGCAGTGAAGATAGCGAATACTGACAGGTATGACAGAAGTTTCTAGAGCCATTAAACTTGTATCATGGTTTTGAGGAAGAACATGAGTACTCGTAGCTGCTTAATATTGGGTCATTAATAGAGGCTGCATTCATTCATTTCACTTGGATTAGAGTGTTTCAGTATTAGGCAAAATGTAAGATGATGTCTATCAATGAAACAAGGAAAGAAACCAGGCCACATGCATCCTTATTTGTCAAAACAAAATATCAGAAAGAGGACCCCTCATATTTTGCCTGGTTTTGTTTTATAAACACAAGACACAGGCGATTAGCCCTGGACTAAACTGAGTTTTGTGCGGCAAATTTCCATCAGACACCGAATTAATTCTCTGATAAACGTAATCTGTGTCAGTTAATCTAGCCCCATTCTGTAAAATTATCATAGCGGATTACTTTATGCTTTAATGGTGAAGAGAACCTGCGGTAGTTTTCCTGCTAAACCCATTTTATATTGCCAACTTGTATGATGATATGCAGTCACCGCAAAATAAAATTTGATAAAATCATTTTTCATGTTTTAAATCAAAATAAGACTTTAAAAACATGTATAGATATGCAAGGGTGTGTGCACGCAGCTACAATGCTACTTTATAAAGTCTATGAGTGAATTGGTATCAAGGCGTAAACTGTCTCTGAAAGGAGTGCCCGGAGAACAGGTGTGCTTACCTGTGTGGGGCTCTCTCGATGGTGTGACGATCAGTGAAGGCCGTGCTCCAGATCTCACGCTCTCTATTACCCTCCAGTTATGTCACAAAGAGAGGCGGGGCTGCTCTCATTGAGGGTGTGTCCTTAAACTGTACGGTCACTGCCACTCCAAACCGGTATTGCCAGTTTTTTCTTTTTAAAATCATTCCTTGTTGCCTAGGATTTGGGCCCAATGTGCTGCTTTGTTTGGATTTTCGAGGAGTCGTCGGAGTATGTGGGGGTGGGGTTGGGGGGGGGGGCGTAGAGGGTGGGGGTTAGGGTGTGGTTGGTCTGTCTTTCAAAAAACTGAGGTATGAACTCTATGGAAAATGTTAAAATTCCACTGTCGTAAGTGTGGAATGTGTCCGGCTTGCTTTTCTCCCCTGACAGTATATTCTATTGAGCAAGGCAATAAATATTGACAAATCTGCTTGCAGGGGAAAAGTGCAGTGTTCTGGAGCATAAATTCTGATGCTTTGAGCAAATTTAGAGACATGTCTGATATCAGGTGGAAGGTGGATTTTGCTCTCTTTATGGGGCTGTGCGCGAGGAACAATGTGAAATTGTGAATGAAGTATCAGTGTGTCACAGGGTCTACTCTTAAGATATGTCCTCGCTCAGGCACCGGCCCAAGAGCTGCTGCGATCAGCCAAGTTTACTATAATCTGAGGCACTGAAGCCTTTTTTAAAAAATGGCAAATTACATGCTTATATTCTACAATTAAAATTTTTTGTAAGGTAAACTCTGATGAAGAATGATTTAACTGGCTTTTATTCCTAGCTGCTATGATGGCAGTACCATGAGTATATTCAATCTTTTCCACCTTCATTTTCATTCCTTCATGTTCTGATATACAGTATCTCACAAAAGTGAGTACACCCTTCACATTTCGACTATTAATTTAGTATATCTTTTTAAGGGCCAACATTACAGAAATGAAAACTGAATATATTCTAGAGTAGTCATTGCACAATATGTGTAGCAGTGTAGATTTACTGCACTGTCCAAATAACTGAACAAACAGTCACTATTTCCAAAATGGGTGGCAACAAAAGTGAGTACACCTTACTGTCAACATGCCAAATTGTGTCCGTAGTGTCAATATTTAGAGTGACCGCCATTGTTGTCCAGCACTGCCTTGATTCTCCAAGGCATGGAATTCACCAGAGCTGCACAGGTTGTTGCTGGGATCCTCCACTCCTTCATGACAACATCACAGTGCTGGTGGATGTTGGACACCTGCTGCTCCTCCACCTTCCTCTTGAGGATGCCCCACTGGTGCTCAATCGGATTCAGGTCTGACATACTTGGCCATACCATCACCTTCAGCTTCTTCAGGAAGGTAATTGTCTTCTTGGAGGTGTGTTTCGGGTTGTTATCATGTTGGAAAACAGCCGTGCGGCCCAGTTTCTGAAGGGAGGCGTCATGTTCTGCTTTAGAATCTCACAGTACATGTTGGATCCATTATTCCATTAATGAAGTGCAGCTCCCCAGGACCAGAAGCACTCATGCAGCCCCAGACCATGATGCTGTCAGCACCATGTTTGACTGTAGGCAGTACACACTTGTTTTGATACTTCTCACCAGGGCACCGCCACACATGCTGGACACCATCTGAGCCGAACAAGTTTATCTTGGTCTCATCAGACCACAGAACATGGTTTTAGTGGTTCATGTTCTTGGACTGGTTGTCTTCAACAAACTGTTTTCGGGCTTTCTTGTGGGCTAGCTTCAGAAGAGGCTTCCATCTTGGCTGACGGCCATGCAGACCAATTTTGCGCAGAGCATGGCGTATGGTCTGAGCACTGACAGGCTGTTATCCCACTGCTATAACCTTGTTAGCAATGCTGCCAGCACTCCTGCGTCTGTTTTCTGAAGCCAAATTGTGCACCTGACGCAGAGCACGAGGACTCAACCTCTTCGGTCGACCCTCACGAGGCCTGTTCCAAGCAGAACTCGACTTGAAAAACCGCTGGATAACCTTGGCCACCGTGCTGTAGCTCAGTTTCATGGTTTCACAGATCCTCTTGTAGCTTAGACCATCTTTGTGGAGAGCAACAATTCTCTTTTTAAGATCCTCAGAGAGTTCCTTCCCATGAGGTGCCATGTTGACCATCCAGTGACCAGAATTAGAGCATCGCACCCAAAGCACCACAATTTAACCCTTCAACATGTTACACAACCTCATATGGCCCAGTCCAACAGACAAAAGCATGAACATGATGAACAAGTCACGTTTCATTGCTTGGTTGACCATTATCAATTGGGGTGTGTACTACCTTTTATTGCCATCCATTTTTGAAATAGTGGCTGTTTGTTCAGGTATTTGGACAGTGCAGTAAATCTACACTGCTACACACATTGTACCATGACTACTCTAGAATATATAGAAGTTTCACTTCTGTAGCATTTTCCCTTGAAAAGATATAATAAATTAATTGTCAAAATGTGAGGGGTGTACTCACTTTTGTGAGATACTGTATATGCATTTGTTCAATAATTTATTTTCAAGACTGAATGGCTGAACTTTCATTCCATTAATTTAAGCATAATAAACCCCGAATTTTTTACAGTAAAAAATATTTTGAAGCTAAGAGAGACATTACATCTGAATGCTTCTGTTGGCTGCTAAATTGAGGCGCTTGAACATGATTTATTTTCACAGTCAATATTCTACAATGTAAATGTGGGGTGTGGGGTGGGGTGGGGGGGGGGGGCAGCCTGCATCTTTGCTTGCCTGTCTGCTAACTTAATAGCATCTCTGCTGTGAGATCCAGCCACTGCATACAGGCCTATGGCAGAGCCATCACCCCAGCCCCTCACCTGTAATGACCAAGACCTGGGAACCAACTGTGGACTGAACCATCAGCTCCCAGTGCCAGGGGGGGACTCTTGTCCAATTTACCAACGTATTACCCTCTTCCCGCTTGCCCCAACCACTCTTACCAGGGAAGACGTGATGCAGAACAAAATGTAAACCAACAGACTCTCAAATCGACGGGGATGAACAAGGGGGTGCTATTGCATTCTTCACTTGAGTAGATTGGACAACCTTCCAAATGGTCAATACGGTTCCCTCCACTGAAAGTGGTGATGGAAGAAAGTGGAAGAGGGTGGACAGTGTTCATTTTTGTGGAATGAACCAGGGCCCTGCTGTTTATTCAATATGTTAATATTTATTTCACTTTCATATTTTTACCTCTCAGCCCTCAAGGCTGACGGGGTATTGCTATCCTTCGTGCGGTTGGGCGGGCGGGCGTCTCCAAAAACTTCGACATCGGGCTGAGGGGTACTCCATGCATTGCACGCCTATTTTTTATTGTTATTTTAGATCACTACACTTCTAAACAACAGTTTAAATTGCTAAATAATAATAATGATAATAATAACAGGTGGTGCCAGGCACAACAAACCCCGCCCCTCGCACATACTTTGACCCACTTTTCCAAAATTCAATAGGCATCTATTCTGGGTCAGTGGCAATCCCTAAACCCAATTTGGGGTGAATCTGGCCGTTAGTTTTGCTGCTAAAGTGTTAACAAACAAACAAAGAAACAAACAAACTGAACCAAAAACAATACCCCTGCCCTCCCTCCATGGGTGGGGCGGGGTAATCATACACTCATTATCATTATCATTATCATTATTATTATTGTTATTATTATTATTACTACTACTACTACTACTAATGGTAAAGCACATTCTATAGAACTCAGCCATGCCAATACCATATAACTGCTGCCCAGTGAATCAACTCTGTCTGTGAATGTAGTTGGCATGAATTAAGATTGTTGGTATAACCCTGCTGCAGTGGGCAGGGTTATATGTGGCAATGGAAAATGCATGCGCAGGTAACAAAACTTGCACTGTAAGTTTAGTCGGGCTTTATGCATTCGGTTACTAGGAGTGTCTGTGGCGTCAGAGAAAGAATGCAGCTGGAAATACTTTGGTGGGGTGTGGCGATTGAGAGAACTGATTACTTGTGTTCTTATGACGTTTAACCTCTGTACCAGATGGAATGAACTGATGAAGTCCACATTTTCTGGTAACTCACTTTAGTGACACTATACCCTGCGAAAACTCATGCAGTAGTCTACCTTATCGCTGCAATGCATCCGGTATTTGGTTAAATTCCTGATCTGGAATTTATCACTGCAATTTTAATTATGTACAAATAATGTTCAGGTTAGCACTGCCGTCTCACAGACCAAAGACAGGCACATACGGCTAATTGGAGATGCTAAATTGCCCATAGGTATAGGAGTGTGAGAGTGAATGGTATGTGAATGGTGTGTGTGCCCTGCGATGGATTAGTGAGCTGTCCAGGGTGGGTCCCTGCCTTTAGCCCACAGTCAGCTGGGATAGACTCCAGCTCCCCCAGGACCCTAGTGAGGAAGAAGTGGGTATAGAGAACGGACGGACGGATGGAAATAATGTTCAATTGTAATGTGGGGGGGGAGCCACTAGATGGCAGTATTGACATTTTTTTTTGTTAAGCCCAGTTTGGAGCTAGGTTTTTGGGCATGTCCTGGGCATTCCTCAGAGGGGAATGTCCCAGAGAATAAGGTGGGAGGGGGCTGGAAAAGAGTATATTAGGAGAAAAATTTGAGAGAGTAAAGTAGTAGGAGAAATTGCAAGGAGAAATAGTGGAAGGATACATTTGACCAGACCTGTTACTCTTTACAAGACCTGTAAAGCTGATTTTATGGATTATTGCCTGTTCTGGAGAATTTTCCTGTCCAAAGACATTGCAACAAAGCAACCCCATCTCCATTACCAAGGGACTGTAACTATCTAATTTTTTATATATTTCAATCTTGGTCAGCCTTTGTTTTATTAAATCAGTTTAAGTTTTACAATTTTGTCTGTCACCCCTTGCTGTCCGATATGTCATAAAAAAATTGGGGCCATAACACAATGAATGCTTCTAATAATCCAATTGTTGCTGTAAACCTCTGGTGAAATGCCATGGCCAGGCTCCCTCATGAACCCTTCTGTTCTCTGTTCAATGACACGTGAAACTGATAGTCGGGGTTGAATATTCCCAAAACTTCATTTGGGATTATCAAGCAGCATAGAAGTAAGACACGTAAAAATATGCAAACCTTTATCTGAAAAGTTGAAATATTATTGAAAACGCAGATGGAAAAAGATGCTAATCATCCCACTGGAATTAAATTTCATGTTCTTCCTTCTCTACTTTATGGCTTTTTACAAAATAAACACTCTCCAAATTTTTTTGCTTGTAAGACATGCCATAAAAGTTGGGACAGGGGTGCATTTATGACTGTATTCCATCACCTTTCCATTGAACAGCTTAACAAGTACTCATTTGGGAAACTGAGGACACCAGTTGTTCCAGATTTCGAGGATGTTTCCTCAATTTTTCTTTGATATAAATTAGCTGCTCAGAGGTTTGATATCTTCATTTTTTACCCCTCAGCCCTCAAGGCTGACGGGGTATTGCTATCCTTTGTGCGGTTGGGCGGGCGTGCGGGCGTCCCCAAAAACTTCGACATCGGGCTGAGGGGTATTCCGTGCATTGCACGCCTATTTTTCTTATTTTGCACTTCTCAATACACCACAGCAAGTGGCCAGTCTATCAATGGCACCCTCTAATCAGGGAGGCACACTATCGTGGCATGTGAAGAATGAGGCTTGCTGCTGTCTAGGCAAAATAAGCAGGCGTGTCCCTGCTAAAAAGTCATCTAGAAGACAGTGTACATTGATCCATATATGACCTTCACTATAAATGATACCTGCACAGATGTTCAAGCTACCTATGCCATTAGCATTAACACACTCCCATGCCACGATAAATGCTGATTTCTGAACCTTTTGTTGGTAACAACCAGGACTGTCCTTCTCCTCTCTGTTCTGGAGAATATAACTATAAGATATATAGTTATAATAATATAATATATAATAAGATATAATAATATATCTATTATTACCATGTACATTTTGAAAGGTTGGCTGGTCCAAAAACAAAACATTCCCACTGTGCATCTGTCCATTAGAAATGAGGAAAAGCCCAGAGAAGATGGTAGTGCTTCCAAAAGCTTTTTTCACATGGCTTTCTCTGTGCATAGTAGTCACTTGCATTTATTGGTGTGCTGAGGAATGGCGCTTATTGGCAAAGATTTTTGTAGTAGTCCCAGCCCTTGTGGTTATATACATCACAAAAGCATTTCGTTTTTTAGTTTAGTGCCATTTAAAGGATCGAAGATCAAGGCAAAGATTTTCAGCATCGTGTTTTATGCAGAGACTTCTCCACATTCCCTGAATTTTTATTTCTGTCGGTCAAGTTGGACGATGGTTATGTTTTTCTCTTGTTTGTTTGTTTGTTGGTCTGTCTGTTTGTCAGCAGGATTGCAGAAAAGATTCTGAACCAATTTCAATGAACCTGGGAGGGCAAGTTATACAGTAAACGAAAGCAGTAAGAGATGATTAGATTTTCACAGGTCAAGGTTAAAGGTCAAGATTGTAGAAAAGGTGACAGACGATAATGCGAGCAAAGGTATGCAGTCTACCTTGTGCCCTATTAGTTTGAATCATATTATGCACGCAGAGGGTGTATTTCAAACAAAAACTTCAATTGATTAGTTAAAACATGAAATATTCTGTCACGTACGGTTTTCAATTTAAAACAGGTCAAAGATGATTTACAAATCACTGCTTTTATTTCATAGTATAGTTTCCATACCATACCAACTTTTTCAAAGAGGCGTAGCAAATATATTTCTATATATATATATCTTATTTCCTGATACATAAATACATATTTGTGCTCTGACAACAAATTTATGTTTAAAGGGCTTTCTTTTCTATTTCTTTAGAGTCACATTTAAATCACACTTAAAAGTGGAAACTCATTTTCTGTGTTACGAGAGCTCTTCTCCGTCAAGTTCCTGAACAGTGTAGGCATCAGAGTTCATGGTGTTTTTATTAGCGTAGCTTTGTGTTCTTGTGTTTTCGAGTAATGTGGAGATGAGAGATTTTGTCAGGATGTGGTCTCAGATGATGTGAAATTCCCTACTCTGACATTCCATGAATAATTCTATAATAACTGTTTTCTGCTAAACATTTAATATTCAGCGTTATGTGAAATAATTCAAAACACAATCAGTGAAGCAACATGATTTAAGTTGAGTTGTATTTGTAGGTATTTTTTTTTGCTGTACATAACAAAATTAAATAAAAATGTGGGTTGAACAACACCATTTCATATGTTCTCATGCAGTGTGCATTGTTTTCGAGGAGGGGGCAGGGTGACAGCTCATTATCGGTTATGATTGGGTTATATGCTGTTTCCACTTGCTTGGATCCTATGAAAACTTCACTGCAGCAAATTTGTGACTGACGTTAGTGTTCTTTGTACTGAAATCTCTTCTGTTTACGATCCTCAGATGTTCACCGTGGTTTCACGCACAAGAGCAGTGCCCTGCCACATGCTGTCTTATGGAAGTGAAAATAAAAGCTTGTCTGGATTAGTGTATGCTTTACCCAATACACCATGCACAGCGCAGTCCATGTGTGTTCGGACAGTGCACTGTGTGAAAATGGACCTGAAGTTCCGAAATGGTTGACTCACTGTGGGTGTAAATGGCCATAGATTAAAGCTGCCAGTCTTTATTTCAACTCACCTTCATTATTTTCAATGTGCTGGCATCAAAATGCAAAATATGTTTCACTGTCCAGATACGGTTGGAGGGTCCTGACTGTACATTCTGCCTTTGAGCAGGTCTAAATCAATATTAACAGCTTCCTGTAGGTGGCATGATAGAGCCACTGTCTAGAAACACAGGGGAAGGTTCATTTTCACCTCTGTTGAGGGCATTATGGCATCAGCAAAATTTCGGCCTTGTGGGGCACACAGACTCCTGTTTATGCTCACAGGGTGGCACTGTGGTGATGTGAGTGAGTACTGTTGGCCCATAGCTAGCAGACAATGGTTGTGAATCTGGCCTTGGGCCCTTGCGTGTGGAGTTCCCCCAGTGTTCGCATGTGTTTACTCCGGTTTCTCCAGTTTCCTCCCACGGTCCAAAGACATGCACGCTAGGCTAAATGGAAACTCTAAATTGCCCATAGGTGTGAGTGTGTGAGTTAATGGTGTGTGAGAGACCTGTGATGGATTGGTGTGCTGTCCAAGGGTGTTCGCTTACCTTTCCCCCATAGTCAGGTGGGATAGCCGTCAGCCACGAACGCACCCCATCTTTCTTATGACCCAGGACAGGAATAAGAGGATTCTATTTAAAATAGATAAAATAGGAAGATGGTACATATCAGATTTCATGCAAGCATTTCCAAAACATTTAAATAAATGCTGCAATAGGGTAAGGAGGTTTGTGAATCGCAACAAATTTACTGTCCATCGGTGATCAAGTGTTTTATTTTCTCGTGTTTGCACCAATCACTGGCTTTCCTGTGATAGATGGAGCTGGGGGTGGGGGGAGCAGGGTGGGGGTAATATTTGCTTCGGTAGGTGTTGTTCTGGTGTAGGTGTTATTCTGTTCTGCTGATTGGGCCCCACCTTGCAGAATAGTTTTATTTTCTGTGAATAACTAAAGGCAGCTCATCCAGATGAGATGTTTTTTATAAGAGGGGGTTTGACAGAACTGCAGCTGATGTAATTTCACATTCTGGATTTCACATTAATTATGCAGCAGCTCCACTAAAATCATCAGGCTACTGCTGTCTGCTGTGACCTGGCCTGTGGCCCCACTTCAGCAGCCAGTGCATTTCAGGAAGGGCATGGTGGTTCAGCCCAGATATCCAGGCTGTTTCAGAGTGACACAGGCTGCATGTAATAACAGCTTTGTTTGTTGTCCTTATTGACAGCCCTCTGTACTGGGTGGGTACTGAGTGATGGTCCTACCCGGGACATACAGTTTGTTTTTATTGTGATTTCTGCGGTATCGTCAGATGACATAATGGGACTAGTGGCCAAAAGGGCGAGTGTATATATGTGCGCGTGTGTGTGTGTGTGTGTTTGTGTATGTGTATGTGTGTGAGAGAGAGAGAGCGAGACATTACCGAACCTCAGGAGCATAAAAACATCTCTCTAATGGGCTCAGACAGTGCCCAATTACAGCAAGACATTGCCCATCGCACAGTGAAAATCTGATCGGATAATTCAATCAGAGGACCCACAGCCTTTTTCTCTATTTTCTTGACTCTATCTCTCTCTCTCTTCCTGCCTCCACTATCTGAATCTATCTTTGGGCTTTCACCGGGGGACAGTACTGCCCGGTATATTGATTAAAGCAAGCCAAAGTGTCAATTGCCTCATGTCTCTTTTCTATATTTAGCTAGTAAAGCAGTAACATGTTTGTTCAGAAGAACAGCAAACTGGGATTAACTGTCTGTTACAACCTTGCCAGCATATATAGCAATTACAGCTTACTTTTATAATGTATTACAAATTATGCGTTGTTCAAATGGGAGCCAATTGAAACTGGTTTATTCCTTTCAATTTGGTTTTTTTTTTTTCCTTCTTCTTCCTGGAATTCTCCAAGTCTCCATTCCCAGTGGGAGATGTTCCAGCTCATGCTGCATTCACATACCGGAGACGACCCCGTGCTGCAGTGGGTTGCACTGTTTTCTCACAAGGAAATGGTTGTGCGTTCGAATCTGGCCTGGGGCATTTTCTGTGACTTAATACTCTACTGGTGTTCATGTGAGCTTGATCTGGGAACCCCAGTTTCCTGCCATCATCCAAAAATACTCACTGAAGTCTAATTGGTGTGTGAGTGAATTTTTGTATTGTTGCAATGTAAGAACTTGTCTTTAAGTTGAAGGATTCATGGAAAAGAGACTGCTGGCCATCAATTTCTGTTTAGAGGAGGGGTGTCCAATGTTAGCCATCAAGGACCAGTGTGATTGTGGGTTTTTGTCACAGCAACCAGGGCTACAACACCTGATTTCACAAATTAATTGGGGATTCAATTAAGACCTTGGTAAGTAGAAACGGGGGTATTTGTGTAGGGCTGTCACAAAAACCAGCAACCACACTGGCCCTTTATGGATAGGATTGGACATCCCGGGTTTAAAGTGTCCCCGGGTATTTGCTAAAGGAAATGGGTTCAGAGAAGTAATGCAGGAGATGCATTACATGCTGATCCAGAAGCCAGTATACAGTCTTGTGGCTAACGGGAGTTATGTACTCCAATGCCAGACTGAAGTTCGGTCAATATATTACATAGTGATAAACAAAGGAAGGCTCCAAATGAAAAATATTCATCCCATATTCCAATAAGCGAGTAAGTTAAACTAAGTATGCATTTAATGAGGTACTTACTATTACAATCAACCGGATTTGCTACTGTTTGGGCCAATGTATTGAGCTTACCATTTACCCATCAAAAATGTCATTATTTTTAAAATACCGTTTTTTTTTTTTTTTAAGTTTTTGATAAAAACACACCACTGATGTGTCAGTATGATTGATATACTGTGTGTGATCTGGGTAACTGTGAGGATTAGAGGCACATGACAGTTGTCCGTCTTCCAGTTGGGTGTGCCGAGTCTTCCTCACAGTCAGTCAGATTCAGATTTTTTATCTGAAGCCAAATCCGCTCTGTTAATCCTTCAGTCTGAATTTCCTAAAGGCGGAGTCGCTGTGATCCCACCATAGACTGTTTAAAAAGATGAATGCAGCACCTGGGTCTGAGAAGTGAAGCCAATGAGGAAATCTCTTAAAATTGCATTCTATTTAATGGCCAGCAGATGGCGACATCGATGGTTGCAGGAAGAATTTCAATGCTACAGAAGTGTATGAGAAAATGACCCTGCTTTCCCCTCGATTTATTATTTCAATTATGATTTTCCACATTATTTTATGGCATCTATTGCAGGCCTACCAAAGAAAACGGCCAAGCAGGAAGAAACGTTTGTCAGATGTCTACGTTTTTCAAATAACCAGCAACACAAAATCGAAAACATGCCTCACTCCCGCTAAACTTTGCACCACATTTTCACCAGAACCAAACTCAAAAAAATCGCATGGCCTGTAACAAACCCAGAGACAAATCAAGTGAGTTTTCAATTGTGTTGCTGGTTCTTTGAAAAAGGTAGACACCTGACAAACTTTTGTTACAGCTTGGCCGTTTTCCTTGGTAGGCCTGTATCGCACGTTCCAAGTCTCCTTCAATATATCATGATGTTCATCTTTGTAAATTATGGTTCCAAATAGACTAGAATAAAGGATAAAGCCAGATATGCTTTAGGGGCATGGCTATCCTCTGGTCATCGTCAGATACGGTCAGATCCACCCCTTGCTTCCCCCAGATCTTCAATTCACTCTCTCGTCCAATAGGAATCACATCCGGTTTCAAAATGACAAAATGGCACAGTTCAAATTGCCAATATCAAGGCTTCCTAAATGGTATGCTGAAACCAATGGGTGACATTGTGGATGCTTCGTCCATCTTTTCATACAGTCTATGGATTTCACACAGAGCAGTCTGAGTAATTGAAAGGAGGCTTTGATGATATTGCCATGGTAAAGTGCGAAATTTACTCTGGCTGTAATCTTTTTGTTGCTTTGTAAAATATTTAAGCACAAAACAAACAGACACCTCAAGCACAGAGATACACGCCAGCATGTAAAGGTGGTACTTCCCTAATTTTATCATTACTCATATTTAAAGGAGAAGCAAGGCTCCCAGCAAAGTGGATCGGGAGAATGGTACACTTTCTGCATTCAGGGATCAGTCACAGAGAGAGGGAGGAATGGCGGAGGATTTTTGAGTCAACATGTAGATGGTTGTCATTCAACTTATTGGACAAACATCAGTTTACAGCTTAGTTGTACTTCAGCAAAGTAAGGACACTGAGACCAGGTGTCCAGACACCAGTGTGCTGGGCTCCCCACTGGCAAACACATGAAAAGATAGATGACCTGATGGCCTTTACAGTTACAGCTTATTTCGTATCAGATAGCATTCTCAGTGTACACATGAACATATGTGCCATGCCAGACTCAATGTAAAGCATGCCACCGGAGTTCAGGACCTACAGAATACACTGAAGCATGCAAATATAGTATACACGAGAGCAAATATTTCCACACTAGTATTCATAGCTCACACCTACACATACTTTCTCCTTAAAATTGACCAGATCCTTAATGCTCTGAATATTTTCAAGTGAGTCAATAAAATGCCAATGCAAGCATCAACCTATGCATCCAATAAGTGTGTGCATGCATGTCTTTGTGCATTAATGTGTGTGCGCGCGCACATTTATTCATGCGGCATGCATGCGTCATGCATGAATGTATCTATGAGTGTGTGCACATGCATGTCTGTGTATGCTCCTGCATTTGTGCGTACAATTGTATTTATCTGTCTGCATGCATCTTGTTGTGTCTGTGTGTTTTCATTTATGCAAATGTGTGCGCGTGTGAATTTGTGTGCAAGTGCGTGTTTGCATATAATGTTTTTTTCAGAGGCTGGTGCAGGATTTCCAGTGCGAATGGCTGCACGCTACTCTGCTATCAGGCATCAGTGCCCCTCCCCCCACAGTCCATCACTGTCAGGAGAGCTCAAGATCTTTCTCTGTGGAACAGTGCGTGCGCAGGAGCGTGCGTCTTTATACCAGACCTGCATACAGCAATCACACTCACATCGAGATGCATACATGTGAGCTTGTGTCTCAATTCCAAACTAGTGTACAGCAAACACACACAGCGGTGCATACATACAAGCTTGTTGCCCCTATACCAAACCTGCATACAGCAGTCACACACTGAGGTGCATACACTCTAACTTGTGTCTTTATATCGAATCCATGTACAGCAATAACACACTGAGATGCAACCACACAAGCCTGAGTCTTAAAACTACATCAGTGTACAACAATCATACACTGAGGTATATGCATACAAGCTTATATCTTTATACCAAACCTGTGCACAACAATCAAACACAAAAGAGGAGGTCAAGCGCAGGATATTGTCCAGCTGGCTCAACAGGTGAGTCTGGCGAATCAGGGATAATCCAAGTATTGTAGACAATAAGAATTAAGTTTTGAATTTTTTATTTCTTTTTTAAGTCGGGGCAGAAGCATTTTACTCAGAAGGCTGAGCTCTTGAATTATTGAAGAGCGACAGTGGCAGAAACTTCAGGTCAAAAACTGCGCCAGCTGGTTGTGGCCACATGTTCATGTATGAACAAGCATGACATAAATACATATGCTATTGCACGTGTTGAATTCAAAGATATAGTTTGAGAAATTAGGAGCTGAAAAATGTAGTGTTGCTATTAAAAAAAACTAATAACGAGTGTAGTATGAAAACTTGGTGACTCCAATAATTTCCAAATGTATATTTTTAATCCAATTTTTAATCTGGATAAACAGTATCATCTCTGATCCCAGTTAGAAAAAAGCTGGGATGGTGTGGAAAATGCACAGGAAAGCAGAAGGTAGTGATTTCTAAAGTTGTTGTGACCTGTATTTCATTGCAGACAGTATGAAGACAATGTAGTTGATGTTTTGTCTGGTCAACTTCATTTCTCATGCAAATATTTATCAATTCCTGTCATTCAGGCCGGCAACATATTCCAAAAAAAGGAGGGATGGTGGCCATTTAGGAAGTGACTGAAATCATCGGGTAATTATAATCCAGTGTCCAGGAAAGGCCTGATCCTTCAGGAGAAAAGGTGGGCTGAGGATCGTCAATTTGCCCACAAAGATGCGGGAAAACCAACCATTGGAAGGTTTAAAAATAATGTTTCACAGGCAAAGAAAGAGGGGGATTTGAACATTGCATTCTCTTACATGCATAACATTATTAAGCGATTCAAGGAATCTAGAGGAATTTGTGTTTGCAATGCACAAGGGCGCAAGCCAAGGCTGCCATGAATAAAAAAGACCATTTCACATGTCTATAGTGCAAGTAATTTCAGGGAACAACATTTTTAAACAGATCAAATTCGACATGCAGAAAATCAGTTAGCAACAAATTATGTTGTTGAGCACAGGTGTTTAGAATTCTTTCTAAATAATTTGCTTGAAATAGATAACAGACATATGACTAGTTTGACTATCATTGTTCTTTATGGCACACATGGATATTTCTGTCAAAGTGTGGCTTAAATGACTACTTTAAATATGAAATGCTCCTAATTAGGACTAATTAACAACTACTTAACATCCTGTTGTGGTTGGAACACAAGCCAGCATTCACAGGGGGATACAAGGACCAGGTTTGAGAGCCTCTGGGTTAGAGAATGTTTGAAGTGACAAGACTTCGAAGTTCTCCCAGCCAGCTGATGTAAGTACATACTGACAATCCAAGGAGTGATAAACATGAACCAGTGGCCTGGTTCTGGGTGCCCAAGGCTCATCGATGAATAAGGGCTATGAAGGCTATCCCGTCACAGTGTCCACTCTGACCCTGGTCCATATCTAAAAGCACACCTCATCATCACCTGAGCTTTAGAACTGGACATTGAAGAAGGTTACCTGGTGGAGTGAGTTCCATTTTCTTTTACATTAAGCACCTTACCTGGGTATGTGTGCACCATTTAGCTGGGGAAGAGATGGCATCAGGATGCTCTGTGGGAAGAAGACCAGCTGGTGGAGGGAGTTTGATACTCTGGTAAATGTTCTGCTGGGAAACTTGAAGTTTGGAGTTTCAAATGACATGTTTGATGGAGCTCTTTTTGCGGCACTCAGGAGACCACTGTATTAGGCAGGTGGTTTTAATCTTGCGGCTGATCAGTTGAATTTCAATCACGAAGGGATCTCAAACTCATTTTCCTAGAGGGCCAATGTGTCTGCTGGTTTTTAAAGTGCTTCTGCACTAGAACGCATAATTTAAGTCATTGATCAGTAATCGGAGTCGGTGGATCCTGTTTTTGAGAGCTAAACTACTTTCTGATTGAGAGGAAATCCCAAAAATCAGCAGACCCCTCAGGACTTTAGTTTGAGATCCCGGTAATTGCTGCTTCAACCAGCGGTAGTTCCCTGTCAATAGTGTCAATACTGTGAACTGTGTAGTCTGGATGGAAATGTCTCCCAGCATGCATGACAGCGAAAGAGACCAGATAATGAGGAAGCCAAAATGGCAGCATCAGTAAGCTAAGGTTGCAGCCAGCCGGAGGGTCAAGAAAAACACAAGAAACAAACAAAAACAAAGGACGTCAGGACGCGTCGTTGAATAAAACATGCAACTATGTATCCGAGCAGACAAGACGACGTGTCTAGAATAGCTGAATTCGCGAATACGACGAACATTTTTTTTTTGTTCTGATACGGCAGCATATATCGCATTCGTATGTGGGAGTGAGCCTGAATTGTTCCCTGATTCACTGCTCGAGTCAGAAATGCCGTTCCACCTTAAATCGGTTGCGGTCCGCGATTGGATGCTTTCATATACTATGTTAATGGCTGCTCTCGCGTTCTTCGGTGTGCTTGGGAGCGAACTTGGCAACTCAAATGGGGGCATTGAGCAGTGGCGGAAATTTGAGAAATATTTGGGGCCAAAATATTTTTGTTAGTTTTCTCTTTATGACTATAAATTATGCCGCCATTGTAGCCAGTGGTAACCCCTTGAATCATTCGTTGGAAACAACAGAAAACAGCCATTGAATAGGGTCGAATCATTCTAACACCAAAATTGTTGACCTGCAAAGGTCAAATGCCTCCAAGGGGTCAAAGTGGCCCTCGCGTCCCTGGTAATAAAATCTGAACCGAACACTGGAGATTCAAAACCTTGATATCTCTAGAATCCTTGATTCAACCTGAGCCCAATATGCCTTACAACATCACCATCTGCTTTCCAATTTTTCCAGCCAATCTTCATCTTCAGGCTGTACCACAAAGGGTTAAACAGAAGGGGTTGTGGACATTTTTGTGGTTTTCCCAATATCTGCCTCCAAATGTGATGGCAAAGATGGCAAACAGGAAATGAGGCTAAATTTTTTTGAATGCTTTTGCCTCCTGACACACCCCTTGTGGCTGATCAAAAATTTGTGTCAGCATTCACTGCCCTTCATGCTCACTAGAAGTGATGTAATATCTCACTGACCATTTTTTTTTTGGATAAATGTCAATATTGTTTTTTGAGTCAGAGTCAGGCCTGAGCAACGCACTGGAAGTTTTATGCTTCTAACATGCATATGGGCCACGAATGAAGGGGATGGTGAACACCCCGAAGAGAAAGTGAGGCCATATCTTAGCAATGCAGGAGAGCATCGACAAAACTTTGCACGATGTCTCTGTCATTACTGAAGATTACCCAAGAATTTTATCAGTGTTTAGTAACTGAGGGCAATGGCAACAATACCTAACAGGAAGTTGTTTGGTATCTCAGCCATTCCTTGGCTCTTTGCCATGAAGCTTGATCTACAGTACATTGGCCATACCCTGATGCAACCCAAGAAGTTTAGTGTTGTTGCCACCTAGTGTTCATACCACACCTCTAAACCCCTTCAGTTCATGATCAAAAACATTGTGTTTCTGCAACCCTTAGATGAGGCCATATTCAACCAGGAGATCGTACCATTGCATACAATGCTCAAATCATACTAATGAAATGTCCCACTTGGCGCCTGGGTGCCAATGAATGCTGTGGTAAGTTGGCATACAATTTAAAGTTTGCTCAGTGAAAAAGCACTCAAATGTTGCATGCTTTTTTTTTTTTGTTAGTTAAAGAATCAAAGTGTTTCATCAGGTAACCAGAGAGACCAGAAAATAAAATGAGGCAGAATTGGTGGAGATGACATAATACTGAAAATTTTTTTCCAATAAAAATAATTAATAAAATATATCCATATAGTCATATAATGGTCTGTATAGTACTTTCAGCCTATTGATTTTATGGGGCAAATTAATTTCTCATTTTGTTCCAAAATTTAAAAAAGGCTCAACAAGTGCTCATTAGAGAAGAGGTGCAGGTTTACCACTCAACCTGTTTGTCTGTAATTTTGGTTAACTATTTTCAGTTAATCCCATTCTGAACTGCCTATGTAATCAATAGGGGTTTAATAAAACTGAATATTCTCTGCAAATAAAATGTCAAAGTTTTGATTCTTGTTCATGACAGGAGAGAAGTTTGTTTAGTGCTACTCCCATTTATTCCCATTTTAAAAATTTACTGTTGCAGAGATCTATTCCAAACTTTCAATTGTAGTTAGTACACGTTTGAGAAAGTGAAAATGTTTGAGCTCAATTTCACCCCAAAATTTGAAAAGCTTCCAATTTTTCCCAGTTGATCATGGCAGACGAAGGTTGGTTGCTCCACTTTTTTGACTGCAATTTCCAAATCGAAAAAGTTTCAATTTTTTTCACTTTCATGACACAAGCTGTGCAGGTCTACCACTACCATTTATGTTCAATTAAACTTTGGTACTTTTGAATAATCCCACCACAGACTGCCCATGTAATCTAGAGCAGGTCTGAGGAAATGACTATTTTAACAGACATTTTTCACCAAATGAAGAAAGTCACTAACTTTGGACATTTATGCATGACAGCCTTTGTGCAGGTGTTTTCTCGCATGTTCTCTCCAGACATTGGTCTCAGACTAAATTTAATGTCTGGATTGAATATGACTCCTCTGATAAGGATGATCTACTCAGGGATTATTATTGTGTTTGACCGACAGGTAAGGGTACTATCGAAATGTGTCCCATGTGACCAGCATCCTGTATTATCTTGGATACCTCTACCACCAGTCACAAAGATCCACAAACGGCCAAATTCAAATCTCTGATAAATTGTTAATAGATTATTTAATTTTTGCAAAATCTAGTCAAATGTGTATCAAATATCATATGTTAAATAGGCACGATAGCATGGTAGTTATTCCTCAAGGGGACCTATCAACTTGGCGTGGTCTTGAGGCTCCCTCAGTTTGAACGTCCAGCGGGTGCATATAAGTCCTAATAGGAGAAATCCTAAATTTTAGTTCTCAACTCCTAATAGTTCTGTCTTTAAAAATAGTTTCGAAACTAAGTTCTGGCCCTTTTTGAAGAGCGATTTCTGATTATATCTAGAGAAGTATTTCGGTTTGGTCCTTCAAATTTTCAGGTGTGAAAATCTGCTACTCTAACTTGAGGAATATGGACTTATGAATGTGTCCCTTTAGTTCATCATATATCTGGGTGCTTAAAGTTGCTCAAATTTTATTGTGCGCTCTGTGATAGCATATTTGAAGGACTGTAAAGTCTAATTTCAAGGACAGGGATTTGGCATTGCAAATACAGCTTCTCGTATATGCTGTGTATTTTGTATTCTAATTATGGCCCTCTCTTATGAATAATCTAGAAAATATTAAGGCTTGAAAATGTAAAAAATAAAATTTCTGCTATTTTTAAACATTTTATACCAAAAAAAGACACCATCCACCAACATCAAATTGACTGATTAGATTAGATGCCCCTCATTAACATTTCCAAAAATTGTGATGGGGTTCTGATTCATTTTCTCAAAATACATGTTTGAAAATATGGCATTTTTGAAGACACACAGCATTTAATGGCATCAAAGTCATTTTGAAACATTATTTAGCAAAATGCGCATAGTTAATGATACAAAGCTTAAACTCAAAGTGCTTTATTTCATAAATGTTAACTCTCACTTGAAGAACAACCCATATGCAGTGTTTAGATATTGAAATATTACAGCCTTAACGGGGCCAAAAATTCAAGTTGATGAATTTGGAAGTGTAACTATAATTATCAAATACAGTTTATCTTACAGATGATGTGTTAAGCATGCCATTTTATTTGATCAGAGATTAAAAGATTTATTGAATTGTAACATTTTTTTTTAGGTTGTATGTTTAGATACATGCTTGGTTATGCAGAAGCTATAAGAGGTCTGAACAGTTAATGTATCCTGTAATGTGGAAAGAAGCCACTAGATAGCAATATTGACTTTTTTTTGTTAAGCCCAGTCTGAAGCTAGGTTTGGGCATGTCCCGGGCATGTCTGAGAGGGGAAAGTCCCAGAGAAAAAAAAGTCTAAATGTGGGAGAGGGCTGCAAAAGAGTATATAAGGAGAGAAACTGAGAGAGTAAAGTAGGAGGAGAAATTGCAAGTAGGAGAAGAAATTGCAAGGAGAAGGATACATTTGACCAGACCTGTCACTTTTTTCAAGACCTGTGAAGCTTTTTGTGGATTTTTGCCTGTGTTGGAGCATTTTCCTCACCCGGGTCATCACCAAGCAACCCCATCTCAACGGACTGTAAATATATATATATATATTTTTTTTTGTATATTATCAATCTTGGTCAGTAGAATAAATTGTCGGTTATTGTTGGTCTTTGTTTAATGAAATCTGTTTGAGTTTTAAAATTTTGTCTGTCATCCCTTGCTGTCGTAAATGTCGTAGCAAATTGGGGCTATAACAAATTGGGGGCTCGTCGTGATAGACCATTGTGTGAGTCATTTATTGAAAATCTAACATTTCAAATTTTAAAATTGTTTTTGGAATTTTCCTCAGATATATAAGACAGATCAACAGCAATGGATGATTTCTTGGCATCACCAACCATAGAGGTTTTGAAGTCTTTTAAAAAGACAGAACTGCTAGAAATATGCAGACAGTAAGAGCTGACAGAGGTAAAACCAGCCATGCGAAAAGCAAGACTGGCTAGAGAGATTGTTGAATATTACATTGATGAAAATGTGTTTGCACCAGGAGATCTGGAACAGTTTCCAGTGGAAAATCCAAATGTAGAAATGGAAATTAAATTAAAACTGCTAGAGATTGAAAGGGAGGAAAGAGAAAAACAATGAGAATTTATGAGGGAAGAAAGAAAGAAAGGGAGAAAAAAGAAAAACAAAGAGAATTTCAGTTAGAATAATTAGCAAGACAGAGAGATTTTGATTTACAAAAATTAGATAGGGAAGAAAGGCTCCAAATGGAGCTACTAAAAATCAAAATAGAAACTGAAGACAAATTTTGTGCTAGACAGGAGGTAAAGCTGGTGCCTCCATTTTCGGAAAAGGATGTTGACAAGTATTTCCAGTGCTTTGAAAAGGTAGCAAAGAGTTGTCAGTGGCTAAAGGAACACTGGCCTCTGTTGCAAACTGTCCTCAAGGGTAAAACTCAACAAGCCTATTCGGCTTTGTCTGCAGATGATTCCTCTGACTATGAGGTTGTCAAAAAGGTTATTTTGAGAGCTTATGAGTTGGTTCCAGAGGCTTACTGACAGAAATTCAGAGGTCTGAAGAAATCTGACAATCAGACTTATGTGGAAGTTGCAAACAAGAAAAAGGTTTGCTTTGAGCGCTGGTGTACTTCTGTGGAGGTCAAGGATGATTTCAACTCACTGAAAGAGATGGTGATAGTTGAAGAATTCAAGAACTGTGCTAAGGATGATATTAAGACCTACCTTAATGAGAAGCAAGCACTGAATTTGCAATCAGCAGCCAAATTTGCCGACGAATATGTTCTCACACATTAGTCCAAATTTAAGTCTAGCAGTAACAATAGATGGTCCCAATTTCAGAAGAAAGGTAATGGTGATACCCAAGATTACTCTCCCAAAGACAAAGACAAATCTGGTGATGGCGTTCAGAAATCCAGTCACAGGTCTGCTCAAAGTGTGAAAGCTGACAGTGACAAAAGTGGTCTAGTTTGCAATTATTTCAAGAAATCTGGTCATGTTACAACTAACTGTTGGTTCCATAAATCTAAGAAAAAAAAAGAAAAGGATACTAAATCCAATGCCTTTGTGAAGACAAGGTTAGAAACCCCTGTAGTAGATGACTGATCTGCTAAATTGCCTGCTCCTTGTGGGGCTAAGAAGCCTGATACTGCTGTCTTTGTGAGGGAGGAATTTCTTCCATTTGTGTCAGAGGGATTTGTGGCTCTGAATGAACATTCTCCTACTGTCCCCATATATATTCTAAGGGATACTGGAGCTTCTCAGGGACTGGATCTGTACCTCTGTGCTCTGCATTCTTGAAGTCAGATTTAGATACAAGACAGGTAAAGAAGGGGCTTATGTCAAGTCTACCTATCAAAGGTGTTTCTCTGTTGCTAGGCAATGACCTGGCTGGGGGCAATGTAGTTCCCCTGGTTCATCTCACTTCACAGCCAAGCACTGAAGATGGCGATGAAAACTCATCTTTGTATCCTTCCTGTACAGTGGCCCGTGCTATGGCCAAGAAGGCTCAAGAGGAAGATGATGTGGTGCCGTCCAGCACATTGAATAGTCATGACTCAGGTGGTTCGCCTCATGACTCTGTTCGGCCTACTATGGTTTCTCCGTTTGAGGACTTATCAGACACGTTTATCAGTTCTCTTTTTAGCCAGCCAAATGGATCCAGTGATTCTGATGTGTCTGAGGACTTGTCTCTGTCCAGAAAGCTGTTGATTCAGGAGCAAACTAATGATCCTGAAATTTGTGTACTAAAGAGGAGAGCCCTTCCTGATAAAGAAATAGAAGCAGTTCCAGTTGGGTATTATTTCAAGGATGGTGTGTTGATGCGGAAGTGGCTCCCTCCTGATATCCCTGCCAATGCAGATTGGGCAGTGGTCAGGCAAATTGTTGTTCCGAAGGTCTACAGGAATGAGATCTTAAAAATGGCTCATAGTTTACCTTTAAGGGGTCATCTTGGTGTTAACAAGACTGTTGATAAGATCATGAAACACTTCTTCTGGCCTCAGAAAGATGTTTCCAACTTTTGCAAAACCTGTCACACTTGTCAGGTAGTTGGAAAACACCAGTTAGACCCACCTGTAGCTCCATTGCAGCCTATCCCAGCATTTGAGGAGCCCTTCTCCACGGTCATTGTTAATTGTGTTAGTCCATTACCCAAGACTAGATCTGGAAATCAGTACTTGTTGACAATCATGAGTGCATCGACCAGATTCCCTGAAGCCATACCTCTACGTAACATCAAGGCAACTGCAATCTCAAAGGCTTTGATAAAGTTCTTCACATTGTTTGGCCTTCCCAGGGAAATTCATTCAAACCAAGGTAATAATAATAATAATAATAATAATAATGCATCAATTTTATATAGCGCTTTTTTGGACACTCAAAGACGCTTTACAATGGAGGCATTATTCATTCACTCACACATTCACGCTCTGATGGTGGTAAACTACGTTTTTGTAGCCACAGCTGCCCTGGGGCAGACTGACGGAAGCGTGGCTGCCAGTATGCGCCTACGGCCCCTCCGACCACCACCAAACATTCACACACAGCCATTCAGGAGGGAGGGAGGGTTCCTATGTATACAATTTCACTTCTGTATTGTTTCAGCAGGTAGTGTATGAACTAGGTGCCATGCAGATTCTTTCTAGTGCCTATCATCCAGAGTCAGGGTGCCTTAGAGTGGTTATATTCCACCCTCAAGACAATGATGAGGACTTATTGTTATGACAATGAGAAAGACCGGGATGAAGGTGTTCATTTGCTGTTGTTTGCAGCTAGAGAAGCAGTGCAGGAGTCTACTGGATTCAGTCCGTTTGAGCTAGTGTTTGGCCATGAAGTGAGAGGTCCTTTGCTATTGTTGAGTGAACAATGGCAAGAGAAAGAACTGCATATCAGTTTGTTAGACTATGTTCGAAAGTTCAAGGAAAGACTGCGTGCAGCTTGTGACCTAGCCAAAGAGAACTTGAAATCAAGTCAGGGAAAAATGAAAACTTGGTATGATCATAAGGCTGGAAGCCGTGAGTTTAAACCAGTAGACAAGGTTCTTGTGTTGTTTCCCTTGCAGTCCAATCCATTGCAGGCTAGATTTCATGGTCCGTGTGAAATTCTGGCAAAACTCAATGATCTCAATTACATTGTGACTCCAGAAAGGAGAAAGCCAAAACAGTTTTGTCACATTAATATGCTGAAGCCTTATCATGACAGAAATGCTAGGGTTGCAGCTGTCACTTCAGATCCTCCTATGGCCGAGACTTGTGAAGATGAGGGGGGGTTTCAAGATGATGAACCAAAAATTAAAGCTGAAGTTCTTTCATGTAAATTGTCAAATTCTGAAGTGTTGCAAAATCTTGATGTAAAACTCCTGCACTTAGAACCCTCACATAATGATCAGTTTGAGTGGTTGACCAAGAAATATAAAGATCTATTTCCTGATGTTCCAAAGAGATTTTCTATAGCCTCTCATGATGTAGATGTTGGTGATGCTAAATCAATAAAACAGCATCCGTACTGGATGAATCCAGAAAAGAGAAACATTGCTGAGAAAGAGGTTGAGTACATGTTAGAACATGAAATTATCAGACCCTCCAACTCAGATTGGAGTTCACCCTGGGTGCTAGTTCCAAAACCTGATGGAAGTGCTAGATTCTGTACAGATTATCGCAAAGTCAACGCTGTAACTTGAACTGATGTGTTTCCAATACTTAGGATTGATGATTGTATCGATAGAGTAGGGCAAGCAAAGTTTATGACCAAGATTGATTTATTGAAGGGTTATTGGTGTGTGCCTTTAACTGAGAGTGCTTTTGCCACACCATCTGGGTTATACCAGTATGAAGTCCTATCCTTTGGCATAAAAAATACCCCAGCCACGTTCCAAAGGATGATACAGTCTACAATTGCCGGATTGCCACACACGGGTCACCTAGAGTGACTCCTGGGAGGAACATCTGAAAGATGTAGAGACGTTGTTCCAACGCTTGACCCAGGCTAACCTGACTGTTAACCTGAACAAGAGTGACTTTGGTTGTGCGACTGTCACGTATCTTGGCTACGTCATAGGCCAGGGTAGGATGGCACCCATAAATGCTAAAGTCCAAGCCATCATGGACCTTCCAGTTCCTGACAACAAAAAAGCTTTGCGCCGCTTCCTTGGAATGATCGGGTACTACCGCAAGTTCTGCACTCACCAACTAACTGAAGAAAGGCGTAAAGTTCACTTGGGATGAAGCATGCCAAAGAGCCTTCGATCGACTGAAGTCTCTGCTGTGTCGCTTTCCTGTGCTCAAATCTCATGACTTCAACAAACCGTTCTCCATCGTGGTCGATGCTAGCGACCAATCTTGTGGATCTGTGCTCCTACAGAGAAGTGACTCTGATGACATTGAGCATCCTGTGGCATACTTCTCCAGGAAGTTCAATCGCCACCAAAAACTACTATTCCACAATAGAGGAGACACTTTGAGGTTAATGTTTGTACAGGGCAAAAGCCAATGATTGTATATACTGACCGCAATCCATTAATGTTTTTGAGTAAGATTAAAAACAAGAATCAGAGATTGTTGAATTGGAGTGTGATTTTACAGGAGTTTGACTTGGAAATTAAGCATGTAAAGGGTACTAACAATGTAATTGCTGATTGCTTATCCCGTGTTTGAGTATGTGTATATATCATGTGTTTATTAGCATATTGTATTTGTTATGGCCCCAATTTGTTATTACATCCATAACACAACAGCAACAGCAAGGGATGACAAACACAGTTTCAACAACTAAAACACATTTAATTTTTAACAAAGACAAAGACTAATAACAACCTACAACTAAAGACCAAGATTGATAAATAAGAAAAAACAGAAATAATTACAGTCCCTTTTTGGTGGGGTGGCTTGGTGATGTCCTGGATGAAGAAAATGCTCAAACACTGGCAAAGAAATCCACAAAAGAAACGTCACAGGTCTTGAACAGAATGGCAGATCTGGTCATCTTCTTGCAATTTCTCCTACTACTTTACTGTCTCAATTCTTTTCCTCATATACTCTTTTGCAGACCCCACCCACATTTAGACCTCTTTTTTTTATTTTCTGAGACTTGCCCCAGACATGTCCAGGACATGTCTAAACATGACTCCAGTCTGAGCTTAACAAAAAAAAGGTAAATACTGCCATCTAGTGGCCTATATTCACATTACATATTATATGCATGTAAATACAATTGTCTACTTAACCATTTTTGTTTTGAAAAAAATTTTTTTTACTTTATTAGAAAAATATTCCCTTTTGGAATGGAGGCGTAATATGGGAAGAAGCCACTAGTATTGACTTTTTTTTTTGTGAAGCCCAGTCTGAAGCTAGGTTTGGGCATGTCCCGGGCATGTCTGAAAGTGGAATGTCCCAGAGAAAAAAAAAAGTCTAAATGTGGGAGGGGGCTGCAAAAGAGTATATAGGAGAGAAATTGAGAGAGTAAAGTAGGAGGAGAAATTGCAATGAGGAGAATACATTTGACCAGACCTGTCACTCTCTTCAAGACCTGTGAAGCTTTTTGTGGATTTTTGCCTGTGTTGGAGCATTTTCCTCACCCGGAACATCACCACGCAACCCCATCTCTAGGGACTGTAAATATTTTTTTTTGTATATTATCAATCTTAGTCAGTAGTATAAATTGTTGGTTAGCGTTGGTCTTTGTTTAATTAAATCTGTTTGAGTTTAAAAATTTTGTCTGTCATCCTTTGTTGTCGTAAATGCCGTAGCAAATGGGGCTATAACAAATTTGGGCAATAACAATCCGCACATCCCAGCAAAAAGTTTTTTTCTGGCCCAGGAGGGAAGACCTATGCTGGGTACCTGTGCAACACATCATTGCCAAGATTGAATTCCCAAGCACTACAACTGGATGTCGATATGCTCTCAAGGAGCAGGACACCAAAGTAGCTGAAAACTTCATGAAAGAGTTCAAATAATTTGTGTCATATCTGTGGTAACTGCAATCAACTGGTCATTTAAAATGTTCCATTATTTGTAATTCTGCAGGACTGTCAAAAACTCTTTTAAACACAGGATATTACTAATTGAAGCATACAGGTTAATTTTAATTCTACTTGAATGTAAATGTTCGATACAAAATAATTTAAAGTAATGATTTGTAACATGATTGATCTTCCATTGATGTTGGGACTACAGTATTTCAATATATATCTGAAAACTGTATGTGGGTTATAATTCAAATATAAGTTTTCATTTATGAAATGAAGCACTTTGTTGAGTTTAAGCTTTCCATAATTAACTATATGCATTTTATAAAATAATGTTTGAATATACCTTTGATGCCATTAAATGCTGTGTGTCCACAAAAATACCTTATTTTCAAAAATGTATTTTGAGAAAATGAATCAAAACCCCATCACAAATTTTGGATATGTTAAAAACAGGCATCTAATCTTTCGAAAACAGTAAATTTTATGTTGGTGGATGGTGTTATTTTTTTTTTTGTATTAAATGTGAAAAATAGCACAAATTTAATTTTTTTCATTTTCAAGTCTTAATATTTTCTCCATTATACATAAGGGAGGGCCAGAATTAGAAAAAAAATACACAACATATACAGGAAGCTGAATATGCAAGATCAAATCCCTGTCTTTGAAATTAGGCTTTTTACAGTCCTTCAAATATGCTACCGCAGAGTGCACATTAAAATTTTCGAGCAAATTTAAGCACCCAGAAATATATGTTGAACTAACGGGACACCTTTATAAGTCCATATTCCTCAAGTTATGGTAGCATATTTTCAGTCCTGAAAATTTAAAGGGCTTAGCTGAAATACTTCTCTAGATATAGCCATGTGAAAGTGGCTCCTCAGAAATAGCTGTTCAAAAAAGGGGTTCAAAGAGTGGGTGCATTCACATCCTAATTTTTTCAGCCAAATCTGATATGGTCGAGTGGGAGCCATTCGGACATTTGACATGGAATGACCCACAATTAATTTTTTCATTCATTCGGAAAATATATCATCTTCTATGTGCATTGATAAGCACATGATTATAATTATTTGATGACACCTTGTGGGGCCCCAGAATAGGTGGCCCCTCCCTAAAACGAAAAAATGTTAAAAACATTGTTTTTTGTCAGAAAGAAAATTGATTGGTGAATTCATGAACCCCATGGGGCGGTTTATCAATTCTGAAAATTATGTTGAATTTGGTGGTTTGGGCCAAAAAACGCTCTTAATGGGATTCTACCTTTCAAATAATTGGTTGACAGTTAGGCCATCTTCTCATCTGTCATGAAGGGTAAGAACATCGAGACCTCTTGATATTGGGCTTAACTTGAAATCCAAATGGTCCCTTTTTTAGATGTCTATTTTGATTTTTTGAGAAGTTTTTGGTGTGATATAAGACCTGTACAGTAGAAGTTGGCATAAATGGGTTGAGTGTTGGACAGGTTGTGGGCTTGGGCCTGGGGCTATTGAGTGTGCTCTATGTATGGTCCCTCTGTGTTTGCCTGGGTTCCTTCCCGTAGTCCAAGGACATGTGTGTTAACAAATTGGGAGTCTAAGTCACCCATAGGTATGGATGTTTGAGTGAAAGATCCCGTTGTTGGATTGATCAGAAAATCTAGGGAGTATTCCTGCCTCTCGCGCATTTTATGCATAAATAAGTACCAGACTTTCTAACCCTGGCCTGGAATAAATTATGTGATAGATGGGTACAGCTGTAGACCTCCTCTGTCACAAGCTTTTGACGAGAGTTTTAGGTGTTTGATTTTAGAAAAAGAAAGTAATCTGCAATAGCCTGCTCCACTTTTTCTAAGCCCGTATTGGAATTCTGGGATGCTTGAAGCAGGATTATTTGAAAACAGTACTGAGATATGACGCAGATGACCTGGGGGGTAAACCTGTGCCTCTTCAGTCATAAAAAACTGTAAAAAAACTGGGGCGCAATTGCAACCAGCCATTTTGCTGAAGAGGCTGATATTAACAGCTGTGTTTTGCGTCAGTATTTCACGTCAGATTTGAAAACGGATGAAAATTATATTTCATCCACACAATTTCAGCCGTAAATTATTTTCTGGTAACTCAGATATTCATGATGAGACAGATGGGGTCTGATGTTTCTTCATTATAGCCCACAAAATATACGCAATGTTAAGGTCGTCGTTATAATATATAAAACATGTAATTAACCGTATTCGATTTGTGCTCCAATAGCCAAATCAGTATACGATGGCAGACTTGAGGCTCACTTATTAAAGCTTATAGTGCATCTCCAAAACCACACAGAAGAACTTGAGAGTAGCCAATAGCATAACGCGCAAAAGCATCCAATCGCAGAGCCCAACCTAATTAAGGTGGATCGGCAATTCGTTACGATGAGTACAGAATCGGGAGGCAGCATTTGCGTCGTCTATAGTATGCTGTCTAATGAGGACATTCTGGGTGTATAGATTCTGTTTTTTTCTGTAATGTGAAGGATAATCCATACAGCTGTCTAGATGTGAAGCATTTTTGTGTTTTAAGGACAGATTGATATAGTCTGTTTGGCAGGTAACGTTATTCACTGATGCTTTTTCGCGTACCGTGAACTGCAATATATGGATTGTAACACAAAACGATGATGTGTGCAGCTGCGGCAGCGGGTGCCGGTGGGGGTCTGCCGTCCTCATCTCCCGCTGCGGGTTTTGGTGTCGGGGTCATTTCTGGAGTTGGTACGGATTTTCCCTGCATCGGACCCGGTATGGGTTCGGGTCCCACCAGCGGGGCCCAGTCGGATTGCCGGAGCCGGTATCAGCTCCTACTCTCAGGAAGGGCTTTGGCGGAAAGATATCGGAGGATCTATACTTCAGCCATCAATGACAAAGAGCAGGGGATAACTCCTGGAAGGTGGGTGAAAAAACTAGCAAACGTTAGAGGCAGAAAATTGTGATTTCAAGGTTGTAGCTCCGGCCTCAGAAGCCTAGATATGTTAGCTATATGGGCTGGTAGTTGGTGTGATCTATCTACAGCTACCGGCAGTGAAGTTAATCTAGCTCATTGGACATTAATTGACTTCTGACCAGTTAGCTTGCTAGCTGAATGGTCACTTGGTAACGTTAGTCTGTGTGATTTCACATGGTGTGTTTTGTTTACTAGCTGGCTAACGTTAGCTACCTGCCCAGCTGAATCCCTCCTGACATCACCTGCTTGCTCTTGCTGGCAGCTGCTTCGTTAGCATGTGCTAGTGGGCTAAAAGGCAGATCTTTTAACTTAACGTTAGCAGCCCGTTTTGCGAATTTATTCCTCTTTTGTTTGTTCATGCATGCAATTTGGTCTTTACTTTCACCATCAGCGAACTCTAGTGTGGCGAGACAGGTTGCTTACAGCTAGCTAGGCGTACCTGCCAATTACGAAAATGCTCCGTTTTTAATCTTTGGCTTGCTAGCTAAGTTGTGGCTAGTTAGCTGTAGCTGTGGCTACGCAGTGCCATTTGGTTTGTGACAAGCCAGGGAATAACAATGGTTTAGCTAGAAATTAATGTAATTCTGGCCAAGAAGCGACATCTTTTCGGTGAAATAGGCACCGACTGGGATGTTTTTAAGTCCCTAAACGTGTCAGTAAGTGGCCGTTTGGCCCATAGTCGTATAGCCCTTCCTTAGCCATAGCTAAGGTTAGGCTTCACCGAGTAGCAGGCAGTGCCAGGAAAAAGAAAAAAAAAAAAGGCAACGTTACGTTTTGCCACAAACTAGCTTTCGTTTCCATTCTCCATCGTGTGTGAGAAATGGAAACTTAAAAAAAAATCTTAAAATATTTGATATTGATAAATTCATGACCAGTCTCCCCCATTGTCAAAGATTACGTTCAAAGCCAATGAAAAGACGCGAACACGTATGTTCGCGTCTTTGCATTGGCTTTGAATGTAATCTGTCGTGCGAAAAATTCGTTTCGCGTCCGGTGTGAAAGCGGCTTCAGAGGGGTAGGGCTAATCATCTGAAAACATTCTGCTGAAAAACTACAACCATCCACTTTCCGTCATAATTTCTTTATTTCTCAATATATCGTGATGCAATTTTCACCAGTAATTCTTGAGATGCATCTGTCAATGTCTAGTTGAGTTGATGGGAGGAGAAAAAAGAATTGGTAAGCGAATTTGCATCAGCAGAATGTTTTCAGCTGATAAGCCCTACCCGTTTCAGAGATCGTTATTTTGCGGAGGCTCGTTTGGGTTACGTTAGAGCAAAGGCCTGCTTTCCGATAAGGGGGGTGTTCGGTGTTCACTGAAGAATCGCTATTGTTTCTCCACCCAGTTCTGACATGCGTATCAAGTTAGCTCCTCTCAGGACTTGCCGACTAATCGTGGTTAAGACTAGGTTGCAGTTTTACCCCAATAAGCTTGCGAAATTACATTGTCTACTCTGTCGTGGGTCTGTGGAAAACACACATGAAATAAATGGACGCGAATCTGTTCGCTGGCTGGGTAGTGTGCGCCATTTAAGTTCACGTTTGCTATCATCGATTCTGAGTCCCCGTTAAAGCTAAGGCTGAATTCGCATATTATTTCTGCCCGGCTTTGCGAGCTGACGTAGTCAGGTTGGTAAGGCAAATAGCCACCAGACAAGCCGCAAAATTTGTTAAAAATTATTTTTTACACCCAATGACGTAGAAGGTGCTTTACGTTAATGATAGGTTTGGATTTATTGGTGACCTGAAGGTAAACATTGAAGCGTGTTGAATCTCCATTTGTAACATCTAATTTTGGGTGCGGTGATGTTTAGTCCGCTCTTGTTTTTGTTTTGTTTATAATGGTGTCGTACGCATGCCCTTGCTGTTGCGCAGTACTGAGTATCTCCGAAGAACAGCTAGTGATGGCATGACCGTGGCTGTACTCAGTGTTGGGTTGCATCGACTAATAAAATTAATTATTCGCGTGTGAACTGATCTAAAATAGAAATGGGTTTTTTTCTACCATGTTTTCTTGTCAAGTATTCCTGATGTTTTTAGGGGGTGTTTTGTTTACATTGCTTTGTGTTCGTAAGCTTGGGAAAATACTCGAATCAATAAGTGAGAAAATTAAAGAATGACGTCATTGCGGTGCTTCTTGGCTGGTTGTTGACTAAGCTCGCGACTGACTGCTTGTTCCGGAACAAAGGCAGCGCGCGTTTTATCACTACCCATCTTCATTCTTGTCACTTGACAACTTAATGTAATACCAACATTGGCACTTCTATTTAAAAGGAAAAGCGCTCTGTAAATCATGATTTCGACAGTTTCTCATATTGATTATTAATTCTGAGAATCTCCTGTATTGGAATTAAAATGCCCATTTCCCGCCTTCCGACTGGATTTCTCGGAAACCACTAAAGAAAATGTCATCCTCTGAGCATTTCCTAGCAACCGCATAGCAACAAGGAAGTAGGTGCCATGATAGAAGAAATACTGTGTATCATTTCTACCTTAAGTCTATGCAGTTGTCATCAGCAGGAATTTCATTTTTGGTGTATCTTCCAAATTGAATACTAGCTGTCCTGTCTTTCTGCCCTGAAGCAAATTGGTGACTGACGGTCTGTTCGCGAGGGATAAGCTCAAAGACACCTTGCCAAGCCAGCATTTCAAGAAATTGACGCAAGCTGTCTCCTATCAATACATCAGCTTGTATGGGATGTTGATTTTCTCGATATCCGTTTATGGCTATGCAGAGCTCTTGCTGATAAGGGAAGGATATAACCCAGCTAGCTAGCCAATGCTCCAATAACCCTGTAAGCATTCTCAGTGTAGTGAGTGACTGGAGCGGCCATATTCAGGTTATATTTGTTTCCTCCAAATTAGGCGCTTTACAATATAATACAATATAGGCCCTATTTTGATATAACCTTTAACTCCGTTATGAACTGCTATTTTCAGATTATTAAAAAAAACATAATGATGGAAATGATACAGCCTAATTGGGAAGATTTGATATTAAAGAATACAATGACAATACAATCACTTTTTAACATTGTGTTCTGAAATGGACACGTGGGGGTTCCAAGGTGGATGGCTGATAAGAAAGTAATATTGACCAAGCCACAGTGACTCACCTATTAAGTTTCCACAGGCTTGGTGAGAAGCATTCTGGCCTGTGGTAGGGCAATTTGTTAGCCGCACTATGTTGTTCAAATTGAGCATGTCAGCACAGTCTAGACTCCAAGTCATCCAATTTGAATTTGGTGCGGCGATTTCGGTCTTCTGGTTCATCCACATTATATTTCTCTGTCATCCAGATTGCATGTTAAATGAAACGCGTACGCAGGTAGACATTGGTCAATGTGAAAAACGGATATTGATGGTAGGGTTACTCAGTGGGGAAAAAAATAATATTGATATCATATTTGTCTAAGTGCCCTTTGACTTGCTCTGAAAATGGGCCTGGTGGCTTATACTGTAGCCAACCACTATGGTGCTATTGAGCAACGTCTCTCAACACTGCCAGGAAATGAGCCAAGAAACAGCAGCTCTGTGTCGGCTGCCTCACATGACATTCCCACCATCAGTTTCAATGGCGTTTGTCGGTGATGATGCCTAAACAAAATGGGCTATGGAAGTAAACCCCATTTCCTAAAATGTTGGGACATTAAGGAAAATGCAAATTGAAGAAAAATTCTATCAATCTTCTTCGACCTGTATTACTGTGAAAGAGACCCTTTCTATGAAGTGAACAGCATATGAAAGAACTGAACTTAGGAGTTGCAAAATGCAACCTTGTTCCCAAATTATTTGGCCGGCTGCGTAAAATATAAATAAAAATGGGCTTGCATCAAGTTTAAACATTGGTACTAGCATTCCTGGCGACTAAAGTGACAGCCCCAGCCTATCTTTGGGAGATTATTAGACCCGAAACACTTGCTGGACATCTCCATTCTGCCTCTGCCGGTCAGCTGGCACGTCCCTCACTCTGTTCCGGTGCTGCCTGGTCATGTCTCTGCTCTGGCTCTGACGTGGTGAAACATGCCTCTCACAGGTCAGAACAGCTGAAACGCTGACCACCTTCAAATGTAGTCTGAAGACTCTCTCCTATTCAGACTTCGCCTCTCCTGTCCCCCCCCCAACCCAATGTTGTAACTGGCACTAGGATTAGTCATCAATGGAATATGTTTTTGCTTAATGAATTGTTTTATTCACTACTTCCCTCCACCAGTATTTCACTGAGCGAAGTCCTCTCTATGCATTATTGCTGCTGGTATATTAAATACTACTTCCCTGTTTGGTTCTCTGTGCTCCTTTTCAGACACACTTTGTATTGTACATCACTCTAGATACGAATTTCTGCTTAATGACAGTAACGTCATGCAATTATGTAATCCGAATTCAATGATTTGGAAATCATTTAAACTCTATTTAATTGGAAATGGCACAACATATTAGATTTTGAAATCGAGAAATTGCAGTATTTTTGAATGTGCTTGTTTTGAATTTTATGCTAGCAACATGTTTCAAAAAAGTTGGGGTGGGTTCAGGTTTACCACTGTGTTGCATCACCTCTTCATTTAACAACACTTAGTATTTGGGAACTGAGGAGACCAACTGCTGTAGTTTTGAAAGCAAAATGTTTTTCCATGTTTTCTTGATGTAAGATTTCAGCTGCTGAACACTGTGGTCTCCTTTGTTATCCTCCGCCGCGCGTTTAGCGCGAAGCGGGGGATATAGTATACAGCTCCGTCCGTCCGTCCGTCTGTCCCGAACATTGTCAGCACGATATCTCAAGAAGGAGTCAACCTATTTCAATTCTTTTTGGTACCAACCTTCCTACTGGGAATGCGCAGACACCAGTCGGTTTTGGTGACCTAACTGCGGGGGATATAGTCACTTTAGTGACAAGCTCTTGTTATTATATTTTTTGTTTCATAATGAGCCAAAATTTTCAATGGGTGACAGGTCTGGACTGCAGGTAGGCCAGTTTAGCACTCAGACTCTCTTACAACAGAGTCATGTTATTGTAATGAGTGCAGAGTGTGGGATTTGGCAATATTTCGGTGAGCAAGGCCTTCCCTGATAAAACATCTGCATGGCAGTATATTTTGCTCTAAATTAACCTTGATCATTCAACATCATGCTATCTTAGCAGATGTGCAAGGAGCCCTTGCCATGTGCACAAATGCACCCTCCCAGTATCATGGATGCTGGCTGTCGAACTGTGTGCTAATAACAAGCTGGATGGAACCTCTTCTATTTCGCCTGGAGGATGCCATTTCACTAATGTCCAAAAAGTATTTCACATTTTGATTGATCTTACCACAGGATAGTTTTCCATTCTGCCTCAATTGATCTTAGATGAGCTCAGGTGCTGAGAAGATGATGTGTTTCTTGAGCTTGTTTATTTATGGTTTTACCTTAACATTGCAGAGATGCGCCCAGCCTAATCCTGGGACACCCCTTTGTATGCTGGTTTTTGCTTCAACCGTAGTTACGATTGTATGATTTTAATAGGCTGTTAATTTGTCCTAATTATCCTAGTTTCATGATCAAAGCAGTAATTTACCATATTGAGCCACATTTTGACTGGAATATCTCCATGTACCACAAAGAACACAAGGCCCTTGAACGTATTGTGTCCATTTTCATTTGCTTCCCGGCCCATTGGGCCCGTAGCCTGTTGTCGTGGTTTGGCATCCGTCGTCCGGAACATTTTTTTTTGGCTGATGAATTTTTTGTGTAAATTTGCCATAATATACTACCAGACAAAATCTCCAGTCTTCTTTTTCGGATTTTGGATTTAATCATTTTTGCGTTTTATGGGCCTTGAAATTTTGGCTCCAATGTCAAAGATGGGGCTTAGAAATAAAAAAAAACCTATTTCTTAAAAACTGCCTGATTTAGGGGAAAAAAAAATTCTCAGGCAATCACTTAACCTTGGTACCCTCAATGTACAGTGCGAGCACCATTTTGATTGAATTTATGGAAGTGGGTATAGTGGGGGCCCAGTGCTTTAACATCATTGGATCCTCTGGAGCAACCATGGCAATTGCAGCTAATTCCTGAGCTGGAAGTCATATATGAACTTTTGTTTGGTGACCTTGACCTTAATCTTTGAAGATCAAACTTAACAGGAAAATTTCAAGGACTTTTATCACCAAAATCAATACAGCCAGAGAGTAGATTTAATTTGTATTTGAGACCCATTGGAAATCGTTTATGAACTTTCATTTGGTGACCTTCAAAGGTCAAATGTGACCTAGTGAAAATTCAATGACTTGTCACGAAAATGGTCACAGAGCCTAGTTTTGTGTTACAGGCATCTAGGAAGTCACACATGAATTTTCATTTGGTGACGCTCAACTTGACTGTCGGTGACCTTCGAAGGACAAATTCAACATGGTGAAATTACACTGACTTTGGAGCCAAGGTTTGTATTAGAGACATTTAGAAAGTTGAATATAAAGTCCATTTGGTGACCTGAACTTGACTTTCTGTGGTCAAGTTGACCATTTGACCTCCTGTGATGTTTAAAGTGACCTTTTAAAATCCTGAATTTTCAATGACTTGCGCCATCAAAACTGCTTCAGAGCTTAGGATTGTATCACAGACATGTATGAGGTCTTTTAAATGTATATGAACTTTTATTTAGTGACCTTGACATTGACCTTCAATGATTTGAAGGTCAAACTTCACATGAAATTTTCATGAGTTGTATTATCACTCGTTTGCTGGTAACCTACAGTCCTATTTTTTTTTTTTTTTTTTTTTTTCGCAGAAAAATTTTTATTAAAGAATTTCGTAAACTGAAAATAACAATGAGCCCAAATTAGGGTGCTTAACACTAAGCTTGGGCGGTTCTGGCGCGTACCCGGTTCTACCCAGTTCCAAAACGGCAGCAGCAATGCGGAGGGTGGAAAATATTCTATCTACACTGAACTACTTCATTTTGGGCTCAAAAAAGGCTGTAATGTCCAATATTGACAATCAGTGATAATAAAAATGAGAGACTTTTGCTAATTAAAAATTTTATTCAACATCCTTCTTAAAAAGGCTAACTTTAGTCAAGGCTTTACTGAGGTAGAACCGTAACATTTATTTCCGACTGGAATACAAACGAATAGCACGTTTTAAACGGTGTTGGGCATGAAAAAACAAGAGAGGGGCATAAGCAACCCTATTTGCGGTTTGTCACACAGTGGGTTGTGGGCCGATCATGTTCGCCTGCCACTTCATAAATTTACCTGTATTTAGCCAGTTGTGGATGCTAAAATCCCAATCCCAATCCCAGAACTATATAAAGAGAAACATCCTCATTGTCGCAATGGTAATACCTGCGCAACCTAAATATCCCCTCAATATAACTAGACAGTCTGGTTGGCCACGACCGCATGAGCGTAGCCCCCGAAAGACCGCTTCTCCACTTTGTACTGCGTTATTCGGCCACGGCCACCAAAATCGATAGGTGTCATAAGTGAAGTATGACACGTCCATACCAAATATGAAAGTGATCGGTCAAAAATTTGCAGCGTGTTCAGCATCCACAAGGAAGTGTCTACAGATGTGGACACGGCTGTAGAGACGAAAAGCATGAATCCATAGTAGCCGCCCGAATTTGTCTCGGGGATACAATGAATATGAAAGATGATTCACATTTCATTCTTGCATTCTTTGTAGAAAAGCAACTAATAGAGAAAAACCAACATAAACCAATCTCCCCATTCCATTCAGTGTCTCTGTCACATGATTGCAGAAGCATTCCTTGGACTCTCACTTCTACCCTTTTTAGCTCGCCGGGATGAATAACGTCCGGAGAGCTATTGTCGTACCCCCGGCGTCCGCGTCCGCGTCCGTCCGCGTGCAGAAAAACTTTAACCTTGCCCCGGCGAGCTTTGTTGTCTTTCTGACAACTGTTGTTGAGGGATGGAGAGATTGTGACCTTTAGATTTATTGCTTTGTCGCATTCTTCTTATTTGAAGCAATTTACAACTATAAATACAGTCACAAAAAATTCCAAGTAGCAACACCTTAAGAGTATTACCCATATGCAGTCCATATTAAGTTGGTTTTGTGCAAAAGTTGTCTTTAACTTTTAATTGAAAACTGTGCAAAGACCATTTATTTTATGTTTATCGTTCTATTGTTTTCTTTGGAAAGGAACTTTTTCCAAATTTTATTCCTGCAAGATGTTCCAGAAAGGTCTGGACATGGTAGTGTTACCTCTGTCTTGCATCACCTTTCTGTTTGGTCGGCTCTCCAAGTAGGGCTAATAGTCAGGGGAATCGAGGACACCAATTGTTTTAGTTTTTGAAGGATTGTTCTTTCGTTGTTTACCTCTTCAGCTGGTCAGGCATTCGGGGTCCTCCATTGTCATATTTTGTGACAATATGGAATAAGGGTGTAATGGTACACACATTCGTACCAAACTGTTTGTTACAGGATGTTCATTTCGATTCATGTACGAACTGAAATAGTCCAGCTTTAAACACGTGACAATAGGTGGTACTGAAACGGTGTGCAAAAATGGAGACTCAGAACTTTGAGTCCCCATCCGCCCTCCAATAGCTTCTGGCTGAGAACACTGAGCGCTGCGGGCATTGGAAGGGTAACTTTATTGGCTAAGGTTGTTCCTGAGCTGGAAAAATAAACATCAATGCTGGGTTTGGCCTAGCTTATAAACTGCAGTAAATATGCTTGAATACCTTATTTGAAAATAGTTTTGCGTTAAATCTTTGTGCGTTCGGTTGTGTTTCAGAGATCAAAACAAAAACGGCTGCATTTTGCCACGTGATTCTTCATTTATCTTTCCTGTGGCAGCAACTTTTGCTCTACACTACTTTTGCAATAATGCACTACATGCTGCACTTAAATGGATCTTTATTTCCTCCGCCAGGAGGTTATGTTTTCGGCAATGTTTGTTGGTTTGCAAGATAACTCAAAAGTAATGCACCGATTTTGATGAAATTTTCAGAGAAGGTTGGTATAAAATCAAGGAACAGGTGATTAAGTTTTGGCATATCTAGGCCAAAGTACAGATGAGATATACACCCAAGTTCAAGATTTCAAGTCTTTCCAATTGGCTAGTTGCACAACATGGCGCTGTGTACATTCTGAAATAAATTGGTAAGCTTGACTATTTCCGGTTTTCTTCTGCTACTGATCAATCTCCATCATATGATGAGCAGATGATGTGTATATCATCCCGAAAATATGATTTTGGCTATAGCCATATTCCCAGGATTTGGCTCAATTAGCCAAGAATATGTTCGCATGATTTGTATCGATTACCTGTTACTGATGTTTGTTCATTGGCATTCTTAATGAGGCATTTGCTGCTCCAACGAGAAACGAGAGGATTTCAAACTAGCTACGCATTTCCAGCCTTTCTCACTGATGACTGAAGAACTGGCTTCAAGCGACAGATAAAATACGTGAAATTATCTGATAATTAATGTGTAAATAATCCATAACTTCGAAATGCTGTTTCATAAATCTAACATTCGATCCACGCATATTTTAATATTGTCGATGCTTCGTTTCCCTTTCCACTCTGCGTCAGTTGCACTCTTAAGAGCATCACATCTGGAGCTATGGTTAGCTGAGCACATCTAAGAAAACCATAACGATATCACAGTAAGATCAAGCCAGTTGCATCAGAAGATGTAAAAGTAAACTCAATATAAAACCTAAACAGAAAATCTTGCTAGCGCTCTAGCAAGCCTTGCTAGCCACTCAACTTTGCTACTGCTCGATGAAAAAATGAAAGCTAGCTCCTGATATTAATCTAATGAGGAAATTTGGGTCGTGCCACACTGGATGTTTGTCGCTTAAAGCCAGTTCGTGACAGTCACCGAAGCAAATGGTTGGAAATGATGCTAGGTAGAAGCGTTGGAAACCCTCTATCAGTGGGGCGGCTAATGTCTCATTAACGGTGCCAATGAACAAACGGTAGCAGCTGATCGAGACAAATCATGCGAATATCATTCATGGTTAATTAAGCCAAATCTTGGGAACAGCGGCAATAATTAAAATCACATTTTCGGGATTATGTTCCTGTCACCTGCTCGACATCTGATGTAGACTGATAAATGACAGAAGCAAACTTAAAATGGTAAAGTGAGCCAGTGTATTTCAGAATTTACTTGGCCCCATTTTGTGCACATAGCCAATTAGAATAGCACATTGGATGGAATTCACCGGACGTACGCTTGCTCACCACAAGCCATGTTTCCATCCACACGTTCTTATGTGAATGAAGTCATATTAAATTAAAAATGCCTTATCGAAACGGTGACATTCAACTTGATTTGAAGAATATCGACACAAAGTTTAAACAGTTGGTCTGATCGGATTTTCTCTTGATCGGTAAAAGGCTTATGCGATAAATGCTGATGGAAACGTGATTTGCCGAATAAATCTGCAACTGCATCATGACGGTATTTTGAAGCCGTCTTTGCCCTCTGATAATGGTTTGCTATGTTGCTAATGGCTGGCACAAAAGCACGTACAGCTTGTGCCGATTATCATCATTTGAATGGTAGACGCAATTCATTTTGGCTTACAAGCTAAATTAGTCAGCTAACGCACTACTTTTACTCGCTTGAAGGTTCTGCGATTCAGTGCGAAAACGAATGGAAACGGCTTAAAATGTCAGAAATCCATTCGATACACCAATTTAACCGCATAGCAGCATGTGACGTCATTACGCACAACTTTTTATTCGCTTTAATGACGTTAGATGGAAACGCATTTTCACCTGTTTATTTTGAATGAATATTTTTGGCGAACTTCAGATAGTTCGATTCACAAGTGGATGAAAACTTGGCTACAGACAACTCACAAATTCAATTTAAATTTTTGCGCACCTAGCGAATGGGCCGGAGTTCCAATCGCCGTGCTTTAGGGTTTTGCTGCCACCTGGCGGAGGTCTGCGCTCTCTGAGAGCTTTTCTAGTTTCATTGTATTTTTATTTATTTCTTATTTTTGCTATGAAGTAAAAAAAAGCTGGATAAACCTCATAGTGTTTCTTATTTTTTTTTATCAGGGGTTGTAGCTAGCTGAGGACCTATATTTGGTGGTGCAAGGCATAGCCAGTGCTGTAAAGGGTGAAATCTCATAGGTGATTGTACCTGATCATCACAAGTCACCAGAAAGAGTCCTGGGCACGGAGTCGGAATGAAAGATGTGCTATTCTCCCTATTACAAGGTGGTAGGCCATCAAAATGATTTCAATGCCATTATTTTAGGGCTGAGGTCTCCAACTCTGTCCCAGGGGACCTACGAACTTGCAGGTTTTCACTCTAACCCTAATTTGGCACACCTGCTTTAGCTTATTACCAGTGCATTAAGATCTCTAACAAGGAAATGAGATGTGCTTTGCTTTGGTTGGATTGAAAACCTTCAGAGTGGTCATTCTCCAGATACTGTGTTGGAGACTACAAAAAAAAGTAGCATTATAATATTGCTTTAAAGCCATGTATTTTTTCAATGGAAGACCAATCTGGACTGCTGGTTTGCCAGTCTAGCAGCCACATTCTTTGATCAGGAAGCCACGTTGTGGTGGTGTGCAGAATGTGGCTTGCTGTTGTGTTGAAATAAAGTATCCCTATCTGAAAAGGCATCGTCTAGAAGATCGCTTTTGCTGCTCCAAAATACTAGCATGTCCTTCAGAAGCAATAGTGCCCTGAGAGACATTAACTTTACTTACGCCATGAACACTGAACACTCCTATACCATGACAAACGGTCGCATCTTACATTGGTAACAACCGGGCTGGTCCTTCTTTGGCATGGAGAACAGAAAATACATTATTAATTCAAATAGTTTGAAGGTTTGAAGGGGTTCCATTTCAGATGTACCCTAGCCTGGAGAAAACCGCATTGTTTCTCCTTTCTGGACGTTTTCGACATATGGCTCCCCCTGCAGATGGTACAGACCTCACTTGCTTTTGTTTTAATAGGGTTTATTGCCAAAGGGTATCCAAAGTAATCCCAACCCCTTTTGCTATATCTATCACAGAAGCCTGTTAGTTTTCAACTCTGCACCATTGGAAGAACTGAAGATCAGGGGCCCTCACAATTGATTTTTTTCGTCTGCATTTAAGCAGAGATTTCTCTGGATTTTTTGAATTATATGCACTGTTGAGTGTGTAAACCCCTTAAATCCTTACAATACCATTGGTGATGTTGTTTTTGCCCTGGTGGATTTCTCAATGATGCAGTGTTTTGCAAAGTAACCAGCCTCTACCACTGCTTTATTGAAGCATCCTGGCTTCTCCTCTTCATTACCTGTACAATTTTATTTTATTTTTAATTTTTTTTTAATTCTAACACCTTCCAAGTCAATCTGCCTCAGTCCCTACTTTTTTGGAACATGTTGCAAGCAGCGAGTTCAGAATGAGAATGCATTTCCAAAAAACTATGAAGTGCAAAAAAATCAAAGGTGGTCCTATGGCCTACTTGATATTGAGAACCTGAATGTCCTCGTAGCGACTTTGTAACTCAGTTGCGATAGCATGCAAAATATCGTTTAGATATCCTATTTCTTTGTTGAGTGTGACTCATTTGCATCTGAGTCCCCACTATAACTTGCTTCTGTGCTTTGCGTATCCCCAGTTAAAATGGTAAAACATGAAATATTTTCAATTTAATACAGACCCAAGATGTAACTCATGTTTTTAGTGCACTTTCCACAGCATATTAACTTTTTCAGTGATGGGTTTGTTATTAAAATTCAGGTTTCAATTGTCAGCTCTGAATTTTTGTTGCTTCAAATAATTCTCTTTCCTGAGCCACATAGTTGTCAGGTGCTGAACTATGGAATTTCTATTGCACTTGGGTTCGGCTTGCTGAATATGTACTGAAAAAATGTTAATTGGTTCCAACCGTCAGTTTTAAATAGTGTCTTGTAAAAACGATGATTGTTAGGGGGAATTCCACATTGCACATACAAGCAATTCAATTTGCACATGCATGATCAGCTCACACACACATAAGCTGCGGGCTTCTGTATCTTTGATTAGTAAGCGGGCCTCTGTTTAGTTGATTTGAAAATATAAATCAGGTGAGACATTTAAATGTATTTGATTTCTATAGCTTTGATCAATATTTGTTCAGTAAAATCATTAGTTGTTACTGAAAACATAATCAGTTTAATCATTTATGTATCTACTTGTATCCTATTCCTTTGAAATTTGTCCTTGTGAAATTTGTCATTTTTCAACAAGGTCAGCAACACATTTTTGATGCCAATTTTCAATTGCTTTGTTTTGAGCATAATAAAGGAGGTTTTGTGTTGATACATCAAAGCATTACAGAGATATGGGCCTACTTCCTATTTGACAGCTTCGCTGTCGATTTCGATTGGCTGTTACGGCCAAACAGTTTGGAGTTGAGAAGCCTAACTTTACAGACTTTTCAGGATTGGTCGGTAGATCATGTGTGCCAAGTTTCGTAATGATCGGACAAACTTTGTAATTTCTGTAAATTTAAGCGCATTTTGGACAAAATTAGAAATGGCCGCCAAATTCTGATGCATACATACGCAATCTTGTAGGATCTGTCGATGGAAGCCCAAAAGCACCAGCAGACACTGGATTTAAGGCTTAAGTCCCAACAGATCAAGAGGTATCAGCTAAAACATGTTTTTGCTATTTATAGCGCCCCCCCAGAGGTCAAAAATCTGTATTTTTTTGAGCCTCCCCAGGGGCAGGTCTTGGCCATGTACCAAGTTTGGGGTTGATACGTCTAAGCGTTGCTGAGATATGGCCTCACGTCCTGTTTGGCGGCTGTTTTCTAAATACAGGGATGTTTCCAATTTTCGCCATCCGGATTAATCTTACCGGTCTCACAATTTAACGACGCACATTATTTTGCAAACTATGAGGCAACTTTTGTGAAAATATCTTGGGTGTGTTTTCATAGGAACCTGATTGTTTTTCAGATTAACTTTACGTTTTTGCATCAATTTTGGTCATGACCGATGCATTTTTCAATGGATATTGTCTGAAACTTCAGTTTTTCACATACATACGTATGTTTGGTATCAAAATGTCCATCATGTTGCTGTGTAGCCAGTAAAATTCATCTGGATTTTTTAGAACAATCATTTATGGGTTTAAATATGGACTTTGAGGCCTTGTCCCTCAAAAATCCTGAAAGTCACAGTTCACTTCCTGTATGCAAATGTCACATTTCAAATCTATTTTCTTGACAGCCCCACAAGTAGGCACATTTAACGGGAAGATGGTTCAAATTGGGCTGTGGGCAAATTAGCCTATACCCTGCAAATCCTCCTTTAGTAGATTATCAGAAAATGTAATTCCATTACCATTTTGTAATTCTGTTACCGCTGTCTCTTTCTCATAAATGGCATCCTACAAAATATCTGTGAACATATCAGTCAATATAAACTTACCATGGCCTGGTCAACCTCCTAGGCCACCAAGTTAAGCTTAAATCTACTGCCTATCCAGTGTTTCCAGGCTATTCAGGGAGTCGTGGCGGCGTAAACAAATCACACTTGACTCCAGATTTCACTTTTACAACCCATTTATTGAATGGCCAGTTGAAAATGGCTTTTTAAAGGCTGAATGTGAAAATAAATAAAGCAATAAAATTAAATAATGATCCTTACTCTTACAATAGAAATGCACTGAATTGATAAATTTTATTTTTTATTTATTTAACAGAAATGTTGACATGTATATTATGCAAAAAAATAAATAAAGGAAAAAAAAGGGTCATCAACACTCACCATTCTCAGTGTGGTAGAGCCTTGAGTGCAACCGGCTAATTCTTTCAACCATTTAGGGTCCCAGCCTGATAGCCTGTGCTTCCCTTTAGGTTTTTTTCCTCTGCTCTCATCTCTCTCTCCTGCACCATCACTTTGCTCTCCTGCTCCTTCACTCGGCTCTCCCCTGCTGTACTCTGCTCTCCTTCACTCGGCTCTCCCCCGCTGTACTCTGCTCTCCTTCACTTGGCTCTCCCCCGCTGTACTCTGCTCTCCTTCACTCAGCTCTCCCCCGCTGTACTCTGCTCTCCTTCACTCGGCTCTCCCCCGCTGTACTCTGCTCTCCTTCACTCGGCTCTCCCCCGCTGTACTCTGCTCTCCTTCACTCGGCTCTCCCCCGCTGTACTCTGCTCTCCTTCACTCGGCTCTCCCCCGCTGTACTCTGCTCTCCTTCACTCGGCTCTCCCCCGCTGTACTCTGCTCTCCTTCACTTTGTTCCACTGCTCCTCCCTGTCTAATGTTACTTGTCTTAAAAGATTACATAAAACATTAACGCTAGATAATTTACGCTCACATCACATCTGATTACAATTGTGAACATATGTTTTTACCTAACCATCATAATTTTTGAGTTCGTAAAAGGCTATTGATGCCTCACTAGCGTCATCTTCATCAGGCATCTTTCTCTCCTTAGAGAAATATTTGAATAAGTTCATCTGAAAATGCAGTCAGCAGTTATATCACGGCGTGTAGATATTAGCTTAATGCCAGTGACGGTCCGTCGGCAGAAACACAGGGCCAGCAATAACCTCATCTTTCACTTCTGAATGACCGACACCTCTCGCAGTTCACCTCCCCGATGGCAACCGTTGCGCAGACTGATTGGAGAAACCGACGAGAATCTATTGGTATTTTTGTTTTTGAAAGGCTTGTTATACATTGCAATACGAAATTATACGGTGTTTACTTCCGCACACCAATGGCTAAGGAAAAAATATCAATAGCCTACGTCTTTATAATTTCTGAATTTGCATAAAGTAATTCGCGGGGTTCAATGAGCAATAAGCCATGAGAATCTGTTCCATATTCTCTGAATGTGACAGCTAAAGTGCGTTGTTAGGTACGATGCACAGCTGAGTGATGCCGAAAATTAATTACTGTGAAGATCGTGAAAGTTTCGGATTTTTTGCAGATTGTCATCCTTGCGGAGGCACATCAAATATATCAACATAGCCTATCGCTTTGCATTAGCATTTCTTAATCATTGTGTGTCAGAGTAAAGGCAAAAATAATGGCAGTTTTTCTGTCGTGATTCTGTTACCGACACTTTCACCTTCGTATTGCCTTCTACAAAATGGATTACCTCAAACTTTGTGTTATACAGCTCAGTAAGCATGCCAGCGGAACTGATAAAAACACAAGCAAGTAGCTACTGCATTAGAGTAATGGATGGCAGATAAAAATGACATGAAGATTACTCTTGATCGTTTTTTCATTACAATGAAATTGCCCTGAGGTAATTTTTTTTAAAAAATCTGGAATCTCATCATATTCTGGTTGGAAAGTGTGTCCCTCCATGTCCTCGGATTACTTTAAGCAGGTGGTGTATGTATTGACTGCATGGGTATGATCATAGTTTATGGCGCACAGTGGAGGGGAAAATCCCTCCAACCGTTCACATCAAAATGGCGCATTTATTCAAATATGTGGTTTCTGTTTTGACTCTTGCGAAATGTGCTCACTCCAGGTTGCTGTGGGCGTGCTGGCAGTGTGCTGCAGTAAGTGGAGCTGTGTGTGTGCGTTTTTGTTTGTTTGTGTGTGTATGTATGTATGTATATGTGTGTATGTATGTATGTATATGTGTGTGTATATATGTATATGTGTATGTGTGTGCATGTATATGTGTATATATATATATGTATATGTTTGTGTGTGTGTGAGGGAGACTTGTTTGGCGACTCTCCTCACGTTCCCTTGGTTTATAACCTCTTCTTAGTGCAAGTTGAGGGACAGCATCACTCCCTGAGTAAGACCTGACTCATCTCTGGAGCTCATGAGGGGCCTCTACACTGAGTCTAATGCACCTGGAACTTTGCTCTTTTATCTTTCAGGAAAAGGTCCATTCAGTTTTTCCCTCTGCAGTCAAAGGTTTGATGCTGTGAAGCGTTTTGATTTAGAACTTCTCTGCTTTCCATTGACAGCATTGATGGTGACATTTTGGGAACATTCTAGTAGCGTGCATTTGAGATCTCATGTTCGAGGGCTGAAATTTCACATGGTGGTCTTGGACACAAGCTAAACTTCATGTTGCACTACGAATGAAACGATCTGCAGTGAACACTTGAGCAAATTGATTTAGGGTACAATAAGGCTGGATTGAAATGTCAATTGCTGATATAAATTCTGTCTCTAACTTTTCATTATGGGCTTATATTTCATTGATTCAAAGTATAGCTTCGACCCCCTGAATCATGCCAATTCACATTTCCCTCGGAGAAGACATTCCATGCATTCAAGGCCATCAATAGATAGGTTTGGCTTGGATGGTCTCGGACTGAGTGGATGACTTTAAAAATTTAAAAAAAAAATTAATATTTTTTTTAATTTATTCATTTAATTTATATATTACTTAATGCATTTTGATAATTTGCCCTTTGTATGCAAAATTTAGACTGCTGGTTCACCTGCTCTTTAAATGTAGTGTGCACCTTTTAGTTGAAATCCAGTCCGGACTTGATTATCACCTATATTTTATTTGGCTTACCTGACTTGTCTTCATAATATTTCAGTTTTACATTTTGTAATCTATTCGTTTTGATAATAATTTACACAGCAAAATATGCACAATGTAGTTTCCTTTAGCTTGTTATAAACTTTTGGACCACGCTTAACTTTGTAAACTCCTAGGTTATGGTGGTCTGTATGGGCAAATAGGGAAGTGTTTTTAAATGATTTGCATCTAGAAAGCATGACAAACCAAATACAATGGCTAACTGAGCCTAAATTAATTGTGTGTTGCCAGTCAACGAGGCTGGATTGACAATATTGTTTGTCGCTTTGTGGTCTAAATGAATGATAACAACAAAAACATGTTTCTGGCCTAGTATATTTTTCAATGCATCTTTACACTGAATAAAAAGGAGGTCGATGGTAGGCTACTGGGCAGTCCTGTGTTGACAAAGATTTTATCAATATTATATGAAATATCCTGGGTTTAATGAGGTCTTAATTGAATTATTGTTTGTTCCACTGAGGTTTTAACAGAAAGTTGCAACAGGATAATCGGCTGTGTCCGAAGTGTGCGGCCATTATGCTGCTCCTGAGAGGACGCACCTGATTGAAGGCTAAATGCAAATGTAGACGGAATGAATTAAAGCACAGCATGCAAGAGACAAATAGTGGTTGCTTTCTCTATGTGAACATGTACACACACACACACACACACACCTCAAATCTCTCAGGGTTGTTGTTGTTTTTTTTTTCTTTTTTTTTTTTTTTTCTGCACCACCGTCAAAAAACGTTGTGCATCAGCTGCTGGATGTGCATTACAGATTGATTCAATCCATCGTCAATTCTCAATTAAATTCACTATCGGCCTAAGCTAATTGATTCTTAGGCTGCAGTGTTTGCTTTTCAAGTCCAAACTATGGCTGAATTTATAGCTATGTATTTAATGAAAATTTTTTGCTACATTTTAAGGTAGCTTGATTTGAAAATGAAATTGAAGTTTAGGACCCCCTTGCATTTTTTTTTTTTTTGGCATCTTATGAACTAACAAGAGCACTCGGAGAGCGCAGCACCTCCGCCACGCCAAGACAACTCTGTGCAATAGTTATTTTCGTTGGCTGATGTCGGGTGTTGTTGCATTCCACCGCCAGGTGGCAGCAAACCCAAAAGCACGCCGATTGGAAATCCGGCCCATTCACATCTCTGCCAGCATAGCTGGATTTTTTTCTCTGGCCTATATCTCAGCTGTATTTTGGCCTAGATATGGCAAAATTAAATCACTTGTTCAGAGAAATGCCTGTCAGAGAAATGCCTCTTTTGCTACTCTAACATCCTGCGAAGTTTGGTTAAAATCTATATGGCTGTTTTTGAGATATCCTGCTAACAGATGAACAGACAGACAAACAGATTTAAAAAAAAAACATACACCTCCTTGGTGGAGGTGAATTACAGAGCTTTTTCCCCATTCGCTGTTTGTGTTTGATTTCCAAAATGCAGGGCTATCTTTGCACTTTTCAGAGATACTCGTAACTTGTGTAACTTTACTGGATGTTCAGAATGGTCTGGATGGTAATTAAAGTGTCTGATTAATGCCTGCTGGGTAATTGTACAGAGGAATATGGCTGTGCTGACCCAAACAAACCTTATCTTTGATCATGTGCTCGTCTGGCCTTAATTATGGCGTCTCTCAACCTTGAATTTACGTTAAGCACCTTGAAGAGTTTCCGAGATTCTTACACACCGAAGCGACAGCAGACAGTGGCTGAATCTCGGCTCCCTTTCCTAATGTGTGCCATTTTGGGGATTCTTTTCATTGTTTTGCCAATTACTCTTAAAAATATTGCCAATTATTATTAAAAATCAAAGAAGTGTTCATTAAAAATCCTGGATGCTATTTCCTTTCACAATATTCTCATATTTTCCTACACTAATAAAACACAGTAACGTTTTTGCAAGAATGCAAAGCCAATATATACTCAGCCAAAATAAAAACTTCACACTCGTTTGGAGGTCGATTAAGTTGAACAAGAAATGAGGTTTTAAATAATGATTTTATTTAATTCTCTACTCATTAAAGATGGTGTATCATAAAAATAATGTCCATAATGTAACCAGTTCCACCGGAAATGCTATGGAAATGTCCAACAGTATAAATGGTGAGTTACAACTTGAATAAGAGCAGTGCGCAGGTGATTAAGTATGGTTTGGGCAGTCACATGACCTCTAAAGAATTCATTCCTAGTGGACGTTGCAGTGACAAATCGATTATGCAAACGACATAAGACAATTTGTCGGTCTTCTGCTTTTGACGTCACACATGGGCTACCAAAACGAGGTCGGTCAGCTGTGTTGCCAGTTTGTTGGAGACGTGTCCGAAGATCATGTATAGTCTGTCGACTGCATCCCATATCCCCTGCAGTGTCAGTTACGGACGTTTCCGTATTCAGCATGCCAATGGCACGTTCACGCTGAATGTTTGACAGCCATGGCATTGAAAATCAACAAATAATTGACTGTAAAAACTTGTTTTTCCGAGATGTCACTCTAACGTGCTACCGTGAGCTCAGTTGCACATCTCTCATATGGTCACGTCACTAGGAACACGAGAAAACATGGTTTTAGCTTAAAGTACGCTCGCACGTGCTACGTACCTGTGCACGTCGGAGTTGATGTGTGTCATGATGTCTTTGACAACACATTTACCCCTAGTGATAATAATAACTCTTTTATTAAAAGTTTCAAGGAAATATTTACAAATTTATGAGTGTAAAGGTTTTTTTTGACTCCGTATATATCTTTGTGCAGTGTGATTGGTGCACTGCAATCGCACTTTTCTAGTCTACCGTGCACTCGAAGCGCTTTATGTGCCTCACAGTCAGCCATACATTCATACACTGATCATCAAGTGCAGCATGGGGTTCATTGTCTTGTTCAGGGACACGCTGTTGGTGGGGGGAGGGAGCTGAGGATTGAACTAGGAGCTCCTGATTACTGGACAACCTGCTCCTGTACCGCTCGGTCTCTGGCTCAAACTTCAGCGACATGGTGGTGCCCAGGAGCTGCTCCTTTTTGTGCCTAAAAGCTTTTCATCAAAACCAAGCAAAGTCGATAAGTGATGTCACAGCTGCTTAATCTGTATTTTTTGGCAGTCCATGGTTATTTGTTGCAGTAGGTCTTGGAACTGTAAGGTGACATTGAGCTGGTCATATGTGAACTTCTGAACCATATCCCAAGACTAGTATGGCCTAATATGGCTGGACTGGTTATGGTTTATGTATAAAGTGGTGGGCAAATGATGACATAATAGAAACAGATTGCGCCAAATCAGTTTGAAAAAGCAGCAGCCAATAGAGAATGTACACTCAGCCGGGCCGACTAATGGCGTTCCTGCGTTATCCGTAGCTCGGTCACTCTCAGCCACGAACATGAGCGCATGTAGGAGTTTCACGTCATAATCTCTGTCATAGTCTGATTTCAGCTGGCATTTAAGAAATTGGACATTTTTAATTGGACACATTTCTCTCTCATATGATGTTGGGTCCACTGAATTCTGAAACCCCTTTCCAAAATATTCATTTTATTCACACTGTTGCCTTCATGGCTTCTTCTAGTGCTGACTATCTTTTGCCCATGAAGAAAATGTGAAGGTACTTGTATGGGAGAGTGAGGGGGTAGTGCGTATTTGCTACAGTTGCTTTCATGACCGTTATCTCCAGGCCTTCTGGGCGACAGCCTGTGTAACTCCCCGTCTTGGCCGGATAGTTTTTGGCGCCTTATCGATATCGCCCAGATGTGGAAAGCCCTGTCAGAGTGACTCTGTAGCTCCTCAGCAGAGTCTCAGTCCAGTACATCTCCACAGCCCACCGGGAGTCTTGTAAAATGTTGTTTGTTTTTATTTATTTATTTATTTTTTTAATTTTTGGGGGGAGCCATGCAGCAGCAGTCTAAATATAAGAATATTTTGGTTCACAAAAATGCCCTCGTACAAGAGGAGGAACTTCTAAAATGTTCAATGGGCATTTGCAGGAAGCAAAGAGGGAACAATAAACGTATTGGGTAATTGGGATTTGCAGTTTTTCCTTTTGGCTAATTAGACCTTTTAAACTCCTTTACCTAGTGTGTGGACAATTTTTTGCTGTAACAAAATGGTGAACTTTGGGTTTAATTTTCAAGATGCTGTATGCTGCATTAACACCTGGTGACTCGTCATGACGCTAAAATGCCCGATTGCAAGGCACCTTCACCAGATCCATGCCATCTCCCAAAAATGTCTAGCATCAAGTATCAATACACCATTGTGGCGTTCACAAAAAGTATAACCCAAAACTACTTAATATGCCATTTACATGTTCTAGGACTAAAACGTCCAGTAAAACTGTAATGCACCCTGACTGTGACCGACCTGGTAGAGACGTGCCCTGAAAGGTCATGCATCATGAATTAATACGCCACACACACACACACACACACACAACTGCAGCAGACTAAAATAAATCACGTCTCGCATAATTTGGTAAATGCAAAAATGATAAGTACATGGATTCTGGCATTCAAACTAAGGTATACTTTATAGCTGAATTTGGGTACCTCATGCATTTTGACTGACTTAACAGTGGTATTTTAATGGGATTGGGCTTCACATAAACGAAGCCAGTGCTCATGTTTTCCTTATTTGGCATTCTTGCGGAGGTGACTTCTGCTCTCGGCATCTACAAGTAAAACGGAACTGTGCTTCCTGCTCTGTTGCATGCATGCACCAAACATGGAATACTTGTGTGAGCATTATAAAATGGCCTCCTGTCTCCACTGTGTTTGTTATAAATCTTGCTGCAGTAAGTGGGCCATCTATGAGAAACTAATGGCTAAAGTTTTGACATCTGGAGCCACTGTTACGACCGTTCAGTGAGTGGTTAAAAATGTTTTTTAGTCCTGTTATCGGCTGACACAAGCTGTTTGCTACTAATGGATTTTATACAATGCCAAATCTGATGTCATTTATGGAAAAATGGCTCTCGTGGGGTTGCTGTCTGGCCATGAATCTGACTCTTACAGGGCAGACTCTTCAAAGTGCCCTTCTTTGAAAGGATTATAAGGAGAAGGGATGGATTGGATGAATCACTCGCCTGATGTATTCCTTGTAAGTCCCAGGCTTGCCAGAGTGCTTTTGATAAAAGCGGAAGTGTGCGTATTTCCCATGATTCCACAGTCCTTCGTCAAAAAAGTTGGCTGCTGAAGATGCTGGCCCAAATCGAACCCATATGTTTGATGTTTCTTACATTGCTGGTGCATGCCCAAGTTTCTGACTTGAAGAGATGCATTCAGTTCGCATATTTTTATTTTATTTATTTATTTATTTTTGACACTGCTGGTCATTTCTGAGTATTCTGGTCATAATTGGTTTGCTAAAATGGAGCCAAAACTACTTCAAAGGGATTTTTTGGGTGCATTTTGTAGTCTCCAAAATGATATTTTGAAAGGGGCACAGAAGAAGAAGAAAAAAAAGAAAAAAAGAATTAAATACTAACTTTTAGTTCTATTAACATGATATTTGAACCTTCAGGCTTCTGGTTGTGGTTTAATTGTATTTTCCTGGGATGATGAGGCTTGGTCACTGTGCCACAGGACAGAGGAAAACACTGGGCCCTAATTTAAGGATGAAGGCGCACTGTCTGAAATGTGTGGTCCAGGTGCATTTAGGGAGTGTCCAAATCCATTTTTGCAGGAGCAACGGTGGGGACAGGGTTTCCTACGGAACAAAAGGTTGCTATGGGGGTAATGTCACAGAGGTGGGAGCTAGTGTGTTGTACTAGGATGGGCATAGAGGGGTGTTTTAAAATGAAAAACATAAGAGGATGTCCTCCCAGCGCAGTTGTATTTTGCTCTCCTGTTTACTAGGTCTTTCAAGGGAATGTAAAACTGGTTTCACAATCTGATTTTGCCTCAAGGATCTTCCTTAGTAATGTTGGTGATAAACATTTCATTGATGAAACACTCCATTCTCGTCAAAGCAGTGTCAATTTTAAGCCTTTTCCTCTCCTCCGGAGATGGCTGTGACGTAATTTCTGGCTCCTTTACCTTCAGAAAATTATATCAGAATCACGTGCAAGTAAATAAAAAATTCTATCGGATTTTCTTGATGCCCAATTGTTTCAGGATATTTCTAAACCAAGTTTTGTGGATTATCAGGATCCTGAACACATGTATTCAGAATATACATACAGCGAATTGCAATGAATAGTGAGTGAACACCGCAATTGAAACATTTTGATTAAAGCTATAACTTCATATTTTGACTGGAACAAGAACTTGGTTATCAAGAATGGATGTCTAAAAATAATTTTGCATGATAATTTTGATGTGTTTTGTAATTGTAAATTAATAAGTTATGAACGTTCTTGACTTACATGAATCCTGTTGCGCCCACATTACCTCCTAGCTTCTTGAAGGTTCATATTTATAGGGCTGTAGCCCTACATATTCTCCTGCCCCACCATGACCAAAGTCTTCGCTTCCACATCTATAATCCAATCTGACGTCACTTCAGTCTTCCAAATCAGAATACAAACTCTCGCTCTTAAATCCACTATATGCCACGACATGAGTTGCCATCATTGACATAATCGATTACTCAGAATGGCTCAGTCGTAATGGGCAGCTCCCGTTCCAAGCTGTCAATAATATTGACGATCTTTGATCTGGGATTGATTTCAGCAGGAAGAAATCTGAATTTGTTTCCTCTGATACGTTCTAACTTTTTATGATTTTGGTCAGTTTGTAGGGTTCTCATGTCCTTTAAAGGCCCCCCATCATGTCAGTAGGTGCTCAGCCAATTAGCCATCTCATGCCATTCTGTCTGTCAGCTGCGGTATCACAAGGGGTTGGGACCACCCACTGTAATGAAGGATGCTATTGACTGGTTGGTTGAAGTCGATCAGTCCTTCTTGCCTCTGGATGGTCACTTCATGTGTTGTCACAATGCTGAAAGCAGTTTTGAAATGGCATATAATGGCATATTGACTGTGCACTGGGTGAGATGATTGGGTGCCTTACAAAAGTTCCTAGCAGCACATTTTGCAGTTTCTGTGAAACAGCTTTTTCTGACAAGTGCATTACTGAAATGACTTTCTAATATGAATTCATGATTTTGTTTAAAACCAAATCATTTGAACTTGGCAAATGTGCCCGAAGCATACTTTTAAGAAGTCTTAATATAGAATTATGTCTTTGTGTGATTTATTCCAGCTCTGCAATTTCCTCTCTGTCCCAGAAACTGTCCTATTTTCCTGTTCTCCAGCTTCAGCTTCAGTTTATTGCTGCAGTTTCATTTTTTACCCCTCAGCCCTCAAGGCTGATGGGGTATTGCTATCCATAGTGCGGTTGGGCGGGCGGGCGGGCGTCTCCAAAAACTTCGACATCGGGCTTAGGGGGTTATTTTTTATTTTTTTTCCATTTGTGTATATATAGTTATAGCCCACCCATACTCAAATTCACATTTGACATTTGAGTTCAATTAAAGTGAAAAACATTCAAACTGTTTTTTTTTTCCCCCATAGTAGGATGTCCGTTGCTTTTGTCAATATGTATTCACTATAAGTTTTTTGAAGTTGTGTATCTGAGTTTGAAGGAAGTTTCATTGCTGACTCGTGAAAATCTCCAGTCCTATGGTACGCCATTTTCAGGATTCGCATACAATTTATCCATGTACTGGAGTTTATAAATTGCAAATGGACTGCTCAGTCATCATAGGAAGGGTTAACCTTTCCCAAAATTGGGAGATGGTATGAACTTCCTCTCAGCAGTTTTGTAAAGCTCTACATACTTTACTTGAATACAAACTCCTAAACCCATATTCTATGAGTTGTAGGAGAAATTTGACCCTCAAATACGTCTATTTCAGTGACACTTCTTTCAAATTTCAATTTTTAGCCCGCCGGCCCTATGGGCTGATAAACTATTGTCATGGTGTGGCATCCGTTGTCTGTTGTCCAGAACGTTTTTTTATCTTTATTTTGGTCTGATGAATTTTTGCATAAATTTGCAATAACATACTAGACCATATCTCCTGACATTTTTCTAGGATTTTTGATTGAATCGTTTTTGTCTGTTTTATGGGCCCTTGAAATTTTGGCTCCAATGTTAAAGATGGGACTGAAGTTTTTAAAAATGATTTCTCAAACTGCGTGATAAATGTATTTATTTTTTTCTAAAGCAGGCAATCAACATACCTTTTGATTGAATTGATGGAAGTGGGTCTAGTGGGGGTGCTGTACTTCAACATAGGCAACTTGGCCCATTCTCCATAAGACCCAGTGGAAGCTAAATGGTTGCAGATGGAGATTAAGTTTGTATTGCTGACCTATAGCAAGTAATGCATGACCTATATTTTGGCTGTGTTAAAGATGACCTCAGATGACCTTGAAAGGTGAAACTTGAGGTCAAGCAAAATTTTACAATTTTCAATGGTTTCTAGTTTTGAAAATATTGAAGATTGGGAACATATGTGCATTGAACACTGATAGGAAGTCATGTATGAACTTTCATTTGTTGGCCTTGAACTTGACCTTCGGCAACCTTCGAAGGTCAAACTTCTCATAGTGAAATTTCAATTACTTCTATCACCAAACTATTGCAGATAGAGCTTAGTTTTGTTTTGCCGGAATACTGGAAGTCATGTATGAAGTTTCATTTGATGACATTGAACTTGACCTTCAGTGACCTTGAATGCCCAAACTTCAAGTAAATTTCAATTACTTATATCAGCAAAATGGTAACCGATAGTTTCGGTTTGTATTGGAGATGTGTAGGAATTAATACATGAACTTTCATTTGGTGGCCTTGAACTTGACCTTCGGTGACCTTTGACGGTCAAACTTCACATAGTGAAATTTCAATGACTTCGATCAAAACTTATACAGATGGAGCTTAGGCTTGTATTGTGGCCATATAGGAAGTCATGCATGAATTCTCATTGGGTGACCTTGAACTTGACCTTCAGTGACCTTTTAACAGCCAAACTATACAGTGGAATTTCAATGAGTAGTATCAGCAAGATCTTAGATTGAGTGTAGGTTTGTATTGGAGACCTATAGGAAGTCACGTATGAACTTTCATTTGGTGACCTTCATATTGACCTTCGAAGGTCTAACTTGACCTTGTAAAAATTCAATGACCTTTGTCACTGAAAAGGTCACAGATGGAGCCTAGGTTTGTATTACTGACATAGGAAGTCACATATGAACTTTCATTTAGTGACATTCAGCTTGACTATTGTGTAAGACTATTGTAATTGACTAATACAATTACAATGACTTGTAATACCAAAATGATCACAGATGGAGTCGAGGTTTGTATTAGAGATACATATGTCATATATGACCTTTCATTTGGTGACCTTCGTATTGACCTTCAAAGGTCAAACCTAGTGAAAATTCAATGACTTGTATCACTAAAACAGTCACAGATGGAGCCTAGGTTTGTGTTACTGACATCTAGGAAGTCACATGAACTTTCATTTGGTGACATTCAACTTGACTGTTAGTGACCTCTGAGGATCAAACTTGACGTGAAATTGCAATGACTTGTATCACCAAAATGGTCACAGATTGAGCCAAGGTTTGTATAGAGATATTTAGAAAGTCGTATATGAAATCCTTTTACTGACCACAACTTGACATTCTGTGACCTTTTAAAGTTCACAACTAACACATTGAATACATATTGACATATTTATTTCAAAACTGCTTCAGAGTTTAGGATTACATTACAGAAGGTCTTCATAAATGTATGTGAACTTTCATTTAGTGACCTTCACCTTTATTTTCATTGATTCAAATCTCAAACTCCACATGAAATTTTCATAACTTGTATCATCACTGTAAGACTGCTTGCTGGTAAGCTCCTATTTTTAATTGTTAATTGCATCACCCCCAAAGTGTTAATGTTGTGAAAAATGCTCTCTTTTATGAATTAAGACACAATAAACATATTCTGAAGAAATGAAGTTGCTTTTTTAGTTTTTGATTTATAGGCAGGTGAAATTGCTCACAAACTGCTAATAAGGGGTTAATCCTTTTTAAACCCCTATAAAATCTGAATGCAGACAGATATTGAACTAAAACAAATTACCATCTTCTTCTACCACTAGACACTACAATCTAACACCGAAACACACGATTCTGAGACCATCAAACTGGGAGGTAGATCCTAATGCATGCAAATCATGGTTATTTTATTGTTCTATATCCTAGCCATAAATCTGATCACAGTTCCGTTATCAAACTTGCGTATTTCCAGAGATATAAATGTCTGAAGTTGGCTGCCAAGAAAATCGCAATCACAAATTTTCAAAGTTTGACTTCATGTTGCGAGCCCACAAATACGCTTGGCAGTATTATAATTTATATTTTCAACAGAGCTGATAGGTGGCTTTCAACCCTGATATTTTCATTCATCTACCTACATTACATACAAAGTTATGAGGACTCAAAAAAGGCGGAAAAAATGAAGTTCCAAAATTTCGACTTGCACCCGAGTGCTTCAAAAATCAGTTACCAGAAAATGTTTTGCATGATCCAAGAAAAATTTTGCATGGGTTCATTAAATATTGTAGTTTCTGTGCTAAAAATTTCAGCTAATTTGGAAGAGGTCATGTGAACATCTCTCAGAATTTGTGGATTTAATATGGAATGATTCTGTTGTAAAGTCTAATTTTAGTCCGTAGACCATATTGCTCAGACTTCCAGATTGGTTGAAGTCTTGCAAATGCTTCGCGAACTTTAGCAAGCCTTGCTTGGATGTTCTTTCTTGCCCCATTGTCTTTGTTGATGAGGCTACCCAGGAATGTGATGTCCTCTACAAAGCCAAGTTGATCACCATGAACAGAGATGGGTGCAGGGACGATGGGTTTTATGCATTTTTATGTTTATGACAAGAACATTGCTTTGGAAACTTCAACGACGACAACTGAAAAGATGAGGCTAACATTCTTGTTTTCCTTTGGTAGAATTGGTAAGCTTTATTTTAATTTGGATAGCCTACGATTTCTTTTCATTTTTATCTGCACTTGGTTTTTTTTTTTACATTATGCTTTGTTATCGTTTAAATGGCTAACTAGGCTTATGCCGTCGGAGGCGACGGCTGGGGATATATCCCTGAACACCCCCAGTCCTCCAATTGCCCAATCCTTGAATAGACCTTGAATAGAATATTTGAACTTAATTTCAGGTCAATCGGTGAAATGGTTCTGGAGATATGGCCAAAATGGTAATTTTCCATCACAAAGCGCCACCTGGTGGCAAAATATTGAACCATACAGGTATGATATCATCATGTGACACGTTGTGACGTCATGACCTTGCAGTTCCACATAGTTTCGTGTCAATTGGAGAAATCGTTCCAAAGATATAGCAAAAATGGTAAATTTTATGTGACAAAGCTCCACCTTGTGTCAAAATTTTGAACCAAACGGGTATAATGTCAACGTGGGACACATCCTCAGGTCATGACCTTTCATTTGCACTTGATTTGAGGTCAATCGGACAAATATTTCCAGAGATATGATAAAAACACTGATTTTTTTCAGTTTTTGGCCCCTGGTGGCCAATCTAGAAATTGTGAATTGTCCAAATTCGAATCAGTTCTTCCTCTTTATGATACGTACTTATATGCAAAACTTGGAATTTCTAATTGAAATATTACGGCAGTTATCACGTTAACATGTAAATCAGTTTTTGGCCCCTGGTGGCCAATCTAGACACTTACTTATATGCAAAAGTTGGAATTTGTTATTGAAATATTACTGAAGTTATCACGTTAACAGGTAGTGCGGCGGTGGCGGCGACGGCGGCGGCCGGACCAAAAACATAATATCATCTGGAATGCCATTCGGCGTTTGGGGATATAATAATCTAATGGGTGTCTTTAGCTATGATGCAATGCAGTGTTCTTATTGGGCATGATTGTGATATGATTTTTGCATTTTTTTTCTGCTCGTTCGTAGTGGATGTGTATTTGAACAATAATACATTATTTTCACGTGTTGTAATCTAATGCCCACCTGGAGGGCAAAGGAGAGGTTACTCCGCTTTCCTCCGGTTATTTTTACCGATCTGTTTTGCTTAAATAACAGTTAGTTGTCATTCAGTTTGATGCAGTGACCGGTGAGAATGAAAGCATGGGTGGTATGTTCAGGCCTCAGAATCCTGCATGAGAGGGACGATTATTGAGGATTTGTCGCGAACGGGTCATTCCATGTCAATTCACACTCCCTCCCCAGTGAGTGCTCTCAAATTTTCTTGAAAAAAGTCCAAAAATTACTTATACATGTTTTAGGAAGAATCCCGAAGTTTCAATCCTCAACTCCCAACAATTTTGATGATATGGGCATTTAAAAAAACAAAAAAACAAAAAAATGTTCTGCTGTTTTTCAGCACTTGCGAATTGCGTGCTTAACTTGCAAGCATATTAGGAGGCTTATAACGTTAGAAATATGAATGCCATATGGCTGAAACTTGGTTGATGAGCTCATTCTTACCCAGGCTTTGATCAAATTGCCTCTATCCATTCTAGTTCTTGTGTTGCAAGCCTCTGAAATCTTAATTTTGATTTGCGACAAAATAAGAGATTACATTTTCAAGGCCCCTCTAAGTCTTAACCACATGGTTCAGGATCCCCCTACTTTATCTGTGGTACATTTGGGCTAAAGTCCATAAGCACAAGAAGTTGTGCATCTCTCATGGCATGTACAAGGAAATTATGAGGTCATAAAATTTGGTTTTTGACAAGGAAAAAGCCCTAGCATTATAGGACAATGGCTATGTGGGCAAATATCCATAGCCAGAGAAGTGACCACCCTGAGGTGAGAAGGACTGAGGAACCTCAGGCAGCTAGTTAAACCGATTCTTCATAATTCTGAGTGGTCACTTTTCTATATGATATCACAAAGTACAGATTTTTAAATGTGTTTGCAATTGCTAATTGGCAGTGCACCTGGTGGCATGATGGGGGGCCTCCTAATTATTAATTAAAATAATTAAATTAATTCATTTTGGGCTATTGTGCACTGATTTGTAAAATAAAGGCTTTGATTTTGGAAATTTGCACTGTTATTCATGAGATATTTTCTGTGTCTCTCCCCCTCCTGCAGGGGAAAGAAGGCCTTGAGCAAGAAGAAGCTGAAAAGGCGACAAAAGGTCAAATCAAAAGTCAAAACGCGAACAAAGGTAAGTGTGCACTTTTTTTGGTGTGAGATGTGTCTGCTTTCGCTCCCTGGCCCTGGCAGTCTCCCTCCGTTTGTTCATGCCGGGGAACAGAGAGGAGGTCTTTGAAGCTGGGGATCAGACGAAGTCTGAAAAATCGCCATTATCATCGCTGCGTCTGCATGCATGGGCACGGCTCGATGTGTTTTGCTCTGAGTGGATCAGAGCGGGGGAAGGAGGATAATGGCATTTCATAGACGAGGCCGCTCTTGTAACAGTGCGGTGTGGGGGGAGGGTTATTTTGCTGTTGGTGAGCGTGTGCCTGTTACCTCGCTCAGGCGTGGGGAGCGATTCTCGCCTCGTGAACAGGAGACGTGCTACAGGGAGTGGCTGGGGTAGGCTGGCCTGTTGCCAGGCGACCTGTGTGTCGCCAGTCTCCATGGTAACAGTTTCCTCCGTTCTGTCCTTACCGCCTGACACCGGCACAAAATGCTTCTGTGCAGGCTTGATGATGCACAGATTCTGTGCCTAGTGACGGGAAATGGAAAGCACCTTGATATGCAGGTTCCCATCTGCAAGTGTTTGGATGGCAACACAATTTTAGGGCAACAGCTCGCTGTATGGATTAATACCCTTGTGATGAAGCTAACTGGCTGCACGTTAATTCGAGTGCTGTTAAAATCAGTGGAGTGAGCCTTCAAGGATTTGCAGTTGGTCTAATTAATCCCTTGCCACCCGAAGGTTCGGTCAGGGGACTGTTGATTCAAGCAGTGTCTGTTCATGCGCGCATCTGTGCGTCTGTCCGGGTCCATTACTCTGAATCCATATGCCAGAGCCTTACTATTGTACACCAACGTTGTGATCTTTAAGAAGGCTTCATATCTTTACTTTTTTGTGATCTGTGACCTTTGACCTTTCATCGATGGCCTCCATCAAAAGTTTTTGTTTCAAGAGCACATCTCCGACATTGACAGTGGCCTTTCAAAATTGCTGGTGTAGGTTGGCCCTATCCTCTAGTTGTGCCATACGTGTTTTGTTGACCGGTGACCTTTTACCTTTGCCCAATAGCCTTGACCTTTTCTTGCAATTTTCAAGCATTATAGCATATAGCATAATGCAAGCATTATAATTGACTTATGACCATTACGGGACATTTTATGAGACCTTTTGACTTCTTGGTTGTGTTTATGTGGAATTTTTCTGAAACTACTGGGAGAATCCTTTCAAAAATGCCATTTAATCCTCTGTCGCACGACAGGTTAGTTGGTTCATATTGGTTACATTTTAATGACCTCTGACCTGTGAGCTCTGGCTGGCATCTTTTTTTTTTTTTTTTTTGTTCGGAGCATATATCTGAGACTGTTGGCATTGGCCTTTGGAAATTGCTAAAGTAGGTTGGCATTAGTCTCTAGTTTTGGTTTTTTGAATGGTACGTTGACCTGTGATCTTTGACCTCTTCCCCCCTGACCCTGACCTTTTTCTGCAATTTTCGACTTTCTGAAAAATCACCTGATCTTTTGATGTAACGCTTCAAAACCTTCTATGTTTAGGGCAAGGAAACAAATGCAAGTATGAAAATTGACCTGCGACCTCTATAGGACATTTTATATGACCTTTGACGTGTTACCTTGACCTCAGAACAGTTTCTGGAATGCATCTTCCAAACCACTGGGTGGCCTTTCAGAAATGCTTCTTAATCCCTTACCAACTGACTGGTAGGTCAGCGGTTGGTTAAAGGATCCATCACCTGGTATTCACACCCGTTAAAAATAAGTGATTTGGGTTTAAAACATAATGTTTTGTGGTAATTTGCAAAAATTGACAACATTCACATTTATTTTGCCCTTTTTATCATGCTCATCTTGCTCTCGCGAGAATTTCGAGATTTTGACTTGGCCGTGAGATGGAGGCATGGCTGGGCGGAGGGGGAGGTGCAAGGGCAGAGAATGGGAGGAGGAAGGAGTGGCTTGAAAGTGTAGCCATAGCAACCCGTGCATAGTAACACAACGTGACCTCATCATGGCTGAATCTATCGACATTTCTGCGTGTCTTCGATGTGCTTCTGCTGTTTGTGTGTGATACACTGAGCCCTGCGATGTACTAGTGAAATAGCCTAAAAACGAGGGGAATATCAATGCCACATTTAAGCTAACATTAGTGCATCGAAGCTCCATGATCATAAAATCAAGAGTAACACCCTGCATTTGGACAGTATAAAAAGACAATAATATACAGCCATCCATCAACAAATTAACAGAATGTGCTTGTTTAATGCTGCCCCTAAATTAACTGAGCTAGCTAATGCTAGCTGTTTGCTAACGAAATTTAGCATATGTTTGAAACGTTATTCCGCCTGCTTAACGACATCATTGCATAGCGTTTTTGACATCTATAGATTCCTTAGGTTGTGTAGTTTCATATGATTTGTGTATCTTCACTGTAGCTGAAAGTGAGCCCACTACAGTTATGGAAATATGGCATGTCAGGCGAGCCTGTGGGCTGTGAGGGTATCGTTTATGTATTGGGTATACTGCCAAATTTCTTTTGAAGTGCATCACACCCCATCCAATAGCTTACAGCAATGTCATGATAACATTGAAGTTGGGGGAACTAAGTTGTCAGCTAATGCCAAAGTTTACATTTACAGACAATATTAAAGTGGCAGGTTCTGTAGTGTTGGAACAACACCTTTCTGGAGTGCAGATTTTTAGCCAAGCCAGCTTTGTACAGGTTGGAAAAAGAGTCCAACTTGAAATGCTAGTGGGCGCGGTTTGCTACTCCTTAGCCACACCTTGACGACTGCTCCTCCATGCAGGTACACGTCATCAGTATGGCTGAACTGAAATCTCTGATTTATGCCCCCGCCCTCCAAAGAGGAAAGGGGGCATTATGTCGACACAATGTCCATCCGTTGTCTGTCCGTCCGTCAACTTTTCATTTCCGTGGGATAACTATAGAATCCCTCGTCGGATTGATGCCATTTCTTAATTGCGTATTAGAAGTGGCTAGAGGAAGGTTCCTTTCGAAAACCAGCGTTGTGTGATATCTAATATGGCCACCACAACAGCCATCTCAATATGCCCTTGATCAACATACAGGCGGGGGCATATGCCATGCTCTGTGTTGCTCTTGTTTTTCATGCCTCCAGAGTTGAGGGAAAAAAGGAAGGAAGCAGCTTTGACTGTAAAACATCTCAGATTTTGTTAAACTGAGAGATGACTAATGTATACATTTGAAATAAAGGTGTGTATGCTGTTGCACTGAAACAGTAACCCCCCCACCCAAAACCTCGATTGACAGGATCGATCGAGGGAGGGGGCCCCATATTTTAGGAAATCCTTGCCCCCCTCCCCAGGCACGTGCCTGCTGGTAAACGGCGCGGGGTGGAGCGTTGTTGGGAAAGGGGGGCCGTTAGTGAGAGCAGGGTGTCAGTCGTGTCTGCCACTGGTTTCCCGGCAGTGCTGCGCGGCCCTTTGATGCGCGCCTGCAGTGCAGTCTAGAAGTATTAGGACAGAAGCGCTGTTGAAAGAGCCGTAATTCCTAGGTGCTTCACTCCTTTCTGCGGTGAACACCAGTCGACCTGCACTGAATTTTTGGAGTTTTACATGCATGTACACAGTTTGGCCGGTGTGTAGAATGGCAGCCTCCAAAATTGTTGTGCAGCAAAAACTTGCGCACCTGGGCTGGTATTTAATTCAATACTTTGTATTTAGTGCAGTACTTAAGTAAAAATTGGTCAAAGCTGGTGTTCAAGTAAACTTTTGGCTAAGTATTTTGCCAGGTTTTTGCTGAGAATTTTGCTTATTCTAAGTTAAATTCTTAGTCATATAAGTGAACGTCTTGCTAAGTAAATACTTAAGTATTTTTGGTATTCAAGTGTGTACAACTAAGTATTTTGTCTTGTCCAGATTGAAGGCTTAAGTACAATATCATTCTCAAAGAATCATTCGTCGGGACAAGACGAATCATCATGGCTGCTGGCCAATGTTTACATCCGGTCGACACGTACAATGATAGAGAACTTAACTAAAGGTATTGTTTCAACAGGGAAAGGATCCTGCGCCTAACTCAGTTGATAGGGGACGACTTCGCACCCAGGGACAATACCAACCATCCAATCGCACCCGTGGATAGGGTATGCACAGCCCTGTATTTGTACGCTGTAGCGAACCCAGCCAGACAATGATGAAGCGTACTGATATTTCTCAGAAGCTTATATTTACAATAGGCTAAAACGCTAGCATTACTACAAGAATGTTTCTCTTCAAGCTAAGATTTTGCATGGCAATTACAGCAACAAGACATAAACACCCTTTCACAGCTAGCCAGCTAAATCGCATTCACGTAACTTAACAGTCATAAAACCACATTAAACCAGACGATACCCTGTTCCCATTCCAACTAGGCCCTTATGATTTAATACACATCTTTCTACATTGCATGAAACCAGTTTTCCTTCCTCCTTCCAAGGAAATTTTTCAACCTTAATAAATTGCGGTGACTTCACGTTAGGCAAAGTCCTTTTTGACGCACACTTCTTTTAACCGGCGGAAAGGCACCAAAATAAGAACACGAAACAGGGAAAACTATTTCAAATAAAAGCATGGAGAAGTGGTCATTTAACAATTGTAGAATAAGGGCTTGTAGAAAGTAATTGACAGATTAAAAGACCTTCATTGGGGTCATGCTCATACGTCACAGGATGCTCTCAGTACACAAATGGAGACGCGACCCACATCTCCCCGGCGTGACGTCATAATTTTGGCTCAGTCATTTACGTAGATATCATCTGACTAAATGTCGTAGGCTCATCTTGAATATGACTTAAAGGGATAGTCCCCCCAAAAACTATAATTTGTATATCAATCACCATTAAATGTCTCAAACAGACGTGGTTATTTTTCACCTGGCGCAACTTTATGGCCACTGGAGAGTTTTTAAAAATTATCCAAATTCTTTTTTGCTGGAAGCAAATGGGGTCACCCAGTAGCAAGGGTAAAAAGTCCACAAAATGCCTGTCGACAAACTTTCAAACCATCCAATGCATTGTCATGTGTTATCAAAGTCTGCTTTGTCCACTCTTATCCTCAGAACTGTAGAAATGCGGTTATTTTTCGCTAAAAATAATACCACTGTTATCCTTCAAGTGAGCTTGCGCATTCAATGGAAGTCCCGCCTCCTGGCTCATTTCCAGAGACTAATAAAGTTTTTGAAACATGTCTTCTCCCTTCTCTGAAAAACTTAAAATAGTCTCTGGGAATGAGCCGGGAGGCGGGACTTCCCACTTCTCCTCAGTCCATCTTAAATGAGCTCAGGCCCAGTGAAGGCCGTAGCATTTCTGGATCTTTGTTTCATATTTTCCTGGCAGAGTTTTAACTTGCATTTGTGGATGCAGCGACACATGGTGTTTGTGAACAATGGTTTACAGAAGTGTTCCTGAACCAATCCAGTGATTTCCACTACGGAATCTCGTCTGTTTTTAAAGCAGTGCTGCCTGAGAGCCTTAAGATCATTGCCATTGAATATTGGTTTTTGGTCTTGTCCCTTGTGTACAGAGATTTCTCTGGAGGGTCTGAACCTTTTGATAATATTTTGTGATCTAGAGGATGAAATTCCCGAATTCTCAGCAATTTTACATTAAGAAACTTTATTTTAAATTGTTTGCTCCTGCTGTCTTTCCCTGAGTGGTGAAGCCATTGGGTATAAAGACTTTCAGACAAAGATGGCAATCATGTTACTGTCCTGTTACCAATTAACCTTATTTGCAGTGAGATGTCCCGCTATAATTTTTATTTTAATTTTTTTTTTTTTTTTTTTGGCATCATTCAACTTTTACCAGTCTTTTGTAGCCCCTGTCCCAACTTTTTTTTAGAATGACTTCCTGGCATCAAATTCAGGTGTTTTTTTTTTAAAACAATAAAATTTCTCAGTTTCAACATTTGAAATGATGCCTTTGTACTATTTTCAATTAAATATGGGGTTTAAATGATTTTCAAATCCTTGCATACTGCTGGTCAATTCCATTGTGACCTATGGGACATTTAATGAAAAATTGCCATGTTTCAAGTGAAAATTAGAGATGAGAATGTCTTTTTTGCCATGTATGATTACAAGGCGACTTAACTCTCCAAGAAACACACAAAAGCTTTATGTCAGGTGAAAGTTTCATTTCTGGAGGGGGCAGTCATTCTGTGACTTATGGGACATTTGCGGACCACGGTTTTTTGTATAGTTTAAAGAAAGTTGAAAATCTATCTCAGTTTTAAAGGTATGGAATCAGTTTGTTGGCCAATGTTTGGCCACTTGGTGTATCTTGTTCCTGGGGTCATGTTTAGGAAAGAAGCTAAATTAATTTTTGTATGATACTGGGAAGAATGGCATGACTTATCGGACACTATCCCAAGGTCTACTTGTGTACTGATTTGTTTTTTTCTTTAGTCCGTAAATGTCCCAGTGGTGTTGATAGGTTTTCAATTTAGTGATTCCCCGGGACCCGCAGGTGGTGATTTTAGTGGGTCCCTGGAAAATTCAATGGGTCCCCTATTAAAAAAAAAAAAATAAAAAATTATTTTCTTTCCGTTTCTTATATTCTATTTCTTACATAGTAGTGTTAAACTCCTATGGTGGTGGTATGGTATGATATGGTTATAATTAACGGATATATTCATGCATGTTCAAAGTGTGTCCGAAATTAAGCAAATAAACTTTTCAGATTTGGAATTTTATCACAAAACAACTGTCACAGTAGTGTGACATCCAAAATTCAAATAAAATGGCATTTTTGTAGCAACGTAAATTGCACCAAAATAAATTAATAAAATTTAAATGAAAACGAAACTGTGTCTGTAGTACCAAAATAAATTAACAATAAGTGCTGATTTTAACGTATAAACATTCTCATCACCCTGAGAGTCAACAAATAAATTGTCACCAAAATAACACCAAAATCTTCTTGTCTGAACATCAACTAAAACAAATGAACTGAGTCAATCGCTGTTAGACTTTTGGCACAAAAATGAAACTTGAATAATACAGTGGAAAGTCTGTTGAGAAAAATAAAATGATGCAGATGTGTTTGTGGTGAGAGGGTTGAAACAGCGCTGGTCTGGTCTGTTGACAGCTAGGTTTCTTTTGCTTGTTACTGTGATTTTAAAGTTGTTCACTATGGGCCAATTTCACAAAAGCATTTTAGTGTCCGTATAACTGACATGCGTTTTAGATGCATGTTAAAATTAGGGCTGGGACGACTCTGAATCGATTTTTTTGAAGGCGTAGTATTGCCACCTGCTGCCATGGGGCCAACATGTGAGCTTTCCCTTTTCCTTAATTGAACCCAACGCAGGTTTAACGAAAGGGCCAAACATCAAAGGGCATGGGAAATGCTTTTGGGGAAAAAAAACCTGGTTGACCAGTATTTTTCGGCGACATGCTGCACGGAGCCAAGTAAAAGACTAAAGAATCATCTCCTATTAACCAATTGGGCGACTCTAAGAAAAGTAACCTGTTACAGTTTACTTGCTTAATTAGCAATCAGATGGTGGATGCGTTTATTCAACTGCTGTGAAAGAATTGCAGGCCTTGGTGGCATCTTTAAGTTCTGCTGACTGCTCCTCAGCAGTGCCAAGATTGTTTGCAACTCCTGGGCCTACCTCACCTGAATGTTCACTACCTGTGAAACCTGAAGTTTGGTCATTTTTTCCAGTTATGAAATGGTAGCATGTCCTCTCTGAAACATCAGAAGCAGAGTGAATAGAATATTTCATGTATGAATGCATGTATGTATGTATGTATGGTTCAACTACTGCAAAACAATGGGCTGCGCATGTACCTGGAAGTGTCTTGATTTTCTGCCCATGTAGGCTCCAAGTTTGATCTAATTGTGGTCTCTTTCTCAACTGCCTCCAGATCAGCATAGAGGACACACAGATTCTGATAGGTTTGGAAATTCAGAAGGTGTAGGTACATCAAAACATTCAGCCCTAACTTTTTCTGAGACTCGATGCTTTACAGTGCCCCCTATTTCATCAGTGCAATCTTTTTCATGTTAGGTCGTTGAAAAATTCCATCTACATCAGACACCCATAGGAGTTAAAGAGCACAGTGGGCTTTGTTTCTGGTTTTATCATATCTATGCCAAATTTGTAACTTATGGGACGACAAAATCAAGTCATACAGAAACTAGAACGGGCACTCGGTAGAGCGCATACCTTCGCCGACGCCACTGAATCCCTCGCCACTGGCGTTGGTTTCATGCCGATCGGATAAAAATTGACCGAGATATGGCCGAAAGTCAGTTTTCACCTTTTCGTGACCTTGACCTTTGACCCGATCACTCCCAAAATCTAATCGATTGATCCTCAGGTCATGTCAAATCAACCCACCAAATTTTATGAAATTCCGTTTGGTACTTTTTGAGTTATTCGATACACATACACACAGACAGACACACAAACAAATAAATACACGGGGATCAAAACATTACCTTCGTCAGCGAAGTCGCTGGCGAAGGTAAAAAAGGCAGCAATTGGAACATCCTGCTGCTCCATGCACATCCTGACCAAACTTGAAGATTGCAAAGACAAAAGCTTCAAAAATGCATAAATCAACTTATGCTTAGAAGAAACCATGTGAAACGTGACTTATGGGACATTTGCACCAATCATATTTGACGTCGCATAAGTACAGTTTTTGCATTTAGCAGCCTTGTCACTGTAAAAAAAAAAAAAAAAAGTCGTAAATAAACAGTAATATTCCGGCAGCTAAAAATTTTGTGAAATAATGGAAAATAACTGTCTCGTGAAAATACAGTAATTACCTGTTTTCAAAATACAGTTGACTTTAATTTTACATGAGATTTAGTGTATTTTTTTGTATTTTTTATGTTTAATGAAGGACATTTGCAGCTGTAAAAACAATGAAATTAACTAAAAATATGGTTGAATACTGCAATAACACAAATCAGGCTTAAAATTACAGAAGAGTGCCGTTATTAGTTGGGTTTTATTATATAATTTTACATAATCTTGTATATTTAATCCATATTTAATGTAATAAAATCATGTATCGCCTAGAAATTATGATTTACCTTTTAATAAATGTCAAAATACGGTTGTAAAACTGGTAATCTGCTTATAATGTCAACAATATACTGTTAATTTAAGATCATATTCTGTGAAATTTTTACATTTAAAATTACATAATCGAGTATATTTAATAGATCTATAATGTTAGCCCATCTGTAAGAACAATGGAGTTTAAAAAAAGTCATAATACTGCTGTAATGCAGATTACCACATTCATATTTACAATATTCTGCTGTTAACAAGAGGTAATGTATATTTCAAAAGCATGAATGACATCACTCTGAATGTTTTTTTTTTTTTTTTTTAATTTTCGTGAAAAATTGAACTTTTCCTTGGAATTGACCAGTTTTTATTTACATTTTACACACTGTTCCGACTTTTCTGGAAATGTGGTTGTAAAATGCATGATATTTTTCCTCCTTGAACTAACACAAACCTTTTTCCTAACCTTGGGTCAAACTGCCGTTGAATATTGCGGCTAAAAATAATTTCCTCATGAGGTTGCTTAATGGTGATTTGAACACTTCCGTTTTCTTTTGGGCACTGTCACTGAACCATGACAGTGCATGAAAGCAGCTCTTGCCATTTGATTGCGGTTGTACTATGGGCTGTTCAACCTCCCTGTCTTCGGTTTAAACTCTTGTGTTGCATGTGTAGGAGGTTTCTAATCTGGAGCGGACTACACTCAGAACTGATGGCGACGGCGACTTTTGGAAATTTTTCACCCGGATTTGACAACACCCCGTTTTGTGTTATTACTGAAATATTTTAGTCTGGATAAGGCTTCGCTCAGCACTGTCTGAACAAAGACTGATTTTAATCTTGATTTGTCTGCATTCTGTGGTATGTGTGCACAGGACTATTTTTGTCTGGATTAGTGCACACTCAGTAATAACTGAATACTCACTGGACAGTTTCCGTGAAATCTCTGAAGGCAGTGTAGGCCCGAGGACCTGCTAAAATCTGAACATTGCAGGTCCTCCCAAGGTATTGCAGGTCAGAACTTTGAAAAGCTAAAAAATTACAAAGGAATTTCAAATAACTTTCATTTACAAATATTCACTTAAAGTTTGTTGATCACTTGTTTCGTTGCCGAGATGATTGAATTCAAAGTTTGTATAATTTCTCTTGCTTGGTGACCACAAGCCATCACCCCTCCTCCTCCACTCAGCGAACAACATGGAGACTGAGTGCGCCGCAGAAGAGGGGTTGGTCAGTAAATATATATAGTTTGTTTGCAAACGAGCTACCGTTAATTAACTACACGGTTTTCTGGAGATTTAAAATCCGTAAATGTTCGTTCAAACACTAATGAGAGACGGAGTCATGGAATTAGTGCGATGCTCAAATATAGCAAATGGGAATCTGCAACCACTGTACGGTGCAAACGGAAATTAAATTTGTTTGGTATTAAACAAAGCTGTTGAGAACCGCGCACCTCCCCCCAGCAAGTGTCTAGTCTGCAACTGGCATGCGCCCTAGCCTGAGCTTGAGAAACATATGCTCAAGAGTTTATAGTTGATAAGCTCAAGTGCAAATAGCCAGCGGTCTTGTTGCTTAAAGCTCAAGCAGTGACTCCGCCACTCATTCACGTTTGAACAAACTTCGGCGAATTTTAAATCCACAGAAAACCGAGTAGTTGACTAGCGGTGGTTCACTTGGAAACAAACTATATTCACAAATATTCATTCAGTATCTCTCCATAACCATATGGAGCTAGTTAGCTAAATAACAACGTTCACCTCGAAAGGAGTGGCTGAGGGCAAACGTCTACTTTCTGACTTTTTCTAAGTTCTGAGAAAATAAGATTTGAAGTTTTGTTTGGACAGAAAATCACTTTATTTTACACTTGACACTTTTCTGGAGTCAGTTACGAGAATATGCATATTTTGTTTGTACAAAATGGTGATTTTTCTGTTCAAACAACTTATTTTCTCAGAACTTGGAAAGAGTCAGATAGTAGACTTTTGCTCTCAGCCACTCAAGTGAGAGTAACAAGCCTACTAATATAACCAAGTCTGAAAATGATGCAATTACGCACGCATACTGGAAGTCATGGTCAAATAGCCTTTGAACTTTAAACCTGTTTCATGGCCAAAAAAAAACATCGATATATATCAGGAATCAGCTAAAAAATATTGAGATATGACTTTTAGTCCATATCGTCCTGCCCTACCACCCACTAGCCTGTGCTGTCTTTCAACCCTGGGTAGAGCCCAAATGTGACGGGGGTCAGAAGCAAGATTCACTGGGTGTGCTGTAGGATTTTTTTTTTGTTTTTACCTTTATCCACTGTGGCTAAACAACCTGATAATGTTTTGGCCACAAAGAATTCTTTTTAGCCACAGAATTGAAACGCTGCAAATATGTCCTAGTGGCTGTACTGTGCTATACTGCTATGTGCGCAATCGCTTATTAAGTTGCGTTTATACATTTATACTCTTTAGATTATATATTCATTTAGCTAGCTAGTTAACATTAACTGAGGAAAGTCTTTGCAAATCATAATATTTAAGTGATATGTTTAGGTTTTGCCATAACTTCTCTCCCTTAGCTAGCTCTAATAGGCATGAACTTGTCTGATATGTTAAATTGTGGCACTTTCGTGTGTACAAAGTGTACGTTCAAATTTTTGTGACGTTAGCTGCCTTACTACCTAGCTGTCTCAAGAGCAATTGCTGTTATAGCTAGCTAGCTTCTGAAGTTGGGGGGAACCAAATGACATTTCTTAGTATGATGATTGTTCACTAAGACTTTCCTTAAATAGAGTTAGCTACTGAGCAAGATGGCCATATATTCTGAAGAGTAATACGCGATCACATAAGTATCTGAAATTACCCACGAGGTGATACCTCAGTCCAAACTGTCTGCTTGCTCTTCTCAACAGAAATTGTTTATCAAGGTTGAAAGAGGTTGTGGTGGTGTGAACACAAAGGTGACCAATCAGAGTCATCAGGTTCGCGCCCCGATCAGAGAGGGGAATCTGGCAACTGCTGATGTGCTCAAGTTGAATATAATGATCTCCAGCGAAAACATCGCCGGAAAGCTTTTGCCACCGTGGCAAAGAGCCAGAAGAAATCTTTTGCCAAAGATGGGTTTATTTATTTCTCAAGTGGTGATGTGGAAAATGATTCACCCAGATTCTTTACTTATTGACCGAGCACTATGGTATGTGGCACTGCATATAGGCAATTCTCATTTTGCACAAGCTAGATTATTTTCCAGAAATTGGGGAAATGCTTGAAAGGAACAGAACAGATTTTCAATTTTGCAGAACAAAAGTTGTGTTGGTTGGGATGATGTAGTGAAGGTAGTCGTGGTGCATCGAAGAGGACATGCTTTTTCTTGTTTTTCCAACATCAAAATATGCATGAATTAGCCTCACTTTATATCTAGTGAGTAAACTTGTTTTCTTATCCAGTGCTTTAGTTTTGTAATACCAGTGTCCACACTTGATAAGGTGACAACAGCAGAAATTGGCTTGTTCAAAACATAAGGTTTAAAATTCGTCTCAAAGAAACTAGTTTAAGGGCTGTAACGTCAGTCACAAAAAACAAATGTAGATAGAATCGTAAAAAAAAAAAAAAAAATTGAATATTCAGAACCATTATTCTCACATTTTGTTTGTCAGCAAAACGCAATTAATTTGTTGCTTATTGTGTATCAATCTTGCCTAAGAATGCAATAAAGTTTGTAACGTCAGTCACATGTAACATCAGTCACAATACGGGTCTGTAACTAGAGAGACAACTTCCTTCCAACTTCTTTATTCATGAGAGTAGGATGACTGATGAGTCACCTGGAACAAACATTGAATACATCAGTTAATAACATAACCATCTATGTAACATCAGTCACAATTTACACTACATGCTACAATGAGGTTGTGCAGCAAAATATTTGTCTCAGACCAGCTTTCTGTAAAACAAAGGATTGCTGTTGCTTATCATTCGACGGCCGCGGCATCAACATTAATATTCATGATTTTCCAATGATGCATTTCCACTTCCTGGCTTCTTCAAAAGAAATAAGTGACTGCAGAAAAATATCTTAAATCTACCTCCATTTATCAGCAGGTTTGTGAAGTACTCTTTAATTTACCCCACATATCTATCAGTTTTTTTATAGTTTTTTTTTATTTTTTATTATAGTCTGGCTATAGGTTGTCAGGTTATTGCCAGTTGATGTAGGTTAGTACACTCTCAGATGATGATCTCATACTAAGTACATGTACGCTGTTCACCGTGCCACCTGGGAAAGTTTCAGACATACCGAGGCAACAAAAGATGAATTCAGTTAAATAAAAATACCAGGCCCTCTAAAATGTCCCGTACTGAGTTAGGCTCACCTCATCCATAATGTTCATTAGGAGTGCAGCAGAATAACTTCATATTGGAACACTGGGTTTTTCAAATGTACCCAACTCTCTTTTTCAGCCTATTTCTCCTCACCATTATTTTGTCTTTTTCAATTTACCCTGCCAGCCTGTGGCGGCTGGTTGGCAATATCAGTTGAGAAGAAGCTTTTATTTATTTATTTTACATATTTAAAGCTGGATATCAGGCCTGTCAGGCTAGTGAACAACACTTATTAAATATATGCCAATAAAGTGACAGAGTATTCACATCTTACTTAAAGCAAGAAGGTATTGTCAGCAGTGCACATACATTCAAGTACCATTATTACCATTTGGTAAGCTGTTCAAGTAAATGGATATGTAGAATATGACTATTGCTTGTCAAATTATCTTGTTTTATCAACAGACATCCTTTCTCTGCAACTTCGAGCTCCAAGTGACAAACTGTAACGTCAGTCACATAGTCAGTCACGCATAATTATGTAATTATTCTGATAATCCTTATATCTTGGGATGAAAAAAAGCAAATGGTTTTAACGGCTGTTTTTTTTGTAATGCTAGTCACGCTCACAATTTCACATCCTACCAACTTATACATTTCACCAGCAAAATTTCATTCTGGCTCCAAGTAGTCCTAGTCCCAAGCATTCTTTTGATAAAATATGAACATCCTAGGAGTACTAGTTTTACTACCAGGCCATACCAAAGGGCCTGTTCCCTCTCTGAATGTAACGCCAGTCACCGTGGAATTGCACATATACTGAAAGTAACATGGCAACAAACAAGTGAACTACGAGGGGATGCCATTTGTTTCTTTCAGGCAGAAGGCTTGGTATTGCCGGTACAGTCCGGCCTGTAAATGTCCAATTATGGACATTTGCCAGTAAGACCCCTGTATTGCCGGCTAAGGTTCATGATCCTGTAAGTTTCGCAGAGACTGACTACAGGATTTTAGTCTGGATCCGAGCACAGCGGTTTTATAGGTAGGATTTTCGATAGGATTTTAACCTGGATTTGGCAACTTTCACTATGGAGTGTGAACACGGGAGGCAAATGTAAATCAGACCACAGCAGTGAGAGTGAAACATGTTAATCTGGACTGGGCCATAGACTGCTCACTTAGCATCAAGTGTGAACACACTGATTTTAATTTGGATTATACCTCATTTTCAATAGTGGACATAGAACTGTTATTTGATAAGTGTCAATAAATGTCTAGTGCTTTAAAGATTACAAACTATGAGCTCGGTACTTATGGAAGGTGCAAAGTTCACATTTATGCAAGTATGTTCTTGTGTCTTTGATAATCACCTGTGACCTTTAGAAGGTGCTGGACGTTGCCTCAGCATTTGTCAGAGACCTGAGATGCCTCTGCGCTGTCTAACCAAATCCTGACTCCACACAGGGTACCTTTTTGCTTATGTCAACCAAACTGATTCCAGGCTCATCCAGCAGCATGTATGGGTGTAGAAATGTATAGGCATACCTCTGAATGCTCACACCCACAAATACGCATTTTGTTAGCTCATCTAGGGTGCGTTTACCAAAAGCATAGTTGCTAACTAGCAACTTGCATAGTTTGTCCATTCGCGGTCAGTGGCTCCAACAATGTAAGTTGGCATAGTGCTTTCGGGAAACGGGTGGCCATGGAGCTACGTCTGTCCGTCATCCATCGACTTTTTCCTTTCAAAGACTTTTTCTCAAGTTCTGCATGGTAGCTTTAGATCAGACTTGGTACAAATGTTTCTCTCATGGCCCTGGCCAAGTGTTAGTCTTTTTTTGATTTGAAAATCAATATGGACGCCATGCCCTCCGTTTGGCTGACGCATGTTTGATGACTTCTCGATTTCCATTGGTCAGTCTTGGATCAGACTCTGTGGACATCCTTGTCTCATGGCCCTAACCAAGAGCTGTTTTTTTAATTTATTTTAAAATTTTTATTTAGAACAGAGTTTGTACATGTTATACAATACAAAGGTTCCACATCATGCTCCTGTTTTTGAGCTCAGGATAAAACTAAAACTAACAAGGCAATCAGAGATGGCAGACCTGGCCCCAGCCACAGGCTGACAGACAGAGTGACACACACACACACACACACACACACACACACACACGTGATCATTGCTTAACCTGGCTCCCCCTAGAGGGGGGCCAGGTAATTAAATGAAATTAAAGTTCGAAGTGTTTATGCTGTGCAAATGTTTTATAAATATTTAACAGAAAAAAGACCCACTCCCAATACAGTTGTACAGTATCTTCAGACATGTATGTTTGTAATCTCAAGATCTCCTGATGTGTGCACTGAATGTCAGTGCTCATGACCCTGTATAGTGAAATGGACATTTAGAAAATGGTTATTAAAGGATTGAGAGAGAGAAGGGAGGGAAGGAAGAAAAACAATAATGAAGATTTCAAACCATCTTTAAAATAAAAAGTAAAGAAGTAAAAGTTGAAGTGCATACTTAACATGCATATGAAATGTGTAAATTAAGTAAACAGTAAATACAAATGAAAATCTGTCCGAATACTTAAACTTTGTGAAATGGTTTGATGAATCACAAAACCACAATAATGAACACTTAACACTGGAGTAGCTTGGAAAGAAAAGGGAACAAGCTATATGAAAGTGCATAGAAAGTAAATAAATAAAGTTAGTGAAAATGCTGTGGTAATTCTGTCGTCTTTGATTGCCTAAAGTCCGATCTAGTCGTTGATACATATTTAGTCCGGGATTTCCAGCAGCTTACAAGCTTTTTATGTTCAAGTCTTAAAACAAAAGTCAGTTTCTCATTTCATAAATATCATGGATCACATTGATCCAGTCCTCATCCGTGGGAATTTTAGTTGCCCTCCACTTTCTCGTGAGAGCTTTCTTACGTGCCAGCAACAGAATATCGAACAAATATTTATTTTCAAAGCCCCTTTTATGATTTCTGGTCTTAAGCCCCCAGGTACAGTCTCAAAACAGAATGGAATTGCTACTTTTAATACTGCCGTCATAATTGTTTTAATTGTTTTCCAATATTGCTGGCGCAGTGGGCAGTGCCAGAATGCATGATACTGGTTTGCCTTTTTTCCCCTAATGACCTCCAACATGAAGCGTTTTTATTTAAATAACCTCTGCTGCTCTGGGGATTTGAAAACTCTGAAGTTTTTCCTTGCAAATCCTCTCCAAGACAGAGCAGATGAACTTTTCCATTGTTGTATATTTAATTTTCCCCACGTTCCCAACTGCAGTGTGAGGTTTCCTTCCTTCTTTCATTTTTCCTTTTTATAAACTGTATCTTGCTTGTTTAGTTTGTTTAATGCATCATATAACTTTGAAATGCTTTTATTACCTTGGTCTGACTGATGTCATGTTAAAAAAACCTTGTGGTGCGTGTGTCCTGTGATGGATTGTGTGTGCGTGCGTCCTGTGATGGATTGTGGTGCCTGCGTCCTGTGATGGATTGTGGTGCCTGCGTCCTGCGATGGATTGTGGTGTGTGCGTCCTGCGATGGATTGTGGTGCGTGCGTCCTGCGATGGATTGTGGTGCGTGCGTCCTGCGATGGATTGTGGTGCGTGCGTCCTGCGATGGATTGTGGTGCGTGTGTCCTGCGATGGATTGTGGTGCGTGTGTCCTGCGATGGATTGTGGTGCGTGTGTCCTGCGATGGATTGTGGTGCGTGTGTCCTGCGATGGATTGTGGTGCGTGTGTCCTGCGATGGATTGTGGTGCGTGTGTCCTGCGATGGATTGTGGTGCGTGTGTCCTGCGATGGATTGTGGTGCGTGTGTCCTGCGATGGATTGTGGTGCGTGTGTCCTGCGATGGATTGTGGTGCGTGTGTCCTGCGATGGATTGTGGTGCGTGTGTCCTGCGATGGATTGTGGTGCGTGTGTCCTGCGATGGATTGTGGTGCGTGTGTCCTGCGATGGATTGTGGTGCGTGTGTCCTGCGATGGATTGTGGTGCGTGTGTCCTGCGATGGATTGTGGTGCGTGTGTCCTGCGATGGATTGTGGTGCGTGTGTCCTGCGATGGATTGTGGTGCATGCGTCCTGCGATGGATTGTGGTGCGTGGGTCCTGCGATGGATTGTGGTGCGTGGGTCCTGCGATGGATTGTGGTGCGTGGGTCCTGCGATGGATTGTGGTGCGTGGGTCCTGGGATGGATTGTGGTGCATGCGCCCTGCGATGGATTGTGGTGCGTGCGTCCTGCGATGGATTGTGGTGCGTGCGTCCTGCGATGGATTGTGGTGCGTGCGTCCTGCGATGGATTGTGGTGCGTGCGTCCTGCGATGGATTGTGGTGCGTGCGTCCTGCGATGGATTGTGGTGCGTGCGTCCTGCGATGGATTGTGGTGCGTGCGTCCTGCGATGGATTGGCGAGCTGCTCAGGGTGTGTCTCACCTTTTTGCCCTCAGTCAGCTGGGACAGGCTCCAGCTCCCTCCCGTGACTGTAGTGAGCAAGAGGTGGTATAGGTCATGGATGGATGGATTCAGAGTCCAGTATGGCGTCCCAAGCCTCTGATTGGCTGACTGAATTTTTGACGGCTTGTCTTGTTACACTCTTCAGATTTGGATCAGATGTAGTATATTTATTTGTCTCATGCCCCTGACCAAGTAATGTTATTTTTATTTATTTATTTATTTATTGGCTCAATTCAAATTTTAATATGACTGCCATGGTCTCTTTTTTGCTGATGCATTTTCAACTTCTCCAGTTCCACTGGTCAAATTTTGCTCAGACTTGGAACGTGTTTGTCTCATAGCCCTGACCAAATACTATTTAATTAATTAATTTATTTATTTTTTGGCTCAATTCAGCATCCAGTGCGGCCACCCTGTTCTCAGATTGGCTGACAGATTTTAGACTACTTCTCTAGTTCCACTGGTCAGATTTGGATCACACCTGCTGAACAGGTGTTGTTTTTTGGGATCGATTCAAAATCGAATGATTGGGTGACACATGTTCAACTACTTCTGCAGTTCAAGTGGTCAGATTTTGATCACTGGTGTGTCTCATGCCCCTTACGAAGTGTTGTTATTTTTGGGTCTTTGTGGGATCCAGCATGCCTACATGTTCCAATTCTTCCCACTCGGTAGACCTAGATCATACGCGCCGCACATAGACGTAAGTACGAGCCTAGTGGCCCATCAGGCCGGTGCTTAACCCCGGTTTCCATGGCCTGAAGCGACTAGGAGTATTGCTACTCCCCCTGGATGGGATGCCAGTCCATCGCAGGTACTCCCCCCCCCCCCCCCCCCCCCCCAGCTCTTGGACAAGTGTCCCTGCCTATATGCTGGTACCCATTTGTACACCTGGGTGGAGTGAGGCGTGGAGTATTGGAGTAAAGTGTTTTGCCCAAGAACACACCATAAAGGCCGTGGCCCGGGCTTGAACTCAGGACCTTACGAACTTAAGTCAAGCCTACTAGAACCCACTGCGCTACCGAACATGTCTGAAAAAGTGACATTATCTCCTGTCATGAAGTGTCTGGGGACATGGGAATGAGGGCCGTCCTTTCACGTGCCCGCCCATCCGCCACGCTTCATTTCCGGTCCAGAACTCCTAAACCGTTCAGTGTTTTTCAATGAAATTTCATTTATAGATGCTCCTTATTGTTTCGACGTGCCTTTTCATAATTTCATCATTCAGTCTGTCTGTTTCCCTTCACTGCGTTTGTTTCCAGGCCAGAACTCCTTCACCATTCAATGTTTCTTAATGAAATTTGATGAACGGATACATCTCATGATGTAAAGATACATTTTCAAACTTTCATCCTCCTTTTGTCGTCGCTACAATGTATTGTCTTTCCAGGTTGGATATCAGCCATCCCGCTCTGTCCTGGGCCAAACCTCCTCAACTGTTCAATCTTGCTCAATGAAATTTAATGTATAGAGGGATCTTTTTCTGATCTGAGTATTTCATGCTTGTTATCTATATAGTCAAACTCACAAGACTGACTTGCTGACCCACAATCTTTTGAATTACAGTGACTTCACACCCTGATAATAGTGCTTTTGCTGCTTCAAAGATTGTTGACGGACTTGCCTTAGATGGTAGCATGACTGTCTGCATATCGTGCGGTACACTGATGTTTACAACCACATTTTCAAAAAAGTTGAGACTCCGTGTAATGGGTAAATAAAAACTAAATGTCCTGATTTGTAAATAATTTAAAGTCTGTTTAATTGAAAATAATGCAAAGACATGATATCAGATTTTGAAATTCAGGAATTGTATTGTTTTTCACTCACATGCTCATTTTGAATTTAATGCTAGAAACTTGTCTCAAAGTTGGAATAGGGTATCTGTAACCAGTGTGTTGCATCATCTCTAGTCTGGAAATGTTTCGGTTCTGAGAAGACCAACTACTGCAGTTCGGCAAGCAAAACTTTGTCCCCACTCTCGCTTGATGTAGGATTTCAGCTGCTTAACACTTTGTGGCCTTCCTTTTCATATTTTCAATTCATATTGCACTAAATATTTTCATTAGATGACAGGTCCGCACTGGAAGCAGGCTCTTTTACTATGGAGCGCTGTCGTTGTAATACATAATGTGGAATTTGGTGTTGTTTCGCTGCTCCAAAAACTGCATGGTTGTTCACCATTAATCATGCCTTCACTGATGTGCAGGTTACACCTACAATGTTCAATAATGCATCTCCATACTGTCACAGATGCTGGCTGTAGAGCTGTGTGTTGATAACAAGGCAGAATGGTCCCTCCCCTCTTTAACACGGAGGACATTACGACCACGATTTCCGAAAAGAATTTCGCATCGGACAGATCACTGGACCGTTTTCTACCTCGCCTTCGTCCATTTTGAGAGTTCAGGCCCAGAGAAGGCGACAGCATTTCTGGATCTTGTTTACATATGGTTTTACATGGCAGTGTGTTAAGTTGCATTTGTGGATTCGTTGTCAAACTTTGTTCACTGACAGTGGTTTACAGAAGTGTTCTTGATCCCATGCTGTAATTTACTCTTCGGAATCCGACCTGATGGACTGGAGATCTTGGGTATTCAAAACTGGTTTTTGGCCTTGTTCCTTGTGTCCGTGGATTTCTGAATTCTGTGAATGTTTTAATCATATTATATTCCGTCGATGATAATCTCCAAATTATTTGCAATTTTACACTGAGAAACCTTATTCTTAAGTTGTTGAACTATCTGCCCATGCAGTTTTTCAGAGAGTAGTGAGGCCCTCGCCATCTTTACTTCTCAAAGACTCAGTATCTCTGGATACCCAATCATGTCACCGACCTGGTACCAATGAACCTAATTAGCTGCACGATGTTCCACCAGGTGTAATTTTTTTTTTTGCATGATATAACATTTCCAGTCTTTTGTTCCCCCTGTCCCAACTGTTTTGAAAGGTGTTGTTGGCATAAAATTCAAAATGGGCGGTTATTTTTCGAAAAACGATACATTTTCTCTGTTCAAACTTTTCACATGCTGTCTTTGTACTGTTTTCAATGAGATGTAGGGTTTACATGATTTGCAGATCATGGCATTCTGCGTTTAATCACATTTTACACAGCTTTCCCACTTTCATTTAGAACTGAAGTTGTACTTCATAGTACAGCAAAACTGAACTGACTTTCTGCAGTGTCACACCAGGTAAGCAATACAGGCCCCGTGGGCCTTTTATATCTTAACGAGTTCATTGGCCCTCTCATGGCCTCTGCCATCCCATTAGCTGTGTCTATGGAAACATTTGCTTTCTTTGGATAGTGGAGTTGTGTTATTGGCAGTTTCTGTCGAAGTTTTTGCAAAAAATGCAGAATGAATGAGCTCACTTTGCATATAAATTTATTTTACTCCTGTGACTGAAGTCGATCTCACCCATTTCACTACTCATTTGTATTAAAGAAACTAGGGCATTTTATTAAAATGATAAAATTATCTTTCTCTTTTCGTTTTGCTGCGTCAGTCCACACTTGCATCCATCCAGATCCTTTCTGGAGCAGCTTTCTGACACTGTTGACAGTGGTCTTTGGGAATGGTTGTTTGGCTGTCTTTAGTTGTGCCCTTTGAATGTTTTGTTTATGATGTGTCCGTCTGTGCTTTTGCGCGCGTCTGTCCCTGAGAGCACATGTGTCTGATCTTTCTGGTGTTAAATGGAAAAAGCTTGTAAATCACATTTTAGACATTTTGATAAAAATGGGGAGAACATATCCAACCCCGTCAGTAAGGCCATTCCATCTGCCGTTCTTTTGTTTGCTGTCTTTTGGAAACTTTTGCATTATTTCTGTGCAGTTCCAGTGTGAGATGATGCAGGAGAAGCCAGTCAGTCCAGACTAACATCAGAATCATTTTCCTCAGAAATGTGACTTACAAGCTATTTCCTTTAAATCCTAGATTTAATGGGGACTTTTGTGGTCGCTGACAGGTTTCTTTTTTTTCCTTACAAAATGTTCACAGTCAATATATTTCTCTGCGGTCCCTGTGTTACTGGAGCGCTAAAGCTCAGATATGGGTTTCTGCTGATATTCCTACGGGTGGTCTGTGGATTATTTTGAGTAACTGGGTCATATTAGGAAAGAGACATTGCAGTTGAGTTTTTCTAATTTTTTTTGCACTTTGAGCACCACAAGCCAAGTGCCGTCTAGTTCCATTATATTCAGGAGAAGACATGCATTTCTGTGGTTGATATCTCCAAAACTTGGAATTTTGCACCATAATTTTTATAAATTTTGCACCATCTTGAATAAATAAGACTACAGGTGAAAGGAAAAGATGCATTTTTGTTTTAGGGGTGAATTTTATTGTGGCACCAGTAGGGCTTGCACCATCAACTGTCTGAGTCCCAGTCCAATATATTGTGATATTTCAGGTTAACCACAGTATACTGAAGCCCAAAGTGCATACATACACATAAGCCCAAGTGCATGCATGCACCAAGGGCCTGTACTTCCCCAGACCGGAAGGAGGCCTGATTCTAATCCCAGTGTTGTTAACTGAGTGTTGTATTTCTTTCTGAGGTTGTGGCCCAAGGATTGCAGCCACACATCTCTCAAAACATTGTTCACAAATCTGTCTAAATGTGTGATAGTACGCACTTTTGCTTTGCTGAGACAATCCATCCCACCTCACAGGTGTGCCACATCAAGATGCTCATCAGACACCATGATTAGTGCACAGGTGTACCTTATACTGCCCACAATAAAAGGCCACTCTGAAATGTGCAGTTTTGTCTCACAGCAAAATGCCACAGATGGCGCAAGCATTGAGGGAGCGTGCAATTGGCATGCTGACAGCAGGAATGTCAACCAGATCTGTTGCTCGGGCATTGAATGTTCATTTCTCCACCATAAGCCATCTCCAAAGGCGTTTCAGAGAATATGGCAGTACATCCAACCGGCCTCACAACCGCAGACCACGTGTAACCACACCAGCCCAGGACCAATGTTTGAGAGAAATGGTAATATTGTGTATCTGGAATGAATTTTAGATCTTTGAGTCCATCTCATGACAAATGGGAGCAAAAACAAAAAAGTTGCATTTATATTTTTGTTGAGTGTATATATACATATATAGTAAGAGCACAAAAACCCCTGCAAAATGAAGCCTTTTTTTGTCTTTATACAAATTATTGTAATAATAATAATAATAATAATGGGGGGCATTTATCAGTCTTAAAAAATAGGTAAGTCCTGGGCTATTCTTTTTTTTTTTTTTTTTTTTTTTTTGTGACCGAAATGCAATTTAAAAAAAAAAAAACAAAAAAAAACCAATGGAAATTATTTAAAATGACTAAAACTTCCTTTAAACTAGATGAAAATTGATTAATATTTCAGCAAACAAGGAACGATGTGCGCTCTCTCTGCTGCAACCTAAGATTTAAGCCTAGGATAATCAATCGATTCAAGATGGATGCTGCCGCTACCATTTCTTCAGAACTTCGTTTGTTCCTTTCGCATTATCCAATTTGAATAAAACTTTGTCCAGTGTTGCTCAGATGCACAATCAACATTATATCGGTTTGGACTTTTTTGGTTTCCCTCTGTTAATGACATAAGGGTAAACTTCAGGCCTCTTTTCAATCGAATTATAATTTGAATGAGAGCTCTGTTGTTAACTGATTGGGGAAAATTCAATAAAGCGGTAGAAGCCTGGGATATTAATCACGTTGTCGGCCTAAAAATGGCTGGAGAGAAACCGAATTTCAAATGGGTATTTTTCCATTACGTACAGCAGCAATGATCACACTGAAAAAAAAAAAGATCACTCTGACTTGCAGATTACTGGTAATTTAGAGTTGTCAAAAAAAAAAATGCATGAATCAGAGCTGACACAACTCCCTCATTGTGAAGACTGATCTCTTATCTTTGGCATAAAACATTAATGAAAACACTCATTCATCAATGAAATGCACAATATATTTTAAAAGGCAATATAGCCCAGAGGTAGAGTGAGATGTCCATGCGGGTGCAGGTCTATAAAATGGTGAAAAATAATAATTTCGGGTGGGTGGCAGGTGGATGATTGAAGTATGCGGACTCAGGGATTTGGACGACATGAGTGCCGATCTGCGCATCTCTAGTAGCGGGGGTGGGAGGGTATTTTTGTCTTACTTATGCCCATCCTTTGGGATAATTGGCTAAATGATGAAAAATAATTGTTAAAAGAGAACCCCCGCACACATCTTGAGTTTTTTTTGGGGAGGTTTGATGGGGTGGGGGGATTTTGATCATTATTAGGACATTTTAATCCCACTTTACCCTCCTTAATTTCCTACCAGCAGGTGCGGTTCAAACCATGAAGGTTCTCTCTCTGCAGGGGAGCACGTCTGTCACTGTAGAGGTGCTGCATTCTCACTGAGCGTGTCGAGCTCCTGCTCTTCGCGTAGCGGGCTGCTCTGCCGCCGTGAAGAGGGATTGGTGTAGGGTGATGTTGCTTTTCCTGTAGTGGGTTGAAAGAGTGTTTTCTTACCTCCTGCTGGGCGCGTCCTGATGGCCCAGTCCTCTCACACGTGTTATTTTTCTGTCCCTCTGAGACTGTATCGTGGGCAGTGCTCTCACCAGCCCTGCTCTGCTCTACCTTCATCCCCAGCCAACTGGTGAAAAATCATGAGTGGTGTAAGCGTGCCATGTTTTACGCACGCTCCTTCAAAGTTTTGGTGTCACCCTCCACGCAGGGTGCCAAATCTATGGGTTTTGCCTTCAAAAGCTTAAAGGGACACTCCATGCTACATGAGCTTGTGATGACAATGAACATAAGTGAACATACAAGGTGCTGATTGGCTTTTTTAGCCTTGGCCTCTATTCCTTGTCATTATAAGGTTAACAGGTAGCATGGAGTGTCCCTTTAGCTTCATGGTAACTAGTGCATTCCTTTTGTTTTCTCACCTTTAACCCTCGTGTTGGGTTCAGGAAATTGAAACGGTTGCCATCTATGAGGAATGTCCCCTTCTTTACGAAGGCGAGCTCCATATCATCTTCTGATGATGGTCCGAATTGAGCTCCTTTTTGGGCTAGGCCGAGCAGCGGCCAGGCCCCTATAAACGCGAATGTCGCCGAGTGAGTGAGTGAGTGAGTGACTGATCAGCTGCCTGAGTGATCAAGTTCAACGATTGGCTGGCAGGCAGGGAAGAAGTTTGGCGATTAGTTGGCCGGTGGGGGAGAACTACCAACAGTTGGTTTGCGGACGATTGGCTGGCTAGCCAGGCTTTGACTTCACTCGTATTTACTGGTCTGTGTAATTGCATCATAAATTCATGGGTCTCGGAATTTTGGCTTTGAGACATTGCAACAGAAACTGAATACTTTGCTGATGTTTGATCTTGGATTTTTTGAGATGGTGCAGGCTTTCATTGCAACCATGTACTTACACACCTGATACTACTAATAAACCCCTAGTCTCTTTGCTAATAAGCTTGATTAGTCGCATCAGGTGTGCAGCTGCTTGGTTAGATTGAAAGCCTGCACCCACACCGGCCCTTTCTGGGAAAGATTGGGGACCCCTGCTGTATAGGAACTGCCATGTGTTCACAAGTATGATGTCTCGTTCCCGATTTAGTTAACACAACTGTAACGATAACTTTATTGTTTCATTACGATTCATGAACATGCATACTTTAACTGCTGCTGGTGTCTTTCTCAAATTGACATTTGCAAAATCAATAACTGTTTCCCTTACTCTAGCTCTTTGTCTATTCAAATGTATAACTTGCTTTTGATATGTTCTCCTTACTCAAGACCCCTCCACCACCTCCCACTCCCTCACACACTCTCACTCTCATTCACTCACACTCTCACCCACACTCTCCCACTCTCCCCACCCACTTTGTAAATAATTTATCTGCTCCAGCTCATTACTAAACTTGCACTTCATATAATTGCGTGAACTTTACCTCATTTCGCACCCTTTTCTTGGACCCACATTCTCATACAGCACTTGGTGGCCCAGCCGTATACTAGGTTGCACCTAGTCTTGTTCCAAACCATGATCTTGCCCTCTCAGGCTGCTTTCAGTTAAACAAAAAGAGTCCTTTCCTTGTGTACCATGTGTCATAATGTTCTGTTTGGTGTAAACAGTCTTGTTACACTGCTGTATTTTCATAAGCGATATCGACGATGGGTCAGGAGCCTTGAGTGCAGACATTAGACTGGTGTGATGGATATATTTACCGTTAAATATTCAGCTGTTTTGGGTATTTGGGCTCCCCCTGGGAAAACCTCCCTCTGCGGGTGTTTCAGGCACGTCCACAAGAAGACCCTGAACTCATCGCCCCACGAGCTTGGGGTCGCCTTTGGCTGAGGGACGTCTGGTCTGCTCTGCTTACCCGGTTATTACCTTGACCCTCACCTTGATTGAGCTGTTAGATCATTGATGAAAGGATGATTTGATTCAGGCAGAGTAGGATGATTTCTGTTTGCTGTCAAACACAAGAAGGTTTTGCAACAAAATCTGTTTTGGAGGAATAATTTAAGACGATGCCTGTTGCTGAATTTGCCAGACTGTTGCTAGGCAGTAATGAATAATAAAGAAGATGGCTTGGTGTTCGCTGGAATGAGAATGGATTCATTTGAGCTGTACAGTTGGATAATATGCCATTTGTTAGTTCCCCCATTTCTTTGCTAGAAGCGTGTACCTCAGTCAGATATCAGTTTGAAAAATGCTTTTTACCGTTTAGGTGTCGATAAAGTTTGAAAGGGCTTCGGCCACGCTACTAGGTCAGACCTTCACAACCTCAGATCAAACCCAGCTGTGCCAGTGCCAACTGAGGCCTGCAGCCTTGTGAGAGCCGAGCTGGTTAGTTTTGGGCTTCTCTGGGATATGAGAAGTAAGCAGCTGGTGGGTCACTCTGGCCAGCCATCTGGGTGCTTGTCGGTCGCTCTCTGAACAAGTGTGAGTTTGGGTTTCCATCACCAAATCTTGCATGCAAGGTTTGTGACCGTGTGTGAAAAGACGCGGCAGCTGACAAGCTTGTGTTTCTGATGAGACCTGCGGTCTCTCTGCACTCCTCTGTATATGCATACTTAATCATGGCCATTTTGCTGATTGGACTTTCTAGATTTCGGATTGGAGATGGTAAATTTTTCTCAAAAGTATTCCAAACAATGCCTGACTATTTTCAATGAAATCCTTGACATGAGGTGTGACTTGGGAGCCTAAACCAAGAAATTATTGCAGAATTTTGTCGTGATAACATTTTTTTTCTTTTTGTGGACTTGCATAATTTTGGTGAGTCTTCAGTTGTCACCAAATGAGAACATTATCCAACCTGTGGCTGCAACCTTTACTCTGTTCTCAGCGTAGCCTCACAGTTTCCTCATTGTTCTGGCATCTGACTGCTGACACCAGCATGTGGCACAGAGGAAAAAAAAGTGACTAAATTGCCAAAAAACATTGAGAAATGTGAGGAAGTGCTCTTCGTAATGAGTTCAGTGCGGCTGTCAATCAGGTTTTGTATTGGGCGAGAGGAGAGGGTCTTGGTGTCATCTGGTGTTTTTCCATCAGGTTTGCAGGCCTCCTACTTCCTGCTTCTTGTCATTGTGGTGAAGCAACAGAATGAGTTGGCGTTCAGAGACGGGTAAAGTTGAGCTCCCTTTATTTGTAAAACCGAAGCTGGCTTCAGCTGAGGGTTTTGAGCAAGGCAGCGACTGCCTGTGCTAGCCGCTGTGGGATTTGGCTAATTGGTGGTTCCTCGCTCAGGTTGGGAGGAGAGGGAGCGAGAGAGCCATCTTTCTGTTTTTATATGTCCCCTGCCGAACCTTCGAAATGAACCGTGCTCATCTGCTGGTGACAGGGTGGCCCCAGGTTAGGGAAGGTGTGGGGTTGGGGTCGGGGTTGTTTTAAATAATATATTGTATTTTTTTTCTTCATGCATACTTCATTACTGGGATCATTTGAATAGATGAGAAAAATGCCTCTACAAGATGTTGTCTATCTTTTTGTATTGGGTAGGCTAATTTGTGGTTTTATATTCTGTTACCTCTAATTCAAAGAAAAACCGTGTTTGGTTGTAATTGTTTCACTGTGTAAATGGATACAATTACATTTTTTGTTATTTTGCATATTTCTGCTAAATTCCTATTGCCATTTCAAAACACTTTTTTACCATGTGAAATAACCACCTTTTTCAGCACATTAAGACCAAAGGCGCCCTCTGAAAAAGCATTCTGACACCTAAGGCATTGTCTGAAAACAACCGGCGAATACCTGACGGTTCTCTGCGATACTTGATAGGATTGTCAACATTCACTACATCCTTTATTTCTTGGCCTCCATCTCTGATAGAAAAATTAAATAAATACCATCCTTGGCCTTCTTTAAAAATTATTGCCATCATTAATCTTCATTAACATAAAAAAATCAATAAACATTGATTTGTTTAGAAATGGCTGTGCTCAAAACAAAGTATGGCACTTTAACAAAAGCTCAATGTTGCCCCCCCCCCCCCAGGTCACCTTTGTCACTGTCTGATGAGCAGTTTTGGAAGCTTTTTTGTGGCTCAAACAGAGGCTAAGAAAATAAAATTAGGAATCCCATAATGCATTTTGCCTTCCCTACCTTCCCTTTGTCTTCTGTGAATATCAGGGTTCTTGAGTTGATCTCATCTCCACAGTTTTTTTTTTTTTTCTTCTTCCATTATTTTTTCAAAAGGTAATATTTACAGTTTAGGGGCCAGATTCTCATTTGTGGGCAGAAGTTGAGCTCTGGTAGCTTAACTGCTGCGGTCAGGTGCAGCTTAAACCTGGGCATCTTTTAGGTATTAACTAGGCTTTGCTTACCGCTCAGCATGTAGCTTCTTTTCAAAATGCATTGGGTGCCCTGTGGACCACTGTCTTGGGGCAGTTTGTGGCTCCGGACCGTCTGCCTGTTGTTTTGTATTAGATACCTTATCTGCTGTGACCTTTGTTTGGACTGTCAGACTGAAAATGATATTTTTCTGAAAAGCTGACGACACAGCCAGCTGACAACATGGACTTTTTGTTTCAGTGCTGTGTTTTATACACTTCCATTTGGAAACAAATCAATGTTGTCAGATGGAGAAGATTGCAGAAATTGATATGAATTCTTTTGACGACAGATAGGAAGTTGTATAAGGACTAGGAATTGGTATCATGACCTTCGACCTTCAAGGTCAAACGCCAGGTCACTTGGTCGAACATTTCAAAAATCTTCTCAGAAACCGTCTGCCGGAATGACAGAGTTGAGGAGCATTCTACAGACCTGGTCTGCCAAGTTTGTTCAGCAAATATTCTTTTCAGTTCCTCTGCTGTAATCTTCATCATGTACATGGATACGATTTCTTACATGCCTTTCAGCTGGAAAATGGTGGTATGGCCTTGAAAAGTCTCTGTTATTTATCTTGTGGAAATGTGTACACATACTGATTTTATCACTGCTCCAAAAAGAAGATATTACCATTATTTTTGACAGTTCTTCATTTAATAGCACGCCGTTGGGTATCATAAAATGTGACCATATGGAGATGATGTTTGTTAAACATGCAAATTAACTTGAACGTGTATGCAACTCCTAATATTTGCCGCATAAACCTTAGCCATCAAAAAGCCTATCCTTTTTTTGATCTTTAACATAAAACTCTTTTCACTACATTTTGTTCCGATATAAAGCTTACCACATAAACATTTGTTGAGGCCAAATATTGACTTTTTGTTTGAGAAAGGCAAATCAGATTGTGGAGGAACTGAAAAGAATGTGTAGCCTATTTCTTTATCTGGGTGTACTACCCACACATGTGTTTTATCTAAAACTAATTTTTCTTTTTCTATTCTCCATCTTCCCTCCTGGTTTGGAATGATTCCAGCCATGATTTCCCCCATTTGCTTCAACTCCAGGGCTCTAAGCCAGCAATTTATTACCCACGCCCGACGAGGCGTCGCGGGTATACAGTTTAGCACCGTGTGTGTGTGTGTGTGTGTGTGTGTGTGTGTGTGTGTGTGTGTGTGTGTGTGTGTGTGTGTGTGTGTGTGTGTGTGTGTGTGTGTGTGTGTGTGTGTGTGTGTGTGTGTGTGTGTGTGTGTGTGTGCGTGCGGGTATACAGTTTAGCACCGTGTGTGTATACAGTTTAGCACCGTGTGTGTGTGCGCGCGCGCGGGTATACAGTTTAGCACCGTGTGTGTGTGTGTATACAGTTTAGCACCGTGTGTGTGTGCGCGCGCGCCAGCTCGGCCACCACTGAAGCTAGGGTGAACAAACTTTGTGGGGTAGATGATCCTAGGATACCCTGTCCAAATTTGCATTTTGAGGTTCATAGGTCAAGGTCAACAAGAGGCGTGGGTTAGCATCTTTATAGAGTGCGCATCATCTAGTTTCTCAATTGTGGAATGAAGAAGGCCTCTAAGGATAAACCAGATGTGTTCCTTGATTACAGTTCCCTTTCACAGATGTGAAATGCTCCTTGGTTGGGGCACTACCCTGATATGGCTGTGATATGCAGTCAGGTTTACCTGATGTGTGGTTTTTGGCTGGCTTGAGAGATCACAGTTGTCTTTATTGGTGGGAAATTTCAGCTGCGCTTATAGTTCTATGCTGTGCTTATTGCTATGACACTATATAGTTGATGATAAAGCACTTGTATCATTTTGCTCAAGATGTTGAGTTGCTGTTCATTTCGCTGGTGAAGTCTTTTTTGTAAAAGAATGAAGAATAGTTCAGTGCGCTTTTGTGCCCTGAAAATCGCTGCTGTGGTCTCAGCAGATTGTGATAGTGGGGTTCATGATTGTCCAGGAAGGTTTTTGAGGGTTGCACGGCAACCCTAAAGTGTGTGGCCGCAATCAGGCCATGGATTGCAGCCATTTTGTTTCAGAACGCTCTCTTAAGACTAGCTCAAGACTAGCTCAGGTGGACATGGTTTGTGATCATCTCACTGGAGCATTTCTCTCTCTCTCTCTCTCTCTCTCTCTATCGCAGTCTCACCCCAGCTCTCCTCTCCTTCCCCCCCCAAACAATTTTAGTTGTGAATTGGAATGGCAATTTTTAAAATCAAATTCAAACAGTATGTTGCCTAAGAGTCCTGATAACAATACAACCATAAAAAAGAAATCATGGTGACAATAATCACTCATTGAAATGGCCCTCTTTAATATGTATGTGGTAATATGCATCAGTATTATTGTTATGTTCATGGTCTGTGTTCTCTCTCTCTCTCTCTTAGACAGACTCTCTGGATGGGGCCTTCTCCGTACCGGACATTAAGCTGCACAGTAACCCGTCAGCGTTTAACGTCTTCTGCAATGTGCGCCACTGCGTGCTGGACTGGCAGCAGAAGGAGGCCTCGCTCGCCCTGGCCTCCCGAAACTCCGTGCAGAGCGGGGACTCGGACAGCGAGGAGGAGGAGGAGAGCCGGGAGCCGCCCGTCAAGCTTCCCAAGGTCAGAGGGGTGGGGGAGAGCGTGACGCGAGGAAATCAGTCCACCATCCTCTAGTGTTCCACCGCATTGAGTCTGTCCTCAGAGCACCACAAAATTAAATAAAATTGTAATTATTTTTAAATAATTATGAAATATTCAAAACTAAAACAAAAATTATTAGTGTTTTACAAAACCCAAAACCAGTGAAGTTGGCACGTTGTGTAAATCGTAAATAAAAATGGAATACAATGATTTGCAAATCCTTTTCAACCTATATTCAATTGAATACACTGCAAAGACAAGTTACTTAATGTTCGAACAGGTGAACTTTGTAATTTTTTGCAAATATTAGCTCATTTGGAATTTGATGCCTGCAACTTGTTTCAAAAAAGTTGGCACAAGTGGCAAAAAAGACTGAGAGAGTTGAGGAATGCTCATCAAACACTTATTTGGAACATCCCACAGGTGAACGGGCTAATTGGGAACAGGTGGGTGCCATGATTGGGTACTAAAGCAGCTTCCCTGAAATGCTCAGTCATTCACAAACAAGGAAGGGGCGAGGGTCACCACTTAGTGAACAAATGCGTGAGCTGATTGTCGAACAGTTTAAAAACAACATTCCTCAACGAGCTATTGCAAGAAATTTAGGGATTTCATCATTGAAGGTCCGTAATATCGTCAAAAGCTTCAGAGAATCTGGAGAAATCACTGCACGTAAGCGACAAGGCCGAAAACCAAGATTCAATGCCCATGACGTTCGATCCCTCAGGTGGTACTGCATCAAAAACCGACATCTGTGTGTAAAGGACATCACCACATGGGCTCAGGAACACTTCAGAAAACCACTGTCAGTAACTACAGTTCGTCGCTACTTCTGCAAGTGCAAGTTAAAACTCTACAATGCAAAGGGAAAGCCATTTATCAACAGCACCCAGAAACGCCGTCGGCTTCGCTTGGCCCAAGCTCATCTAAGATGGACTGATGCAAAGTGGAAAAGTGTTCTTTGTTCTGACGAGTCCACATTTCAAATTGTTTTTGGAAACTGTGGACGTCGTGTCCTCCGGACCAAAGAGGGAAAAGAACCATCCGGACTGTTATAGGCGCAAAGTTCAAAAGCCAGCATCTGTGATGGTATGGGGGTGTATTAGTGCCCAAGGCATGGGCAACTTTCACATATGTGAAGGCACCATTAATGCTGAAAGGTACAAACAGGTTTTGGAGCAACATATGTTGCCATCCAAGCTACGTCTTTTTCATGGACGCCCCTGCTTATTTCAGCAAGACAATGGCAAGCCACATTCTGCACGTGTTACAACAGCGTGGCTCCGTAGTAAAAGAGTGCGGGTACTAGACTGGCCTGCCTGTAGTCCAGACCTGTCTCCCGTTGAAAATGTGTGGCGTATTATGAAGCGTAAAATACGACAACGGAGACCCCGGACTGTTGAACAACTTAAGCTGTACATCAAGCAAGAATGGGAAAGAGTTCCACCTGAAAAGCTTCAATAATTGGTCTCCTCAGTTCCCAAACGTTTACTGAGTGTCGTTAAAAGGAAAGGCGATGTAACACAGTGGTAAAAAGGCCCCTGTGCCAACTTTTTTGCAATGTGTTGCTGCCTTTAAATTCAAAGTTAATGATTATTTGCAAAAAAAAAAAAAAAGTTTCTCAGTTTGAACATTAAACATCTTGTCTTTGCAGTGTATTCAATTGAATATAAGTTGAAAAGGATTTGCAAATCATTGTATTCTGTTTTTATCTAAGATTTACATAACGGGCCAACTTCACTGGTTTTGGGTTTAGTAATATAAGTGCTCTATTTTGCGTCTGATTCTGCACTCGTCATTTGCGTCCTACTCCTTAGATGTGTACAGTATTTTGGAATGTTGAAAGGAAAGATGCAGTTGTGTCCGTTTTTGGAAATCGATTTGAGCTCGTGTTTTTCTGTAGTTGTGCAATTGGTATTAAACACCTGGGCTAATGATTGCAAATGGCTGTATACAATTCAGGGCAGAATGTCATCTCAGTCCCGTTACTCATAGAGTGTGTGCGGAGATGGTGTTGGAATGAGAGGTCCTTAGTTGTGTGTGCGTGTGCGTGAGAGGACATGACACCTCAAGGTTAAAGCTCTGTATTTTCCAGGATGGCGATGAGCAGGGTTTTACGGACAAACCTAGCAAAGTTCTGTTTGTAGTCTACGGACTTCAAAATTTAAACAATTTTTGAGGGATCCATCTGATTTTGTCCACTTGCTGTTTGTCATGGTGGAAAATGTCTTATGTCATGTAACTGACAGTATCTTTTAGTCTTTGATAAAATGAGAATTTTATCTAAAGCAGTTGTACATAACATGGATGTAAATTTAAAAGTTTAAAAAGAAGTCACTCCTTTTTTTTTTTAATTAACAATAAATGGCAAACTAGTTGAACATTATAGGACGGAAACACTATTGCCCGTCACCATTTACAGATAGCGGCATGGATGTGAATTTGGTGGAAGAAATATGATTGTAAAAGCGCAATCAGGTAACGTCTTGACTGTTTTGTTTTTTGGAAGTGTATGTGAAGCATGGAGAGAGACAGCAGGTACCAGGGGACCGAGGACAGAGTTAAAATGCTCCTTCTTCGCTCACCTGAGACATGCATGGTGGTCATAAGGGCCTGAGGGCATTAGTGTCATTTATGCGCTTTCCAAGAATTGAGGACGACTGTGTTAACGGCACTCTGTGAAAAATGAATTTTCTGGTTTTCTTTCTTACCCTCTAAAGGACCCATTAATAAGAAAACCCTAACCATTTTACGGCTGTGCATGGCTGATAGTCCTCTCTTCGGCACGTTTGCAGTTGAAGAAGAATGATTCTGCTGTTACTTTAATCTCGGCCAGAGCTTAACAGAGAACCTTGCCGACTCACAGTTTAAGTCTCCATCTTCCGGGGGGAATGGAAGTGATCCTTATATCGCCAATCCGTTTCGATGAAGGTTCACTCCATGGAGACTGTAAAATGTTGGAAATCCCAATTTTCATATGAAATGCCACTTTAAGCAAAGGGTACTACAAACTGTGGACGCCTTGAATAGACCAACTGAAGCGTCTGAAACTGCTTGACCAGCGTTCATTTAATTTTTAGCAATATTTCTTGCAGACGAATGTCTTCAGCGGGCTCAGTATTACTCTCAGCCTGTTTATAGTTATGTTTGCCTGATTAACAGTCATGCTGGTATTTTACTGCCCACTGTTTGATCAGAGGCACAAAGCAATTTTGCTTGAGGATCACATAAATTTTGTATTGTGTATCTAGAGCCCAAATCAGGCTTGTAGTTTCTGAACCCTGATCATGGCTCTGACAGGATTTTCATGCTCCAGTTGAGCTGTGCTTTCAATGCCAGTTCAATCATGAAGTATTTATGGAGCAAACAATCCACTTCAACATCCTAACTATCCTCCAAGACGGTCAGATACTGCTCACGATTCACTGGACGAGCTGCCATGAAAGGGGGCTGTAGTACTGAGCGGCATCCTACAAGGAGAAATAAAAGGAGTATTTTTAACTAGGTGTAACCCACATGGTTACTAAACCAATATTTGTGATTTAAAATGTAGTGCCTCAGTTTCACTCTTGGTGGCGCACCACCCCTATGCGTAACGTCAGACGCATTGAACGTGATCACAGTCTGCACCGAGCGTCATCTTAGTCAGAGCTGAGCCACTGATTAGAGCACTCGCACATGGAACGAGCTGACGAACCAGGGGAAAAGTCGTGTGAATATGCGTGAGCGACAGCGGAGCCGAGTTTCACCGCGTAAGCCTCTGAGAACTCCGACTGGTTTTCCTTTTGGGTTTTGTTGATGAATTGAGACTTCATTCCGATTCCGGACCGAGGAGGTTCGGTGGCGAGCCATAAAGACGAGCGATTCAGACGGAACGGTGCACGGTCTGGCCAGCTGTGGGATCCACTCCGAGGAGCTTTTGACATCGACTCACTCCACTTGTGATACAGATAAGAACATAACACAAAAATCTACCCGGGTTGTAACCTTATGGACTGAACATTGAACATTACACACACAGAACACGAACAGAAACTGAACCGAACTCTAACCGTCTACAAAGAAGGAGGGACATTTCTTTTGAACTTTTTTTATTTTTTTCTATTATATTTTATTATTTTTCTTCTATTTTGAAAGAGCTCTATTTTCTGTATATTTTATTTCCATTTACTGCAAAATAATTGCTGTTGTGGCAATAAATTGTCAACTGTTAACCTCATGGTATCGAAATCGTCTAACTGTTACCAGCTCTCCGAACCTAGCGAGAATGTTAGTGTCATTGTTGTTGCTAATCAGACTACAAGCGCTACATAGGCAAACAAACTTTAGTTAACATAGACCTTTCTTAGCAGAAGCTAATTCAGCTAACCCGCTAATTAAGCCTGGTTGTCTGAGGAAAGGCTGTTATATGATCCAGTATAAAGCTAATCCGAGCTCATGACTGCAGTTAAAGCCAAACCTTTGTTGGAGGGGCCAAACATGAAGTCTTCTCTCTTCTTTTTCTTTTCCAGGATGTTTCAGAAGCAGAGAGATTTTGATTAAGAAAATGCTACTGAAGTCCTGAAAACCTGTATTCAGAAGTGTCATTGTGTCTTTATTGTGATGACTGTACAGTCGCAGGTTCTGATATTTTAAGTGATTGCAACTGTTGTAGTGAAAATATCACTACAGTGTTGGTAGGAGTGACGGTAACAGTGTTGCCAATGGCTGCTCTTAAAGCAGCGCTGTTCGTCCCTTTTTAAAAAGAGCTGGTGTGGGTGCAGACTGTCATTCCAGCCATGCAGTTTCACACCTGATTCTGCTAATCGAGGTCTTAAGCTGTCTCTGGCGGTAGATGAGTGTATGGGAACACGTCTCCATAATGCTGAGAATCGCAAGATAAGAGAAAATAAAATACAGTTATTTAGTAGCCTTTAATTTCATTCAGTCGGTAGAACCAGGTTAGAAACGACCCAGGCCGTTTCAGTTATGACTATCCCACCCAGGAGCACTGATTAGCAGAAGAGGTGGTCAAGTCACCCTGACTGGTAACACAAAAAATTCATCTCATTTAATCAGTATATCCGTCTTATAAAATATACTTAACTATTGAATTGCAGTATTATTTAATAACTAAATTCATGATTATAATTGAGCATAACATTATAAATGGTTAACTGTTATCAAATCACCACATTAGATATTCACTTGCTGCTGAATTAATAACATTAATGACTGAAAAATGTGAAGGATCATCGTGATTTTAGAAATGGCAGAAGCTGAGTTATTTCAAAACAAGTGTAACTTTAAGGTGCAAGTTAGAAAATATTAGTACTGTTGTTTATTGACATCGGGCCTGGTTTTTTCTTTTGTTTGCGATGTACGCTAGGACCATTGCAAGCTTATTCACGATTTGGCAATGGGTGTGGTTCTTCCGAGTGTACTTAAACTCACACGCCTGTTTCGCGATAGCCGCAAATAGGCAAGATATGAACAGCAACAATCCATCAAAAGAAACCGGCTGAGATCAGGACCAATATTGGCACTGTAATATGTCGGGGCGCGCACACAAGGAGTAGGTACCCACGTTGCCCAATTGTCTTTGCTTATTTTCAGTCTGGCGTTCATCATGATTTTTTGGACATTAATGAATCATTTTAATTATTGCATTATAAATCGTAATATAAACACTTCTTTGGTGCATTTTTGTTCCTTACGAAATAATCTCTTACAAATGCATGCAGAGAGCGTTCACTGAGGCAACAACGACCACGTTCAGAATTGTATATTGTTTACGGCGTGATGCGCATGTATATACTCAGTAGCTCATGCTACTCTATATGTTAGTAGCTATACAATGTATTAGCTTGCATATGACGACATCGTCATCCTGTGGCGTGCAGTCACATGACCACAGTCATCACAATCATCAGTGTCAGTGGGGTGTTACCATTGATAGAGCGAGTATAAATGGTAGTTCATTCGCTGTACAAACATAAATTCATTTTTGTATTATTCACTATCTCACGGCTATGACAGATTGTTGTTACTATTGAAAGAAACATCTGTTTCCAGAATCCCCACAATGCCTTCAGACTGTTAATTCTGACTTGCCTCTGAGCTGTAAAACACTGTATGGCAATTTGCTGCATGTGTTAAAGCATTCAATTATTTGTCAAGTGATGATGACGCATGAAACAATAATCACAACTTGCCAATCAAAAAAAAAAAAAAAAAATTACTGTTTGAATGAATTTACAGACCGTGCTCCGAAACAGCTTCGAAGGTAGAACTTTGCGGAATGTGATGTATCCGCGTGATTGTGGTTTTGGTAGCTTAAATGTTGAGTGCCGTACGTCCTGATACAGATCGCCATAACAGACATATGGACACGGAGAAAATTGCCATGTTACTTTCATCCCATACAACTTCTGTATCGGTTCTCCATTGTGTTACTTGCTTTGCAAAATGAGTTTTTGGAATTTCCAAAAATAATATTGTTTGATCGTAATTGACTGAATTTGAATAACAATCCCAATTGTGTAATCTAATTTACATGGAAAACACCCACTGGAATATAACTGTGCCTTTTGACATTCATCTCTCTGCCCAGATGTCCATACCGCTCGCGAAAAAAATTCCGGATAGTCCTTGCGGGTGGAAGAAAATAGGAGTAGATGTAGCAAGGTGTCTGTGCATGCTTTGTCAGAGGTGCAATAATTCACAACAGACTGTGTGAGTGAGTGTGTACGTGTGTGCATGTGTGTGTGAATGGCTAGGTTGGGTGTGCGTGTGAGTAAGTTTGCATGGGTGGTGGAGTCTGTCCTCCCACTTGTGAGGACACACAGGGTTGCAGGTGCACAGCTGTACTTGCGTAGGAGGAACAAAGGGGAAAGTGAAGGGCTATCTGAACTTGGTTTAGGCTGAACACGATGAGACGACGGTGCATGCTTACAGGTAGGTTATTGTGTGTCTTGGAGGCAGCTTAACAATGAAAGCACTGAATGTTACAATAAACAAAAAATAACAGTTCAAATATTAATTAATGGATATAAAACTTATTGATAATGGTGTTATTTGCACCCAGTGTTGCAGCCTTACTTGATTTGCAGTTTTTTTCCGTTTTTCGGTCTCTTTCTGAGCTTTGCCTTATTGCTCTGGTTTCTCGGGGCGCGCTGTTATGTTTGTCCTCGCTATGATTGAGAGGAATCGTCTCCCCTCGGTAAAGAGTCGGAATGCAGAGTGGGTTCACACATTTGTGGGTGGATTCTGGTGGCAGGATGCTTGCATCGTGTGTCATTCAGGTCGCTGCCCTGCTAGATTGGCTTTAGAATGTGTGGCTCTCCGGAAAGTTAGCCTGGTCTATTGATACTGTATGGAACACTAGATTGCTGGTAAGTTGCGCTCAACTGAAGTAACTGTCCCAGCAGCGTATTGGTACACCGGGAAGTAAATGTCGCACATAAACTCCCATTCATTTTCGCCTGCTGGCAAACGTTGTTTTCAAAAATATTTGCGTGAGAGTCAGTGTTTACTTGGTATGCTGAGCAGAGCAACATTTTATCTCCCTAATTATGCGCTTTTTTGGGGAAAAGAGTCATACTCATAAAGGGGAAAATCATTAAAGATTGTTCGTGTTCGCTTTAAATTAGTGGTCTATAAGTCAACAGGATGGCTAATTGGCTATCTAGTACACTAATGTGATTTTCTCCATTTAAGTACTAAATTCGAGTTTCTACAAGAACTTTACAGCCCCTCAAATGAAATTGCTACAAAAAGCGGCAGTGCATCTTGGCGTGTTAAAGATCATGTGAACTTCTTTGAAAATGACCTCATAGGAAGCCTTTCGTATAGATGTTATTCGCAGACAGCCTTCTGACGTCACGGCGGCCATATTGTTGACATACCGCTGAGGAGCAGAGCGAAGACTTCAATTGAGATAAACGAGCCGTCATGGCATCATCTTCGCGCTATGACGAGAAAACTAGTTTGATTGGTGTCGATCCATATAAAATGGACAAAGCAGTGTTTAGCCGAGATATATCTTTGCTGCCAGCCGTGGATTACCCTGATATTTGCCACGATTTAATCCACAGTGTCCGGCTTCACTCGTCAGAAACTGCAGCGAGCGAGATGGGGAGGAGCGAACACTGGCTGTCTCCCAAAGCGCCTAAATTAAATCCTCGTTCTGTAAACTTGCATTTGGTCCAAAATGTCGGTTTTTGTGTCAGCATTAATATTTTGCATTTCTGTCTTAACCGGGTATTTTATGGCGTCTTAACTGGCTATTTCTGTTGTACAATAAGAGAGTGCGAACCGGGCATTTTATGGCGTCTTAAGACACAAATACAAATTCTTAATGCTGACGCCAAAACCGACGTTTTGGTTAAAACTGTGTTCCATAGAACGGAAAGGATGCAAGTGTAGGATTTAATTTCGGCGCTTTTGGATGCAGCCATTAACTCCATTCAACAGTAGCTCACCGTGAATCTCCTAAGTCAATAATATCGACTGTCGTATCAGCTGTCTTGACGTCGCCTCCTACCAGAACGATGTCAGGCGCCAGTAGCTAGCACCTTGCATCTTTTATCACATCAATCAACATTCACTGTCTGACAAAACAATCTCTGACTACTAAAACCGTTATCTACCAGTGATTAAATGCTGGGCACACACTTTACTGGCTAATCTAACGGTAACGTTACCTGTGGTAAAATGATCCGAACAGACTTTGCTGTAAGGAGTAGCCTGAAAGTCTCTCCTATCGATTCTAGCAAGCCACAGCTCTCTCCTCCGCTGGCTTAACTCCTCTGCCTCTCTCTCCTCTCTTTTCCTCACAGTGGGTATAGCAAAAAATCTAATGCTGCTTTTTTTGTTGCTGTTATTAGAACAGCCGTGAACCACACATCTTACCATGTTGAACAAACCAGGGTTGATATGATCGCTAAATAATGCAAGGTAGAAGCCTCTCGATAGTCGCGTCAGGAATGTTAGTGGGGATGTCAACAATATGGCCGCATCGAACGTTGATGACGTGCATCGAATACCATCAATTACATATCTATACCTCTGGCCTGGTCCCCTTGTGGCCATTGGTGGTGTCACGTCCCCTCTGTAGGTCGTAAGCAGAGGTGCAGAGCTCACTCGGACTGGACAAGCAGATCCTTTTACGCAGGGTTCAGGCGAGAGGGTCTCTGGGTGCGGCTTGCAGGCTGGGGAGGATGGTCGCAAACAGAGAGAAACGAAGGGTCGTTGACCTTGCATGACTTTCGTTGACTTTTGCATATTTCTGTCATACTGGTGTTGGCTCTCGGCAGTAAATGATAGCTGGAGTTGGTGTTAATACTCTATTTCAAGGAAACAGGCATATTTGTTGATGTGGAATGAATGGAAGTGTAGAACAATGAGTAACATCAGATAAATAACTTTCTGGAAAAAATGGAAGCCTGGACCGAGACTGGCCCTTTCTGGGTCAGTTTGAGAAGCCCAGAGTTGCAGTGACTGTTCCAGATCTGAATAGCAGTAATGGTGCTGGTAGCTTTGACGCTGACAGTAACAGTGTTCCCTGTGTGGGTGTTCTGCTGTCTTCTCTCCCACAGATAATCGGGATCGGGCTGTGCGGGGTGTTTGAGCTGATAAAGGAGACTCGTTTCTCGCACCCGTCTCTGTGCCTGCGCAGCCTACAGGCTCTGCTGGACATGCTGCAGGGCCAGCAGCCCGAGGGCTTTCAGACTGAGCCTCCCGACGTGCTGGGTGTGTACCCCCATCCTGAGTCACCCTCAAAACTGACTTGCCTCACTGTTCCCAAGCCGGTTCTCCCCCGAAACTGAGTTGCCCCTGAAATTGAGCTCCCCCACCCCCCTCCCCCAAAACTGAGTCACCCTGAAACGGCGTTATCCCACCCCCCCGAACCTGAGTCACCCCCAAAACTGAGCTCCCCCATCGCCACCAAAATTGAGGTACCCCTGAAATTGCGCTTCCCCACCCCCCCGAAACTGAGTCGAAACACTACCCATGCAGTCAGCCCTTGCAGACAAACTAACCCCCTGCAGACAGACTGATAGACTGATCTCCCTTGTGGACTCATTCCCTCACCAGACCAGTAATCAGCAGCCGTTGACCCCTGTTCCTCTACTGCAGAATCGCTGTTCCAGCTGCTCCTGGAGACGACAGTCCGGAGCACAGGGACAAACGACTCCACAGGGCAGGCGCTGACCGCACTCTCCTGCGCCTGCCTCTTCAGCCTGGTGGTGGCTTGGGGTGACACTGGCAAGACCCTGCAGGCCGTCTCCGCCATTCTCACCAACAACGGCAGCCACGCCTGCCAGACCATACAGGTGAGCTTTTACACTTTACACAGATGAGCTTTCACACTTTAAGTAGGAGACGTTTATCACTTTACTTGGGTGAGCTTTTACACTCCATAGAGGTGAGCTTTTACTCCTGTGTAGTTCAAAAACAGGTGACCTTTTACACTTTACCCGGATGTGGTTTTACACTCCACTCTGGTGAGCCTTTAAACTTCACACAGGTGAGCTTTTACAGTTTACTCAAGTGTGCTTTTACACTTTACACTGGTGAGCTTTTAGACTCTACGCTGGTCTGCTTTTGCACTTTACTCATTTGTGCTTTTACACATCAGACGCGTGAGCTTTTAAACTTTACACAGTTAAGGTTTTACAGTTTACTCAGGTTTGCTTTTACACTTTACACTGGTGAGCTTTTTCTCATAATGGTCTGCTTTTGTATTTTACTCAGATGTGCATTTACACTTCACACACGTGAGCTTTTACACTTTACTCAGGTGAGCTTTTACACTGTATACAGGTGAGCGTTTACACAGGAGACCTTTTATTCTCCAGTGGTGAGCTTTTGCAGTTTATACAGATGAGCTTTTGCAGTTTATTCAAATGCGCTTTTCCACTTAACACAGGAAGGCTTTTACACTTCACACTGGTCAGCTTTTGCACTTTACTCAGATGTGCTTTTACACACTCGTGAGCTTTAATACTTCATACAGGTGAACTTTTATGCTCCACTGGTGAGCTTTTACAGTTCACGCAGGTGAGCTTTTACACTCCATACAGGTGAGCTTTTATACTCCACTCTGGTCAGCTTTTACCCTTCACACGGGTGAGCTTTTACACTTTATACGGGTGAGGTTTTATACGTCATACCCGTGAGTTTTTGCACTGCACAGATGAGTTTTTACACTCCATTGGTGAGCTTTTACAGTTTACTTGGTTATGGTGTTACACTCCACATACATGAGCTTTTCACTTTACACTGCTGAGCTTTTACAGTTTACTCAGGTGTGCTTTTTCAATTTATACCAGTGAGTTTTTATACTACAAAGGTGAGCTTTTACACTCCACATAGGTCAGCCTTTACACTCCAGAAGTGAGCCGTTAAACTTCATACTGGTGTGCTTTTACACTTCACTCGAATCTGCTTTTACACTCCATGCTGGTGATCTTTTACACTGCAGTGGCAAGTTTTTACAGTTCAAACAGGTGAGCTTTTACACTTCACCCGGGTGTGGTTTTACACCCCACATAGATGAGGTTATTTCACTTTACATAGCTGAGCTTTTACAGTTTACTCAGGCGTGCTTTTACACTGCACACAGGTGTGCTTTTAAACTCTACAGAGGTTGGCTGTCATACTCCATAAAGATTAGATTTTACTCTTCTCACAGATGAGCTTTTACACTCCACTCAGATGAGATTTTACAACTCACAGAAGTTTACTATTACACTCTACTGGTGAGAATTTATACTCCGTACTGGTGATATTTCACTCTCTGCACAAGTGAGATTCTGCACTTTATAGAGATGAGATTTTACACTCCATACAGGTTCGCTTTTGGAATCTGCACAGGTGCTCTTTTACTCTCCACTCAGATGAGATTTTACTCCCCACGCGGGTGTGCTTTTGCACTCCACGGGTGAGAATTTCCCCTATATACTGGTGATATTTTTCACTTGAAACGGGTGAGATTTTGCAACTATTGAGATTTATTTAATGGAGTTTTTAGACTGGTGAGCTGTTATATTAAGCTGTTTAGGAAATTAGCTTTTAATTCTGCGTTCCTCTGTGTGTGATCACTGATGTGTTGAAGCATCAGGCCCAGGGATAATTTTGTGCATTGGCCCTGAAAGCGCTGGATTATCCCCTACAGTCCCGCTGTAGTAGCAATCTGGATGGAACTAGAGCTGATGATGGATGCATTGGGTTGGGGAGGGCAGTGACCTTGTTTGAACTGAGAAGGACAGAGGCTCAGGTTCTGTTTCCGTCGGCGTGTCGGCTCCAGCATCAGAAGATCAGAAATCGAATTGGAGAAATGCTCCACCCGCCAGGATCCTCCTGGTTTATTATGTGGCCCAGGTCTGCTCCATCTGCCAGTGACCGTCCTCTGAGCCGCAGTTCAACTGTGTGCGCCTGTGTGTGCACACATGTCCGTACCTTTATATGTGACCATGCACATATGTGCCTGTATTCTTCTCAGGGTGTGTGGACGTGCGTCTGTGTGTGTGTGTGCGTGTGTGGATGTGTGTGTGTGTGCGTGCTGTATCCCAGGTTGTGCCGAATAGTGAAGTCAGTTTTAATCCCATGTAACGTTTATTAAACCCCTGTTTCATAGGACGATGGAAATAGAACTGTAATGCTTTATGGCTCATTTGCTCATGGGATGTAGACAGGACAGGAACTTGTGGGCTCTGATCTGTGCTCTGATTGGTCGTGGCAGTGATTGCACATTTACCCAGTGGATTGGCTTTGCAGTCTGATTAGTAAGACTTGGAGTTTACATACATACTGCTGAACCGGCATTACGGCCCCTCTCTCCGCTTCTGCCTTTTATTTCCTCATTCTCTCCCTTGCTCTATCTCACTCTGATCCCTCTCTCTCTCTTTCCTCTCTCATTCCTTTATTACCTTTCAGTTAAGTTCCATTCAGTGTACCTCATTGGCTTGGCAAATTTTTTCAACTGTGTTTCCTGAACTGGTCTTTTTTTCATTCTGTCTCCAGATGTCCCTCCATCTCTTTTTATCTTTTTCTTTGTCTATCCCTTCCTCCATTTCTATTCTCATCTTGTTTCCTACCCCCCCTGCCTTCTCTGCCCCCCCCCCCTCTCTGTCTGTCTGTCTGTCTGTCTCTATCTGTGTCTCTCTCTCTCTCTCTCTCTCTGTCTGCTGGGGTGATGATGTCAGCAGGAGGGATGTATTCTCCCCCTGGGCCTGAGGGTTGAGGTGCGCTGAGATGACTCAACAGTCCGTCAGCGGCTGTGTAATCACCACTGCTGTTTCTTCAGCAGGAGAGGGGGGAGATTAGTGTCTGCCCCGACGGCTGCGTTACAGAGCTTAAGTTGAGGCTCATATCGGCCCCTTCGCCCTAATTATAGCCGAGCAGGTCGGTTACAGGCCTGGGACATGTCAAGCTTCAGTCCTCAATAAGATTTTATGATCAACTTGAGCAAATACAAACCTGCACTTTAATGTGTACATGTACTGGAGATGAAGGGAAAATGGGCAATGAATGGACTATGATTGATTTGCTGGGGATCTCTGGTGTACTCATTATTAAAGCTGTCAGTCTTCGCGTTGGGTGCAGAAGCAAAAACTGAGTCTTGGTCCGAGTTTTTATTGGCAACAAAGACTTATGAACGTGGGGCTGGAGCTTCATGGGCTGAGGTGAAGATTTTGCGACATTGTGACATTGGATCAGACAAATTTAGTCGACCAAAATCCAAAGTATATTTCAATTAGTTAATAAGCAGGGACCAATCCATCCATCCATTATCTATACCGCTTCTTCCTCACGAGACTCACAGGCGGAGCTGGAGCCTATCCCAGCTGACTGTGGGCGAAAGGCAGGGACCCAGCCTGGACAGCTGGCCAATCCCCCCTGGAGAAATTTGAGTATGAGGGCCTTGTTCAGGGGCCCAACAGCTGCCGTGATCTTGCTGTGCCTACATTATGGCTTCAACCACCACGCCTCTGTGTCCCTGTCCAGTGAATTCACTGTAGTAAATAATATTGCTCAGGCAATGATGCTCATCCAACCAGCCGTCCGTGGTCAGGATCGCTGGGGGACGAGGGCTTATCCCAGCACAAAATGTATGAGAGGCAGGAACAGACCCTGGACAATCAGCCAATCGTAAACAGGAATCACAAGCATTCACTCTCACACTCACACCTGCAGGCAATATACAGTCTCCAGCCTAACATGCATGTTTTTAGACTGTTGGAAGAAACCAGAGTACCCGAGGAAACCGACATGAACATGTGAGGACTCGTAATCTCCACAGAAAGGCCCCAGGCCTGTGTTTTGAAGCGGTATGATTGATTGATTTATGTTCCCTTGCAGGTGCCCACCATTATGAACGCCCTCCAGCGGAGCGTGCAGGCGGTACTGGTGGGGAAGATCCAGATACAGGACTGGTTCGGGAACGGGATCAAGCACGCGGCGATGATGAGCGCGTGGCCGCTGAAGGACGTGCCCATCGGGGAGGAGGAGCGCTGCCTGCTGCAGACGGACGGTTCCTTCCTGTACCTGCTCTGCAAGGACGGCCTGTACCGCGTGGGGTCGGGCTACAGCGGCACCGTCAGGGTGAGCCTCCTCTCAGCGTGCAGTACTGAAGGGTCCCTCGGTTAGCTCATTACCCACCATGCACCCCTGTGGCAGCCATGGCCGCAAACTCCTGTTTTGAAGGGGTGCAGTCTCCGTTTGTTTTTAGGAATCTGCCTTTGTTCTAATGCAAGATTGCTATGGACCTTTCTGACCTGTCAATCAAGTGTAGAATAACCACTAATCATATTGCCTTACCTTACTAAGGTCCTGTTTACCCCGACAGCACCGCCATAAAGTCCCACATTCAACGCTGTCATTAGCTGTGTGTAACATGCAAGGAGTCTGACTTGCGCTTGGGGAATGTGTAATACTGACGAAAGATACCCTGCCCAGCAACAGGGAGCTCAATTCATCCTTTTTACAAGGCCAATAAAGCAGCTAGAAAAGTGTTGGCGATTGATTAAGGCATGTGGAGGGCCTCCCACTCAACTCAATGTGAATTAGATCAACAACACAAGGCTGTTTGCTTAAAGGTAAAGCAAATTACATTTTTAGCCATTTGGCCCTCACTAGTCCGTAACCAACAATCTATACCTATATTTTGTTGAGAAGACAGAATTTCAACAGCTGCATCGTTGATGTATAGGTTAACTTGGTATTGTTTTTCCCCAGTGGACTTCTGCACTCAATATCAGATGTAGCTACAAACCAGTAGCTACTCTGCTGTGAACATGATTCCTTCATGCCACCCAACACAGGCATTCACAACACTAGACAATATTAAACATTAAGCCAGATGATGAAGGATTTTGTCATGGCATGATCTAATCTGCTTAGAACCTTTAGTTGGCTGGGCACCTTGCCGGCAAACAAGCTACAATTGGATTCAGAATGTCAGTCGCTTACCAGATATAAGTAAAATTAGTTTGTCATCAAAATTGGTTTGGAGGAAAATGCCGATAAAACGAACGCTTGATTAGGTCTAATCTTGGTAGTGTAAGGGTTTGCTTCATCGCGTAATATGATTTATTACTTAGTCTACCTAGCGAATTGACTCATGTCCAACTGACGTTAGACAGCTTACTGGACACAGTGTTATTTTTAGCTCAGTAACGGCAATAAATGTATGAAAATGACTTGCCTTGCTTTACATACGCAGTACGATTCCACAATTTCATCTGGTTTGATCTCAATGTGCCATTTATGGGGTGTTTGGCTTTTCTGCATCTATTGCCAGCACTTTGCTGTGACTCTTGTATCTTCACCCATTCCGTTAAAATATTTGATTTTGTGGATCTATCCTTGCGTAAAATAATTAAGGCCTTTTTGGCCAACTTTGCTGGACAATTTAGGCACATTCGGTAAGAAACAAACCGCGGTATTTTCCGGAATACATGTCTGCTGTGCTGATAATGTGAACCTTGGCTGAAATGCATGGGCTCCATAGCAACAGTAACTAAGGGGGGCGGAGCTGGTCGGAGCAAGTTGGAAAGGTCCATTGCAGGGCTGTCTTTATGTCTCTAATGTGAGACTGTGGTTACAGCATTTGTGTCTCTAATATGAGACTGGTAAGAGTATTTATGACTCTAATATGATACTGTGGTTACAGTATTTAAGTCTCTAATGTGACACTGGTTGCAGTATTTGTGTTGCTAATATGAGACTGTGGCATTTATGTATAATATGAGACTATGGTTACAGTATACGTGTCTCTAATATGAGACTGTGGTTACAGTATTTGTGTAATATGAGACTATGGTTACCGTATATGACCGTGAGACTGTGGTTACAGTATTTGTGTCTCTTCACATTAGACTGTGGTTACCATATTTATGTCTCTAATATGAGACTGTGGCAACAGTATTTATGTCTTATATAAGACTGTGGTTACAGTATTTATGTCACTAATATAAGACTTGGGGTATAGCATTTATGTCTGTAAAATGAGACTGTGACTACAGTATTTGTCTGTAACATGAGACTGGTTACCGTATTTATGCCTCTTATATATGACTGTGGATACAGTTTTCATGTCGCTAATATGAGACTTGGGTTACAGTATTAATGTCTGTAATATGAGACTGGTTACAGTATTTATGTCTGTAATATGGCACTGTGGTTACGGTATTTATGTCTGTAATATGAGACTGTGGTTACAGTATTTATGTTTGTAATATGAGACTACGGTTATAGTATTTGGGTAGCTAATGTGAGACTGTGATTACAGGACTGTATTTGTGTCACTAATATGAGACTTTGGTTACAGGGAATGTGCGTGTCTAGTGTGAGATTGTGATTACAGTATTTATATCACTAATATTAGACTTGGGTTACGATATTTATGTCTGGAATATGAGACCATGGTTACAGTATTTGCGTCTCATGTTAGACAGTGGTTACAAGGCTGCATTTGTGTCTCTAATATGAGACTTTGGTTACAGGGAATTATTCGTGTTTCTAATATGAGACGGTGGCTACAGGAATTTGTGTGTCTAATGTGAGATTGTGGTTACAGGGTCACGTGTATAACTCCACATCCCGGATCCGGTATCGTAAGGAGAAGAGGTCGTGGCTGGGATTCGCTCAGGTCAGTTTGACTGGATCGAGAGCATGACTTCGTTTGCTCCCCATTTCATCATGCTGTTGTTTTTTTTTTACCTTGGGCCTCATATCAGATTGTCTGAGCAACATTTTATGTAAAGCTATGACCTGTCGCTTGTGATTTGTTGAGAACAAGCTGTTCATTCTTCAGTTATTTTTTAACTGGTTTTGTCTTGATCAGCTGAACAGAATTGTTTGCATTATTCCAATGCTTGATAAAACAACCCACTCACTACTCTTGAGCCAAACGGTGTTGTTTTATTTGAAAAAACGGCTGATTTGTTTGCGGCTTTTTTGCCTTAGCCTGGCAGTATGACCCGCGAATATATTTGAAGTCCAGAGTGAAGACCTCTATTTCGTTAAGGGCTAGAAAAGATTAGATTTAGGAGAGCTGGACCGTAACAAATGCCTGTTGCCCGTACAGTCCTTTTCAGGTTAGATTTGACACCCTTACTTTAATATTTGTGGTGCAATAGCCAAAAATGGCTTCGCTCACTTCTGTAGACTTGCCGCGGTGTGAATTTATGACTGATGTGTTTATTTGAAGTGCACACCTTCATCTAAAAGCCTTTGAGAATGAAATCAGACTGTCTTTAAGAGTCACTGTTGCTTGTGATAGCCTCCATATTACTTCCTGCTGTCATTTGTCATGTTGTAATGTGCTGCGGTTGTGCTCCAGGGCTGTCTGCTTTATCGAGACATGAACAGTCACAGCATGACCGCCATCAAGATCAATCCTGAGACGCTGGAACAAGAGGGGACCATCTCAATGCCCGGTACTGACCCTGTTCTGATCCAGCAACAAATCCCGACAGACCAGCTCAGTCCAGCCGAGCCCAGCCCAGCCGGGCTCTGAACCAAAGTTGGATTTTGCAAAGTTGAATTTCGGAGTTAGCTGGATAAGTGCACTGAATTAAACGTGACAGTTGATTAGAACATGCCAACTCGGCTATCACTAAAGTAACCACCACTATTACATTAACTCTATTTGTGTTGCACTCCTGAAGTGCAGCCATAAAAACATCTTGATTAACAAACTGATTACTATTAAATTTATGGGCAAACTAAATGGGTAGGAATTGGTGTGCACTAAAAGAGTAAAACAAATAAAGTGTTCTATGAGAGCTAGAGCTAAAAAAGAGAGAGCCGAAACCCTGTGTAATGAGGTGTAAAGAGTTGTTCCGAGTTTTATTTGGTAAATGTATCCAGTTTGTATAAAACAAGGACAGTCTGCTCCTATTAAGAAACTCTTACACCAGGGAGAAGTGTTTGTCAGGACTCTAGCTGTGTGAGAGCAGCCTCTGCTCAGTCTGTGAAAGGGAAGAGCTCTCACACTGAAGGCTTTCTTGTGATGCGACTCTATTAACACCACAAAGCGGCAGTCATGTGGTGGAGGCAGAAATTCTGGGAGTTTTGAAGACCGAGCTTAATGCGGTGCTAAATATCTGCAAATTCTTATGCAACAGTGTTGGGCGCATTTTAGTGGAAGGGAAATGGCAGGGTGCGTTTGGCTGAATTGCCTGTTCTCCTCACCCTGGTCTGTTCTGTTAACATTTTGAGGCTCATGTCTTAACCGAGCATTTGAGGATCAATGGTGGTTGATCTCCACTATGGTTTCCTCAAAAGCTGTGAAGTCTTTCCTGTGTGGTGCCCTCTTTGCTTTTTACCGGTCTAATTAAAGTAATGAAATATGGAAATCCTATTTAAAATAAAGCAATAAATATGAAAGCACTTGCGTGGATATATGAGACTAAATTCTAGTAGGAATACGTGTTGGAGTTCCTGATGGAGATGTGTGATTTCAGTAGCTTAACTGGGGATTCTGAACTTCACTGGGGGAGAGTGTTTAAAAAAAAAAAAACTGCATTACTTCTAGACCTTCGAGAAAAAATTATGCTACTTACGATGAGAATAATGGTAAAATAATAAATCCCCACTGTGATGGTATTAGCATGATGGTTCATAGAGTGTTTAACAAATTTATTAGACCACCACCCACTGTAAGATTTATGCCACAGCTGCCCTAAATTAACAGTGTTGGTAATTACCAAAATAATTTATATGCCAGAATGCATATAATATCGACCAGAATGCATTAGCTCTTTTGCTGAAATTATATTTTTAATGCCAAAATATTATTGTTGTTTGCCATGAATTTTCAAATTTGCTGTTCTGTTCAAAAAAGCAGAAAAAAATAGTTAAGCGCATTATTATTTTTTGATAAAGATGCCAAATAAGTTATTTACTTGCATTCCTGAATTCAAGTTTTTATCAAGGCCAAAGGAGGACATGCAAAATATTAAGTTTTTTTGTTTTGTTTTTGTGTGTGAATTAGGGCAATTTAGTTGTTTCAGTTTATTTGCCAATTAAATTACAATGTAATTTTTAGTTTTAAACAAGGTTTCAAAAAATTTCTAAAGTATTTGTGTGTTCTCGTTTTTATGACAGGTGGTATCATACATTTGTTAAGCACTGTATATTGCATTATCACGGTTGCATGATCTTGCCAGAAGTTGATGATGATAAATACTTGGTGCATCAGTTGCTTTCTTGTTCATTTTGAAGGTGGACAGGCAGATGGCCAGAGCATCGTCTTCACGGACGGGGAATACATCAACCAAATAGCTGCTTGCAAAGATGTAAGTACAGTCACAAGTACAGTGCAGTTGCGAAGTATGCAGACAGTCGGACAACTTATGCATATCAGCCCTGTACTCTAGCGGATGGGGTTTGAAACAGTTTATATGTAGTGATTAGAGATGATCACATTCATATCTTCAACCATGTAAGAATTTCAGCTGCATTTCTATGGTGCCACTGTCCCTATACTAACGGACTGCACTTAACATTCTCTGAATTTGTCCTTGGGTTTGTCTTCGATGTTTTTTAAGAGGAAATGTGAAGGGGATGCATGGATTTGTGCGTTGTTGTGTGGGGGAGATATCATCGTGAAACAAAGCTGTTTCTCAGGTAGCGTAATCAGACGGAGACCCGGCTTTCCCTCCTGCACTCCCTGGTTCAGCCCGTGTAATTTCCCTAGAATAATGGTGCATGGGAGGGCTGTGATTGGCTTAGCTGCTCAGCCTCGGTCTCATCATTGGCTGGCTCTGCTGCAGGATTTGCCTGGCTGCCAGGTGACAGCCCGAATCAGCCAATCGCGTGAAGCGCTGCAGTGCCGAGTGCACTGCAGCCTCAGAGAGAACAGGAGAGGGCTGCTCTGTTGATTTTGAGATGGCTGGAAGGCCACTGGAGGCAAACCTAGATGTGCCTTCAGTTTTTCAGCTTTCATTCTGATGGACTTCTATATCTGTGGCACAACATAAAACTAATAACATTGCCATTATTATTTAGAATAACAAAATAACATTATGCTGATATAATTCAGAGACTTTAAAATTTCATTTTATTGATAATGATATTTTATTTTTGGAATTTTTATCAGGATATTGAAAGACTTGATTGTTTCCATGGGTTAATAAATGACCCACAATGACCTTAGAGCCGGCCTGTATGGTATTGTCTGTTAAAGGCCTGTTGTCTGTGCTGTGTTAAGTTTTTTTTATTTTTTTATTTTTTTTTATTTTTTTTTCTTTTTCTTGTGAAGCAAAACCAGCCCATTTCACATTTAGAGGGTCTTGAGTGAAGAGAATGATTGGTTAAGTGAAGCGTTGTTGGGCTCAAATAAAAATTTGCTGATCGCACCGAGACTGGGTGTCCCTGTCTTAGGGTTTCTGGGACCTTGGTCAAACAACCCCCTCCTTCCTCGTTTAATCTTCGTTATCTCCTAACTTGATCTTGTGATGTGAAATTAGCTTTTTCTGTGGTTTTCGCTAAAAATGCCCCTTAAATGTGGAACTCTAGGCTCCGGTGAGTCTGGTTGGTTGAGCTGCAAATTGGAATACATTCCATCTCAGCTGGCATCTTTGTCATTCAGACACAATAATATGCAAGGCCATTTATAGAAAAACTGACCCAAGAGCCCTGTGTGAACTCAGTTAGTGCTTTACCAGGCATGTGCAGCGCGTGAGGTGTGTGTGTGTGTGTGTGTGTGTGTGTGTGTGTGTGTGTGTGTGTTCCTCTTTAGCAGTGGGTTTGACGGAAACGTGCCGGCGGCTGCGCGATGTCGCTGTGCTAACCCCAGTTAGCGATGGCTCTTCCCACTGTACATCATGCTGTCACTGCAGAGCCCAGCTGCACCCCCCTCCCCCACCCAGGGAGATTAATTTCTCCTGCTGGTGGGGGTTTTGTGAAGTGCGGTGCAGGGGGCTATGAAATATAATTCACACATCTGCCTCACAGGCTCATCTGCATAACTGGGTGGGCTGTGTGTGACTTGGACTCTGCTTTACTCGCTGCTTCTGATTTCAGAACAGTACTTCCATGCAGTGGGGGCGCGGCGGCGCACTGGTTAAGTGTGCTTGACTTGGGACCGAAAAAAGTCTTGAGTTCCAGTCCCTGCCATTGTTTTTGCGGCGTCTTCTTGGGCGAAACACTTCACTCCCACTGTGCCTCACTCCACCCTGGTGTATAATTATATCGCCGAACGGTGTTTCGGGGACATTATGTTTTGGGTCTGACCGCCGCCGCGCCGCCCTACGTGTTAACGCGATAACTTCAGTAATATTTCAATTAGAAATGTAATTTTTTGCATATAAGTACGTATCATAAAGAGGAAGAACTGATTCTTCCTCTTCGTTTACCTTAGCGGCAGCATCAGTTGACCCTGGCTCAAATGTAACCCCAAATGTCCAACATGAAACTATTAAAATCTTATTCTTCTATAACTCTGTTTGAACATACCATACCTTCTGCTGTGGTATTCTAATGGTTGAAAGCATGGCGGATTTTGCATCTCACAAGCTTGCTCCTCTCGATCCGTAGAGACAAGCATCCAAAAAATGCGGAAGTCCAATCTAGTTTGATCAACCGTCTGAAAGCCACAAATTGTCTGCCGGTTGACGTGAAATGTCATCTGGCGGACAATTTAAGCGTGAACCGTTAACCTGACTCCTGGTGCAACACTTAAGCCACTGGGCTACTGGCTGGCTAGAGGGACTGCTGGCAAAAATAGCCTGTTTGGCCAAACTTACTATGTTTGCTTTATTTACTTAAATGATGCTTGCATCCACAGTCCATTTTAAATTTAACGAATTTGATAAAAATATGCTCACCATTTATGTAATTCTGATGCTGCTGCTTGGGATTACTACTGCTTGCAGTTTTTCGTGTCATTTGCGATGTGTGTTAAAGATGGTCATTCTACAGGTCACATCTGGAGCTGGACTTTGTGTTAGGGATATGACCTTTTGGGAAGGGCCTGACTTGGCAGCCATCTTGGATTTAGGAAAAGGGTGATCAGTAGGTGCCGTGTCATGTGTGCTGATCTACCCTTTTAGGAGAAAATGGTTAATTAGGCTGCAATATTGCACCAATTTTTTGGCTACCTGTGCTGGTTTTATCCCCACATCATTTTCTGAAATTATAATAAAAGTGAGTGCATTTGATGGTGTGTACTGCATAAAAAACTGTCACTCTGCAGGACATCTATGCAAGACCTATTCATCTGTAATGATTCATTGAATCATAGTGAAATATTTTGCCAGTGGCATCAGAGTAGCTGTTTAATCAGGCTTACTGCATTCTGGAAGCTCCTGTGAGTGTAATTCTATTGGTTTAATGATTAGAGTGCTTCCTGTTAAATAAGTTTTACTACTTCTGCTATGTGATAAATAAATGACTGCAGTTAAAAATGTGTTTTCATTATTTGAAACCATCATAGATAAACTTTTAATTCTGTAGAATTTATGGTCCTTATGGTAATCAAGCTAATATAATTACTATTTGGGTGGGTATCTATTAAATGTATAGTATTGTGCACTATAAATATTAATATTTGTTCGGATTAGCTGTTGTGGACAGAGTTGTGGAGGCCAGCCTTGATTGTAGGCTTGGTTTCTGCCCTGGGTTTTGGGGGAGGTGCACTGGGGGGGGGGGGTTTATTTAGCCTCCATCCTGTACAGTAGGCAGGAGGCAAATGGTTTTCATCAGTCATGTGTCTTGTGTGCGCAAGACCTCCTGAAGGAGTGGAAGGATTCTGACCAAATCTGACATGGTAACCCAACAGAAGGTTACTGAACCAGTTAGGTTTTGGTCATCAAGTCAAGGGTCAAGGTCACAAGGGTATTTATATGCTGGGACTGAATATCAACTCTTGGGGTGTATGTAGCTATGGGAGGCTGAGGCATAGCAATCAACATTTGTTTTGGCTTCTGCCTTGCTAATTACCTGCCTGAGAGCAATGGGCTGTTAGAATGAACCGTTTCACTGCTGAAGCTGATTGGAGCATGGAGTAAAAGTTTTCAAACAAAGAATTTTATGTGCTCCTTATTCTCATGGCATTAGCTTGGCTAGTTTGGGAATAAAATGTTCAGTGAATTCAAGAGTGTTGTCTGCAACAGGTGTAGTTGGGTGTTTCTGGGTTGTCTCAGGACGGGTTTTGGGGTGTATGTTCTGTAAATGTGTGTGTTTTTGGGTTCTCTCAGGACAGGTTTTGGGGTGTATGTGCTATAACTGTGTTTTGGGTTGTCTCAGGACAGGTTTTGGGGTGTATGTGCTATAACTGTGTGTTTTCGTTGTTTCAGGATGGGTTTGTGGTGCGGATCTACGCCACCAGCAGAGAGCTGGCCCTGCAGCAGGAGCTGCAGCTGAAACTCGCCCGCAAGTGTCTGCATGCCTGCGGCATCTCTCTCTTCGACCTGGAGAAAGACCTGCACATCATCAGTGAGCCTCTCTCCATCCCAATATCCTTCTCTCTCTCTCTCTCTCTCTCTCTCTCTCTCTGGCCTGGAGAAAGACCTGTACATCATCAGTGAGCGCCTCTCTCTAGCCCTCTTTCTTTCTCCATCCACCTCTCACTCTTTATGTCTGTCTCTCCCCCCAATACCCCTCTCTCTCCCTCTCCCTTGCTCTTTCCCTCTGTCTCTCCATCACTTTCCACTCTTTGGTGCCTCTGACTGACTCTCTCTCTCCCACATCTCTTTATCACTCTCTTTTCTTGCCCTCTGTTATTCTCTACTTTTTCTTCTCATTCCTCTCTCCCCCTCAGTCCTCCCCCCTCTCTCTCTGGTGGTTAATATGAATGTGCAGACCTGTGGGTTTTATGGGGTAAAAGAGGCTGGTGACCCCTGGTGTTTTTATATGAAGGGCTGCCAGATTGGGCTGTGATGTGTTTGTGATTGGAGACCTCTGACCACTGGTTAATGTCCCTCCTCCTACCCAACCCCACCCCACCAGGCACCGGGTTCGATGAGGAGGCAGCTTTGCTGGGAGCCGGTCGGGAGTTCGCCCTGATGAAAACTGCTTCCGGAAAGGTGGGCGCTGTGGAATGCTGTGGGTGGGGCAGGAATGTTTTGGGTGGGGCCTGAACACTGGAATGGCTGGTATTTTATAGTGCAGGTGAGGGCGTTGGCTTGCGCCCTGCTACACAGTTCTGTGGGACTGTGCCAGGGCGGCCGGCAGGTTTTCACAGGTGGCGTTGGCTGCTGTAGCAGTGCCAGTGCCCAGGATTTGAAGTCCCTCTGTTACTCACCGATTGCAGAAGACTTGAGCCAATGCTTCTTCATTCTGCACCTTTTGGACACATCCCACATCAGGCGCCCTTCAATTGTCATTTGTTTTGGTGTATTTGTGCACATGTAACAGTTTAGCACTTGTGAAAGCACTTTAGCACTTGCTAAAAAGCCCATTAACGGAGATCTGTGTGTGTGTGTGTGTGTGTGTGTGTGTGTGTGTGTGTGTGTGTGTGTGTGTGTGTGTGTGTGTGTGTGTGTGTGTGAGCAAATGCGTTTGTTAGTGTCTGTATGTGTATGGTGCATGGTACACACATTTGTATGGCTATACTTTTGAGGGCATTGAATTCACTTGCATTCATTCTGCACAACTGTCCCCAAACCATAACCGAATTATGCCTGACCTGAATTCTAAGTGAACCTAACCCCAGCTGTAACCGTAACACTAGCTTTAACCAGTTCGCCGCAATCTCCATTATCCTGTGTGAGGACCACCCCAAGTTTCCTCTCAACGTGTCCATGCATGTGTGGGCATGTTTTAGTCATCGGTTTTCCAATATGAACACTGACCTTTTCATAGACCAGTAGTCCCAATCCTCATGGGGCCTAAACTCCTGTCCTAATGCGGCAAAACGTGCTTTCTGAGGTCCTGTTTAAGGTCAGGGGTCAGGTTTGAACTGAAGTTGGGGTTTGACATGATTTGGCTAGGGTTAGGGTGTCCACTGTGAAGTCAATGTGATGCCATATCAAGGATTGGGGGTGTAACGATTCTGAATCGCGATTTTTATTTTTTATTTTAATTTTTTTAAAATTGTAGTAACGCCACCTGCTACTATGGGGCGACGATCCAAGCTTTCGCTTTTCCTTTATTAACCCCCGTGCTGTCCTAAACGAAAGTGCCTAACATCAAAAGGGCATGGGAAATGCTTCCGGGAAAAAAAACTTGATTGACTTCAGTATTTTTCGGCTACGTGCTGAAAGGAGCCAAGCAAATGGAAACAGAATTGTCTCCTATTAACCAACTGAGCAGCTCTTAGAAAAGTAAACCTGTTCCCATTTACTTTGCTTGATTTACAACCAAATGGTGGATTTGTTTACTCTTAAGTTGAATGAGTAGAGCTGTTTATTAAGGCAACATGTTTGGTTGCTGCATTTTGAAATTTAAATGGCCATAGAACAGCAGATTTGCATCCACACGATTTCCATTGCCACGCCATTTCATGCGATTGTGATAATTTATTTCTCACAATCGTGTTTTATCCACTTTTCAGAATGTTTTCCACCTTGTGTATTTTTTAGACGCTTAAACTCCCGAGCGATCTTATAACAGATCTGTTTTAAATTAATCTTGAATAATGTCCTAAAATGCTACAATGAGAGTTGTAATTCAGAGGAAGATTTTTTTTCTAATTATTCAAATTATTGGCATTCTTTCAATATAACACCGTAGCCCAGTTAGGTTTGTCTGCTTTTCACCATCACATCTTAGTCGTTATAGGCTACCGGCTAAATTTCTTGATAGTTATTTAGGCCAAGTACATGGGAGCAGATTTAGGGAAGGGTGGAGCACCTGCAATCAGCGAAATCTAAACTCAGGCTTCCCGACCGCATTTTAAATCGTTTAATTCGCTTCAGGTGTGTATGTTTCAAGAAATTACACGCGACTGCCTACACACCCCATGACTGCAAGTGGTCTCATCACACTTAAAAAAAAAAATCCTTGTTCAACATCGCCACATCTCAACTCTGCATTTCATGTCTCATTGTAATATTTTTAGGAGATCTATAATGATAAAATAAAAATAAATAGATTTATTTTCAGATCGCCCTGGATTTCAAGCGTCTTCAAAATACACAAGGTGGAAAACATTCTGTAAAGCGGATGAAAGGTGAATGTGAGATATAAATCATCACATTCACACACAATGGCCAAATATGCGTTCTTGCAAATCTGTGCTGTTCTATGGCCATTTAACTTTCAGAATGCGGCAATCAAACATACTATCGTAATAAACAGGGCTACTCATTCAGCAAAGTAAATAAGCGAATCTCCTGTTTGATTGCTCATTGAGCAAACAGGGACAGAATTAGAGTAACCTACAAACCCAAAACCAGTGAAGTTGGCACGTTATGAAAATCGTAGATAAAAACAGAAAACAATGATTTGCAAATCCTTTTCAACTTATATTCAATTGAATACACTGCAAAGACGAGATGTTTAATGTTCAAACTGAGAAACATTATTTTTTTTTTGCAAATAATCATTAACTTATTTATTATTATTATTATATTTTAAAGGCAGCAACACATTGCAAAAAAGTTGGCACAGCGGCCGTTTTACCACTGTGTTACATCGCCTCTCCTTTTAACGACACTCGGTAAACGTTTGGGAACTGAGGAGACCTATTTTTGAAGCTTTTCAGGTGGAACTCTTTCCCATTCTTGCTTGATGTACAGCTTAAGTTGTTCAACAGTCCGAGGTCTCCGTTGTCGTATTTTACGCTTCATAATGCGCCACATATTTTCAATGGGAGACAGGTCTGGACTACAGGCTGGCCAGTCTAGTACCCGCACTCTTTTACTACAGAGCCATGCTGTTGTAACATGTGCAGAATGTAGCTTGGCATTCTCTTGCTGAAATAAGCAGGGGTGTCCATGAAAAAGATGTTGCTTGGATGGCAACATATGTTGCTCCAAAACCTGTATGTACCTTTCAGCATTAATGGTGCCTTCACATATGTGTAAGTTGCCCATGCCTTGGGCACAAATACACCCTCATACCATCACAAATGCTGGCTTTTGAACTTTGCGCCTATAACAGTCCAAATGGTTCTTTTCCTCTTTGGTCCGGAGGACACGACGTCCACAGTTTCCAAAAACAATTTGAAATGTGGACTCGTCAGACCACAGAACACTTTTCCACTTTGCATCAGTCCATCTTAGATGAGCTTGGGCCCAGCGAAACCGGCGGCGTTTCTGGGTGCTGTTGATAAATGGCTTTCGCTTTGCATTGTAGAGTTTTGACTTGCACTTGCAGATGTAGCGATGAACTTTAGTTACTGACAGTGGTTTTCTGAAGTGTTTCTGAGCCCATGTGGTGATGTTCTTTACACACTGATGTCGGTTTTTGATGCAGTACCGCCTGAGGGATCGAAGGTCACGGGCATTTCAATGTTGGCTTTCGGCCTTGTCGCTTACGTGCAGTGATTTCTCCAGATTCTCTGAACCTTTTGACGATATTACGGACCGTAGATGATGAAATCCCTAAATTTCTGGCAATCGTTCGTTGAGGAGTGATGTTTTTAAACTGTTCGACAATCAGCTCACGCATTTGTTCACTAAGTGGTGACCCTCGCCCCATCCTTGTTTGTGAATGACTGAGCATTTCAGGGAAGCTGCTTTTATATCCAATCATGGCACCCACCTGTTCCCAATTAGCCCATTCACCTGTGGGATGTTCCAAATAAGTGTTTGATGAGCATTCCTCAACTCTCTCAGTCTTTTTTGCCACTTGTGCCAGCTTTTTTGAAACATGTTGCAGGCATCAAATTCCAAAGTTTACCTGTTCGAACATTAAGTAACTTGTCTTTGCAGTGTATTCAATTGAATATAGGTTGAAAAGGATTTGCAAATCATTGTATTCTGTTTTTATTTACTATTTACACAACGTGTCAACTTCACTGATTTTTGGGTTTGTAATTGGTTAAAAGGAGACGATTCTGTAGTCCTTTACTTGGCTCCGTGCAGCGTATCACCGAAAAATAAGTTTTTTTCCGGAAGCATGTCCCATGCCCTTTCATGTTTGGCACTTTCGTTCAGGACAGCACAGGAGTTAATAAAGGAAAAGGGAAAGCTGGGATGTTCGCCCCATGGTTACAGGTGGTGTTACTACACTTAAAAAAAATTGCGATTCAGAATCATTACACCCTTATCAAGGATAGCTGTACATGCATGTGTGTGCGTGTGTGCGCGTGTATTTTTTTGCCTCATGATGCAGGATGCATACTCGTGCTCTGGCTCATACAGTGCTGTGGAAAAGTATTTGCCCCTTCCTGATTATTTCAATTTTTACATATTTGTCACACTTAAATGTTTCTGACCATCAAAATAATTTTCGGAATGACAAAGATAACACAAGGAAACACAAAATGCAGTTTTTAAATAATTATTTCATTTATTGATTGAAAAAAGCAAGCTAACCCCTGGCCCAATGTAATTGAGTAATTGTGCCCTCAGTTACTAAATTAACCAATTAAACCAATTTAATTGAATCACTTCAGTCGGTTCAATTTCACTGGACATACCCAGGTATGATTACTGCCAGCCCTGTTGAATCTGAACGTCACTTAAATAGAACTTGTCTGCCAATGTGAGAGAGTCAAAAGGCAGCACGTGATGCCATGATCAAAAGAAATTCGAGAACAGATAAGAAACATAGTTATTGACTTCTATTAGTCTGGAAAGGGTTACAAAGTTATTCAAGAGCGCATTGACAACTCATCCACAAGATTATAAAAGAACCCAATCTGAAGAACCTCAGGCCTCACTTGCCTTACTCAACCCATTTAGACCTAAGGTGCCCTCTGAAAAAGCATTCCAATGCCTAAGGCATTGTTTTTAAACTACTTCTTATAACCTGAGTGTTCTCTGAAAACTTGACTTAATTGTCAAAGGTCACCGAAACTTTTATTTTTGTGCCTCTTTAGCAGATAGAATCATGAAATTAAAACGTTTGCATTCATTGGAAGTTATTGCCTTGCTGTGATATTTATTAACATTTTGACATAAAAAAAATCAATTTACAAAACACTGAAAATGCATGTGGGCATTCATACAGGTCAGTAAGATCATTAAAATCTGTCCCTTAACCCCTTTCTGCAGAAGCCAATTTTGGCTATTTATGGGTTACCCACTTTAATGCTGTATAATTAAAGATTCAAGCTTCATAAAGAGGAAAAATGTGGCTCAATTCAGAATAGACACTTACAGCATTTAGAATTACATTGTATTTCAGTTTATTTTTATGATTTTGTTAGAGAAAATGAGCTGCAAACATAAAAAATCTTCATGAGAATTCACCATTGAAATTCCAAAAAAAAAAATTATTCTGAGGATTGAAAAACTGCTGGGGCTTAAAACTTTAGACATCTGGTATCATAAACTCGTTGAGCACAAGTAGAATTCATCTTCAACATTACATTCTAGATCGCCTACATGCTATTAGCCAAATTATACAGCTACCCTAGTGTCTCCCCAAAGTCTCAAAATCATGGACTGTCAAATCATAAAAAAATCATGTATTTCACACAAATAAAGTTTTAAGGCATGAAATTTAATATGAACAAATTATTTTCTAGTTGAGTTTAGTATGAATTTATCAATATCAGTGCAGCTGAATATCAGTCGTCACCAGTAACCTCTCCAAACACAAAGCATGCCTTTCCTCCATAATAAAGTTTAGAGTTTTGGCCATTTTTCTTCAAAGCCAGCACAAACATGCATTAAATAAACTGCTTATTAAACGGTCAGAACATTCACCCTGTAATGGAAGCTGCCAGTCCCCTCTTCTAAGCTCACGCACCCATTTCAACACTTATAAGAAACAAGTACACCTCACTAACTCAGTAATATCTGAATTCTGAAATATACCTTATTTTAACAGAACAGACACTCCACTTTCAGGGAACATCAAGCAATCCATTGCCTCTCCCGATTCAAAAGAAATGTGCAACGAACGTACCAGGGGGTCCATCCAAATGCACGGGCAGATCGCGTTTTTACCAGGAAAAAACCTCGACATTCGACTTTGTCGAGTACGTATACATTCCCAAACGAAACAAAAAAAAAAAAAAAAAAAAAGAGCAGCCTGACCTTTTTCATGAATCCCTCTACCAGAGACCGATCCAGTAGCAAGAACCCTCCGGTCCTGTTTCATTCGAAATAATTCCAATTGACCATATCCTTATCTCATTTAAATCCTGTAAATGTAACTGAAGACTTCAAGGCCAGTTTTGCGAACCTGGCCTTGGCGATATAAATCGCGCCTATTTTAGCCGCGTAATGTGCATTACGTAGACAGGATACAACCGAGCCTGCTGATACGCATAGGTTTGTATGCTCTGTGTTTGACCAATCAATGTCTTTCACTTACTCTAAAATGTTTAAACACTCGGGAATTGGATAAGAAACAAGCCAATCAATACATTGTTACCAGGGAAACTTCACGAGGGCATGAGGTGTAACTCTACAATTACGCAGAAGAGCTTGAGTGTATGGTTGAGTGATTGGCTATCAACGCCAGTACTTGGGTGGATATAAGGAAGCGCTGGATTTGTCAATGAAGGATTCTACGCGTGAATCCACGGTAGGGAACAATGAATTTTTTTGTATGTGACAACTGTAATTGACAGTAGAATGTGAGTGATCAATACCATGTTGATTTTTTTGCCTCAGAAAACTGATTTTTCTGAAACACTAATTGGAATACTGTTGGCTCACTGTGGCTAAACTGGTTGCTACAGAGTATAACGATTTTTTCTGTGTGAAGATATCGTTTTTTTAAACTGCTGGATCGATACTATGGGCAAGGATACTGACCAATTTGCACATCAGGCTTAGCTGAGGAGTTTAATTCATGCAGCTCTCGAAAAACAGGGAGCGGAGTGAACTTCCCCATATTCAGAACCGCGTTTGAGGTCTGCTTGCTTGTGAACATTCAATAACTGATCCGGTTGTGTCATCTAGTGATCGAGTACAGTAACAGCGTGCTTAAATTTGCATGTCTATCGACGCAGGCGTCTACATCTGCAGAAAGGGGTTAACATGGCTTAAGGTTTTCTCTTCTTTCACAATATCATTTACTGCTGGATGGAGTTTTGCTCTGACTGTGTTCCACATGTGAATTTGTCTTTGTCGTAACTCGCAACCACTAACACTGGTAACGGCGTTGCACAGTCAGACAGGTCAGTCTTTACCCCTGGCTTGTGGCAGCACTTGCTCGTACGGCCTGGATGACCATTTTACATTCATCATAAAGTCTGGCAGACTCGTTAAAATCCTCCATCTCCCCCCCCCCTCCTCAAACATCGACCTCGCCCACTTTCTCTTGGCTTACAGGTCAGCCGTCACATTGTAATCTGGGTCCGAATCTTCTAATTAAATTGTGTTTTGTCAAAGTAACACAGCTCTGGAGACTTTTTTTTTTCCCCGCTACAGGTCCCATGATTGATTTTGCCTTCCCCATATGTATTTCAGCTCATCGGGATGTATTTCATTGTCCTGTTTCTTGAAAACGACTTTATCCTCTAAAACTTCTAAATCCTCTAAAAAGCAGAGAAATCTTGCATCTGGTCTTAATTGGTCTAGTCAGTGATCACAACTCCACAGTAAGAATTAGAGTGGGCAAAAATGCCATTCATTGGCAGAGCTGTAAGGCACAAACGATTGCTGTCCCAAAAAGAATATTAAGGCTCGTCTCTCATTTGCCAAAAGAAAAAAAAAAAAAACATCTTGAGTATTTTTAGTATATTGCGGACTGATGAGTCAAAAGTGAAACTTTGCGGAATGCATTCATCTCATTACATCTGGCATAAGGCCAATACAGCATTCCACAGTATGAACATCATACTAGCAGTCAAACATGGTGGTAGTGTGAGAATTATGGCCACTTGCACTAACTGATGGCACCATAAATTCCGCTTTCCCCATAAAATCCTGGGGGAGCGAGTCCGGCCATCAGTCTGTGAACTAAAGCTCAAGTGCAGTTCCGTTATGCAGCAGAACAATGATTCGAAACACACAAGCAAGTCCATCTCTGAATAGCTCAGAAAAAACAAAATCATAGTCTTGGAATGGCCTAGTCAAAGTCCTGAGTTGAATTTTATTGAACGTCCTTTAACAGGCAGTTTATGCTCAAAAACCCCTTAATGTGACTGAATTCTGTTTTAATTAAAAAAATTAATAAAAGGTGGTCAAAAATCCTTCATGGCGATCTAAAATACACATTGCCAGTTATTGCAAATTTTTGACTGCTGTTGTAGCTGCCAAGTGACGCAAGATTATTGGTTTTAAGGGGGCAAAATATTTTCACGTGGTTGATATAGATTTTGAATGCCTCTTTGCCATCATTTAATGAAGTGATCAATTAACAGCAGCGTGTTTGCGTTTACTCTCGTTGGCTCACTTTAAAATTAGTTGGATGATCTGAAGTTGAAATAACTGCCAGCAATTATATTATTTCCTCTTTGTAATGGAGAATGGAGGCCAAGCGGCGCTTTCATTGAGATGCACACATCACTGAACTAAATGCATTATCTAGCAGGCCTCTACCCTGCTGTGCAGCTGCGTGTGGTAAAAATAGCCTCAGTTAAACTTGAGACTCTGCAGGTAAATTGTTGATAAACGGTGCGCAGTCAGAGCCATGGGATTCTTCAGCAGAATGTATCCACCCATCCTGGGCCTGAGATGAAGCATTCATTCATCACTGTCAGCAAGTGTTATCCTGTTGCCCAGGCCTGTAGTTCAGCTAATGGCTAACAGGGGGCATCTAATGTCGCCAGAAATATGGAGCTCTGGGTCAACATCTCTCTCCAGAATCTCACTCTTGCCTTAGATATCTGCTAACCGCTAAAGGTCCATGCTCTCTCTGCTCGTCTCAGCAGATAGGCAGGGCATAATTCATCATGATGCTGGAAGGTCATGACTGGTGCACAGGACATACAGGAAACGGGCTAATGATTTACAGCTTTGCCACAAGCACACAGGCAGGGGCACAGTTTTTGCTTCTCAACTGTGTTTATCAGTACGAGAAGGTTTTTTGAAATCAAGAATATGTTGTTAGAAACTGTCAGGCTTTAGCTTCTGGGCTGAAGTCTTGTTGACTGTGGAAGTTGTCGGGTCTTTCACGCAGTGTAGAGTGTCCACATTTCTTTTTGGGCTTTGCACTGTAAATCGCACCATCTGCGAAACGAGCTGGGCTAACTGCTTAGTGCCAGTTTACCTGCCAACTGGGGAAACGTTTGTCTGAAGGAGTCATAAACGTTATTGCCCTTTTAGTTATAAGCACTGAAACGCCTGAGACTGGGAAGAGTGTGGTATTGGTCGATCTCTGGTGGTGTCGGGCTCCACTCTAAGGTTTCGTAAATGTGGGTTTGAGCGGTGGAGTGCTCTCGTGCGTATTTGTCTGTACAGCTAACACAAATTATAGGTAATGCAGTGTTGGAGGCAGGCTGTGAAAAGGCTGTAGCTCCCGCCTACTGGCTTCTCGCGGCTGGGCCTTAACTCATGCAGTATTATTTAACTGAGCAGCATCGAGCCTGTGTCTGTCGGTCTGCCTCTCCTGCTTTTCTAGTGCTTAATTTCCAATATTTTTTTTTCTTTTTTTATTGGGCATCTCCAATCCCACCCAAATCTAGAATGTTCAATTGGGGAACCATGTACCAGGCTTTTGCATGTGCAACCCCCTGTTGCCAACTCAAGAGAGTGAAGACAGCTCACAGCTCTCCTCCGAAGCACGCGCCTGTCAGCGACCGCTTCTTATACACTCATTTGTCGAATCCTCTCAAGTTCAGAACAAGGGCGGAGGATACCCGAGCATGAACAGGCCTAGAATCTTCCTGACGAGCGCCCCTCTGGCCAACAGGAGGCGCCTAAGGAACGAACACAGCGTCTTATATCCTTCCCAGCAGACCCTTCCCAATTTGCATCCCCGGAGCGCATTAGCCAATTGCATGCTACTTCTGAAAAAGCTCCTGACCACCACCGGTTGGTATGACTGGGGCTCGAACCCGCACCGTGATAATCACTTCTGCTTCGATGCGCGATGCTTTATATTTCCGTTAATAATGTACTTTCCAGACCCTGTTTTTTTTTACTCCTCAGCCCGACAAGGGCACGAGGGGTATTGTCGTCCCTTCGGGGGATGGGCGTCCGGACGGGCGGCTGCCAATTTTGTGCGGGCTATTCCTCTGTAACCACTTGGGACAGGAAGTTCACATTGCATATGTGCACTCCCCATGGGGGGTAGGTGTGCCTTTTTGAGGTTTTGTCCCAGTTTGACCTTTGACCTTGCAGCAGTGACCTTTGGGTGTTGAGGGGTATTGCCCGCTTCAGCGAGGCCCTTTTTTACATTATTTGCTGGGTAAATACTCACTTTTTATTTAGATGGCTTTTGACTTCAGGTGCAAGTACTGTGAAACAAACCCAGAGAAACAGACTTGAGTTCAGTAGCATTTTATGAGTTGGCACTATTCCTACTCTTTAAGGTAGATCCCCTTGTGAAAGGTGGCCGGCTAAAGTTCACCGGTGGAAGAAACGCTTAGCGACTGGACTTGTCCCATCTGACTCCTGTACTTGGCACTTCTAAGTTCCACCAGAGGTCCTGATACTGCTGCCTACCAGGAAGGAGGTTCTGGGTTCGAGTCCCAGCCTGGATCCTCCCTGTGTGGGGTTTAAATGTTCTCCCCTGATCTTGTTTGCTGGTCTTGTTCTGTGCATTGGTTTTATTAAATGAAACCCCCTCTCTTCTCCCCCCTCAGATATACTACACGGGGAAATACCAGAGTCTGGGCATTAAGCAGGGCGGCCCATCCGCAGGAAAGTGGGTGGAGCTTCCCGTGACGAAGTCGCCGAAGATCGTGCAGTTTTCAGTTGGGCACGACGGCTCGCATGCGCTGCTGGTGGCAGAAGACGGGAGCGTATTCTTCACGGGATCGGCCAGCAAGGGGGAAGACGGGGAATCAAGTAAAGACCCTGTTACTTAATGTTCGAACACACACTCTGCTTGAAACATTCTCTAATGAGCAAAAATTGAAAAAGTGAATTAACCCCTTTGCGCAGAAGCCAAATCTGGCTATTTAGGTGCTACCTGATTTAAGGCTTTATAATTCAAGATTGCAGCTTTACAGACAAAAAAACTTTGGCTCAATTGAGTCTAGACACTCGAAGCATTTAGACTCCCAACGTATTTCAGTTAATTTTTATGATTTTGGTGGAGAAAAGGGGCTGCGAACACAAAAAAATCTTCATGAAAATTCAACTTTGAAATTGCAAAAAAAATAATACTGACAATTGAAAAACTGCTGGGGCCTAAAACTATACATTTCTGGGATCATAAACATCTTTACCACAAGTACAATTCATCTTGAACATTACATTCTAGATTACGCGCTTGCTATGAGCCAAATTAGACAGCTATCCAGGTGTCTCCCCAAAGTCTGAGATTCATCAAAATGGTTCACTGTGAAATCATACATTAATTATATATTTAACACAAATTAACTTTTGGGGAATGAAATTCAGCATGAACTAATTATTTTCTGGTTGAGTTTAGCATGAATTTATCACAACAGCACAACATATGTAACATTTCTATATATTTTATAGATCTTCGTATTTAGAAACTTTACATATTGGGCCTTTAACCAGGAATGTACATTTATTATCCCCCGCAACAACGTTTAGTACAGTTCTTTTGAAATCTAAATGCATATAAACATTCTCTATTCAAAAATGCAATGCCAGTTGCGGGGGATATTGCTTGACAATGTCAGCAGCTTGTTTAGCAGATTTCTCTTCTCAAAATGGCTCAGAAAGACCCTTCTTCCTGTCTTCTGGAGTTCTATCTTCCAGTAGCTTTTACATTCTGACAAGGCAAATCTAGTTTACTAAGCTGCTGCCTGCTGTTGAATGAGTTGTGCCATTGAAAGAGGTTTGATTTGTGTGGGTTGTACAGAAACCCCACAGGAGGGCAGACCCCTAGGACAAGGGTTGGACAGCTTCTTTTGTTCGGCACTGGTATAGGCCTCTGAACTGAGTACAAACTCTGAGCTGACATAACTAACATTTTACCCTGCAGCCGTCTCCTGGTGTTTACTTGTGTCAGGCCCACACAGCACTCTTTAGCTTCTTGCTTCGTCCCTGTTATCCATTAAAGTTAGTGGAGCCTTGTGAATGGCTATTTCCGCGCCCCGTATCTGTAATTACAGAGAAACTCATGGGGCAGCGCCATGCCTCAAAGTTAGCCATACCTGTATCGATTAGCCGCTTTACAACCTGTTAACCTTTTCCTCCCCGCAGCGAAGAGCCGCAGGCAGCCCAAGCCCTACAAGCCCAAGAAGATGATCAAGCTGGAATCCAAGACGGCGGTGTATACGGCCTGCAACAATGGCAGCAGCAGCATCGTCACCAAAGATGGAGAGCTATACATGTTCGGCAAGGACGCCGTGTACAGTGACAGCTCCTGTGAGTGTCTGCTGCTCAACTGTGTGTGTGTGTGTGTGTGTGTGTGTGTTTACACGCGTGTTTGTTTAGTTTGTTTCTTTGTGTTTGTGTCAGGTGCGGCTCACCTGTGTGTTTGTTTGTGTGTTTGTTTGTTTGTGCTTATATATGTGTGTGTGTCTGTGTTTATTTTTTGTTTGTTGGTTAGTGGTAGTGTTGGGTGGGGCTCACCAGTATCAATCATAGTCAGACATTTTGCTGTTTAATTCTTCGGATGTCGTTTCTATGTTCTACTGCTTTGAGTTTGTCAGAGCGTGGAATGTGTTGTATCTGTAGGCGAGGCTGCGTTCGCCTGACCGTCAAACTTTCATGTGAGGATCATGGTACCCGCTTTGTCAGAAATCTAAAAATAGTATTTGGCAGAGGCAGTGATGTCAGCCCTGCCCTGCTATCCAGTGTGTTTCCAGTCTCACGGGAGTGAGGGCCGTTTGGTATTCCTGCTGCCTCACTGAGCAGATGGTTATCAGATGCAGATTTGTGCTGAATTTCATCTTTACATCAACTTTGTTTGAGTGTTTTTGCGTGTGTGTGTGTGTGTGTGTGTGTGTGTGTGTGTGTGTGTGTGTGTGTGTGTGTGTGTGTGTGTGTGTGTGTGTTTAATACAAACTGCGCTGGCCTTGCTTGTTTTGCTGTGTGCATACTACGGAATCACTGGGGCCAGCGCAAATGAGCAGTGTACTCTGGGACTTCAAATCTTGTGGACAAAACACTGGCTTTAGGACTATGGGCATGCAGATACTCTCCAGTACAGGGAGTGATCGTAATGCTCACATTCTTGTTTAAAGCCTGCATTTCTCTTATGAGCACCTATTTGTAGCGGAGACCATGGGGCTGATGTTTTGTGTTAACACTCTTTTCTCCTGTGTCTTTACCTCCTCAGGCCAGGTGGCGGACCTGAAAGGTCACTGTGTAACTCAGGTAGCCATGGGAAAGGCCCACACCTGCGTGCTGACCAAAAGCGGGGAGGTGTGGACGTTTGGGGTGAACAATAAGGGCCAGTGCGGCCGCGACACAGGGGCCATGACCCAGGCAGGAAAAGGTAAATGCGACCCTCCAGCGTAATAACACACAGTCACCTCAAGCACAATTACATATGACCCACCAGTGTAATAACACACACTGTCACCTCAAGCACAATTACATAAGACTCACCAGTGTAATAACACACAGAGTCCCCTCAAGCATATTTACATATGACCCACCTGTGTTATAACACACAGTCACCTCAAGCACAATTACATATGACCCACCAGTGTTATAACACACACAGTCACCTCAAGCACAATTACATATACATCAGTGTAATAACACACAAAGTCACTGCAAGCACATTTATGTAGAGCCCTCCAGTGTGACGACAGTCACCACAAGGACATTCACGTATGACCCTCCAGCAGTATAACATGGAGTCACCCGAAGCACTCTCTCATATGACCCTCCAGCGTAATAACACGCATTATTATATGACGTAAGGATTCCTTCCCTCCTGATTGGTCGAGGCTAGCTCAGCGGGTCAATGCAAACAGAGATATTCACCGCGCGAAAGGTGAAGATGACAATCCGATGACCTCCGTCTAAAAATGGATTAGGCTTCCCTGCAAGAGCTCCTTACTGTCTTCATATTTTGTGTCTCTTCATCCCTGTGAGGAGCTTTACGTTAGAGTTGGCACCCTTCTCTTATGGTCACATAATAAAACCGTTATTGACTTCAGTTATCGGTGAATCCAATGATTTACACAAAGTGTGAGGGGGATATAGGTTTGACCTCCGTCCCTGTGTGTCTGCGTGCATGTGTGCGTCCGTCTGTCCATCCGAGAGAAAGGGGACAACTTTTTTTCAGAAACTATTACAAATAGGACAACCAAATTTGGTGTGTAGCTTCAGATCATAAAGGCTTTGATGGAGTTAGAAAATAAGAAGCACGCAATTGGCGGGGGATGTTGTAGACCATGTCGACTTGTTCACTTCGGACGAGTGATATTCACCGAGGCGCAGCCTCAACTGAAGTCTATAATTGTATATAGTGTCCTTAAGTACACGTATGTCTGATCCTCCTCTATAATAACAGTCATCTCAAGCTCATTCGCATACGACCCTACAGCATGATAACACTGTTTCTACGAGCACATTTACGTATGTCCCTACAGCAGAGGTGGGCAGCGAGGGCCGTATCTGTCCCTGGTTTTCACACCAACGTCTGGTCTTTAATTAGTTGATTGTCTCAATTAGCCAAACCATTTATGAAATCTGACGTTTCATGCGCATTTCTTTAAATTATCATGAAACTACAAAGACTAGTCTTGTCTCCCTTCATAAAACATTTTCCTTTGATCGAATCATTGCGAAAATCTATATTTGTGCATGCAATCAATTAACTCAGTTAGTCAGGGTAATTGATAGGAATAAAAACCTGCATACACACCGGCCCTCCAGGACCGTGATTGCCCACCCCTGCCCTACAGTTTAACAACATACAAGAGCCTGAAGCACGTTTAGATATGACCCTCTGGCGTAATAACATGCATAGTCCTCTCAAGCACATATAGGCATGACCCTCCAGTGGAATAACACAGTTGCCACTTGCACATCTGCCCAGACGCTTCCGTGTAATAACATGGAGGGGCCTGAAGCACAAATAAAAATTGACCCTCTAGCGCAGTAACACACGTAGTCTCCTCAAGCACATTCATATATGACAGTCCAGTGTAATAACACAGTTGCCGCAAGCACATTTGCGTATGACCCTCCAATGTAAGAACAGAGTCACCTCTACTGCATTTACATGCTGCCCTCATATATAATAACACTCTGAGTCGCCTCAGGCCCATTTACATGTACATTTAAACATGTAAAATTGTGATCATATACCCTGGTCATGCAGGTTTCCCAGTGGAGAATATCACCAATGCAATGGTCGCGTTGATATGCGATTTGGAACGGATAACATGGCCAGAACGATTTTAATATAAATTTGTGTAAAATTCTGTGCTCATGCTCTGGTTAAGTAGTTTTTTTTAATTACAGTGGAGGGCACACAGTCACTGTAGTTTAAAATTGTGGGTTTATCCCAAGCGGCAACCTGCACGGCTGAAAAGTGAAGCAAATACGGAAGTGCCAAAAGCTGCACTTCCTCGACTGGCCACTTGAGGCTGACTGCATAAAGGAATCAATCCCCATTGACCCCCATGTTAAAAAGCCCAATTTTACAGCAAAAATAAATGTGTGCAGCCTGGTTCAGAATACGGTTTTGGTTTCTATGGCTAATTTTCCCTTCCGTGAAAACTGTGGGGGGAGTGAATTTTCTTGTCTCTCTTCTATCTACATAATTAAGGGCGTGGCCACTTGTGACAGTGTGACAGAACCTTGAATTACAGTCTCTGCGCAGGAGTCGTCTCATCCGGCGACTGTACAGTGAAAATACTGTGTTTATGCTCTGGGTGTCCAGGTTTCGGAGTGGAGAACATGGCCACAGTAACTGTAGTGTAAAGTGTGTGTAGGTGTGCAGGTTTCGGAGTGGAGAACATGGCCACAGTAATTGTAGTGAAAGTGTGTGTGGGTGTGCAGGTTTCAGAGTGGAGAACATGGCCACAGTAACTGTAGTGTAAAGTGTGTGTGGGTGTGCAGGTTTCGGAGTGGAGAACATGGCCACAGTGACTGTAGTGTAAAGTGTGTGTTGATGCCCTGGGTGTGCAGGTTTCGGTGTGGAGAACATGGCCACAGTGACTGTAGTGTAAAGTATGTGTTGATGCCCTGGGTGTGCAGGTTTTGGAGTGGAGAACATGGCCACAGTGACTGTAGTGTAAAGTGTGTGTTGATGCCCTGGGTGTGCAGGTTTCGGTGTGGAGAACATGGCCACAGTGACTGTAGTGTAAAGTATGTGTTGATGCCCTGGGTGTGCAGGTTTCGGAGTGGAGAACATGGCCACAGCAACTGTAGTGTAAAGTGTGTGTTGATGCCCTGGGTGTGCAGGTTTCGGAGTGGAGAACATGGCCACAGTGACTGTAGTGTAAAGTGTGTGTTGATGCCCTGGGTGTGCAGGTTTCGGAGTGGAGAACATGGCCACAGTGACTGTAGTGTAAAGTGTGTGTTGATGCCCTGGGTGTGCAGGTTTTGGTGTGGAGAACATGGCCACAGCGATGGATGAGGACCTGGAGGAGGAGCTGGAGGAGAAGGAGGAGAAGTCGCTGATGTGCCCGCCGGGGGGACACAAGTGGAAGCTGGAGCAGTGTATGGTGTGCACCGTGTGCGGGGACTGCACTGGCTATGGAGCCAGCTGTGTCAGCAGCGGTCGGCCCGACAGGGTGCCCGGAGGGTGAGCCTTTTTCCTTTTCTTTTTTTTAAAAAATAAATTTGACATCTCCAAGCCCACCGGAATCTGGAATGCCCAATTGGTGAACTTCGCAAGTTTAGAACGACAGTGGAGGAAACCCGAACATGACCAGGCTTAGAATCTTCCTGACAAGCGCCCGTCTGGCCAACAGGAGGCGCTTGAGCAACGAACAAGGCAACTATTATATTCCCTTCCCGACAGCCCCTTCCCGACAGCCCCTTCCCATTTTGCAACCCTGTGGCGCAATAGCGAATTGTGAGCTACTCTGAAAAAGCTGCCGACTACTGCCGGCTGGTACGAAGCGGGGCTCGAACCCGCAACGTGATGGTCACTTCTGCTTCGCAATGCGATGCTTTACCGAGTGAGCTAACTGGCAGCTCAGGATCAGCCCTTTTAACTGTAATGTGTGTGTTACTGTTGCGCGTGCGTGCGTGCGTGCGCACATGTGCAACAGTAATGTTTTTATGTGTGTGTGTCTGTTTGTGTGAAACAGTAGTGAGTGTGTGTGCATAACAATGGTGTGTGTGAGTGTTTAACTGTCAGGACGCTGGGAATTCTCAGTAGTCAGCTGTACAGGTAATTTACTGATAACATAACGTATGTAGGGTTGTCAGACAAGCAGGCTTCAGTCACCAGGTGAGCTGAATGCATTAGACTAGGGTTTCTCAACGGGGGCGGTCAGACAACTTCGGGGGGTATTGGGAATGTGAGGGCTGAAAGGGGTGTGTCAACAATCACCACGACTGAGCTTGTGCAGTGTTCATTATTTGAATTTAACTTTTGTTAAAAATCATCTATCTCAGCGTTTCAAGTGCAAATAACTTAAGAGCCTATTGAGCTACTGTCATGAACTCCATAGTAACGCCAATCCACCTCAAGGCAGCAGTGCGGCCCTTTCCAAAATTGCTTCATCCTCCCATTGCAACCTTTCATTGGTTTGAGGGTCTGTATGCAAAGCAAGGGGAAGTTAGTAGGGATCAGGCAAAGCAACTTCAGCAGGAAAGACCCGGAGCGGCTTTTGACGGCTCTCGTCTCGAACCCGCCCACCGCAGATTCCGTAACGTCATTGGCATTTTAATCATTCATTTTTTGACATTCTTTAGCATCGATCAACACACAATAGAGAAAAAAATTACATGTGCGTTTATATGAAAGGCATTAACACAGTCTTATAAATCATTTGCGACAATCAACAAACATGAAAATGCATTTAACATTTTTATCATACAGTTTGACTTTGAATAACATTTCTGGACTGCATTAGTGCGGATAACGCAAATATTCATGCGATTGTACAAAGAATTGAACGTTCTTAACATTGAATCCACAAGCTTTTTTCATTTGAACTATAGCCTACATTTTGCTCATGATTGCATTGTCAGTGTGATGTAAGATTTGTAAGGCGAATATGTTCAGGATTGACTAAGTGCAGCGTAGCCCCGCCTTTAGGATTTTTTGCTCAATTCAGCTTGGATAGATTGCATGGAGGTCAGTAGGCCGATAGAAGACAAAGATGGTAACATGTAGAGATGGGTACATGTAGAGTGTATGTTACACTAGTGTGTGTATGTCAGCGTGTGTATATGTGTGTATCGGCAGTTTGCATGTGCTCTGCAGGGTGTGTGCTACATGAGTGTGTGTATGTAACAGTAGTGTGTATGTACTCTAAAGGATGTGTGTGTGTGTGTGTTTGTGTGTGTGTGTGTGTGTGTATAACAGTAGTGTGTGTGCTCTACAGGGTGTGTGTGTGTGTGTGTGTGTGTGTGTAACAGTAGTGTGTATGTGCTCTGCAGGGTGTGTGTGTGTGTGTGTGTTTGCGCGCGTGTATGTGTGTGTGTGTAACGGTAGTGTGTCCTGTGCTCTACAGTGTGTGTGTGTATGTTTGTGTGTAACAGCAGTGTATATGTGCTCTGCAGGGTGCGTGTGGGTGTAACAGTAGTGTGTCTATGCTCTGCAGGGTGTGTGTAACAGTAGTGTGCATGTGCTTTGCAGGGTGTGTGTGTGTGTGTGTGTGTGTGTGTCTGTGTGTGTGCGCGTGTGTGTAACGGTAGTGTGTCTTGTGCTCTACAGTGTGTGTGTGTATGTTTGTGTGTAAGAGTAGTGTGTATGTGATCTGCAGGGGGCGGGTGCGTGTGCGTGTGTGCGCGCGCAACGTTAGTGTGTCTGTGCTCTGCAGGGTGTGTCTAAGAGTAGTGTCTATGCGCTCTGCAGGTGGTGTGTGTGTGTGCGTGTAACAGTAGTGTGTGTGTGTGTGTGTGTTCTGCAGGGTGTGTGTGTGTGTGTGTGTGCGCAACGGTAGTGTGTCTGTGCTCTGCAGGGTGTGTCTAAGAGTAGTGTGTATGTGCTCTGCAGGGGGTGTTTGTGTGTAACAGTAGTGTGTATGTGCTTTGCAGGGTGTGTTTAACAGTAGTGTGTATGCACTCTGCTGGGTGTGTGTGTGTGTGTGTGCGCAATGGTGGTGTGTCTGTTCTGCAGGGTGTGTGTAAGAGTAGTGTGTATGTGCTCTGCAGGGTGTGTGTAACAGTAGTGTGTGTGTGTGTGTGTGTGTGTGTGTAACAGTAGTGTGTATGTGTTCTGCAGGGTGTGTGGCTGCGGGTCGGGGGAGTCGGGCTGCTCGGCCTGTGGTTGCTGTAAGGCTTGTGCTCGTGAGCTGGACGGGCAGGAGGCGCGGCAGAGGGGCATCTTCGACGCGGTGAAGGAGATGATCCCACTGGACCTGCTTTTAGGTATAAAGCTACTTCCTGCTCCCACTGAAATTGTAATATTACTTCCTGTGTGATACCAGATCAGGGCACTGCTGTGAGAAAATAACACCTCGGAAAGGAGTCTGCCCGAGATGCTCCCCAAATCTAGAAATCAGTCTCGTAGTGTGAACTGCTTTGAGTCCCCTCCTCTGGGTGGATTTTCAATGTTAAAACTGCTCTTTTTCTAAATTTTTTTTTGTTTTAAATGTTCTGAAGTGACTGTGTGGCTAATGTATAATTGTTGTTGACTTCAAAATACATTCATACCATTTTACCATGCTGTCCTTTAATCTCATAACCATGCCACTCTGCTTAGCATACATGCACTGTGTAGCCAAAAGAGTGTGGACATTTAGCGAAACCTCATGTACAGACCTAGAAAATGGACACTATTAGTTTCAATATCTTGCATTTTAATTGAATTTGGAATTAATTAGTCAGCAGGGGTGGATAGGACAGGCTTTCAGCTTTCATTTGAGGATATTTTCATATAGTGCTGCTTGACGATTTGGAGATTTGCATGTTTCTATACGTACCCCTCCCCCTTTCACAACTCCAGTTGGTTTCAGCGGAGCCTTCGGTAGTTGGTGGGGTTAGGGGATATACAACGTATTATACTTTCTTTTTTTTTTTTTGATGGATTTAAATAGCAAGTAGCCTGAAATGAAAGCTGAAAGTCTGTTCTATACTGCCTAAAGCTGCTTTCATACCAGACGCGAAACAAAGTTTTCGCATTGAGTCATCTGTAATCTGTTGTGCGAAAACATCGTTTCGCGTCCAGTGTGAAAGCGGCTTAATTATTCCAGATTCAACCAGAATTTTACATATTTAGAATTTAAAAATGTTTGTTTTCCATGCACGTCAACGACGCTTTAGTCCAGTATCTGCTAACTGTAGGCCATATTGTGCGCACTGGAAGTGCTGCGTCCCCATCCTGTGCCGGTTATGCACAGGAGCTTCACCCCGGCAGGTGTAGCTCATGTTTGGAGGGATGTTTTCTTGCTTGTGTCCGTATGTGTCCGTATGCGGTCGCCTCCCTTCATCCTCCATACTCATCCTGTCTGTCTGTGTCTCTTTGTTTTCCTCTCTTGGCCCGAAATTCCTCGACCGTTTCTTTTATTTTAGCTGTGCCTGTCCCTCCCCCCCCAGGCGTGAATATCGAGGAGCACATACAGATCCGCCAGGAGGAGAAACGGCAGCGCATGAACCGCCGCCACCGCCTGGACGAGGGCCGAGGTATGGTCCTGCCCGCGAGAGCGCCCCCTGTTTGTGACCCCTCCCTCTGCTGGCGATGCTCAACCGGCAGGACCCGGAGAAGCCGCTTTAGCCGTCTAGGGGCTAAACTTCTAGAAGTGAAGCAAAATAGAAGTCGCAGTCTCGACTATTTTGTGTTAACATGATTAGTCCAAGACTAGTCTGATATGTATTCATTACATTTGACCCGAAAGACAAAAATCTGATGATCAAGTGAGATGAAAAGGATAATTTGGTAAAAAAAAAAAATCCCTTGTCATGCTTAAAGCAAATAACCATCTTTTACTTGAGAGTGAAAATTCAATCAATTCAGATTGGATAGATGGCATGGAGGTCAGTAGGCCGATAGAAGACACAAATGGTAACGTGTAGAGAAGGGATCGCTGCTCATAAGGTGCCTTTCACGTCTCTCCTGTTACACAGGTGATGCATGTGTGCTGAATCAGAAAATGTCTAATCCCCATGTCCAATTTATTTTGGCACTTTGCACTCTGATCTTGCTTTAACCAGCAAAATGGTTTTTCTTTTTTCATCCCGGGAATTACTCTGTTTGGGGGCCAAGTGCGGGTGTCGTTCACAAGCCATACTAACGGTCACAACGTATTTGCATCCTCAAGGAAATGATCAAAAATTGGTGGTGACTGATCATGAAGAATGCATTCCCACTTAGAAAACCAATTTTGGCTTAATTTGCTTCATAGTTATTAAACGAAAATCCAGTCATTTAAACTGTTAAAAGTTGTGACCGTTTGTGCAGGCTGCTGTTGTACTTGGAAAAAAAAAAATAATTTTTTTTGGGTGATTTTATTTTTGTTTCTCCTGCTTTTGTGCATTTATGATTTGCCCTGTGTGTTTTACCATGGGTTTTTTGTGTTCCTCATTTGTGCGCTTTTGCCCGTGCATGTGAATGTGTCTCTCTCCCTCAGGCCCCCTCCTTATCCCCGGCCCAATTTTAATGAGCCATCGTGAGCAGGCGCTAGCCAGGATAAGACCGCTACAGCACTTAAAGTATGAACGGAATAAGCACAAAGGTACTGCGGCCTTCGCTAACATCAATGATCGGCGCTGCGGCGTCCCTCTTGGCTCCCCCCTCGGTCCGTCCCCACTCCTATTGCACCAGACATCGGTTTGAATAGTATTCAGACAGGATCCATATACATTTCTGTGCTTCTCTTTCTCTTAGCTGGTAAGTTTGAGTCTTCTAGAAGGGAAGGGTGGGATTTACGATTTTTGGGATTATTTAATTTATTCATGAACAGCAGGCACGCACCATCAAACGCGGAAAAGTATGCGACTCCTTCACTAATACTATTTGAACCTTGGTGTGCTGTGTGTCGAGGGGGTGCAGTTGCAGGCTTTCTTGAGTTTGTTTAAAGTGAGTATCCTAGCAGGAGGTAGTGGAACGGTCACGTTCAGTATGCTAATCTATTCTCTGATTTACGGTTATACACTCTGGATGACAACATGCTCTGTGCTCTGTGCGTTCACTAAATAAAAATCCATATATTGTTCAGGCTTTATTTATCACCTCTCTCTGTGCTGTGAATGGCTGTGGAGCCTCATACGCTACCAGAATTTAAATGTGCTGATGTAGTGTTACGATGTGGCCGGGTTTTAACTCACAGTAGCTTGTTCATGACGAGAGAGTCACACATTCTTGCATGATGCACTTATTGCTCTGTTGGTTTTACAGTCTTGTTCAAATTAATTTGATAAAGGTGCTTGTCAATTGAATGAACTGAATGGAGTGCAAATAGCCGTGCGAAATGATAGACGTTTTACAAAACCACCTCAAAGATCATTGCGCAGTACCTTTTAGCCACGTTCAATTAATTTCCTTGACTTATGAACCAATGTGATTGCATCATCAACACAGAACTGCAACTGTGTTGGACTGGCCTGGTAATTCACCTGACCTCAATCCCATTGAGAATCTGTGGTCCCTCAAGGCTGCAGCAAAAGGACTGCACCACAAAAGCCAATGTCATCAATGCAGTCGTCCAAGTGTTGCATCATGACGAAGAATTCAAGGCGACCTGCAAAAACCTGGTCAGCTTCATGCCAAAACAGGTGGAACAGCTTATCAAGAACCACGGGGACACATCTCATACTGAATCCTGAATATAGATGCTATTAAATTAATAAAAAGCCTGAAAACCTTTGTTGTTTGGTTTTTTCCCCACTCCAGCCTGCCTTATCCAATTAATTTGCTCGAGACTGTATGTGAAGTTGTGGTCATATCTGTGTTTTTATCTGTGAGAAGCCTTCGATACTGTATGAATGATATGAGTGCAGTTGGGTGGTTATATTGGAGAGAATTCAGTGGAGATCATGTGAGAATCCATTTCCTGCGCGGATTTCTTCCTTTTTGAATATTTGCAAGTATTACGTAAACAGGAATTTTTTCCCCCTCTTTCAGTTTCCCTATTTTGCGGAGGTATGATGTTCCTTTTTTTTTTTTTTTTTTTAATGAGTGATTTGATCGAAGCCTGAGTTCACAAAATTGGGTGTCAGCTCTTCTCTTAACAGGTGTATATAACCCTGATCGTTATCCAGATCTTTTTCTCCAAATTCAGACCCAGACGTTGGTTGAAATTTTCCATCATTAAGGAGATTCCCATTCATTAAATAATTTGGGATGGGAGCGGTTATGAATTTGAAGTTTCTCAAAGGTATAAATTGAGCAGGGAAATGCAAGATCAACTATAACATAGGTCACCTTTTCAAATGTGTGGGATATAAGCAATCAACCCGTGGATCTATCTTTGTCCGTATGCAGCACATCCGGCTTTATATGGAGCATGTGGACGTTCAGTTTTTTAGTCCTTCTCATAGACTTCCCGATGTGAGGAGAAAAATGGGCATGAGCAGGAAGGAAGGTAGGAATTAGATGAATTATTAGTGATTGAATAAAGGAGCCCCATGTGGGTACTGTTCCTGAGGATCTGTCCTTCGGCCTCATTTTCTCTTCCTGTGAGATGGCTGAGGAGATGGGCGGAGAGGACATTCCCCTTCATGTACATCTCAAGGCCCAGTTGGTTTATTACCACCACCACCACCTTGTGTTCTGCTGTGCTATTAATCACTGGTTGTCACAGCTATTGGTTGCGCTCTTATCAGTAACAGGGTTCCTGATTGGCTGGAGGTGCTGCCTTGTGCTGCTGCAAACGTTTGCCTGCATTTTCCCTCACCTGCTTGCAGTTGTGTGTGTGACTGCATTAAACAGCCCTGACATACCACTACTAGTGCCTCAAAACTGAGAAAGTGCACCTTTTTTTTTGAGAAATTCCTACAAAAACTTGTAATACCAGGAGGTTTACTGAAGATTTGAGGCCAACTCTGTAAACCTTGGAAAACTTTTACCGAGGTATCATAAAGTCTGGCCAGTTTACTTAAGTTTGGACAATACCTCGATATTCCATTTCACTGAAGGTGCCCTCTTTGAATATATTGAATATATTCTGAAAGATTGAATATATTCTGAATACTCAATGTGGTTTTTTTGTTCATAATATAATGGTGGTGGTCAGCCCTTTGCCAGTTCCTGTATGCAGCAGAGACACGGCAGGCTGAACTACAGTACTGACTATTCTAAAGTTCCCGCGGAATTCAGCGAATATTCGTGTTTTTTCATACATCTGAAAATTTTTCGTTTCACCTTGGTAAAATTTTTCCAAAGTTAACAGAGTTCACCTTAAATCTTTAGTAAACCTCAGCATATTCTAAGTATTTGTGGGAAATTCTCAGAAAAAGGTGCGCTTTCGTTCACCCGGCAAATCAAGTTTCTAATTCATAATGTTAGGCTTTGTTTGTACTCTAGCTACATAGCGAAGATCTTAAAAGCTGCATATTGGGCACATTCGGAGGCATTGTGCAATTCTCCAAGTTTCCAGGGCAGCTTATATGAATAACGGATAAATCGTTTAACTGTCAACTACAAACAAGGAACATAATGGTATGTTCTTTGTTTGAAGTTGACAGTTAAACAATTCTGTGCCACCTCAATGGTCCCCAATGCGAGTCAGCTGTACATACAGGTAGTTCCTGAAGTATTTGGGCAGGGACATAATTTTCATTATTTTGCCTCTGTACACGACCACAGTGGGGGGGAAAAAAATAATTTAGATGTGATTGAAGTGTAGACTTTCAACTTGAATTCAAGGTGTTTCACAAAAATTGTGCATTAACTGGTTAAGAATTATGGCCATTTTTATACAGTCCTTCGTCTTCTTGTCATGTAATTGAAGAATCGTAAGTATTAATATAAGGATTATTTTTAATTCGAAGATGAAAATCCTTTGCAGTCAATAAGTGCCTGAATTTTAGAACCTGTTGGCATCAGCAAATTGCTGAGTTTCATCCCTTGAGATACTCTGCCAGGCCTATACTGCAGACGCCTTTAGTGACAGCTGGTATGTGGCTCTTTCTGCCCTCAGATTTATCTTCAGGAAGAGAAAAGTATCTCATAGAGGTTTGGTGATTCAGCTGGCCATTCAGCAATATTCAGTTTATTTGCCTTGCGTTGCTTTCGCAGTATGTTTTGGGCCATTATCCATCTGTACTGTGAGTCATAGCCTTTTGGTTTTGCAGCATTTGGCTGAATCTGAGCAGATAGTATTTCCCTGTATACTTAAGAATTCATCGTGCCACCTCAGTGAGTAGTCACATCCTCAGTAAACATCAGTGACCCAGTTCAATCGGCAGCCATACATGCCCACGCCATAACACTCTCCGTACTCTTTTCCTTCCATCATTCTGGGGCAAGTTGATCTGGGTTTCATCTGTCAAAAGACTTGTCCCGTAGCTGGTCAGGCTTTTTTAGGTGTTTTCAGACAAAGTGTAGTTTCGCCTATTCGATCTGTTCTTCAGTGTTTCCTGTGGTTTGCACCTTGTGATAAACCCTCTGCATTTACATGCATGAAGATGTCTCTGGTTGTAGACTTTGACCGTGACACGACCACCTCCTTGACATGGCGAGACGTTATAAAGGGGTTTTTCTTCACCAAGGAAGGAATTCTGTGATCCTCCATTATAATTTTAGTTGTCTTCCATGGTGTCCCAGGCCTTTTGGTGTTGCTGAGCTCGCCTGTGCAGTCCTTCTTATTAAGAATATACCAGATAATTGTGGTTTTAGCCTCTCCTGTAGTTTCTGTTATCAGTTTGGTAGGTTCATTTTGTTTATTCAGCCTAATCATGGACTCCTTCAGCTGCATCGATGTCTCTTCAGACCCCATATTGAGAATTCCCATGAACACTCACCAAATGCAAATTCAACAACAATTAAAGCTTCAACCAGCGTTGAACGGGCCCCCGCCCACTTGTGCACGTTGGGGTTGTGGTGAGATCCTGATGGGTGCAGCTGTGCACTCACGACCATTGGACAGGTCAAGTGCAGGCCCCAACCTGAGAGAAAGTGTCAAGCGAATCGGACAAAGCTGAAGGAGTAATGACAAGTTGATACTTCATTCACCAGGGGGCGCTCAGAGCGTAACCAAATTTAGGCAGGCGGATTCAAGGGCAGACCCTAAGCACAAATGTGAAGTTTTGAGCAAATCGGCCAATGTCAACATGAAATATGGCATTTCCTGTTTCTACAAGGGGGCGCCATGAGCTAGATTGCTTAGCAGCACGTTGAGGTGTTCAGGGTGGGGCTTTTAGCATGTGCAGTAATTTTAAATCCATTTGGATTAAGTATGAGGGTGACAGAGCTGCTCGAATGTTTTTGGCGAGGCATTTGAAATGGGGACACCATGGCGGCCACGCCTATTGAGCGACAGACAAGCAGAGCACAAATTTTGATCAGGATGGTCGCTTGATGATCTGATATAAATATTAGGTTGATTGGATGGAATCGCTAGAAGGAGTTCGTTAAAATGCAATGTGTTGAAATCGGGCCAAAATGACACGTTAAAATGAAAATAGCTGACTTCCTGTTTGGATTTGACTGATGGTGCCAGAGACTTTTTTGTATGCATTGGCAACATAAACATGTTTACCAATTTTCATTTTCCTATTCCAAAAAAACCCCTAAGGGGAGGGGTTTTTCAAAATTTCAAGGGGGCACTATCGAGGCATGTTGCTGCCCTCATGGGCAACACCCCAATCAGATTTTGGAGCTCATCACCCTTGACCGGCATATCAATTTCCATGATGATACAAATTCATTAAGAAAATCAAAAACACAAACGTATTTTCATGGCGAGGGATCCATAGTCACCGCGTCGCCACACAAACGCCATTACTCGAAGCTTCACAGCATTCATAAGGTAGCTTCAGCAACTTGTTCTACATGTTGTACAGGCAAAATAAAGTTGATGGGTTCAACTATGAGTCATCAGTACAAGTGAAAGTAAAAACTGGTCACTTCCTGTTAGCGGCTACGCCCACTGACTTACAGACCTGCAGAGCACAACTTTTGATCAGCATGGTCTCTTGATGTTTACTAATGAATCTGGTTTTGATTGGATGAAATGTCTAGGAGGAGTGCGTTAAAATACAATGTGTGGAAATCAGGAAAAAATGACACGTTAAAATCAAGCTTGCCACCCTTGACCTGTCTCTGAATTTTTTTGATGATACAAGTTTATTAAAGACATCAAAAACCCAAACATATTTTCATGGCAAGGGATTGATAGTCGCCGCGTCACTACACGGATGCCATTATGCGTAGCTTCACAGCATTCATAAGGTAGCTTCATCAATTTCTTCTGCATGTAGTAGAAGTGGAATGAGGTTGATGCATTCAACTATGTGACATCAGTGCAAGTGAAAGTAATAACTGGTCACTTCCCGTTACCACAGGGGGGCGCTAGTAGCAAAATGGGAAGTTAATGCATCTGGACGTTCAGGGCGGAGCAATCATGTCCAGCAAGTTTGAAGCTGCTACAGTCAAGTATGTGGGTGTGAGAGCATTGGGTATTCCAAACTTATTTTCATGGCGAGGGATCCAAAGTCCCCGTGTCGCCGCACGCGCGCCATTACTTGTAGTTACACAGCGTTCATAATGTAGCTTCATCAACTTGTTCTGCATGTTTTAGGAGTAGAATGAAGTTGATGGGTTCAACAATGTGTCATCAGTACAAGTGTGAGTAATGAGTGGTCACTTCCTGTTACCACAGGGGGGCGCTATTATCAAAGTGGAAATTTAATATATAGGGACGTTCAGAGCGGAGCAGTCATCGTTTTCCGCTAGTTTGAAGCTACGACAGTCAAGTATTTGGGTGTGAGAGCATTGTGACATTTTTTTGTCAAGTCACTAAAATTTGTCACGCCCTAGCAGCCAGGCCCTTTGACCTACAGATATGCAAAGCACAACTTTTGCTCAGCTTCTCATGATGATATGTACCAAATTTGAAGTCGATCCGGCGAAATCCCTAGGAGGAGTTTGTTTTAAAATTCAAAAATTCTAATCAAAATGGCTGACTTCCTGTTGGGTTTAGGGCATGGTTCTATGAAGTTTTTTGTATGCCTTGGTACAAAGCATAAAACTACCAAATTTTGTCTGCCTACGACAAAGTAAACGAATTTCCCTATGGGAATTTTGAAAAGTGTTTAGGGGGCGCTATTTCGGCATTTTGGGTCAAACCTGTGCGACCGCACAAAAATATCAAATTTCGGATGTGTCCGGACATATGTGGAAAGTTGCACGCGTTTTCACCATTGGGAAAGGGGAGAAATTGCCCTATGAATTGTCGCAAGAATAATAATAATAATAATAATAATAATAATAATAAAAAATAATAATTATAATAAACAGTACGATTTCAATAGTGTCCTCGGACGACTTTCAGTTGGCTCGGGCCCTAATAAGCTCCATACCTTTTATCTGCTTAATTGGTCAGAAAATAATGAGGGAACAGATCACACCTGGTTGAACTTATGGTCAGTCAATTGTCCAATTACTTTTGAGCCCCTGAAAATGGAGAACTACGTATAAAAATGTCTGCGATTCCATACGATTGATGTGAGATTGCTGTGAAATCGCTTGAATTGAAGCTGAAAGTGCACTCTTCAATCAGATCCTGATTGATTCATTTCACATCCATTGTGGTCGTGTACACTGGCAAATTATAAAGACTATCGCTGCCCAAATACTTCTGGACATATCTGTGTGCTCAAATGACAAAAAGAAGCTTGTGTGGTTTGTCAGAGAGGCGACTGTGAATATCTGCAGGCTGCATTCATGTTTCAGGTCCTTGCGTAGAGCATGTTACTGACATTACTTTGGCTCTGTATGATTAAGCTGCAGATGTTTATTTTTTTTATTCTTGGAGCAGACTGGCTCTGTGCGCCATTGTGGCTTTGTCTGGTACATGTCTGGAAAGTCTGCAGTCAGGTGTATGAGGGGAAAAATCCAAAGTTTTGGAACAAGTTCTCCATGGGAACAGTTTTGGATGTACAAACCTTAATTGCACTATTCTCCTAGCATTTCCAAACGCTGTACAGTCTCCCGAATGGGTGTAAACGAGAAGGAGCCATTTTCCCTGCTCGGCTGGAGAAGTCAGGCTCACGCCAGCTGGACCTTTGTCTCCACACCCCAATGTGACGGATTTATCCTGGGGCAGCGTTGGCTCGTCTGCATTTTGTGCCATAGCTGGATTATTGCAGCCCCCAGACAGAGTCGGGCTGTTAATATGGATTCCTGGTCATCGTCGCCGCTGCCGCGTCTGCAGAGATTTTCTTGTGGATGCTCTACATGCCACAAATTTCAGCCAATTCCTTTGACATTTGGCGTGGGCGTAGGCTTTGGTTGGGTCTCGACACCTATCCATTTTGATTGCCATGGCAACAGAATTGGCCGAATAATGCTGAATATCATGCTGACAATGTGCCCATGTCAGTGCAAGACTTGTGAACGCTCCAGCGGTCAGTTTTCTCAAGATGACACAAGCGGGCATTCGGTGGCTACACCCTTGTGGTCGTGGACGACCAGACCCTCTTGTTTGAGAAGTGTCTGAGACTGGAGGAGCTGTGTGTATTTGGCGTGATGCTTTCTTTTCCCCATTTTATTTTAATCAGTGTCTCTGCCTGTTTTTTTCATCTGTCCTCCCCTCCCTCCCTCCTACACTGCCCCGGGTATCAGGTGTGCAGCTGCAATCTCACTCTCCTGCCTCTGTAAATTGCTGCCTGATTTTCAGCAAACCTCCCTGCCCCACTCATACACAAACACACACGTGGACACACACACCCACACACACACACTCCTAACTCTCCCCCGTTTTATTACAGACCGCAGCAGTGAACGCGGGGACAAAGACGCCAGCAAAATCACCACCTACCCTCCCGGAGCGGTGCGCTTCGACTGCGAGCTGAGGGCCGTGCAGGTCAGCTGCGGCTTCCATCATTCCGGTACGTTCTGCCCACCTCTTCACTCCCCGACAGGTTTCTCTCCCTGCCCGCTTGTGCCCGTTTCAGCCTGCTTCAGTTTATTTGAGGCCACTTAAGCAGAAGTTTAACGAGCGAGATCCTGGATTAAAAGTCGGAAAGGTGGAAAGCAGAGCCGTCTGAAGGTTGTCTTCCCTGTTTTGACAGAGCGCTCGAGATTTTTTGGGAGGGAACCGTTAATCAGGCTCCAGAAGTGGACCTGTAAACTCTGGGAAATTTGAAAGCGAATGTAACTCAGTCAGTGGTAACCAGCCCTCCTCCTGGACATCTTTCAGTTTTCACTCCAGCCCTAACAAAGCGCACGTCATTCAGCAGTATAAACTGCCCAACCCTGATCCTGGAGATTGGCCAACCTTTAGATCTTCATTTTCAGCCTAGTTTGGCACAACTGATTCTGCCACTCCTCACTTAGGGAGATCCTTAACTGATGAATGAGGTGTGCTTTATTGAAATTGGAGTGAGGAACCTTCTGGCTAATTGATCTCCAGTAACAGGGTTGGGAATGACTGAAACAAGTTGTTTTTGTTGCCTTGGTTTATTTGAGGGACCACTAAGGCTTGTTTCGTGAGCACTGTTTAATGGACCCCAGACTCGATCCTTTACACTCTGGGACACGAGCGGTGACTTTAAGCAGACCTTGTTTTTCACTGCCCTCTCTTCACATGCACAAACTGACCCGCGGGATTTTCACCAACGGAGCAGCACTTAAAGGAATGGGTTTGAAGTAACATGACGGGCCTTGTTTTTTGAAACATACTAATTGTTCATTAATCTCTCTGCTGCTTAGTGGTGTTGATGGAGAATGGAGACGTTTACACTTTTGGCTATGGACAGCACGGCCAGCTGGGGCACGGAGACGTTAACTCCAGGTAATGTGGGATTAAAATGCACACAAATGCTTGCACTTTGTTTTACTGTATGTTGGGAGCAGAAATATTATTTTGGAACGTAAAATCCTATTTTGCCTTCCCAAACCGTAAAATCGAGCCGACTCTTTACCCCTTCCCTGCACTAATAAATTTCAAGCTGGTAATTGGAAAGGAAAGTTCACTGGCTCCCTTCAAAATGTGAGCTAACTAAATATTTAGTTCTTTGTCAAATTGAAGGCAAGTCTCAACTCACAATTCAGGACAATGGATTACCATAAGGTTAACTTTTGTGAACATACAAACTAGTGTTCAATATCTTAAACAACTGGAGTTAAGGACAAGAAATAAGTTTACATGCCTTAATGGGGCTATCATGTTTCACAGGGTATTTCTGATTTTAATTCATAAGTAAATATACAAACCCCCCAAAATAACCCACTTTTTAACATTAATGTGCCATCCAAGTCCCAGAGAACAAAGACACGGTCTTTAAAATAAAAGTCTTAAGTAGACTTTGTTCTGAAGCATCAACTAACATTCGAACAGAAAAAATTTACATATTTGGTATAGTGCCTGACAATAGCTGAGCAGCAGTGGCGGCTGGTGAATTGGCAATAGGGGAGGCTCAAAACAATCCCTTAAAATTAATGATTGGTCACAAACTGTTTTCAATAATTCATTTAAATTACAAGTACAGAAACTCTGAAAACTCTCAACATTGTCAGGTGTGGCCAGTTTTCATTTATAACTTACAGTGCCCTTCATAATTATTAGCACCTCTAGTTAAGATGTGTTAAAAGCCTTAAAATAAATTCAATTTTTATTGTAGAAGCACACCCTCACACTGAAAATTGTAGAAAAATGTAACCTTCAACTCAACTGAATTTTAAGGGGGAAAAAAATCCCTTAGAAATAATTATTTTTCATAAAATCACCTGTTACACAATTATTGGCACCCCTAACAGTTCCTTGGAAATAAATGTAATTGAAGTATTTCTAGCATTTCTACAGTAGTTTTCAAAGTTGATCAGAGTATCTAGGAACATTTTATTAGCATTTCATCACTTCCTGTTTCCCTGGGGTATAAATATGACTTGACACAGAGGCCATTTCTCTTATCCACTCTTCAACATGGGAAAGACAAAGGAATACACCATTCAAGAAAGGCAGATATGTGTCGACCTTCACCAGTCAGGCAATGGCTACAAGAAAATAGCTACTCGCCTGCACCTGCCCATATCTAGTATCAGAGGAATCATTAAGAAGTTTAAAACAACTGGAACAGTGGTAAACAAGCCTGGACGAGGACGCAAGGTTATTTTGCCACCACGCACAGTGAGGAGGATGGTAAGAGAAATAAGTTCTCCAAAGCTCACAGTTAAAGAATTTCAACAAATGGTAGTATCCTGGGGTCACAAAGTCTCCAAAACAACCATCAGGCGCTATCTACATGCCAAAAAGCTGTTCGGGAGGCATGCACAGAAAAAACCTATTCTCACTTGCAATCATGAACGCAAACGTCTGCAGTTCGCTAAGCGTTACTGGGACTTCAACTGGGACCGTGTGCTTTTGTCAGATGAGACCAAGCTGGAGCTTTTTGGCAACAAACACTAATGAGTCTGGCAGAACACAAAAGATGAGTGTGCAGAAAAGCACCTCATGCCCTCTGTGAAGTATGGGGGAGGATCGGTGATGCTTTGGGCCTGTTTCTCTCCCAGAGGCCCTGGGAACCTTGTTGGGGTGCATGGCATCATGAACGCTTTGAAATACCTGGCCATTTTAAGTCAAAATCTGGTGCTCTCTGCCCGAAAGCTGAAGATGGGTCGTCACTGGGTCTTTCAGCAAGATAATGACCCTAAACATGTGGCCAAATCTAGGCAGAAATGGTTCACCGGACCATGGTTGCGGACTGTATGGGCATGACCTTGACGAATGTTTGATTGACATCCCTTCGTAAGACTATGTCAGATAAGGTGAAAAATCTAAATTCGAAATTTTTTTCCTCACATCATTTGAACCTAAAATTGCGATGCCTACCATACATTCACTTCAAAGGATAGGGAGAGAGATTTAACTTCTGAATCTGAAGATTGTTACGTTTTATACTTTCTACATGTGGAGACTTTCCTACAGTGTCAAAACAAGCATAGCTGGGGGGGAGAGAATCACAGATTTAGATTCCAAGGAACTTAAATCTTGAGCCCAATTCTACAAACCCAAATTCCAGTGAGTTTGAGACGTTGTCTAGAACGTGAATTAAAATGGAATACAATGATTTGCAAATCGTTTTCAACTGATATTCAATTAAGTGCACAATGAAGACACAATATTTAATGTTCAAACAGATAAACCTCATTGTTTTTTTTTGATATGTTCACTCATTTTGAATTTGGTGCTTGCAACACGTTCCAGAATAGCTGAGACGGAGGAAACAAAAGACTGGGAGAGTTGAGGAATGCTCAAAAAACGCCTGTTTGGAACATTCCACAGGTTAACAGGTTAATTGGAAACAGGTGAGTGTCATGATTAGGTATAAAAGGAGCATCCACCGAAAGGCTCAATCGTTCACAAGCAAGGATAGGGCGAGAGTCACCACTTTGTGAACAACTTTACGAGTAAATGGCCCAACAGTTTAAGAACAACATTTCTCAACGTGAAATTGCAAGGAATTTAGGGGTTTCGTCATCTGCAATCCATAATATCATCGAAAGATTCAGATAATCCGGAGAAATCTCCACAGATTGTTTTTGGAAATCGTGGACTTTTTTGTGCTCCGGGCTAAAGAGGAAAAGGACCATCCACATTGTTATCAGCGCAAACATGAAAAGTCAGCATCTGTGATGGTATGGGGATGTATTAATGCCCATGGCACGGGTAACTTGCTCATCTGTGATGGCACCATTAATGCTGAAAGGTACATGCAGGTTTTGGAGCAATGTATGCTGCCATCCTAAGTGACATCTTTTTAGGGATGTCCCTGCTTATTTCAGCAAGACAATGCAAAGCCACATTTTGCACGTGTTACAAAAGCGTGGCTTTGTAGTAAAAGAGTGCGGGTAATAGTCTGGCCTGCCTGCAGTCCAGACCTGTCTCCCATTAAAAATGTGTGGCACATGAAGTGCAAAATACGTCCAAGGAGACCCCGGACTGTTGAGCAACTGAAGTCATACATCAAGCTACAATGGGAAAGAATTCCACCTACAAAACTTCTACAGTTAGTGTCCTCAGTTCCCAAACACTTATCAAGTGTTGTTAAAAAAACTTCAAATTCAAAATGAGTGAATATTTCCAAAAAGACAATATTTATCAGTTAGAACTTTAAATAACTTGTCTTTGTAGTGTACTCAATGAAATATTGGTCAAAAAGGATTTGCAAATCATTGTATTCGGTTTTCATTCACATTTTACACAACGTCCCAACTTCGTTGGATTTTGGGTTTGAAATATCTAAACTTAAATCGAGACCTGCACTGTTACTTCACAACAAGACTATTGTGGGTTCAAATCGAGCCTGGGGCCTTTCTGTGTGGTGTTGGCATTTTCTCTCTGTTTGAATGGGTTCCCCCTGGGTTCTCCAGTTCCCTCCCACTATCCAAAAAACAGTCACGTTTGCCTGATTCATACTGCCGTGAAATGACAAGAGAACGCAAGTCCAAAATTCAAGAAAACTTCATCACAGCCTGACAATATAGGTGGAAGTATAATTTTACAGTGCTTCATGTATACCCCCCATCTCATCATAACGGAAGCAGTTTTATTTTGTAATCCTCAGTGCGGCTCAGTGGACTTGCATCCTCTTGTTATGACATCTAGGATATTTTGCAACCGATATTCCGGTTGTAATAAGGAAGCAAGTCCATTTCCTTCAGCTGTATGCCGTTATTTGAAATGTCAATAAAATGGGGGTACTTGCCAATCATCATTTGCTGCAAATAGGAAATCTGGAATGTTCTGTCGTTTTACAGCGGTTATGTAGGGGATTCTGGGGTGTGCAGCTCTCTCGGGGGGCCGGGGATGAAGTCCTCCTGAAGAGGAACCTGTTAATTTCTCATCAATATTAGTGATCTGAGATCAGTGAATTCAATAAATTTACAGTTTAATGTGTTACATAGAGTACAGCAATACTAACATGTCCTTCCAAAGGTTTTAAACAGGGGTCCCCAGTCTTTCCCAGAAAGGGCCGGTGTGGGTGCAGGCTTTCATTGCAACCAAACAATTACACACCTGATACTAGTAATTAACCCCTGGACTCTTTGCTAATAAGCTCGATTAGTAGCATCAGGTGTGCAAATGCTTGGTTGCAATGAAAGCCTGCACCCACACCAGCCCTTTCTGGTAAAGGCTGGGGACCCCTGGTTCAAAACTTCTGCAATTTTCAGCATTTTAATGCAATTTTTAGAATTTGTTTAGAGGAAATGACTCTCCTCATCAGGGTACAGAGCCACCTTAGTCTACTTTATAAACAAGAATTTCACTGGCTGAAAGTGTTACAGGCCCGTCTTATTGGATTTGGACTTGCCTCCTTCTGTCATCACACATGTGGCGGAAGTGTTGGAATGACTTCCCTTCCTTCCGCCATGTCCGTTGCAGCTTAACCAGAACAGGTCTTGCAGAAATGAACCTGTTGGCACATAGGACTTACTTTCCTGATTCCGACAATTTATCTAACTCGATTTTGACAGAATATGGACTTGCTTCCTTTGGCCATTTCATGGCGGCATAGATGTGAGCATGTGAGTGAATAGCATGTGATTCGATTCCTGCGCTCCTTTAGAAAGAGTCGAAAGAGTCAGAAAACTGAAATCAGCCATAAAATAATATGCTCTAAGTGTTGTTGTTGAACAATGAATAAATCAATAAAAACGCGTCCTAATGATTATCCCTCTTGTAACGTCCCCAATGTTCTGTTTTTCCAGACTTTAAAATACTATTCTAGTATTTAATATTTTTGTCTTGTTTTTGCAAGTAGAGTAGAACGCACGCACACATGCATACATGCGTGCACACACACACACACACACAAGGACACACGTACATGTACGCGCGCGCACTCACACACGCTCATACATGCATGCACATACGTGCACACATACATGGACACACGTGAACGCACGCACACACACACACACTCTAACCTCGTGTTTTCTCTGCTCCGTACAGAGGTGCTCCCTCTCTTGTGCAGGCTCTCCCGGGCAGCAGTGTGCAGGTGACGGCGGGCAGTAACCACACCGCCGTGCTGCTGGCTGACGGACAGGTCTACACCTGCGGCAGCTTCTCGGTACAGACTCTCCCTCCCTCCCCCTCCCACTTTCTCGCGTTGCCATGGCAGTTCTCTTCAAAAGACATGCTTTCTAATGAACATTTCCATGGCAGCCGACTGCAGTTTATGTCCAGTTTTGTTGTGTGGGGGAGTGGCTGCGTTCAAACCATTGTATAATAAATACAGCGCAGTCTGACCATGTTTGGACTGTGAAACCTTCTGTTAGAGATCATTAACTCAGCCCTTCCTGTATAAATGCTGGTTTTTCACCTGCTTTTGCCCAGGAGTCAGGTTTAATGACCGTCTGGCCAGTTTAGAAGCTCTAATTTTCTGTTAATTATTTAATTTCTCGAGAGAAAATAAAAATGGGGCTGGATTTGGATTAGAAGGATTTGCATTTGAGGAATTTGGTGATCCCTTCCGTATGAGAAGGGTTGAATATCTTGCATGATTCCTGCACGATGCGCACAATATGGACGTTCCTCTGTGTTCTGCTGACAGAAAGGGCAGTTGGGGCGGCCAATTTTGGACATGCCCTATTGGAATGCCCGGCCGTCGCCCATGCCCAACATTGGAGCGAAGTACGGCCGCAAGGCCACCTGGATCGGAGCCAGCGGCGACCAGACCTTCCTGCGGATTGACGAGGCACTCATCAACTCGCATGTGCTCGCCACATCGGAGATCTTCGCCAGCAAGCACATCATTGGTGAGGCTCCGCCCCGATTGGTCCTCTCCTTCGCATCACCGACGAGGCTCCTCCCCTAATGGCGCTGCCTGTAGCCAGTAGAAAGACATCATCGTTTGGACCCCGACCCAACCAATGTACTCCTTAACTAATTGGCGAACATAATAAATCACATAAGTCTTTATTGAAGCCAGTCGGACTTATGGCTAAAAGCAGAAAGTACTCCCCCATCATCTGAGGTCCTATTAGGCTTGTCACTAATGTTCACCTGGTCCCTGGAAGGTTGGTGGATCATGTCCCGGCGTAGCCGCAGTTGGATCATTGAAGCTGTGAGCTCCATGAGTAACCTCACATTGTTCCTGGGTGGATTGGCCACTGCTTAGTCTGTTCCACTGTATGTGGTTTTGGATGCCCAGTATTAATAACCGTAACTCCCCAAAGGTGTACTCCTGCTGTTACCCCTGGCCAAGGCTCTGGCTTTAGAGCTAGACTTGGTTTAGAACTGGAGTTGCAATATTTGCGTGGACTTGAATGACAATCCATTCGGGTAACCAGTATGAATAAATTACACCAGCACCCATTTTTTGGTATGTTTAGTTTGCGTTTATTTTGGCCTAACTGCTCCTAAAAGATACACTTTTTTACCCCCTCCCACTGATATTTGGGTTATTTTAAAAAAGCGGGCAGATTCCTGCTTCAGCTTAGTAGGAAGCAAAATGATAAAAACAGGCAACTTTTATGGGCCAAGATAAAGAAGGGGCTTGTCTCCTGCTCTGCTTTGTGATTTGCGGGGGGGCTTGTTGGGGAAGTACAGGGGCATAATTTCCTGTTTGCCCTCCACAATGTCTCGCCATCTCCTGGGCTTGACGCCTCGGTTTTTTCTCCTCCCTCAGGGTTGGTGCCCACCTCTGTGTCGGAGCCGCCGCCCTTTAAATGCCTGCTCATCAACAAGACAGACGGCAGCTGCCGCACCTTCAACGACTCAGAGCAAGAGGACCTGCAGGGCTTCGGCCTCTGTCTGGACCCTGTCTATGATGTCATCTGGAGGTGTGTCCCATCTGTGTTTGGCTCCGCCTCCTGTCCCAGCACCTGTCACTCAAACTTTGAAAAGCCCTTGCATATATATTTCTGTGTTGTCCTCGATCCCTCCATTTTTAAATATTAATAGAAATCATGCATCTTGAATATAGTTAAGTGTTATGTAATTGTATCTAGGGCAGTAATGATGAATCCCTTGAGTAATGGAGAATATTGAAATACTGGCCTTAGTACGTACGCTTGTGCTTGTCCCTGTGTTCATGACGAGTTCTAACGTGATGCAATAATCCAGGTTTCTGCCATCCACTGGGGAGATGTGCTGCTATAATGCGGTGATCGCTGACGCCCGCGTGCCGTCCGCCTCCGATATCCAGTCTCGCTGCAGCATCCTGAGCCCCGAACTCGCCCTACCGTCTGGATCCCACGCCACTACCACCCGCTCTCACGGAGCGCTGCATATCCTGGGTACGATACCCCGCCTACAGCCCTCAATCACCCAATCACATGGGACTAAGCCCTGCCCATTATCCTGAATCCACCAATTGCATGCCAGCAAGCTCCGGGCCCTACCCTCAGCCCCCCAGTTCCACACCACCAATCCTTGCGTATCACCCTCAATACCCCAATCACTTGCCACTAAGCCCCACCCACCCTTTTCAACCCCCGACTGCTCACTGCCAACCGCTGCCCTCCGCCATCAATCTACCTATCACTTGCCACCAAGCCCTACCTACCACGATCAATACCGCAATCACTCACCATCAAGTCGTGCGTTCCAACCTTCATCCCCCAAACACTTGCTACCAAAACCTGCCTACTTCCCTCAATCTCCCAATCGCAAGCCACCATTTCTCACCTATTGCCCTCAATCCTCCAATCACTTGCTACTGCACCAACCTCAAAACCCCATTCACAAGCCTCTGAGCCCCGCCTTCTACCCTCAATCCGCCAATGACAGGCCATCAAGTGTGGAATTTCAACCTCAATCCCCCAATCAATTGCAGCCATGCCCCACCCACCACCCTCAATCCTCCAATCACACTTTACCAAGCACCACCTACCGCCCTCATTCCCCAATCGCTAAGCCCCACCTTCTACCCGCTATCCTCCAATCACGCACCACCAGGATATAACTACCACCCTCAGTGGACTTGGGTAATGGGCGTGTTTGTCCCCACAGGTTGCCTGGACACACTGGCTGCCATGCAGGACCTAAAGATGGGTGTGGCCAGCACTGAGGAAGAGACGCAGGCCGTTCTGAAAGTGTACTCTAAGGAGGACTACAGCGTTGTGAACCGCTTCGAGAGTGAGTGTGTGCGTCCGGCTGGGAGCTGTGCTGGGGCCCGTTAGCGGTCTGCTGAGAACAGCGTGGTCAAATGCTGCGTTCATATGGAGCAGTGTAGACTGGAGTCAGCGGAATGGGAATATTGGGTCGGTATGATATGCTGATGCCGTGATGCATTACCTCTTCTGCAGCATGAGGACATTATGATGTTTTGCTTCCAGGTCATGGGGGTGGGTGGGGTTACTCCGCCCACTCAGTAGAGGCAATCCGGTTCTGCGCCGACGCTGACATCCTTCTGGGGGGACTGGGACTTTTCGGGGGCCGGGGGGAGTATACTGCTAAGATCAAGGTGAGAGCCCGTCTCTCTGCTGTCTGAACACCCCTCTCCCTGCTCTCTCAAGGCTCCTGTTTCAGGGCTCCATCCAGCTGCTTTTTCACGGTCCCATCATGCTCTTGTTTCAGGACCCTGTCTATGTCCTCTCTTAGGGCCCCATCTTTCTGCTGTTTTGGGGCCCCTTCGTGCTCCTGTCTTAAGGCGCTGACCCCTCTGCCGTTTCTGTGCTCTGAACCTGACATTCAGTGCAGTCTGTGCGTATTTAGACTAACGCCCATATATTGTAATTCCTGTATTCCCTCCATACATGAGCCTCACAGTGTGAATGTGAATGCAAATTAAAAGCTGCCATTTACTGGCCTTGTATTCTGTCCTCAAGTCCAGTTCGCTGGAGCGCAGAGCCAAAAATCAAAAATTGCACCGCTGCCTCAGTACTTTTGGACTTCCCTGTGCATTTAAGTCGCTTTGCAAGCCCCATGTGCGTGTCAGTAATTCAGAGTGTTACTGTGCCAGTATGCAGCTGCCTCAGTGAGAGCTGTACTTACAGATCTCAGAAGGGCCTGCAGTTAATGCTGTTATTGTGGGGCTGGTGCCGCTCTGATGGTTGATGGTTGTTTTGTAGCTGTTTGAATTGGGTCCAGATGGGGGCGACCATGAGACAGATGGTGATCTGCTGGCTGAGACTGATGTCCTGGCTTACGACTGCGCTGCCAGGTAAACTGTTTAGTACACGTGGTGTGTGTGCGTCAGTTCGGGTGTGTCTGTGTGTACGGGCTTGAGTGAGTGGGTGCACTTTCATATATGGGTCAATGACAAATAAGCCTTTTAAAAATGTTTTTTAAATAAATCTTTATAAATGTACAGAATACATTTATTTGAAGTTGAAAGAGTGTGTTTATACAAGTCTTAATGGTTGCACAATATTTACAGGGTTTTAGTACAGTTTTAGACTGTATTTGCAATTCCACCAGCCAAAAAATGTCAGGTGACGCAACCAAAAGTTTCTTGGGGGTAAAAAAAAACAAAAAAAAAACACTTTTTTGGTTTTTTTCCTAAGTGATTTTTTTTGTAAGTATGCCTGAGAGTGTCTTCTCTGCCTAAAACATTACTGTTTGAGCTGGGTATTAAAAGTAACTTATTGATTCTTTATCGTCGGGGCAGGTATTTCGGTTTTCCAAACAATTTAAGAACTATTAAACCTTGTTTATTTGAAAGGTTTTCAATATAAAATTATGCCCCCTTATTAATATTATTTTAATTCATATTTTGAATGACGTTTTTAATACATTTCACATAGTGTTAACTTGCTCGGACGGTTTGCCGTCATGTCACGTCATTGACCCATATTGTTTTGTATTTACACGCATTTGTGTGTTTTTGTTCGTATTTGTGTGAACAGGTGTCTGCTCTTGTGAATGTGCATTTGTGTGTATTTCACTCTCTCTCTCTCTCTCTCTCAGGGAGAAGTATGCGATGATGTTTGACGAGCCGGTGCTGCTGCAGCTGGGCTGGTGGTACGTGGCGTGGGCAAGGGTTTCTGGTCCCAGCAGCGACTGCGGCTCCCACGGTCAAGCCACCATCACTACTGATGACAGGTACAGACCCTGCCACACCTCCCTGCACACTGTGGGGTGTCGCGGCTCAATACAGCGCCCTCCATAATTATTGGCACCCCTGGTTAAGATGTGTTAAAAGCCTTAAAATAAATTCAATTTTTATTGCAGAAGCATACTCACACACTGAAAATTGTCGGAAAAATATAGCCTTCAACTCAAGTGAATTCTAAGGGGAAAAAAAATCCCTGACTAAGAAATGATTATTATCCCCCCGCTAACGCGAAGTGGGAGGGGGATTTAGGTTTGACGCGCGTGTGTGCGTTCGTCTGTCTGTCCGTCCGTCCGTCCGTCCGTCCGTCCGTCCGTCCGTCCGTCCGAAAGAAAGGCGACAACTTTTCTCAGAAACTATTACATATAGGACAACCAAATTTGGTGTGTACCTTCAGACCATAAAGGCCTTGATGGAGTTTGAAAATAAGAAGCACACGATTGGCGGGGGATGTTGTTGACCATGTCGACTTGTGTTTCACAAAATCACCTGTTCCACAATTATTGGCACCCCTAACAATTCCTAGGAAATAAATGTAATTGAAGTATTTCTGTCATTTCTACAGTGGTTTACAAAGTTGATCAGAGTATCTAGGAACATTTAATTAGTAAATCATCTCTTCCTGTTTCCCTGGGGTATAAATATGACGTGACACAGAGGCTAATTCTCTTATCCACTCTTCAACATGGGAAAGACAAAGGAACACACCATTCGAGTAAGGCAGATGTGTGTCGACCTTCACAAGTCAGGCAATGGCAACAAAAAAAACAGCCACTCACCTGCACGTGCCCTTATCTACTGTCAGAGGAATAATTTAGAAGTTGAAGACAACTGGAACAGTGGTAAACAAGCCTGAGCGTGGACACAAGCTTATTTTGCCACCACGCACAGTGAGGAGGATGGTAAGAGAAATAAAAAGCTCTCCAAAGCTCACTGTTAAAGAATTGCAACAAATGGTAGCATCTTGGGGTCACAAAGTCTCGAAAACAACCCTCAGGCACTATCTACTTGCCAACAAGCTGTTTGGGAGGCATGCACGGGCAAAACCTTTTTTCACTCGCAGTCATAACCGCAAACGTCTGGAGTTCGCTAAGCGGTACTGGGACTTCAACTGGGACTGTGTGCTTTAGTCAGATGAGACCAAGATTGAGCTTTTTGGCAACAAACACTCTAAGTGGGTCTGGCGAAACACAAAAGATGAACATGCAGAAAAGCACCTCATGCCCACTGTGAAGTATGGGGGAGGATCGGTGATGCTGTGGGCCTGTTTCTCTTCCAGAGGCCCTGGGAACCTTGTTAGGGTGCATTGCATCATGAACGCTTTGAAATACCAGGACATTTTAAATCAAAATCTGTTGCCCTCTGCCCGAAAGCTGAAGATGGGTCGTCACTGGGTCTTTCTGAAAGATAATGTGCCGTAAACATGTGGCCATATCTACTCAGAAATGGTTCACCAGACACAGAATCAAGCTCCTCCCATGGCCATCTCAGTCCCCAGACCTCAACCCCATTGAAAACCTGTGGAGTGAGCTGAAGAGGAGAGTGCAGAGGAGAGGACCCAGGTCGCTGGATGATTTAGAGAGATTGTGCAAAGAGGAATGGTCGAAGATCCCTCTTTCTGTATTCTCCCATCTTGTGAAACATTATAAGAGAAGATTAGGTGCTGTTTTGTTGGCAAAAGGGGGTTGTACAAAGTATTAACATCAGGGGTGCTAATAATTGTGGCACACATGATTTGAAAGGCAGCACGTTGAGGTCCAGAAACACTTCACTACAGAGGTGTTGGGCGCTTGGCCTTATGATTGAGGAACTGAGTTTGTGCCTCCCGGGATTGCTGTCATTCTGTTAGGAGGAGCTGAAATCTTTGTCTAAATATCCTGCTGTCTAAGAATATAGTGTGTGTGCATTACTCTGTATCGGGGCCTCTGCTGAAAGTCTGAGATCATTTTACAGGCTAATTGTTGTGTTAACGATGTCCTTCCTGATAAAACGTGCTTGTGTTTCTGGGTTTCGTGTGTCTGTGGGCTCATCGCTGCTCTCCCTGCTTGCAGTGTGGTCTTTCAGTTCAAAAGCTCCAAGAAGTCCAACAATGGCACAGATGTGAACGCGGGTCAGATCCCTCAGCTGCTGTACAGGCAAGCATGCTTCTGTCTTCTGGTCCATACGAATCCAAATTGGCCTTCCTTCCTCCTCCTCTCTGTCTCTTTCCCCTCTCCTCTCTGTTTCTTCACCTCTCTGTCCCCCTTTCTGCCCTCTCTGTCCCCACTCCCTCTTTCTCCTGCCCTCTTTTTCCCCTTCACCCCATTTCCTCCTTGAAGTTGTCTGTGCATCTCTTTAGTGTTGGTCCGTGATGTGCATTCTTGTCATGTTCTCTATAGGCTTCCGTCAAATGATGCCAATGCAGCAAAAGGTAAACAGCAGACCAGCGAGCCTGTCCACATCCTCAAGAGGTCCTTCGCACGGACCGTCTCAGTGGTGAGTTGTTATGGCCCACAGCCACCATTCTGCGCTCACCTAATTGAGCTTTGAGGAAATTTGTGCCCGGAATGTTCCTGGCCCCTTTTTCTTTTCCTCTTTTAACCATTTGTATAAACATTTCCTCTGCCTCGGGTCTGCTTTTAGAACTCACAGACCCTGAGCTTGAACAGAACAGGCGGTGTTATTGATCAGCTTATAGCTCATTGGTTTTAACTGTGGAGCCACATTAGGATATTGATCCCAACTGCTTTGTCCTTGAAGTCCCTATTGTCTCCATAATTAACTGACTTGGAAGTGAAAACCTGTGGATGCCACTTGTTTGGCGCATGGCCAAGTTGGTGTTGGCATGTCCAAGTCAGTGTTATAGTCCAAATGACGCTGTTATTTGCGTGAGTTATTTTGAGGGGAATGAGTGAATTATCAAGCTCTCTGCAGTAGTGTTTTGAGTTGATCCAGAGTTTTCTGCTCTGGAGTGGTGAATGTGTGAGCCTTAGGGTTGCGAATCTTTGGCGTGGCTTGTGACTCTGCTGAAGTATTTTGAATTGCTGCTCAGAAACTTGTAGCTGAGCATTTAGTATGAATATTAGGGGAGTTGTGAGTGTAAGTTGTGACTCTTAATGTTTGAATCTCAGGAGTTAAAGTCTCGGTAATTAGCGGGTGTGAGTCTCAGCAACTCTAAAGTGCAAGGAACCTTCCTTGGCAACAGACACAAACTGGAGAGTTTGGCTGAACTGTCCGAATTGTCTATTTCATGAAGGTGCGGAGGTAATTAGCTCCTTCATTGCTTCAATGAGGGATCAATTAGAGGAGTCATAGATTATGGACTATAATCCTTTACAGCTTTAGCGATTGGATAGGTTATTTGATGCAGTTTTCTTGTCAGATAGGTTGTAATTGGTAACAATTGGTGTCAAGCTCATGAGGCATTAAAGAAAATGTTTTCCGATTTTTTCCAGTCTTAGAAAGTCGAGCAAGTGTGAGCCTCGAAGTCAAGCAATTGTGATTGTCGTGTAGTGGAGGGAATTTAAGTCCTAGCGAGTTGAACAAGTGTGAGTCTTGTGTAGTTGAGGGTAGTCGAGGGACTGGGAGTCTCGGGTAGTCGAGGGACTGGGAGTCTCGGGTAGTCGAGGGAATGGGAGTCTCGGGTAGTCGAGGGAGTGGTAGCTTTGGGTGCTTAGGGAGTGAGAGTCTCATTCAAGAGAGCGGGAGTTTCGAGTGTTCGCGGGAGTGAGAGTCTCTGGTTGTTGAGGCAGTGGGAGCCTCGTAGAGGCGAGCGAGTGGGAGTCTCGGGTATTCGAGCGAGTCTGTGCCTCGGGGAGGTGAGGAAGTGTGAGACTGGCAAGAATGACTTAAGTTTTGACCCTGTGACTTTCTTTGCAGGAGTGTTTTGAGTCGCTCCTCAGTATTCTGCACTGGAGCTGGTCCACACTGGTGTTGGGGGTGGAGGAGCTGCGAGGGCTGAAGGGGTTTCAGTTCACCGCTACCCTGCTGGACCTGGAGAGACTGCGCTTTGTGGGGACCTGCTGTCTACGGCTACTGCGGGTTTACATCTGCGAGATCTTCCCTATTTCAGGTAACATGCTCTCTGTACTGTACTCTCATTATATACAATACCTTAGCTACACACACACTGCTGCCTGTGGTCACATCTGCAAGCGCGCACACACACAGTGGCCGGTGGCCTCCAACGGTCTGTTTTCAAGATCTTCCTTTTTTCTGGTGCATGCACAATACTATACACACACTGTTCTCTGACGTAATACACACAATGCTGCCTGACATTGTATACCATTTTTTAAACATCACTGGTTTACCTGTGGGCCAGGTCAAGTGGTAACAGAGTTACAAAATTGGTGTATTTTGTATCAAAGCTCCAAAACTAAGTAAGGTGGAGTTACAATTTAAATGTCTTTGTACAGGTCTTCCCTCGTACTTCCAACAACAAAATAGCTAATTTTGTTCATTTGAATTATTTCGGGTGAAAACGACAAATGACTGATCCCTAACGGCGTTGCAAATTGTAAAAAATTGATTACCCTTCTTAGGTGCGTCCAGATGGATTTTTTTTTGTTGTTAAGAAGAACCCGTAACAATATAGTAATCATCAAAAATATCTCCATCTAGTTTCAATTATTTTTCTCAATTAGTATGCAACATAAGAAGTGAACATTCATGATATCAAAGTTAGTTCAGCCTTTATGCAATTTGATTCTGTTGTAGTGCATGAAGTATTGGGTTCATCTGTTTTATTGTCATTTTGTTCAATTAATTGCCTCCCACCATACTTTCCATATTACCTGCTCAGCATGGTGTATCACTTTGTACAGCCTTACACTTCTAAAGGTGGTGTAGTCAATAGATTGTTTTTACTGTCAGTATTGGATTCCCGTGATAAAGGTGATATTGAGTGTTAAATTAACCCGAAATGCATCAGGAGGATTTCTCTGACTCGGCATACTTGTTTGCGTGTGTGTCCGTAGCAAGCTCCAAGGCAGTGGTGGAGGAGTCGAGTAAGCTGGCAGAGTGTGTTGGTAAGACACGCAGCCTGCTAAAGAAGATCCTGTCGGAGGGGATGGATAACTGCCTCACCAAGCTGGACAACGACCCGCAGGGCTACCTGAGCCAGCCGCTCACCCTGCTGGAGGCGGTGCTGCAGGAGTGCCACAACACCTTCACCGCCTGCTTTCACTCCTTCTACCCCACCCCTGCCCTGCAGTGGGCCTGTCTCTGCGACCTGCTGAACTGTCTGGACCAAGTAAATAAGCACACATGTATACACATGCACTCGCATTCAGCACACATGCAGGCGCGTGCACGCCCACCCCCAAACTCACAGCCACAGCCACACGCACTCACGCGCATGACTACAACCTTGAGAAAAAGTCTAAAACATCACTCCGAAAACAATTAGTTTAAAGCATATCCTATATTCTGTGAAAGACGAAAATAGTTTTCATTTGGAAGGAATTGCACTGTTGGGATGTTTTTATTGGTCAGTTTTGTTTTTCCTGTAATAAGGCTGAGCCTGGGGTTCCATCACCGTGCTGTTGGCGAAGTTTTTCAGTTTTAGGTGAGATGGGAGACTAGTACCCGGTTATAGGTTTGTTTTCACCACCCTGCTGTTTCTTAGGACATCCAGGAGGCTAACTTCCGCACGTCAAGCAGCCGGCTCCTGGCTGCAGTGATGTCGGCGCTGTGCAACACCTCGGTGAAGCTCACGTCCATCCTGCCAATCGCATACGACGGCGAGGTGCTGCTGCGATCCCTCGTCAAGCAGGTCAGCACTGAGAACGACTCTGCCCTGGCTCACCGCTTCCCACTGCTCGTCGCCCACATGGAAAAACTCAGCCACGTAAGTGCTCTTCCCCCGTTAGAACTCAGCCATATTTGTGTCTGTCCCCTGGATGAACTCAGCCACGCTAATGCCTTTCCCCTGCAGAAATGGCCATATTTGTCTTTGCCTACAGAAACGGCCACGTTGGTCTCTTTCCCCTACTGAGACGGCCGCCTTTATCTCTCACCTGTAGAAACTCGGCCATATAAGTGTCCTTCCCCTGTAGAAACTAAGCTGTGTTTATGTCTTTCCTCAAAAGAAACAGCCATGTGTGCCTTTCTCCCATAAAAACTCAGCCATATTCCTGTCCTTCCCCTTCTGAAACTTGGCCACATGTCCTTTTCCTATTGAAACTTGGCCAAGTGTCCTTTCCTCGTTGAAAGGTTTTGCAGGGAATAGGCAAATTTGCCCACAGCCCAATTTGAACCATGTTCTGGTTATAAGTACCTATTTGTGGGACTATCCAGAGAATAGATTTGAATTGTGATATTTGCATACAGGAAGTGAACTGTGACCTATTTAGTGATTTCAAGATTTTTGTGGGACAAGGCCTCTAAAAGTCCATATCCAAATCCATAAATGATTGTTCTGAAAAACCAGATGATTTTTAACGGCAACACAACATGACGGACATTTTGATACCAAACATAAGAATATATGTGAAAACCTGAAGAAGGTTCAGACAATTTTCCATTGAAAAATGCATATTCATGGGAGAAAGGCACACATGGCTGTTTCTTTTGAGGAAAGACATAAACACAGCTGAGTTTCTACAGGAGAAGGACACTTATATGGCTGAGGGAGAGATAAAGGCGACCGTCTCAATAGGGGAAAGACACAAACGTGGCCGTTTCTGAAGGCAGACAAACATGGCCATTCCTTGTTGAAATTTGACCACTTTTCCTTTCCCCATTGGAACTTGGCCAGTTTTGTGTCTTTCCCCTGCAGAATCTTGTTCACAGAGGTTTACTATCCCTACAGAAATTTGCCTACATTTGTCTTTCCCTAATAGAAACTCAACCACAGAAGTGTACTGCCACGAAAGAAAGTTGTCCTCATTATGCCCTTCCCCTGTCAAGTCATCCACTTTTGTGCCTTTACCCCGAGGAAACTGGACCACATTTGTGTTTTTTCCTATAGAAAGCCTTTTATGGAAATGTACTTCCCATATAAAAACTTAGCCACATAAGGGTCTTTCTGCGATGGAAACTATACTTATCGACCTAGAAGTCATTTTTTCTTAACTGAACTTTCTAATCCTGATGTAGTGAAAGGGGCAATTTTGTTTATAATTAAACCATACATTGTTTCAAAAATTGTTCAGGCTGTGTTTTCCAAGCTGCTGGATGCTGTGACTCGCTATCGCTGTCTCTACAGTCTCCATAGGGGAAACTGGAAAGTTTTCATCATGTATTTGTCTTTGTGCGGCAGACGGAGGAGAACCTGATGGGCATGACGAGTTTCCGGGAGGTTCTGGAGAAGATGCTGGTGATCGTGGTGCTCCCTGTGAGGAAGACCCTGCGGAAGGAGGTGGAGCTCTTCTCTCCACACCTGGTGTCCAACACCTGCGGCCTTCTGGCTAGCATTGTCAGCGAGCTCACCGCCTCTGCCCTGGGCTCTGAGGTACAGCCACACTCCCCAACTCACCCCAAAACTAGCTTGTCGGTCAGCTGTATCCCCCTCCAATTCTCCCCCCAAAATTATTCCTCGCTCAAAATTGCCCTCCAAAACTCACCTCAAAACTCTGTCTTCATAATCAGTGCAACTCCTTCAGCCAGGAAGTGTAATCAGTGAGAACATCTGGCCGAGTTGGAGTTCTTTAGTAGCGAGGCTGGTACCTCCCGGACCCCTGGACGTCATGTATGTGGTTAATGTTTTGTTCAGGTGGATGGGCTGAACTCCCTGCATTCGGTGAAGTCCACCCCGAACCGTTTCACCAAGACCAGCCAGGGCCGCAGCTGGAACACAGGAAACGGCTCACCTGACGCCATCTGCTTCACCGTGGACAAACCTGGCGTGGTGCTCGTGGGCTTCTGTGTCTACGGAGGCGGTGGAATCCATGAGTACGAGCTGGAGGTGCTGGCTGATGATGTAAGAACACCTCCATGTTGTTTTTTTTTTTTTTTAATTTTACTCATCTTATTTTCAACCAAGTAAATTTCACCGTGAATATTTATCCCATTTTTCATGTGTGTGACTATTAAGTGTGACTATTAAGCATAGAATGAATGAGCAGACTGTAGTGTGGCCTGTGGGCGCCGTCATTGATGCAGTCTGTATTTGTATTGAAAACAAGGGAAAGAGAGTGAGTCACTTTAAGAGACTGAATAACTGCCTGCCTGATGGACAGACATTTCACCACTGGCCATTGCTCATTGCCCACAGTTTCACACAGACCATTAATGGTCCAGCCATATTCTAGGTTTTGACCTCGTCTTGTCGGACATGTTGTTGGCATCTGTTTAGCAGGAATCACAATCCTTTTGAAACTGTGCCACCGTCCAAACATGGCCTGCACTGAGACACATTTCTCTTGCAAATTCTCTAGTTACAATAGTGTTACATGAAATCCTCGTTCCTGCTGTCACCTCAGGCCCAAACGGAACACCCCGGAGACTCCGCCCACTCGCACCGCTGGACTTCGTTAGAATTGGTGAAGGGCACCTACAGCACGGACGACTCGCCCAGCGATATCGCCGAGATCCGGCTGGATAAAGCTGTACCCCTAAAGGTGTGCATTTCGCCAACCCTCCACTCTATATCTTAAACATCACTGGCCTCATCGTCAGAGGTGTAAAATCCAGGTTTAAAAAAGAAAGTGTCCCCATTATTTTGTTCATGTCATCGAGATTCGCTAATTAGCCCGTATCCTCAGTCAGGCGGCAGATCTCTGTGGTAAATTCGGCTGACTGAGTGTATGGGCTAAAGAAGCTGCTGGAATGTTGCTGTCGTACATTGGGACATGACACCCCACCCGCGCAGTCTCAGCACAGCCTCTGTTCCCTCCCTGCAGGAGAATGTGAAATACGCAGTCCGCCTGCGTAACTACGGCAGCCGTACAGCCAATGGGGATGGAGGGATGACCACCGTGCAGTGCTCCGATGGCGTGACGTTCACCTTCAGTACCTGTAGCCTGAGCAGCAATGGAACCAATCAGACACGCGGTCAGGTCCCCCAGATCCTGTACTACAGGTGAGCCATAACCTTGCGCAGTCAGGTCCCCCAGATTCTGTACTACAGGTGACTGCTAACCTCGCGCGGTCAGGTCCGTCAGATCTTGTACTACAGGTGAGCCCTAACCTCGCGCGGTGAGGTCCCCCAGATCCTGTTCTACAGGTGAGCCCTAACCTTGCGCGGTCAGGTCCCCCAGATTCTGTACTACTGGTCAGCCCTAACCTCGCACAGTCGGGTCCCCCAGATCCTGTTCTACAGGAGAGCCCTAACCTCGCGCGGTCAGGATCCCCAGATCCTGTACTACAGGTGAGCCCTACCTTGCGCGGTCAGGTCCCCCAGATCCTGTTCTATAGAAGAGCCCAAACCTCGCGCAGTCAGGTCCCCCAGATGCTGTACTACAGGCGAACCCTAACCTCACGCAGTCAGGTCCCTCAGATCCTGTACTACTGGCGAGCCCTAACCTCGCGCAGTCAGGTCCCCCAGATCCTGTACCACAGGTGAGTCCTAACCTCGCACGGTCAGGTCCCCCAGATCTTGTACTACAGGTGAGCCCTAACCTCGCGCAGTCAGGTCCCCCAGATCTGGTACGACTGGTGAGCCTTAACCTCGCGCGGTCAGGTACCCCTGATCCTGTACTACAGGCGAGCCCTAACCTCGCGCACTCAGGTCCCCCAGATCCTGTACTACAGGTGAGCCTTAACCTCGTGTGGTCAGGTCCCCCAGATCCTGTACTACAGGTGAGCCCTAACCTCACGCGGTCAGGTCCCCCAGATTCTATACTATTGGTGAGCCCTAACCTCGCGCGGTCAAGTCCCCCAGATCCTGTTCTACAGGAGAGCCCTACCCTCGCGCAGTCAGGTCCCCCAGATTTTGTACTACAGATGAGCCCTAACCTTGCGCGGTCAGGTCCCCCAGATCCTGTACTACAGGAGAGCCCTAACCTTGCGCTGTCAGGTCCCCCAGAGCCCTAACCTCCCGCGGTCAGGTCCCCCTGATCCTGTACTACAGGTGAGCCCTAACCTCCCGCGGTCAGGTCCCCCTGATCCTGTACTACAGGTGAGCCCTTATCTCACGCGGTCAGGTTCCCCAGATCCTGTTCTACAGATGAGCCCTAACCTCGCCCGCTTATCCCCATGCTCTGTTCCTGAGGTGATTGTGGTCATGACACTCACGCAACATGCTAATATATTTTTAATGAGTGTGATAATGATTCCAACGGGATGAGCTGATCTTAAAAGAGTAGGTGTGGTTATGATGCTGCTGGAATGATTATGGTTTTGATGGAATGTGCTGATGTCAGTGGAGTAAGTCACTTGTTTGAACAGAATGTGATTATCTCACTGAAATAAATATAATGTTTGTAACACTGACAGAATTGGTAATGTCACATTATTAAGTAACATGTTTTCATGTAACACAAATGCGTAACATGTATTTGACACTGATATCATCTGGTGACATCGCAGGAGCGAGTACGATGGTGACCTGCAGTCCCAGTTGCTCAGCAAGGCCAATGAGGAGGATAAGAACTGCAGCCGAGCGCTCTCTGTTGTGAGCGCCGTGGTGCGGGCAGCCAAAGACCTGCTTCACCGGGCCTTCGCTGTAGACGGTGAGTATGCTTTAATTTCGAGCCTCACTGTCGGATCAGGACTTCTGAACTTTGTGCATGACTTCCTTTGTAGAGCCAGGGTATCTTGTTTTAATGAGACGTCTCTCTCTTCTCGCAGCTGAAGACATTCCGGAGCTGCTCAGCTCCTCCAGTCTGTTCTCCATGCTGCTCCCGCTAATCCTGGCCTACATCGGGCCTGTGGCTGCCTCTGTGCCCAAGGTGAGCAGGAAGAGGGGATCCCACACAGGGACATCCTCCATCTGTTTGGGGAAACTTCCAAACAGCTCCTCACCGTGGCCGGAGGAAGTTTAGCTCAAGGCAGTTTTTGAAACAGGCAGAGGGCTGATTCCTTGGGACATGCTGCGGCAAAATAACTTCAATTTTTTTGGTGATGAAATTATGTCAGTAAAATTTCTAATGCCTCAGTTGTTCATTCTCAGAAACTGGGTTGCGTAATGAGTCTGTCAAGTACCTGTAATGTCATAAATGAATTGATTGTAATAGTGTCACTCCATGACTCCTAGGGTGTCTGTACAGAACTGTGAAAAAACACTCACCCCCCTTCCCGATTTCTTCTATTTTCTCATATTTATCACACTGAAATACTTCAGAATATCAAGCTAAATTGAATATTGGACAGGGATAACCTGATCGAATACAAAGTGCTGGTTTAAAAGCTACATTTTGTGTTTGCTCACTTTGTTTTTCTCTTATATTAAATTAATTTTGATCTGAAACATTTAAATTACTAATGAGCAAAAATGTAATAAATCAGGAAGGGGCAAATACTTTTTTGCTGTACTGTATATGTGCCCGTGCATGTGTGCTCGTCTTAGTGCGTGAGTGTATGCATTTGCACAAGCGCTTGTACATGCATTAGCGTGTGCACATGTGATTATGTGTATGTTCTTCTTTAGGTGCTTGTATCCTTGCATGAGTGTGGTGCAGATGTCTGAGTGTGTGTGTGTCTGTGTGTGTATTAATGGTCGTGTGTATGAGTGCGTTTACTGGGTGAAACAGAGCAGCTGTCCTCCTCTCACTCCTCCTGTCCTCCACCTCCACCCCTCAGGCTGCAGTGGAGGTGTTCGGCCTGGTGCAGGAGCTGCTGCCTGCCGTCTCCGCCCTCAATCAGAAATACGCCCCGCCCTCTTTCAACCCAAACCAATCCACCGACAGCACTACGGGTAACCAGCCTGAGCAGGGCCTATCGGCTTGCACTACTTCCAGCCACTATGCGGTCATTGAGAGCGATCACCCGTACAAGCCCGCTAGCGTCACCCAATACAAGGTATGTTTTGGTTCAGCTTTTGGCTTTAGCTGCTGAGAGACAGATTAAAGATTGTGGGTCTTAGTTCAGCTGTTGACTTTGGATAGTGAGACAGGTCTGCTATTCTGGATATATTTCAGATTTTGGCTGTGGCTGGAGAGACGGGCCCTGTTTACACTTGGCTTTAACGTGTTTTGGGCGATCGGATCACAAGTGGTCAGGCGAGACACATTGCTGTTTGCACTTGTTGTCAAGCTGACCACTTGTGCTCAGATTTCATTGCTAACTAAGCAACTTCAGCTAAAACCCAGCAGATAGTTCATATGTCACATAAGGACAATAGCAGTCAACAAAGCCAAGATTGTGACCCCGTTTTACATTGTGACTTTTTAGGTCACCTGAGACGAAGTGACCTCTTCTAATCGTCTCTGGTCCGTCATCGTCCGTCGTGCGTCCGTAAACAATTAACATTTTTGACGACTTCTAAATTTTGCTGGAACCTTCCTTGGTCAAATATGCACCAAAATTGTGAGTTATATGGTGCTCAGCCCCAGGTGCTCTGAGGGGCGGGGCTAAAAGTAGTGAAATTGCCTGAAATTTTCAAACTCTTCTCCAGACCGGTCTGGAAAACAATACTCTTCATAGATGGAAGGCTCTTCAGGTGCTTTATCAAAATTGTTCATTTCATGGCCCCCAGGCTCCATGGTTGCCCCTGGGGAGGGGGTGAAGTTTACTATACTTCATATAGGAAAATGATAGGTATATTTGGTTCATTCACATCAATAACATCAGTTTTTATACAACTCAGGTGACCGTTAAGGCCCATGGGCCTTTTTTTTTTTTTTTTTTTTTTTTTGGGGCCAGCTAACATGTTTTCATCTATTGTTTACATTTTCGGTATATTTCAGTTATTGAAATAAGGCACATTTGCTACTTGAAAGGGCACGCAGGACCGCACGCTAGAGGAAACTCTTAGCACAAGTTCGCGGCCTACATCAATGACGTTTACTGTTTACGTCCTTGTCCACCGTGCATTAGGATGGAATACCGTTTACACGACCAAACATATGTGGTCAAATGTGTCCCAGACCACCTCCACTAGTGGTTTGAGTGATCGAATATCAATGCATCTTGGTACCTGTTTACACTTGTATTTAGCGCTTACCGCTTGTGATCTGATGGCCAAAATAAAAATGCCACAGAGACCTGGGATTGTGGGTTCAGCCCTTTGCTTTACCTGTGGAGAGACGGACCCTTCAGTCTGGTGTTGGCTTTAGCAGGGGAGAGACAGACCCTCGATTGTAGGTTTTAGTTCAGCTGTTGGCTGTAGCTATAGACACGCTGGCCCATAATTCTGGTTTTGGTTCAGATTTTGCTTCAGCAGGACAGAGACAGACCCAGTACTCTCGGGGTTTCAGTCCTACTCCTTGCGCTCCTCTGCAGGTGTCGTTCCCGGACTGCGTTCGCTGGATGACGGTGGAGCTGGACCCTCAGTGCGGCACAGCCCAGGCCGAGGACGTCCTTCGCCTGCTGATCCCGAGCCGTTCCCTCTACCTCTCTGGGTCTGGCTCTAAACCCCTGGCTCACGAGATCATCAACACCTGGACCGAGCTCAAGAAGTTCTCCGGCACAACGGGCTGGCCCAATTCAGTGCTGGTGCTGCCTGGTATGGGGCTGCTCATCCCTAATGCAGTAACTGCTGGGGGGCTGCTGTAAAATGCAGTTACTGTACCATGAGTTTAGCATTTACAGTGATGATGTGGCATATTAAGCTTGTAGTTTTAAGAGGTTTATGAAGTTTTTATGTGTTAATGGAGCGGAGGTGTTTGCGATTTTTTGCCTTGGTGTCAAGATGGTAGGTCTATGCTTGGGGATGTTTGTCTCCAGTCGTCTGCTCTGCTTGTTAACGGCTAACGCTGCAGGCGAAGTGGAGCCTGAGGCTGTGAGGTAAATTTTTCTCTCCCTCTTCTTTTGTTGAATTTCAGGAAACGAGGCTCTCTTCTCTCTGGAAACGGCCTCGGATTATGTGAAGGACGAGAAGGCATGTTTTTACGGCTTCAAATGTGTCGCTGTGGGTTATGAATTCAGCCCAGGACCAGATGAGGTATAAATGAGAGCTCAGATCTCCTCTGTTTAATGTTTCAATCAACCGTTTTTTCAAATGTGAATGTTCTATCAGAATTACCTCCATTTACGGGAAAGTCCGTACTTTACAAATGGAGTGATGTTTTCAGTGATTATCTGAGGTATTTTTACTCTCGAAATGCCTGAAAATATGTTTGCTGTTCAGGCTCTGTGCTGAACTCCTTAAAAATTCTATTTTAATACTTGGATAAAATCTTGCGTTAATTTTTTAAAATATGGGTGGACTCTAAATGTGCTTAAAATTAGAAGTAATATTTTTGGTCTTACAGTAATATTGGTGCAGTTTACATGTGAGACAAATTTGCCGTTTGAAAACAATTATGTGATGCGTTTTTGCTTTGATTTTGTGTTTCTTCCGTTTATAAGACTGCATTATTGACTGAGGTTTCAATGAAGTCAGAATTGCAAACTGTCAAAGGTATAAGTGCGTTAGATAATAATGGATGTGTGTTAGATAATGGATGGACAGATTTGGTTATGGGCAGATTATGGATGAATAAATGTTGGTTAGATGACGGATGAGTGTAGGTTGGATAATGTATAGATGGTAGCTTGTTAGATGATGGACAGAGTTGATTGTCGAGGGGAAAATGTGGGTAAGGTCATGGATGGATTTGTGTTGGATAATGGACGGATGAGTGTGGGTTGGATAAATAAGGGATGGGTGTGGGTAGATAATAGATGGTTGTGTATCAGACTGATGCATTGGAAGATAATGGATATAATGGATGGTTGTATGTTATATAATGTGTGGATTGATGTGGGTTGATAATGGATGGGTATTGATTGGATATTGTATGGATGCACAGCCATCCATTCATTGCCTAATTCATATCCATCCATCTATTATAATGGATGGATGCGGAAGGGATGGATAATGGGTCGATGGGTGTGGGTTAGATAATGGATTGGTGTGGGTTTGGTTTAAAGGGCATCTAAAGTCGATTCCCATTTTTTAGTTTATCGGCCAATCAGCAAGCCACACCTGTGGCTTAATAGAAGGATTATCTATGCATGTACACAAAACATTGGTTGATGAATGAAATTGGTCATGTGACAATGCAAGATATCAACAAAAGCAAGTGATTTGTTTGTAAACATTGGACGTTTTAACGTCCCATCTGAGAATCAACTTAGATGCCCTTTAAGGCGGATGGATGGATGTTGTTCAAGTTTTTGATGGATGTCTGTCAGTTAGATTATGGATGTCTGGACATGCATTCATGGTTTTTGCTGAAGGATTACAGCGCTGTGCCCCTGCTTGGAATTAAGCTTTCGAACTCTCAAATACTATCCCAGCTCTTTGTTCCTCAGCTTCGTCACCCGTGCTTCCGTTGTTGGAACTGACTGAGCTGTGTCATGTGTTGCAGGGAATTATCCAATTAGAAAAGGAGCTGGCGTACCTCGGAAGCCTGTGTGCAGCTGCACTGATGAAGAAAGACCTTGCACTTCCTATCGGTGAGGAACATTTTCTCCCTGCTTTTTATTTTGAAATGATTAGCTGCAATTCTAGCTGTGTACTTCTGTTAGCATACTTCTGTTCCAGATTATGTGCATGGCATGTGTGGGTATCATATTATTTATCATCAGGGCATTCTGAATCACAAGAGTTCCAACAGCAATTGCACAAAAAATCCTGTACGTATACGTTTGCTCATGAGGGGACTGGGAATTTGAAGTTTGCAACGATTCACACTTGCTCTCTCTTTCCATTCCAATAAGGTTGTGTGTTTTTGTTTTTTAAGATATCAAAGACCTTTTTTCCACTTTGTTGGAAAGGATGGTCTTGGGATATGAGTAAATTGGGTGAAGAAAAGGAGGTGAAATCATATGATTAAAGTCAAGTGGCCCCAAATGCCAATGGTGTGGCTCGTGAAGAACATGTAGATGGCGCTGTACTGGCTGTGCCACGGGCACTCCCCCAAGGTTTAATAATGCCTTGGACCTCCTGTCCATTGACGCCGCTTTCACTCCAGACGCGTGACAAATTTTTTGTGTGACGGATTACATTCAAAGTCAATGCAAAGACACGAATGTCTTTGCATTGACTTTGAATGTAATCTGTCGTGCAAAAAATTCGTTTTGCGTCCGGTGTTAAAGCGCCTTTACCATTCTGCCCTCTGTGCTATACTGTAGGAAATGAGTTGGAGGAAGACCTGGAGATCCTCGAGGAAGCATCTCTTCAGGTTAGTGCAGTTTTTACGGGCCGATCACGTTGGACCAGTGTTGTAGTGGATTTCGGTGTTAATTTTTAGCTGTGTGTCTCAGGTGTGTAAGGCCCACGCGGGCATCCTGGGGAAAGGCCTGGCGTTGTCTCACTCCCCCACCATCCTGGAGGCGCTGGAGGGCAACCTCCCCCTGCACCTGCAGACCAACGAGCACTCATTCCTGGAGGACTTCATCACCTGCCTCCCCAACTCCAGCGGAGGACGACTGGCCAGGTGAGATGCGGGGAGCGCCAGGTTTCCGGGAGCTTCCAGAATATTATATGTGGTCTCTTAGACATGGGTTGCGTAAATGAGTCGGGTGGGGGGTTGGGTTATTGGAGGGTTGGAAGGGTTGGGTTTGTAGAGGGTTGTGTCAGCGGGACAAGGGAGTTGGTCAAGTGGGGCAGAGAGTTTGGGACATCAGGATAGGAGGGTTGGGTCAATAGCGGGTCGCATCCATCAAACAGGAGGGTTGGGTCGGTGTGATGGCAGGGTTGTGGGGTGGGATGGTTGAGTCATTGGAGGGTCGATTCTCTGGGAGGGTCAATCCATATGAAATCACCCAAGCTCCCATCTTGATGGTCTCAGAAATGCTTCATTTGGCGATATTTTGTTGCCTGTGATGACCAAATTAAATTGCAGCTGGTTTCAAGTTGATATCTTGTTCCGTTCTCATTTTATAGGCCCTCGAAAAAGGGATTGTGGCCCCCATTAACCCTCTGGTCACAGTTTTTGGCCATTTTCAAAGGGTTATAACCAATGAACTAATAAGGATACAAATTTCATTCTTTCAGGATATGTTTATTGTGTTTAATAGTCTGCAACAAACCTTTTAATATAGTGGTTAACCCTTTGAGTGCTTTGCAATTAACCCCTAATCATTGAAATTTGGTGCTAAGCATGTTTATTTCTAATGAAATATTATGCAAGTATCCTTAGAATGTCCCCTTTGCCATTTACATTGTTGATGTAGTTTCAAATGAAAGTAAAAACATCTTTTTATCTTCATTCAATTTGGAGAAACTCATTTTCAGCTAATTACCGAAACGGCGCACTTTTTGACCCTCGTTTTGACCATGTGGGCCTGTTTTGATTTTCAAAAAGTTGGCCTCAAATGAAAGCTTATACAAAGTACTACAAAATGCAAGGAAATCAAACTTGGAACAAATGCTTGTACTTGGAAAAATAAGACCCCTTTTTAGTGCTATTTGCGCAGCGGCACAACTACTCTCAGTGTTCAGGTAAATGTACATGAATGGACAGGGAAACGTTGAGAAGAAAGGCAGATATGGCAAACAGATACAAATGTTAATGCATATTATTTTGCTAAATCCAATTTTTCAAACCACACTGAGATTCGGTCCAGCTCTTTCTTGGCGATTATATAATTCCTGCCCTTGCCACTCGTGCAAGGAGCATCAACCAACATGATATGCTTCAGTGGTACCCAGCAAAGATCCTGCCTTCTTGGCCAAGAGAATTGTGGTGCAGGGGCATTTGAATGCATGAAAGATATTTTAACATCCTCGTTTTCAAGGATTGCTCAAAGATATTGGCCAGCCACCACTGGCCATCGTATCAGCAGGCAACAAATCGACCAGGGGTACAATATTTAAGCTCCACAGGATCATCCTTTTCGCAAATAAAGGTCATGAAGGGGCAGGTACGGTTTGAAGGGTTACATCCACATTAGTAGCAATTCTGCCTACTCAATCAAATTATCTTGAAATTACTGGGAAAACAAATACAAGAAAATGACACAGGCTGCAAATGGTCAAAGAGCATGCAACTGAAAGTAGAAAGAAATGAGTTGGGTTCAGTATTTCCTGTGCATTATTGTGCATTCACGTACACTGAGAGCAGTTGTGCCAATGTGTAAATGGCCCTTAAAGAGGGTCTTGTTTTTTTTTTCCAAGTAGGAGTATTTGTTCCAAGTTTGATTGTGTTGCATTCTGATGTTCTTTGAATAAGCTTTCATTTCAGGCTAACTTTTTGAAAATCAAAACAGGCCCACATGGTCAAAATGAGATTCAAAAGGTGCACCGTTTCGGTAATTACCTGAAAAGGGGTTAATGTTTCTCCAAATTGGATGAAGATGGAAAGATGTTTTTACCTTCCTTTGAAACTCCATCAGGTATACTCTCAACAATGTAAATGACAAAGGAGACATTCTAAGGATACTTGCATAATATTTCATTTGAAATCGACATGCTTGGCACCAAATTTCAATGTTTAGGGGTTAATTGCAAATCACTCAGAGGGTTAACCCCTATATTAAAAGGTTTGTAGCGTAGCAGACTATTAGACACAATAAACATATCCTGAAAGAGTGAAATTTGTATCCTAATTACTTCATCTGTTATAACCCTTTGAAAATGGTCACAAACTGTGACCAGAGGGTTAACGTGGGCCAAACTCCCTTTTTCGGGGGCCCATAAAATGAGAACAGAGTGAGATCAACTTGAAACCAGCTGCGATTTGATTTGCTCATCACATACAAAAAAATATCACCAAATGAAGCATTTCTGAAACCATCAACCTGGGAGCACCCCCCCCATTTTGGGTGACTTCATATGGAATGACCCTGGGAATGAGTTTTGGTCAGTGGGTGGTGGTGGATGTTACATTTATTAGATCGAAGGGTCGTGCAGATTTAGTGAGATGGGGGAGTTGGGTCTGTGGGGCAGAGGGTCACTGGATTGGGGGGGTTGGGTACATGAGATGGCAGGGTTGTGGGATGAGATGAGTTTGGATTGGTGGGAGGTGTTGCGTTCATGAGATGGGAGGGTTGGGTTGGGCCAGTGGAATGGGATGGTTGGGTCAGTGGGACAGATGCTCACGGAGAGTTCTCCCTCTCTCCTCGCCCCTCAGGTGGCTGCAGCCGGATTCATACGCCGACCCGCAGAAGACCTCTCTCATTCTCAACAAAGATGACATTCGCTGTGGCTGGCCAACCACCGTGGTGGTGCAGACCAAAGACCAGTATGGAGACGTGGTGCACGTGCCCAACATGAAGGTCAGAGTCCCTCTATCTGTCCCCATTTGTCCTGCTGTCTGTCCCCCTCTCTGCTTGTATGACAGGGCCCTGAAAGAGCACTGCTCTGGGCTCCCATCCTACTGGACTATTTTTCGGTTCTCTTCAGCTGTTGGGTATTAGAATCATTGCCATCATTCGTCCCACCTCCAGTAGTGGGAGTGTTTCCCAGCTTCTGTGCGTGTGCGTGCCTGTGTGTCTGCGCTCGCGCGCGTGTGTGTGTCTGCGCTCGCGCGCGTGTGTGTGTCTGCGCTCGCGCGCGTGTGTGTGCGCGCGCATGTGTGTGTCTGTGTGTCTGTGTGTCTGTGTGTCTGTGTGTGTGTGTGTGTGTGTGTGTGTGTGTGTGTGTGTGTGTGTGTGTGTGAGTTCATTGTAAACAAACCCTGGACATCTGTCAGCAGATGGCGGTAAGGGAATTATTTAACCCCCTAATGCACGGATGGAAATATAGCGGGATTGTCTTTCTCATCGCTCAGGTGGAGGTGAAGGCGGTTCCCGTCTCGCAGAAGAAGTCCCTGCAACAGGAGAACGCCCGCAAGCTGCAGCGCCTCCCCGGAACCTCGTCCTCCCCGTCGGCATCCGGCTCCGACCTCACCTTCGGGGGGCTCCCACCCCCAAAACTGGAGGCCACGTACGAGCCCATGATCGTGAAGGAGGCGCGGTACATCGCTATCACCATGATGAAGGTGATGTATCTTTTCAGCTGTGCGGCGAGTTTCCGCCAGGGGCAGGAATGGGTTATTGGTGCTGAGCCTCATAATGTCGCCTTTCATTTCATGCCCAGGCAGCAGACGCAAATAATTCAATTCTTCTCTGTTGTTAAATCTACTCCAGTATGGGATTTGGAGTTAACCTAGCAAATCAAGTTAGTAGAACTGTGCTGTGAATCTTGCAAATTCCAGATTTTTGTCCAAAATTTAGACTTTTTCCTTCTTTATGCTGAAAGTACAAAAAAATTATGGTTAGAATTATACATTTACTTGCTTCATAGCTTGGAATTGTGGCTTCACACAAGCAAACATTAGGTTTTTTTTTTTCTGTAAAATCTATAGATTACCTGCACCTAATGCTCTTTTAATCAACAATCCTTCCCTGACTTTTTCCATGAGATTTATGTGGGGTTCATTACATTGTGCTTGGGATTTAAAGACTTAAAGATAAGATTTTGAATAATGTATCATTCATCAAAATAAAAATTTGTAATTGGCCTACCTCTCTAGTAATGCCGATTGATTCTTAACCCTTAGAGCGCTGAAATAAATTTTCTTAAAATTTAAATTTAATCATCTTGTGCTGTTGAAAACCTATCATGTGGCTACTTGTATAAAAGAGCTCCCCTGCGGGCTTTGATTCTCGATATCTTTCATCATTGAGCAACAATAGCTGTATTAAGCGCTCTTTGGTGTAATTTCAATAGTTGGCCAGTCAGTTGAAAAAAAAAAAACGTCCAGCAATAAATCTACAATTACTGAAGTTAAGAATCATATTTATATCTTGCATCATTGAGCAATAATAGCTGCATTTGGCACTCTCGGGCTTAATTTCAATAGTTTATCCCTGGTTGGTTTTTTGAAAAGATGGTTTAATCAGGTGCCAGCTCTAATGTTCTGGAAATGCCCCTTTTTTTTTTCTACAGGCATATGAAAATTACTCATTTGAGGAGCTTCGCTTTGCGTCCCCGACACCAAAGAGGTAAGAGATCCTGAAATACCTGAATCCCGCAGATCAGTGGATTCTGTTCATGCCACTGACCTGTTCCGCTCTGTTTCACAGGCCCAGTGAGAATATGCTGATCCGGGCCAACACCGACGGAACCTACAGCGCAAACTGGACCCCTGGCGCCGTCGGCCTCTACACCATCCATGTCACCATTGATGGCATCGAGATTGGTACTCTCACGCACCTCGCACTTTATCTGGGGCGCCTCACTGTTAGGGGCTGGGATTGGTTGATTTTGAGTGCTTAAGCCTGTGATTGGTCCATTGATTGTGGGAGACTGGCATAGGTTACGTTGATTGGAAAGTTGAACTTGGTCATTTTTGTGGGTCGGAAGCTGGGATTTGTTCGTTTTGAGTGAGTGTTAATGGTGAGTCAGTTTCTGTCAAATGATGAGCTCTGCTTTTGAAACGGTGAGATAACCTTTGAACAAGGGCACTGACAATTATCCAGAGAGGACCACTGCGAGTGCAGGCTTTCATGTCAGCTGCCCAGTGAGTCTCAAGTCTTCCATTTGATTACATGTTAACCCCATAACACCTGCAGGCTCACATACGAGTTCCACAAATACAGCTCTTTTAATTCTGTAGAACTTGTGACCTGTTTTCAATTCTACTGTAGATCCCAAAGTTAACCCTTTGAGTGCCAAATACATTTTCAAGGAACAACTTATGTTGCCACATGATAAGTTTTCAACAGCATCTCACTTTGATATCTAACATCACTGGGCAACTATAGTTGCCCACAGCTCTGAAAGGGTTAATTATGATCCCAAATATGTCCTGTGAAAAGACATGGAAATGTGGAAGAAATGACGTGCAAAATCTGTAAATTTTCTATTTGATGTATTATTGCAGCCATTTAAAATAGGGCATCCTGGGTTTGAATGATTCACTCCAGATAAATGCGACATGGCTTCAGTGAAGTGCTGCAGCCGGAAGGCACAGAATACGCACGTGACATTGTCCTACAATTTGAAAATAAAAAAATGCTTTCTTTATCTTTGAGCCTAATTAAGAAGAAATTCAAGCAGAAATGAGTTTCAGCAGTTAAGGGAAATGTAGCTGCTGAGTGTTGAGTGTAGTGATTGCTGTGCAGTTCTCAGGGTCTAGAGCCGTGTCAGGTCATGTCATGTGACGCGCTGAGCCGGGTTTATTGGCTCCTCTGCAGATGCGGGTTTGGAGGTGGAGGTGAAGGACCCCCCCAAAGGCATGATCCCCCCCGGCTCTCAGATGGTCAAGCCCAAAGCTGAGCCCCAGCCGAGCAAGGTGTGAGACCCCAGACCCTCCTTAAAGAAACGCACCCCTACTTGCCCGCTGGCGTCCGCGGCCGGGCCATTCTCCATGTTTAACCCTGCCATGTTACCCAATCATGAGATGTATTAGTCCTTGGCAGACCGATTGTAATCTGGATTACGATTATGATTATGATTGTGATCGTAATCTTAATCACTAATTTCGATGGGCCCATAATCGTAATCTCTAATTTTGCAGGGACTGTTGTTATTATTTGTTGTTGTACAAGTTATTATTTCACAAGTAATTCTGCAATACAAAAATGATATTTAATCATTTCACATGCAATTTTATAAATATATAAATGCATCAATATACATGTACCATTATAAAGATATCTCCACAAAGAAACCTTAGTCTAACCAGTCATAAACATGATTGTAATCTAGATTGTAATCGTCATCGTAATCATAAATTCTAAACCCTCGTAATCGTAATCATACATTATTGGAGGACTGTAATCGCAATCGTAATCTTTAAAAAATGTCTCTTAACCATTGTAATCGCACTGATTATGCGTAATACACCCCAGGTCTGGTCTTTAGTGCCTTCCCATTCTCAGTGGTGAAGTGGTTGTTGGGAGGTTTTCTCCGTAACACTGAATGAATTTATTTGCGGTGAAGTTGGGACTTGATGTTGGGTTATGGACCACAAGACCCTGTTTATCTTTCCTTTTTATCCCCCAGACGTGTAATGCGGGGGGATATAGTGATAGCCATGTCCGTACGTCCGTAATAATTTCGTTTCCGGAGCATAACTCAAAAACCATTCAATATTTCTTCACGAAATGTGGTGTGTACATCTGATATGCCATGTAGATGTGCCTTTTGGTATTTAGGAATTTCTTGAGCCGTTAATCCATGAATGTGGGGGGCCGGGGGGATACACCATTGCCAGATGGCTCTTGTTTAATTTGGTGCACATGTACCGAATGTAACTGCTTTTCAGCTTTTTGACTCGTTGTGAAGTCCTGCTCATCCTCAGCTACTATCAGAAGAGGGTTTGATCCTATTTAGAACGCTTTGAACACTCTCTGCTTTCATGGGAATTATTATATCTCCCCCCAGGAGGGAGGGGAAACATTGGTTTTTTTTTTTTTTTTGTTCGGTTTCCCGTCCGCTTTCGCTTCGGCATTTCCACTGTTTCCGGGCTGTAATTTAAGATATGTACATCAAACCTTGCACACTCATTCAATATTGTATGTAGATGTGCCTTTTACTGCCTGTGAACATCAATGAGAGGGGGCTGCGTTGGGGTGTGGGGAGATATTTGTTTTGCCTTAAAAACAATCTATTGTTTATATTGCTTTTTTTAATTTTTTTTTTATTTGGCATCTCCAATCCCACCCGAATCTGGAATGCTCAATTGGTGAACTATGTACATGGCTTGCTCATATGCGACCCCTTGCTGCCAATTCAGGAGAGTGATGACAGTTCGCGGCTCTCCTCCAAAGCACGCGCCTGTCAGCCACCGCTTCTTGTACACTCATTGGTTGAATCTTCGCAAATTCAGAACGATGGCGAAGGATACCCGAACATGAACAGACTTAGAATCCTGACGAGTGCCTGTCTGGCCAACAGGAGGCGCTTGAGCAACGAACAAGGCAACGATTATTTCCCCTTCCTAGCAGTCCCTTCCCAATTTGCAACCCTGTAGCGCAATAGCCAATTGTGCGCTACTTTGAAAAAGCTGCTGATCACTGTCGGCTGGTACGAAGCGGGGCTCGAACCCGCGACGTGATGGTCACTTCTGCCTCGCCACTTGATGCTTTACTGAATGAGCTATCCTGCTTTTGTTCATATATCAACTGTTAAAATATTTCATTAAGCGCCTGCATCTAGGTCCTCCCCAGCAATTTGAGCGATCGCCAGTATGAAACAAAATACCCAGAGGTGGCTTTTTCCTTCGAATATCTTACACTTCTGGGACTGTGGCTCTTCCAGTGCACAGCTTGCCTAGCGGCATGACGACAGTTTAGCTATACTTGAGAAACTGCAAATAATAAAAATGTTAATATAAAGTTATTAAATTAAAATTATAATACATTAATATTAATATAAAATCAAGCCAGGGCGGCACGGTGGCTAGCATTGCTGCCTCACAGCAAGAAGGTCGTGGGTTCGAATCCGGCCTGGGGCCTTTCTGTGTGGAGTTTGCATGTTCTCCCCGTGTTGCGTGGGTTTTCGCCGGGTACTCCGGTTTCCTCCCACAGTCCAAAGACATGCATATCAGGCTAATTGGAGACACCAAATTGCCCATAGGTATGAGTGTGAGAGTGAATGGTCTGTGAATGGTACGTGCGCACTGCAATGGATTGGCAAGCTGTTCAGGGTGGGTCCCTGCGTTTGCCCGTAGTCAGCTGGGATAGGCTCCAGCTCGCCCCGTGACCCTAGTGAGGAATAAGCGGGTATAGAAAATGGATGGATAAAATCAAGCCAAGAGAAAGTACTGGATCCACAAAGAATTAATACGGCTTCTACGCTGTACAGCTAATTATCCGTAACTATGCATGCTCATGCAACTCTTCTTGCGGTTGAGCGGGCGGGCGGGCGTCTCCAAAAACTTCGACATCGGGCTGAGGGGTATTCCGTGCATTGCACACCTATTTTTTGTATTGGCGATTGCTGAAATTGATTTGCGACCAGGGGCCGTATTCTTGTGAGGACGTTCTCCGCCTATCGAGACAATAGATCATGACGGCCAGATGGGTGCAATCCATGAACAGCCGTTTGGCCCTATCAGCCGAGTCTATAGGCCGACTACTTTGAGTGCCGATTTTTGGCTGATAGGCGGCATTTAAGGGCAGTTCTTCTTGTCACACCGAAAAACAACGGGATTTTTACAGCTATAGTTTCCCAAACGTTGTCTTTTTCCTTGTTTGTTATATCCGAGCAATGAGCCAACATTAGCAAATGCTTTTCGCCGCAAAATTCCTCGAAGTAAAGTCATCTCTCCATGCTGCCAATTGGGATCCCTAACTCTCTTTCCTCATTTTCTGGCACTTTTCATTTTTGCTTGAAAGGCATATTGTACACCACGAGAGAGAAACTCAATTAACCAGCCAAAACGCCTACAAATCACTCCTCAACACAACAGCGAACAACACACAATCTACACTTTGAAAACGAAAAAGGTAGATATCCGTGTCACTGGGCATGCGCCCCTCATCAACACGTCATATTCCAAAATTAGACAGGCCATCAGCTGGTGGCCCACCAACCTGGTGTTCGTGAATACTGCTCGGCGCCGCGGACTTGTTTTCCATTAGCTTTTGGGAAGATGAGCTTTATCAGCCCAATGGATAAAACTCTCTACATGAATACGGCCCCAGGTTAAGAGCATAGTGGGTCTGGAATTACTGTAAGCTCAGAATGCTATGTTAGACTATGGAGGATATTTTTTTAATAGGCTTGGCACGGTCCTGGGAAAAAAACCGAACCGAACCGAACGATACGCCTGTTGCGGTGCAATACGCGTGTAGGATTGATTCGCAAAAAAAAAAAAAGGCGAATGCCCGTATGAAACCACGTGGTTGTCTTTAACGCGAAAGAATTGAAGCGACAGCGGAGTGTGGACGACAAGTGCAAATATGGCAAGTGACAGTGGAGAAGACATCTCGTACATTGAGGATTCCCCCGCGTCATTCAAATCAGGTGTGTGGGAACATTTTGGTTTTCCCATTACATACGATGACGCCGGCAAAAAATCAATTGACAAAATCGTCACAGTATGCAAGCATTGTAAAGCACGAATGCCGCACAATCGTGGGAATACTTCAAATATGCCACAACATGGCAGCAAACGCTCCTGACACTTTGTATAAATACTGTAGTAAATAAAAAAAAGCTGGTGAAATCATCCATGTCTTACTTCTTGCTGTTTCAAAATACTACCTGGCTTTTCATCAGAGATTTTTCATAAAATATGCTTATGTCAACTCAAACTTAGTTTGTGCATGACTATTTCATTCTAACTATAATTTTAACCTCTCTTAAATGCTTAAAAACTATGGTAACTTAAGGTAAATAGTATATGCCCAAATATAGAGTACTTAAAATAAAAAAAACAAAAAACCGCAATACGTACCGAACCGCAGACCTCAAACCGCAATACGTACCGAACCGCCACTTTTGTGAACCGTGCCACCCCTATTTTTTAATAATAATTCAAATGGCAAGTCGAAATATATAATAAAAAGAGATTAAAAGATTTTGACTTAACTACACAAATGGGAATAATCAGGACTATATTAAACTTGAGAAAGAAAAAGTGAATTGAAAAAGCAAATTTAAAATGCAAATTGATAATTTTAAAATCTGGAGTTGCTATGAAAAAAGGGAAATTCAAAATGCGAACGCATGAATGGATATTCTTTAATGGAAAGCTCAAATTTTAATGATGTCACATTATCAACATGGGGCTTAAACCTATAGTCCCCGTCAAGCTCCTCTGTCACTGGGTTTCTGATGCTCGTCCTCTTTGCAGACCCCACCACTGGCCTCCATCTTATTCAGCGCGTTTACATGCACAGTTAAGTCGATTAGGCCATGCAATCCGACTGCTTTTTTTGTCCCAGTATACATGCGCAGGACGTAATTCGATTTATTGACCGAAGCATGCCCGTGTCCGCTGCAATAGGTGGCGATATTGCCTTTCAGCCCGTTCATGTTGCATCTTTCTCTGATTGACCTATTACATCACAGACCAAACATTTGACAAACAAGTTAGCTGGCGGAAAACTTGTTGCATGTTGAGTGCATTGACTTTATAAGATCGAGTGACGAGAACATGGACAATGTTACAGCTCTGTACGTTTAATACAGGCTGTTCGCTATTTTTTTCGAACAACTGAGAAGCCCGCTATCCCCGGCGGTTATTGCATTAGCCTAAGCTTGGCTGAAATGCTGCGATGCTCTGCTTTGTGCCCTTACTACTACCCTGAAGTGCATTTCCCAGAAGCGTAGTCGCGAGCAGCTAACAAACCTCGTCCATTCACAGTCTGTGACTCTAACTATGTAAGTTGGCATCTGTGCTGTCGGGAATCGCACTCCTGGGATTCCTGTGCATGTTGGATGCGGATCAGGAGTAATCACTGGTGGGAGTGTAGTTTTTCTGATGGTGATTGGAAGGAAAATTTTTGGAGGATGCGCAAGTCATTCGATAAATTGTGCAAATTAAGGGTAGAAGTTAGTAGACCCCCTAGGCCAGGGGTGTCAAACTGACCTGTAAACGGGCCAGGAGGCTGCAGGTCTTCAATCCTACCAAGCAGAAGCTCGCCTGAAAGCACTGATTTAATCAACTGATCTAGGCTTGCACAACTGATTAGTTGTATCAGGTGCGCTTCTGCATTGTTGGAGTGAAAACCTGCAGACTCTTGGCCCGTTTACGGGTCAGTTTGACACCCCTGCCCTAGGCGTTGCTGTTCAAGCACCAATACCCTTGCAGACGACGATTGTTACTGTTCAGTGCAAACTTGCTAGCTGGTCTGAGCTCACAGTTGCCGCAAAGCAGTTTGGTTTTTACAAGTCCACAAGACTTTCGGGTCAAATCGCTGTACGAAGAAAGTGGAGCATGCTCAGAGCGCATAGTCCAGTTCGATTCAATTCAATAGTGCGACTATTAATTGCATTATCTGGGTGTGTTAGCCGGACTATGAGAAATTCGATTTGGCACGATTCCAGTTGGACTAACATGTTAACATGCATTTTAGAAGTCCAGTTATAGCGGACTAACAGAATAATTTGATTTTCTCGAACGTCATGTCAACGGACTGATTGGCTCACTGCCTCTCCCTGTCCTCAGGTGCGACGGTTTGTGGCGCGTGACAGTGCTGGGCTGCGTGTGCGCAGTCACCCCTCCCTGCAGAGTGAGCAGATTGGCCTGGTGCACGTCAATGGAACCATCACCTTCATCGACGAGGTATAACCTGCTCCACAGACTGAGGGGTCCTGCATCAGTTTAATGGAGTGTACTTAGCGTGTTATAGCACATTATTAACCCTCACTCTGAGCTCCTGGTTTTGGGTTGAGTAGCGCATTATTACCACTCATAGTACATTATAAGATATAATAAGTGAGAATACATTGTGTCTGTTTGTAATTGCACATTATTAGTGCTTGCTGCTCACACTATTCTTCCTTCTCACTATAAACACTGAACTGTCTACTTCTGCATCAATAGCTTTTAAAGCTATTTTTGTCATTCCTGCAGCTCTTCCAAGCATATCTTTGTAAACTTATTTTGGAAGCTTTTGAAAGCTTTTCTTTTCTGTTTTGTTTGCTTCATGAAACTGCAAAGAAACCTCGAGGCTGTGCCAGGGTATTGAAAATGAAAACTTTTCAGTTAGATGCTAATCATACACCTTGGGTTACAAACGGTTTAATTTCCTTTATCGGGGGAAGCCAAATTTACCTGCATTTCCTTTTGCATCTTGACAATTATCATCAGCTGCCTGTCGATGCAATTGCAGATACTTGCCCCGTACAGGCATTTATATCGGGACAGTTATATGCGTTCACTTAGGGATTCATTTGCTGTCACTGAAACTCGTAGCATCATTGTTTGTATTTTCATGATTGTGTCTGTGTAGGCGAGATGTTTAATAGGGATTTACTCAGTAGCTTTAATACAATCAGTTGCCCTGGGCTTAAATTAAATTAAATTTAAACCTTTGCCCCGCCTCCTGGTTCCTTTGCTACTGGCTCAGTGTTCCACGCTCCGCCTCTGGTCCTGCCCATTTCTCCACCCTCCGCCCACCCAGCCCTGCCCCCTGCTGCCTCGGCGACCTGTGCCAGGGTTGCCACCGGAAGGCCGACCTAGAAAAGACAGAATGTCCCACCCAACTTAGAGACTGAAAGAGACCTAAAAGTGGACTGCAGGGGGATCTCTGTTTTCCGAGTCTTTGTTAATCTTAATTTTGTTCATTTTTTTGTGATTTAATTCATTCACACAACGTCTGGTCTCGGTCCCTAATCAAATTAAACGTCTAGAAAAAAGGTTGGCAAAACTGGTCGTTTGGAGGATTTCACCGAATGATGGATTGGAGATGTCGGCAGGACTTGGGTGGAGCTTCCATCCTCTTGAGGGGTCGGCCGATTGGGCCAGAGCCTGTGGGCAGTTACAGGAGGGCGTGGCCTCGCTCTTGTCTCCCTCCGTAGATCCACAATGACGATGGTGTGTGGCTCAGGCTGAATGATGAGACTTTGAAGAAGTATGTGCCTAACATGAACGGCTACACTGAAGCCTGGTGCCTGTCTTTTAACCAGCATCTTGGCAGAAGCCTTCTGGTCCCTGATGACGTAAGTAAAGTACCCCCAGCTCCCACTGCCCCACCTGTAGAATAGCAGAGGTGTCCTACTGTGCTCTTCATTGTGGGAATGGTTGATCTTTCTGCAAATCGCTCAGTCAGCCTGAGGGGGTAAAAAAAAGACTTTTTCCCTTTTGCACCGAGATCAGACAGGTCAACCTCTAGTTTGCAAAAAAACAGGCACAGGTGGGGCTGTACCAACAGAAGACTGGAAGTGTTTGTGTGTACCTCCATATGGACGAGGTTTTATCTGTGTAAGGGCGAGTTGCATGCGTCTGGTCATGCGTCTGGTCATGCGAGTTGGCTGTGTGTGTCAGTGTATTGACTTCCATCCTGATTAGTTGAAAAGTATTGTTTGGTCCTACCTTATTGGGCGTTATGAAAGGGGTGATGCTCTGTAAGGCGTTTCAGGGATGATGGTGCAGTGGTTACCCCCAATGATGTCATCCTCTGTGACCTCATCCCTCATCATGCTTGCTTAACAAATCTCGGCTACTTGGTACCTGTGCAGGGTAGTCTCTAAGGTGACTGCATTTTGTTCCTTGGCATGAAAAGCTTCAGTAAGGACTGTCTGGCCCGTCTAATCCAGTTTTGCTGCCCCATTTTACAAGGGAGTTCAACTCGCAGTTGGGTTTTTGTGACGCTTATGATGTGTATGCAGTACTTGGATGGTGAGGCAAGTGTTGAGAATTGCATCCTTCAAGCCTGGAACTGGAGCTCTCCTGCATTTGGCATGATGGCCGCTCTGCTAGCTCTCTGTCTTGTCTTAAAATGCCATTGGTGAATTAATTTATGTGACTATTTAAGACTGGATCATCACAGTATATGGGAATCTATTAAAATAAGTTGAGGATTGAAGCAAAACATGCAAAGCCAAAGGACTGATTTCCATTCTGGTCATCCAACACTCAAGGACAGACATGGCCATGGAAGACACTGGTATAGAATGAGGCCTGCTCCTTAACCAAGCTCTTTTCCACATTGGTCCATGGTGGGTTCTGCAGATTTCGTACACAATTTTTTTTAAATCTTTGTGCATTGAAGTAGTTGGACTACAACCTTTGGAATATCAAATCCTGTTTGGATTCCTGTTTATCTTCCTTATAAAGCCCCCGTCAGACTTATTCAAAATCAGCAGGAATCAAGCAGAACCAGCCGGAATGAACAATCTGCGCAACATTCGGGTCGGAATTTCAAATTGACCAAAATTCTTTCAGCTGTGAAAGAATGCTGTGCGAATACTTAGAATGCGCTTCGAACCCGCCTCAAATGATTCTTTCACGTTCTGGGTGTATTTGACTCTCGATTGCAGCTTGAATGTAATTGGAACACCGTAGAAATATTTAGAATGCTGTTCGAATGCAGTCAGAATATTTAGAATACACTTCGAATGCCGTACGAGTGCAGTTCAATTGCTGCGTGAACACCACCAGCAGTCTGGTTGGAAGGTGCCCCGAACGCTGTACAAATTCACCTGGAATGCAGTCAGAACGCTCCCTGATTGGCCGCCGAATATGGTTGGAACATCCAAGAATTCAAACAGAATGCAGCTTGAATACTCAGAATGTACGTAGAATGTAACACGAGTGTCCCATATGCATTGATTGACTAATTGCTGACCACAGCAAGGGAACGTAAATATGTCACTAAAACTGGTGCCGAATGAGAGCTAACAGGTATGCGTTATTAATGGAAACTGGCCACACCTGATAATGTTGAGTTTTCAGAGTTTCTGTAATGGTAATTTAAATGAATGATTGAAAACAGGTCATGACCAATCATTAATTTTAAGGGATGGGTTTCAGCCTCCCCTAACGCCTGCTCACCAGCCGCCACTGATTCCAGCGGCAATCGAAAGATTCCAACGGCATTCAAAGTGCAATCCAGCCGAATTGTTTTAATATCAAAATAGATTCCTGCAGCAATCGAAATGCATTTTAGGTGCATTCTGGCTCATTCGAGGCGCATTCAGGACATGCTAGCAGGATTTGACGTGGCTTGCCCTTTCGATTCTCCCTCGAATGCAATCAGAATGTTTTGAATGCTGTTGGAATGCCGTAAGAATATTTATCATGCAGTCAGAGCGCAGTTAGAATACACTTTGAATGCCGTTCGATATTTCTCCACTTCGAATGCACCTGGAAAGTTTTGAGCACGAGCAAAACATTTGGGCCGGCCACAGGAATGGGCGGAGTATTTGAAATGCAGTCAGAATTTTTAGAACGCACTTTGAATATCCAGGAATATACAAAGAATTTTCATTCCGACGGCATTCTGGCTGATTCCACCTCTAGTGTGACTAGGGTTTAAGGGAGTACCGTACTCTCGATCTGTTGGAATCTGTTATTTGGATCTGTTATTTTTTGCTGCAGAAGGAAATACAAGTTCTTGGTTTAGAGGACGCCAGTCGAAATGACCACATCTGCAACCAAGTGATTTCTCCATGTAAAATGCACAAAATGTATCAAACAATGTAAATTAGTCTTTATGGGGTAATTCTTTGCCAAAATTTTTTTGTTTTTTGCCTCGGAACAAACTTGCATCTAAACACTGCTTCACTCGGGAAGTGGGCTTCTGGGCATTTCTCAGAGCACATTGGGCTGCTTGGGTTCTCTCAGATGATGCATTTACTGTACGTGAACAGCATGGCACACTGTATCCTTAATGACTGATGGCTTTTCTTTAAATCAGATTTTTTAAATAAACGGTTCTTTGTTGTTGTACTTACCTGATGGTGTCACATTTCTCCCCCAGTGAATTTAATTTTGTGTGCTTGTGGCTGGTTAAAATTGTGGTTTTAATTGCTGAGATGGTCTTGTAACTAGCATTTTCTTTGCTCTTTGCCATGTTCAAGTCAGTTTTTTTTTTTTTTTCCCTCAAAATAATTTGATAGGACAACTTTATTGTTGCTGCTGGACTGTTGTACAATTTTTTGCTCAGAATGTCTTTAATGCTTGCGAAGGAGAAAGCCATGACAGCTTTTTGTCTAGGACTTCTTTAACTTTTTTATACCCAGGTGAGTTTTTTTTTACAGAAAGGACTTCTGTGGCATCACTGTTTGTTTGTTTAGGTCTTTACTGTGGTGTTTTATTGAACATTTGTGGGTTTTCAGTCCCGCCAGCATTAATATTCTGTTTGCATTGTTTGCATGGACCTGTCTGGCCGTATTCTTCTTTGGCATCAGTATAATAAAGCTTTCTGAAAGATTTTTAAGAATGGATCATACTGACGCTCATGCTGTTCCAAAAATGGTTTTGTGTTTCTGAAAGAAAAAAAAAAAAATCAACAGTTTATTTTGAGATGGAACCCTTGTTACATTTTCATTTTGCAATGTAATTGACTTTTGAGGGTATAGGAAGTGAACAGTTAAAGAGAGGCTGTTGCATGCTGGGTTTGAATACTCTTTTAACCCCTGCTGGAATGTAAAACTTTTTGTTCTTGGCGAGGGAGAGTTTTTCCCCGAGTGCAGCCCCATGTGCCGACGCTAGAGCATGCACCCTGCCCCCCCCAGCTGCCACCCCGCCCTCTCACCTGGCCCTGCCTGCGCTGCATAGCGGTAAAACCGCACTGCACCATCTTCGCATCTCACTTTTCAATCGCATAATTTCCTGTGGACCTTCCCGTGTGCATTTGCCTTGCTCAACACTTTCTGACCAGAAAAATCTCCAAGTCCAGAGCCATTTCCTCACTAAGCACAACGTCAGTATTTCCTCAAATCTTTGGTCTGCTGCTTGACTGTGTTTCGTAATTTTGGCATCATCTTCCCTTATCCTCACTTTCTGGTTCGACTTGCTTTGCTGGTGCAAGCGAGGCTACCGTAGCACCACTCAGCTACAAAAATGTTGGTTTACGCCATTAAAAGATGTGTTGTGAAACCTTGGGTCGTGAAGTGTAACCCCTTCATAATCGATGCTCGGTTATGTAGTCAAGCCGGCAGACCCGCGGTGTATGAGCAAACCATTAGCCAGAGACACACAATTAGCCCAGGACGTGTGCCGTAAGTAGCCCAGGCCTCGCCCGCAGTCCACAGTCTAACCCCCTGTCCTTTGGCTCTTGCAGGAGGCCAGAACACTCTCGGATGAGTATGTTAAGGAGGTCAGTGGCCGCCTGTCCCATGAGACCTCCATGCAGGAGCAGGACAGGGCGGGCCATGGTGGCGGCGGACCGGGCCTTTATAAGGTAGTGAAGACGGGGCCCTCAGGTCACAACATCAGAAGCTGCCCTAACCTTAGGGGTGTCCCCATTGGAATGTTAGTTCTGGGCAACTCAGTCAAGGCCATAGGCGAGGTATGGACCCCAAAACTGTGCTCTTGTGGCTACAGCAACAAACAAATCATCACTTCATAGCTGACAAATTTTTTTACTCCACTTTTTTCCCCCTCGCTAACACTGAAAAATCATTATAACACAAACTTCAAATTTTTTCCCGCCTCCCTGAATGAGCTTTTTCCTCCCTTTAAAACACTTTGGTTGATGTCTTCCGTAGGTAAAGGGGTTTCATTGTTATAATTGGATGTGAGCGCCTCTGGATATGTGCTCTCTGTCATTATCTGCTAGTTTAGTCTGCTTAAATCAAGTCTCCATGGCTACGGCATTTCTCCTGTGCTCCATGGTAGAAAGTGTGAGGTTTTGCTCTGTCGGCAAGGCCAAGATGAATTATGCTTCGCGGGCTGGTTTTATCACATTTGGGAATCCCTCCATACATGAAACAAATTTAGCATTCCTCTAAATTCTCTTCCTGACCCCAATAAAACCCACCTCTAGTTAGTGATGGTAGAACTAATTTAGGCTAAGGAATTAAATCAGTAATCCCCCCCCAGTATCTGTCCTGGTTTCTTTTAAGAATGTTACTATTGCTATTGATCACATTATTGTATTGAAGGTAATTATTTTTTTGCCAAATTATTGTTTGATTTCTTGTGCAGCTCAGAAATATGATTTTATGGATCTACAGTGGTTTCTGGTACTATGATATTCTGTGCCTTAGTGTTGTTCTCTGTAGTAGAAGCCAACTATTGAAAAATCCAGCCCTGTCAATTTTTTGATGAAAATGGCCATGAAGACCTTGAAATGCTGAAGCCATCTATACGCTTTGAATCTCTAGACGTCTCTCCCTCCTGCTCTCTAATCGCTTCTCTCTCCGATTTTTACTTTACATTTCTCAGTGTGCTTATTTCCATTCTTATCCTGGTTTTACTGAGAAGTGTCAAATATGGCACTTTTTTTATCATTTTAAATGAGAGGATGCAGTGTGTCATGCTGTTCTTTTGAAATTAGTGTCTGTCTGTGCAGTAGCCACACTGTACAAACTACTGCCTCATCTGAGCAAGTAGTCAAAGGGTGACCTTACTTACAAAGTGGATGTGATGTCCAAGACCATGCTTTATGAAGCCCCCCCTTTATAGCTCACTTGGTTACGGTTACTATAAGTTATAATTCTTCTAATGCCTTGCATAATCAAACTGTGTATGTCATATGGGGTGCCCTGGTTTAGCCACGTTAAACATCTTCAGCAGTGGCCCTCTGAAAGAATGCAGTGAATAAAGATGATGGCCGAATGTGAACCTAATTAAACGTAATTTAGGTTGCTGTAGGTGAGGAAACTCTTATGCCTGCTGGTCGTTTGTCCTCAGTGGTTGCAGTGGTTGCTGGGAAGCCAGGTCCATGGTTGGGTGTTTGTGTTTGAGGGAATAAAGCCTTTTCTTCTGCGCCAGGTGACCAACGTGGAAGGGACGTGGGTGCAGCTGGATAAGAACAGCGTAGTAGAGTTCTGCGAGAGTGACGAGGGAGAGGCCTGGTCTCTGGCTCGAGACCGTGGCGGGAACCAGTACCTGCGGCATGAGGAAGGTCAGTCCTGCCACCCGTCCGTAACCCCCTCCCCCCAATGCCGAGCCGAAGGAGAGATTTCAGCTTTGTGCCACGACCATCTGTTTAGTCTTTGGTGCTTGTGGGGTCGCAGGGTCAGATTGACTTTTGGATGCCATTTAGAACTGGGCTGCTGTTTGAGTCTTGTGTGCCTCTTGGGTGCCTGAGGTGTCGGCTGAGTCTTGGACGGTCCGGTGGATTTTAAGGTGCTGATCAAGTCTTGCTTGATTGAGCCTTGGGTCCTGATTGAGCTATGGGTCCTGATTGAGTCTTTAGTCCTGGTCAAGTCTCGGGTCCTGATTGTGTCTTTGATTTCTGGTTCAGACTGAGTCATAGACTGCTATTTGAGTCTCAGGTCCTGGTTGAATATTGGGTCCTGGTTGAGTTCCGAGTCCTTGTTTTACCCTAAGTGCTTGTTGAGTCATTCGTGCCTCTTGAGTCGCTGGCGCTTGTTGACTCTTTGATTGTTGAGCCTCTGATGTTGGATGCATGTCTGTCTGAGTGAGTCAAAGAAGCTTGTCAAGTCTGGGGTGCACAATGAGTCTAGGGTTCTTGTTGAGTCTTTGGTTTTGGCATAGTTTTGGGGTCAGGTTGCCTCTTGGGTGCTGATTGAGTTTAGAATACCGATTGTCTCTTCGATGCTGATTGAGTCTTAGTTCATTTTGAGTCATGGGTGTTACCGGAGTCTTGGGGTCTGGTTGACTCTTGAGTGCTGATGGATTCTTTGGTGCCAAAGTCCTACATTGCTGGACGAGTCCTGGGTTGCAGTTCCTGTCTTGGGTTGCTGTTTGAGTCTTGGCTTACTATTTGGGTCTTGGGTTGCCATTTGAGTCTTGTGTTGCCGGTCAAGCCTTTGGTTTCTGTTTGAGTCTTCGTATGCCGTTTGAGCCTTTAGTTGCCGTTTGAGTTTTGTGTTGCCTTTAGGTCTTGGGTTGCCGGTAAAGTCTTGGGTTGCCAGCAGGGTCTTGACTTGCTGGCAAAGTCTTGGATTACCATTCGAGTCTTAGGTTGCCTTGTGAGTCTTGGGGTCAGATTGATGATGGATTGTTGACTGAGTGTTGCTTTGTTCAGTCACTGGGGTAAGTTGAGTTTTTAGGGCTTGTTCAGTCTTACTTTTGTAGTTGCTGCTGCTTGTTATGTCTCCCCCTCCCTGGGGATGGGACACATTGTTTTTGCCTGAATTCCCGTCGGCGTCGGCTTTCCCATTTGTTTCCGGAGCATAACTCTGAAACTGTTCGACCGATTCTCTCCAAATTTGCTATACTGTCTCTCCATAACATATAGATGTGCCTTTTGAGGGTTTGAACTGCTTTTGAATTTTATTTTTTCTGTTTCCAAGGCATATTGAAGGGTGGGACTCCTTTCCGGACCATAACTCTAAAATGTGAAATGGGGGAAGGGGGTGACATCTGTTTTTACATGTAAAAACCATTATAGTTTAGTCTTTGGTGTTAGTTGAGTCTTACGGTCAGGTTGACTCTTGAATGCGAGGTGAATCTTGGGTGCTGGGTGCCTGTGAAGTCTTGAGTGCTTGTTACTCCTAGTCACCTGAAGGATGGGTCGGGGAAATTGATTAAACTGTATCTGTCCGTCTGTCCCTGCCTGCATGCAGCCAGTCGTTGATGGGGGACTTTTGCAGTCTCTGACTGGCTTCTCGAGTCTTGGGGTTTGGTTGATTTTTGTTGATCGAGTCTTGCGTAATTCAGAAGATACTGCTGGTTGAGTCCTCATGACCTTTGGAGTCTTGACAGTGCTTTTTGACTATGAGGCGTTATCAATGTCTTGTGGCCAAATTGGCTCTTGGGTGCTGAGTTACTCCTCGGTGCTTAGTGACTCTTGTTAGCTTGTTCAGTTTTGGGATGGGGTGGAGTCTTGGCGCCAGGTCATCCTTTACGTCATGCTGAATTGTTTGCTTGTTGAATTAAATTGTTGAACTAAAGCAGCCCCGCTGTGTCTACTAACAGATCACGTGATCCTGGAGCAGGCAGCACACACTCCCCCTCCGAGCCCCTTCTCTGTCCAGGCTTTCAACCGGGCTACAGGAGGCAGTGGCGCACAAGGCTTTGACTATGGCATCTCCAACAACAAAGGTAAGGGGATCGCAAGTAAACCTGCTTGGGTCTCCAGTTCTGCAAGTGACCACCCCCTTGAGGTGAGGACTGTTTTGGGGAGGTGTTCATCCCTTGAGGCCATTTGTCTGTCTTGTTGCTATGACCTCCCTTTGATCAAGGATCACCTAAACTGTTTTTTTTTTTTTTTTTTTTTTTTCCCTTACATTAAAGTAGCACATAAAAATGGTCTCTTGTTGAATTTTTGTCTCTCGGAATGAGTGTAATGTTATTCACTGGAGCTTCTTTTATCGTCTCTAAGAGAACTTTAAAATGCTTGGTTGAAACTGGTTGACTGTTGTAGTTGAGTGAAAATTTTTGAGATTCAGCTAGTTATCAGGTTCTTGTTTATCTAGGGAAATTGAGGCAGTGTCACATTCGCTGTGTTTCTGAATAGTGTGAATGAGAAATTTAAAAATGCTTCTGGCCCGCATAAGCACCAGAGCTCGTCCTCTTTCCACTCCGCGACTTCTCTGTGCACATAACCTGTCCTGCCTGTCACCTCAACCGATCACCTGACCGTCTCTGATTCCGTCCCATTCCCCTTTTCAGTGTCTTCGCCCCACCCTCCCCCACTTCTGAGGATTTCTGGAGTACTCTGTCCTTACTCCGCTATACATTTCCTTCATGTTCTGAACTTGTGTGAATTTATTTGTTTTGGTTCGTGATGTGCATCCTTACTAAGTAATTAGATCATGCAGTCTTCACACACCCGTAGAGCTGTAGCAAACCATTATTTTGACAATTAACTAATTAATAATTATTTGATTTTTTAATCAGATAATGAAAGCGGCTCTTAATCTGCTCAACATTTGATCCCTTAAGTCTTTTCAGCATTTCATTAGCCTCATAGCATAATTGTCTGAGTTACATGTTTTGCCAAATGGAGATATCGGCTGCCTGTTCTTTCGTGTGGGCTAAAAAATATGCTTTTTTTTTTTTTCCTTTTTTTTCTCAAAACCTTAAAAACTGAGATGGCTAATTATTCTATGGGGCTAACAATCTGCTTTGTGATGGGGTTATACTGTGTGCGTGCTGGCTAACATAAGAGACATAAAAGATGGGTATTTTTTGAAAATGCTTTCAAAGGATCATTACTGAGTTAGAGAAAAAAATAGTTGAACATTTTATGAAAAAAAACTGATACCGCCAAAAATTGATTGGTTTTATCCTTTCTCAAACTCACAGAGTTTCTATCAAAATAAACGTTCACTGTCTCTTTTACTGCTTTTAATGTTGATTTTTTTTTATTTATTTATTTTTTTATTTCTTATTTAATTTATTTATTTTCCCCCTATGGAGGTTGCCTACATTCTGAGTGCTACAGGACCTCAATTCAGTAAAACTCTAGAAACCCACAGAAAGGCCACGCTCATTGTGCTTTGCTTTTCGGAATTGTAATGTCTTTTCTGAACATTTTGAGTTCTGCATGCTTTTCGTTGTTTCACACCAGATTCTGTTTTCCAGCCATTTGTGTTGTAGTCTGCTTCGTGCTTAAGAGCCCCTCTGCTAAAGCCTTCGGTCTTGCTTTACCGTGATCAGTATGAGACTCGGGCTTCATGTCTCTCCAATGGCTTTACTCTCGCTCCACCCGCAGTCTGCATACCTTACTAACCTCAGTGCTGTGTGTTACTTCATGGTAGGTGACATGCAAAATTGTTGCCCTCATTCAAGAGCCAATGTTTTCCTTACATTATGAGGCCTAATTTCCTCTTGAGTCTCAAGTAAGAGCGTTGTCCTCTCCTAAGGTCTAACATTGGCCACATTCTGGGACTCATCTTTGCCCAAATTTTTGGCCTAACTTTGTGTAGATGGCCTAGGTGCCCTCCCAACCGAAGTTTACCTCTGCTCAAGGACGTCAAGGCCATTTTGAGATCTGTAGTTTCCTTAAGGAAATAAAATGGGGATCTCTGCTCGATAAACCCTCGCTGATCCCCAGTGTGGAACAAGGTCTCGCTTCCGTTTCTCTACTTGGATTTACCTTGTTGTCTCTCCCAGTTGTAATGTATGTGTACTATTCTCTGTGTAAATCCTCCACTTTTCAGAAGTGAGAGGCACTGAGACTTTCGGCCTTCATCTTATTGTGTGTCCTAGTAGCGAAACCTCAGCAAGCTCTTATTCACCTTGCTACTGTAGTTCAGAGCAAAGCCATCCGGAAGATGATTCCACAGGAAATGGAATATTTGCTACTTGCATGCGCTATATTCCTGGATGATAGTGAGGCCTTGGTTTCTGCCATCGATGACTGTATAACCCAACCCTTCCATCTCATTCTGAACACCCCCCCCCACCGCCCCCTTCGACAAGTCCCGCCTCCCCCCACACCGTCAATCACTCCACTCTCCAACCCAGCTGGGCATTAACCTGCGTCCCATCCAGGATTAACTCGCGTTAAAACCCACTTGCCATGTAATTACAGAGCCTCTGTTCTGGTGCACTTCATAGTGTGTAGTTCTCTCTAACTGGATACTCCTTGCGCTACTTCCTGTGTGTTTTCTCATTGGCTCCAGCTGCTGACCCGGCCTCTTCCTGTGAAAGAAAAATACTTCAAATATCTGCAATTTTCAAATATTCAAACGTAATGATGAAATGCTGAGCCATTTATGAAACCAAAAAAAAAGCCTCCCTTTGTCACTGGAGGGCATTGAAATAGCCTGAGAATGAGTCGCTAATGTAAATGTAGGGTCGCTAATGGGAGAGAACTATACACTATGGAGTATCGCAGAATGGGGATTATGTAGTTACTTAGCCGGTGGATTTAACAGCTCATCGATATGAGTTAATTTCACACGTGACGCAGGCCTCCTGTGCGAGGGCCATCGAGCGTGTGTCCGCTAAGCGTGTCGTGTGTGTGCGTGCGCTCTTCCTTTGGCAGGTTTCGTCAAAGCTGTAGTTGTCCCCTTGTGTTCCACATTTGCAGGTGACCGGCTGAGCGCTATACTGAATTCCATTCAGTCTGGGCCTTTCCTCCCAGCTCCCGCTGGTTTCGAGCCGGCCGCCCAACCTCCCTCCTCCTCCTCCCTTGTCCACAGCCCGTTTGTGTTCGGACAGTCCCTATCCCAGCAGCCTCAGCTTCCGAGTAAGTCTGTCCATCTGCCTGACCGTGTGGCCTGCGCTAGAGCCCCAGCCTCACCGTTGTTTTCCATTCGTTCTCTTGCTTGCGTTTTTTTTTAGGGTGTTTGTTTATTCATTTTTGTAAGGTTTTTTTGGCTTTTTTTTTTTGTTTGTTTGTTTGTTTTGGTCATTGATAGCGATGACTCTCGCTTTTTCTCCTCTGTGTTATGGCTGACCTTGTGTCTGTAGCTAGTCGTGACGTCAGTGCTCCCCCACGCCCAGTTTTATTGTTGCCCACTCTAACATCAAATCCCAAATTTCTCTTCTAAAATTCCTGTCCCTCTCCCATCCATCATGATGTCTGTCGGTCACTCCCACATTCTGCCTTTCAAACAGTCATCTCTTCTCTCTGTCTCTTACACTTAACGGGATGATGTCTGATTCCGTCTCTTGAAGTTTAGTTCCTTTGGAAAACTCTTTGCCTCTCTTGCATTACTTTATTTCCTTGCACAGCCGTTGTACTGGTGCCATAGGCTGGCTGGCTGCTTAGGTTATCTGATCGACTGAGATTCAAAACTAACTCTGCAGTTGTATGATGGACAAGGGAAACTCCTTAAGACCAGGGAAGATCTCAGATGGTGATTTGAAACGTTGGTACCTGATAGGACTTGTCATACGCGTGCTCATGCAAGATGCAGGATAACACTTTTCCCCTTGAAGCAAATATATAAATCTCCATTTTAAAGAAGTTGCGTGCCTCACCTTTTTTTTGTGTAGAACTTTCTGGGTTAAGTATTGACATGCAATTCATGAGCAGATTAGCTTGTCTTGTAGTTCTCTATTGTGTTGGTTTCTGTGTGGCTGTGCAGGTGTATTATGGTATGATATTAACACCTGCAGTGTGAATATTCCGGGAGGGAAGAGTGGATATTTGATTCAATTATTTTTTTTTGTTTTTTTAATTAAACACCAGCTGTGCTTGAACCGGTTCAATACAGTACTAGACGCGAGAAATTCTGCAGAAAAATCTTTCATTCATGTAGCACGACTATACTTTCATAGAGTAGTTAAAGGATTACGGAAAAATATTTGTTGCTGAGTGATATAATCTTCCTCTTCCTACCTGCCGGCTGATGCTATTTGACCCCAAAAAAGGTGCTTTAGGAAGTGTGAAATTCATGGCTGGTACAAAATAAGTAGTATATTTGTGTTGCTTTTGTGTGCTAAAACTGCTGTTCCTCTCAACACATAATTGTCCACTGGCAATGCCTTCAAGGTACATGTTTCCCAGAGAATCAGTCTGTGGACTGGCGCCGGTATTTACTCCCCGGCTATTTGGAGGAGGAAACTCCTGCTGCAAGGAGTTGAAGTCCAACCACCTGGAAATCCTAGTCAACAGACTTCAGCCAGGAAGTAGCAGTAGTGAATCAGAGTTGATGGGTGGCAGGTACATGACTGGATTTTAAATGTGTACATCCTGGTCTTCTCACTTCTGACAGCAAGTCATAATGAGGTGCAAGGGGCTACTGCAGATCTGTATGTAAACAGAACATCTCGATTTCGGTGCTGGTCCACGGGCTGGTTTTTTTGGGAACCATGTACTTTGAAGGCACTGCCTGTCATTGGTTTTTATATGCTGTATATTTCTGTAGATTCGGAAAGTTTTGGTGAATCAGTCCTGCGGTTTGCCGGGACAGACAGGATGCTTCTGGCGATTAGATGGGTTTTAGGCTGATTTAGAGTCAGATGCTCCAAGGCCTCCTGTGTCACCTGTGCAGATGTTTGCTGATTGGCCCTTCTTTCATTGACTCTTCTCTGCTAGGCTCTTCCGCATTGGGTATTTTCTGACTGGCTCCGGTGTGATTGGCTCTCTCTCTCTCTCTCTCTCTTTCCCCCCTCCCCTCCATCTTGAGCCCTGTTGCTTACCTGCCACTATTTTCCGCAGTAGATGCTTCATCACGCAGCCTTGCTTTGCGCGAGCGTGTGCACAAAGCCACCGCCGCCGGGTCCACCACTGCCCTCTCATCTCTGGCCCTCCGGCAAAAGGGTGGGTAGACGCATGCTCTTGGGCGGCCGGGGTCCATCTCACACGCTGCTCCATGCTCCATTTCCCCTCCACAGCCCCCTCCATCCTCCTGTCACCTTTACAGAGATGGAGATCATGACTGGATGGAAAGCCTTAAAGAGGGCAGGAAACACTCATGAAAGTTTATTTTTTAAAATATATTTTTAAAAAAAATAGGTTTTCCACACTAAAACATTGAGCCCAAGGCCTGCTGGTGGTGAGACGAAGCATCATGTCAAACGCTGAACATTTTTAAACGCTCACTGGAAGCGTCAGTAGCAGCAGTATTGACAGATGACGGCATGACATAGAAACGAGCCATGGGTGTCACTCTCCAAATGGCCAGTAAGATCACATTTAATTTTGAAAACACCTACCGATCAAGCTTATTTTAAGTGATGGAAAAGTGCGACATTAGGCTTACTGGCCTCTATACGTTATATGTAGGCATAATTTACCTCCTATATTTACCGTCTAGTAAGTTAACATTATGATTTACGTCACTTCACCAAGCAGTGTTAACTAGCTAGCTAACTTAGCAGTGTTAAATTTTCTCCTGTGTACTTTCAGAGGGGCACTGTTTAACTGTAGATTGTTTGATCACTTAAGTGTTCGCAAAATAATTGATTTCCATTCAAAAACTGCAAGTTGGCTAAAAAGCTGTTATATAGACTTCGACAACTGCATTTCAGGTATCTGATTAATGCGTGCCAGGTGAAATTGTTCAATAACCTAAAAGACATGAGTTTTTATGTACAAAACCCAAAACCAGTAAAGTTGGCACGTTGTGTAAATTGTAAATAAAAACACAATACAATGATTTGCAAATCCTTTTCAACCTATATTCAATTGAATACACTGCAAAGACAAGTTACTTAATGTTCGAACAGGTAAACTTTGTAATTTTTGCAAATATTAGCTCATTTGGAATTTGATGCCTGCAACATGTTTCAAAAAAGTAGGCACAGGTGGCAAAAAAGACAGAGAGAGTTAAGGACTGCTCATCAAACACTTATTTGGAACATCCCACAGGTGAACGGGCTAATTGGGAACAGGTGGGTGCCATGATTGGGTATAAAAGCAGCTTCCCTGAAATGCTCAGTCATTCACAAACAAGGATGGGGCGAGGGTCACCACTTTGTGAACAAATGCGTGAGCTGATTGTGGAACAGTTTAAAAACAACATTCCTCAACAAGCTATTGCAAGAAATTTAGGGATTTCATCATCTACGGTCCGTAATATCGTCAAAAGGTTCAGAGAATCTGGAGAAATCACTGCACGTAAGCGACAAGGCCGAAAACCAACAATGAATGCCCGTGACCTTTGATCCCTCAGGCCGTACTGCATCAGAAACCGACATCAGTGTGTAAAGGACATCACCACATGGGCTCAGGAACACTTCAGAAAACCACTGTCAGTAATTACAGTTCGTCGCTACATCTGCAAGTGCAAGTTAAAACTCTACAAAGCAAAGCGAAAGCCATTTATCAACAGCACCCAGAAATGCCGCCGGCTTCGCTGGGCCCAGGCTCATCTAAGTTGGACTGATGCTAAGTGGAAAAGTGTTCTGTGGTCTGACGAATCCACATTTCAAATTGTTTTTGGAAACTGTGGACGTCGTGTCCTCTGGACCAAAGAGGAAAAGAACCATCTGGACTGTTATAGGCGCAAAGTTCAAAAGCCAGCGTCTGTGATGGTGTGGGGGTGCATTAGTGCCCAAGGCATGGGCAACTAACACATATGTGAAGGCATCATTAATGCTGAAAGGTACATACAGGTTTTGGAGCAACATATGTTGCCATCCAAGGAACGTCTTTTTCATGGACGCCCCTGCTTATTTCAGCAAGACAATGCCAAGCCACATTCTGCACGTGTTACAACAGCATGGCTCCGTAGTAAAAGAGTGCGGGTACTAGACTGGCCTGCCTGTAGTCCAGACCTGTCTCCCATTGAAAATGTGTGGCGCATCATGAAGCGTAAAATACGACAACGGAGACCCCGGACTGTTGAACAACTTAAGCTTTACATCAAGCAAGAATGGGAAAGAATTCCACCTGAAAAGCTTCAAAAATTGGTCTCCTCGGTGTCGTTAAAAGGAAAGGCGATGTAACACAGTGGTAAAAAGGCCCCTGTGCCAACTTTTTTGCAATGTGTTGCTGCCTTTAAATTCTAAGTTAAAAAACAAAAAGTTTCTGAGTTTGAACATTAAACATCTTGTCTTTGCAGTGTATTCAATTGAATATAAGTTGAAAAGGATTTGCAAATCATTGTATTCTGTTTTTATCTACGATTTACATAACGTGCCAACTTCACTGGTTTTGGGTTTTGTAGTTGACGCTCAAGAAATGGAAATATGGTGAACAATAAGGACAAACTGACGCGCATCGACACGCATAACACGCCGCTAGTGGGCGTTGGGGTTTAGGCTCTGATTGGACTGCAAATGTGCTATGAGGGAAAAAATGGGCTCTCGAGATCACTTTGCTGAACTTGGATGCAGCATTGTTGTTATGGTGTAAAACATGATGTCGAGAGCCCAAGAGCCCACACGAGAGAGCCCGAGAGCCCACACGAGAGAGTGTGGTTGGATTGGCAGTCATTCAGTAATAGTCCAAAGAGGTTCATACTGTCTGTAGCAACTAATTAGCTTTGAAATTCTTATTTTCAGACAGAAAAGGTTTTATCGTACCTTGACATGTTTTGACGGAATAGTCCTGTCTTCAGAAGAGTCACTGATGTTACGAGATGGGGAGTATTCCCTTGAAACATGTCAAGGTAGGATAAAACCTTTTCTGTCTGAAAATAAGAACGTCAAAGCTGGTCATTCAGTAAGTTCCTGTTGATTGAAAAAAAATGGAACCAAAAGAACTACAAATAATAAAAAGCAGCGAAGTCTGGGGTCGGGTGGGGTGGGGTGGGGGGTCATTTCTTGTATTGCTCCTGGTATAGCAATAAATTCAACTGAGTAAAAAACGGGGAAAGAAACCAGGTACATTTTCATGTTTTACCTCTGAAGCTGCAATCAATTTTTTGTTGCTCGCTAGCATTACCTGCTAGGGTAGGCGTGGACTACATTGAGAAGAGGCCAAATTAGGAGTTCTGGCGACTTGTCAAACAAACAGATTATCTTGAAGTTGCTCCATCTTAATCTGATTTTTCCACAGGGCATTGGATCCATATACCGATGTATATAAATTACAAAATTTACACAGCTCTTAGCGATGTTCTCAAAGAAAATGCACATCACAATGAATGCAGTATCTGAAAGAAAAGGTCTTGTGCTTAGAAAATCTATTTTATCGTCCTTTTCGATTTGCATTCAGTTAATGAAAACCAAAAACATCAACTAAAGAACAATGTCAGAGTTACTTCTGTGTGTTCACTGAAGGTGTTGTGTTATACTGCTTGACATGTTTTAAATATACTGAGGGGCATTAAAAACGCGTAATAAAATATACTGTTTTACAGTAGTAACTGGTTTCTTTTGTATTTGCTTTTGGTAGTGAGACTTGCCCTCACTGCTGTCGTTACATTGGCAGTCAGTTCAGCAGTTCTCATGCATTATCTGACATTGCAGGAGACTGTTCATGGAATGTGTTTCTGTCAGCCACTCTGTCGGGACAATAGCTGACACATCTGGTCATTCTGTGTCATCCCTACAGCCTGGATACAGTCGTTCAGTGCACATTAATTCATCCAGAAACTTTTCTTTGAGACTGGACATCATTCAACATTCAAAATGTTTGATTCTTCCGAGATTAATTAGTTTGTAGCATTTGAAATGGGAATCATGTGACTTTCTTAATGTGTTTTTATTGGCCCTAATCTTGAACACTTGACATTTATCAATGCTGACCATTCCTGAAGGTCGTCATATGAATCAGCAAAATGAAAAACTATCAGTTTTCAACCTGGTTCATAAAAACTACTGTGTTTTTAATGCCTCAGTATATTTATCACTGATTTCCGACGTATACATGAAGTTTTCTGCCTGTATAGGTGGGTAATGTAGGGTACGATGCTTCTGTGGGTTTACGCTGGTTTTATTTTGTCCTGAAATTTGTGAGCTACAACTCAGCAGTTTGTGTCTACTTGTACGGTAGTATTTTCCCCCCTTCCTGATTTCTTACTTTTTTGCACATTTTTCACACTTCAATGTTTCAGATCATCAAACAAATTTTAATATAGGAAAATGATAAACCTGAGTTAAAAAAAAAAAAGAAATAAGCAGAGATATTAATGAACACTGTAATCTCTTTGAAATGTGTCAGAATCAGACTGTTTCATGTCCTCTTTAAGAGGCTTTGTCCCACTCTGCTTATGAATAGCGGTCTGGATATCTGGCCATTGAAGAACCTCTCCTATTATGTGCCCTTCTCACTTCAGTTGACCACAACCTTTCTTTCCATTGTAGGTGGTATGTTACCAGTATCTTTGACCAAAAAAGGTTTTAATGTTCTGTCTAGACTTTTGTTTGGCAGTTGCAATGCCTCTTCCCTCCTTAACACCATCTTTAGCCTGTGGCATGAGGATGACGAAGTGTCTCCTCTCACTGAGAATTCTGGGAATAGAGTCATAAAATTGAAGAGGAAGTCGAACGAGTTCAATAAGCTATTATATTTGAAATGACCGTTGTTCCTAGGCTAGTTTTATACCAGAATTGCATCCTAGTATTGGTGTGAATTTGCCATTGACTAGTGTTGGGAATGTAATTATTCAACTTACTTTTTTTTTCTCCTCCATGACCCAAGTATTTTGTCTTCTGTTTTTTTTTTTTTTACCCCCACTTCATTTTCCGGTGTCTTCACTGATTACCTTGATATTATTTATTACTTTTATTTTTCCTTTTGATTTGTCTTAACCTTAGAAATGTCGCTCTTTCTTTAGTAACCGTCTCCTTATCGATTGTGCTGATTCAGTAGTTGATCGAGGACATTTCACAATGTGCAGGTGAGAGGGGGAACCAGGCAGCTTCCTCATCCCGCTCCAAGTCCCCTGCGGGGAAGGGTCATCGGCAGGACTCCCGTTCCTCGAAACCAGAAAGTCGCAGTGGCAGGACATCGGATCAGGCTAAGACCAGGAACAACGAGAGTATGTCTGCCAGCGAGGCCCTGATTTTGCGGTCGGACACGGGCAAGCTGCGCTCGGACTCTCACAGCCGGTCGCATTCGCCCAATCATAACACCCTCCAGGCCCTGAGGGGTGACAGCCGGACACCTGGCCTTCGAGCCGAGTCGCCCACCTCAAGCTCTAGGTCTTCCTCCCCGAAACAGAAGGGACTATCGTCTGGCCGGTCCAGCCCGTCTGGAGCCAGCTCACCCCGCCCCTCCTCGCCTCACGACAAGAACCTACCTCAGAAAGTGAGCACCTCTCCCAAAGCCCGACTGGACCCCCCTCGGGAGCGCTCCAAATCTGACTCGTACACCCTGGATCCTGACACCCTTCGGAAGAAGAAGGTGCCCTTGACCGAGCCTCTCAGAGGCCGCTCCACCTCGCCCAAACCCAAAGTCCCTCCCAAAGATGGCAAAGGGGGCACCAGCAGTGCAGAGAACTGCACCCTTTCCCCACAGGTGATCCAAGAGAACCTCCACAGCGAGGTGGTAGAGGTCTGCACCTCCAGCGCTCTGCTCTCCAACAACGAGGACCCGAGCTCCGAGACCGCTGAGCTGCGTGGCGCTGAAGAGGGCTCCTCCAAGGTGCACTTCAGCATCGGGAAGGCTCCGGTCAAAGAGGAGCTGGAGACCCGGTCCTCTCCCAAAGTCAGTCGCAAGACCTCCAGCCGCCACGTCCGGCCGAAGAAGGACAAGTCAGGGCCGCTCTTCAAAGCGGAGAACCTGCGCCTGGCCGAGCCCGCCAAGCAGGCCATGTCGCCTTCCGTGGCTGAGTGTTCTCGGGCGGTCTTTGCTGCCTTCCTGTGGCACGAGGGCATCGTCCACGATGCCATGGCTTGCTCCTCTTTCCTCAAGTTCAACCCGGAGCTCACCAAGGAGCACGCTCCCATCCGCAGCTCGCTGGGCGGCCAGCAGGGGGCTGACGAGAAGGAGTGCAAGCTGAAGAACCGCCACTCGCTGGAGATCTCGTCTGCCCTCAACATGTTCAACATCGCCCCCCATGGGCCAGATATCTCCAAGATGGGTAGCATTAACAAGAACAAGGTTCTATCCATGCTGAAGGAGCCACCGTTGCCGGAGAAGTGCGAGGACGGGAAGGCGGAGCCGGTTTCGTACGAAGTGGCCCGCAGCCACTCCTCAATTAGAGGCAAGTCCCTCCTGCCGCTCACCCTCCAGCACCTGGTGGCCTTCTGGGAGGACATCTCACTCGCCACCATCAAAGCCGCCACCCAGAACATGATCTTCCCCAGCCCCGGGTCCAGCGCCATCCTCAAGAAGAAGGAGAGCGAGAAGGACAGCAAGAAGGCCAAGAAGGAGAAGGAGAAGAAGAAGAAAGTGGAGGTGCGTCCCAGGGGGAACCTGTTTGGGGAGATGGCTCAGCTGGCCATGGGAGGTCCGGAGAAGGACACCATCTGTGAGCTGTGTGGAGAGTCTCACCCATATCCCGTCACCTACCACATGCGGCAGGCCCACCCAGGTAAGCCACATCCGCCTCACTTCAGTGTCAATAAACTCCTTGATGGGATAGATGGGTGCTCCCCATTTGGAGCTTGGCTGGGATTTAGAAGTTTGGTAGTTAAAGCCCTAGTTTAATTCCAGTAAGGTGCGCCCTGCTGTACCTTAGCTTTGCATTACTCTGGTGTTTTTTCGCTCCTGCTTGGTCTAGTCTACCAGCCTACCATTGATAAAATCTAGATAACGGCAATGTAAAATGTAACAAATCACGGTATCCTAGGTGGAGCCATGATTGTCTGTTGTGTCACTCATGGCCAGTGATGGGAGAACGGCAGACATGCTTGATCGTTTCCCTCGATTAACACTGCTGGCTTTGGCAGGATGTGGGCGTTACGCGGGAGGCCAGGGCTATAACAGCATCGGGCACTTCTGCGGCGGCTGGGCGGGGAACTGCGGTGACGGAGGCATCGGGGGAAGCACCTGGTACCTGGTGTGCGACCGCTGCCGGGAGAAGTACCTGAGAGAGAAACAGACTGCTGCCAGAGAGAAGGTGTGCCTCTGCTTTTCACCCGTGGAACTTTCATTTCATCTGTGCGAAGTATGTGCTTTGGGTGGGGCCGGGTGGATTAAATTATAAACTGGATAGTGCTGATATCGAGGGTTTGGAGTGCAGTAGTTATATGTCCATTTTAGAGGTTTTGAGAAAAAAGCTATTTTTAGGTTTCCAAGTGTTCTATTCAATCGGGTATTTTATATCATTTTTTTTTTGACCAGTCACTCTTTTGCTGCATGGTTCAGAAGTATATAGAACACCTAAGTTTTCATGGGATTGTAGCCGCGACATCATGGTCAAAATTGCGAAAAATAGACAATGTCACCTCAGTGCTCCAATAATTCGAGCACATGATGTGACATAACACAATGGTGAAGGTAAGTTTGTTTGCAATGGAAGACAGACTATTCTGCATTAAAATTCATGTTTATTGATCAAAATGTCAATGTTTAATTTATTTAAACAGATTTTGTTGGACATATCACGAAATGAAAACATGAATTCTGATTGAAATTGAATGCAGATGGACATATAGTTATTGTGCTCTGAGGATTAGCTGATAGAAAGCTGTGACAGGGAGTAAAAATCTCAAAACCACCATATATGGACGTATAGCCCCAAACCCTCGATATGCTTAATGTGAGTGGCAGTTTTGGGCCCTATAGTGTTATTTTTCTTTTTAATTGAGCTCCATATGGTTAATGCCATTAATTTTGCGCCGTTCGTCAACAGTTTTTGGATAAATTAAGCAGGCGTGTTTTATGTCCGCCCTGGATGGATGGGATTTCTGTTTGGGACCTGGGTATTTTTTTTTCTTTTGTAAAGTTTATGGGTCTGTTAGTTCCCTTCTGCATTTGGTGACTGATCTTTGGAAGATCTCTGATGTAAGCTCACTGGGGTCTTGTGTCAGAGTACGGAACAGTTTGGTTTCAGTGCTCTTGTCCTGCGGTGAGACTGAGTCGCTCCTGCTCTCAGGTCAAGCAGTCGAAGAAGAAGCCACTGCAGGTGAAGACGCCGCGGGCCCTGCCCACGATGGAGGCTCACCAGGTGATCCGGGCCAACGCCCTGTTCCTGCTCTCCCTGAGCAGCGCCGCTGAGGCCAGCCTGCTGTGCCATCACCCGCCCAAACCCTTCCACCCCCACCTCCCCAGCCTCAAGGAGGGCGTCTCCGACGACCCCACCAACAAGATCAGCTGCCTCTACCTGCAGACGCTGGCAAGGTCTGTACATCAACGAGACCCAATACGAGTTAAAGTTTTAGCTTCTGCTGTCAGATTCATGTCGAGTCTGGGAGACTTGAAGTTTCACCTGGTTTTTAACTTTCAGTATCAATGACTAATGTATCCTGTTGATCAGTAAGGAAATTTGATCATCTTCTCCTTAATTCCCCAATTAGTTGTAGATGGAGGGAAATCTATAAATTCCCACAGGATTTCTTGCCCTATATGACCGGAGTTTGCCTGATGAGGTTGAAGTGTTTGGTTGGTCAAAGCTCAGAGCACCAGGGCTGCCCCTCTTCCTGCTGTGTATGGCGGACACAAAAGGTGTTGGGTAGCTGTCATTGTTAGTCTTTTCACCTTGATTTTGTAGTCACCCTCTCTTTTAGTATGGTATTAACTGAAGTGGTTTCCTCAAAGGGCCGTTAACCCCTGAGGTGCGCAATTTTGTTTTGCAAAATGACGGGCAAGAAGCTGTGGCACATTCCACTTACACCATGGTTACCACTCTCATTTGCATACCTAAAGACATGAGTTTCTTTTTTTTTGTCCTAAAAAAGCACATATACGGGCTATAAGATTCTACCATCATTAACTTCTTACCTTTGTAGAGCTGAAACTTTTGTGTAGTTGGTAGTCCCATTTCATTTTGTTGCAATATCTGAGCATCACAGTGTCACAATTCCACTTGGACGGTCATCGTCACATTGTGCTCTCTGCTATTTACCATAATCATCATACTCGCCTAAGTTATTAATATTTATGTCAGAAAACTCAGGCATTTTTGTCTGTCTTTAGAGCGTTCACATTTGTTGTCTGCAACTTCATAAAACGGCGACCGTTAAATTTAGCATGGAATTCAAAGTGGAAAACTGAGAGAAAAGGCGTCAAAAAAGTGTCATGTTCACAAGCGCTGCATGGGGCTGCCGGTGGTGGAACATGATCAACCGATCAGACCTGAGAAATTAATGAACCAGTGGTAATGCTGGAAAAAATGAAGTAATGCAGGGTGATTCGTCCTGTTTACTTGATGCATTGTAGCTACGATGGAGCAGAGCACAACCGCAGTGCTGCAAGTGCCCTTTTATTGAAGCAGGCTGGTCAACATTCTTGTGACACTTTATTTTCCGCAAAGGCTGAGTTTCCCCGTGCTGCTGTGCGGAGGTAAAGATGTCTGAGGTAAAGATGTCTGCTCGGTGTGACACGCCTGCTCTCATCTCTGTAGGCATCACACCGAGAACTTCGGGGCCTATCAGGATGACAACCTTTTCCAGGATGAGATGCGGTACTTGCGCTCCACTTCGGTGCCTGCGCCCTACATCTCTGTCACCCCGGACGCCTGTCCCAACGTCTTCGAGGAGCCCGAGAGCAACATGAAGTCCATGCCTCCCAGGTAGCCGAAATCTGGCCCTTCAGGATCGTATGGGAGGCAAGGCTGCGGATAGCAGTGGCTGTGGATATATGGCTACTTGTACTGATCGTGTTGACGACGGAGCCGAGCTCTTAGGTTTTGTTGTGGATTGCTGTTAGCGTAGCTTGCTGTCTCTGAACTTCCATATGTGTGAATTGCTTTGCCATGTGAAGTGCTGTGCCTCACTACTAATTCTTCTTTTGTGTACACACTGGAAATGGATCCAGTTCCAGTTTCAACAAGCTTCAGTTTTTGGTTGAAAAATATTTTGATTTGTTTACCTTTCATTTTCTGAGGCATTATTTACCATTGTAAAAGTATATAGTCCCTGGGACCCAGTTTTAGAACCACTGCTGCATAGTGGTGCTGTGCTTTGTCAAATTATCATTATTTCATCCCGCCACTCTAGCAGGCGCAGACGGCAACCGTCTGCATTTATATTCATGAGAGCCGTTTTTTTTTTCTCTCCCAGTTTGGAGACCAGCCCAATCACAGACACAGACTCTGCAAAAAGGACTGTATTCCAACGCTCGTACTCTGTTGTGGCCTCGGAGTATGACAAGCAGCACTCTGCGTTGCCGGCTCGCATAAAAGCTGTTCCTAGGCGACGGGTGCACAGTGGAGATGCAGGTATGTTGCTCGTTACCGCAGTGACGGGCTGTGATGGTGCAGAGGATTGTGGGGAGCTCTATTTATCAGGGTTCAGAAGGGCTTTACATGCTCTTGGACTGATGTTTGAGAATTATGAGTTGTTTGTGTGTGTGGGTGTGTATACATGTGTGTGTACGTGTGTGTGAGTGAGTCTATATTCGACTGTCTGAGAGTGTTTCTGTGTGTCTGAGAGTGTGCATGCATGTGTGCGCGCATGTCTGAGAATGCATGTGTCTTAGCACGTGTTTGTGCATGTATGTGCACATTGTGTGTGTGTGTGCGCGCGTGCATATGTAGTAGTGTGTGACAGATGTGTCTGTGTTGCAGAAGTGGGTTCCTCTCTGTTACGGCACCCCTCCCCTGAGCTGTCCCGGCTCATCTCTGCACACGGCTCGCTCAGTAAGGGCGAGAGGAACTTCCAGTGGCCCGTACTCGCCTTCGTCATCCAGCACCACGACCTGGAGGGGCTGGAAGTGGCCATGAAGCACGCCCTGCGCAAGTCCGCCTGCCGGGTGTTTGCTATGGAGGTGAGTCCCTGTGTCCTGTGTCCTGCACCCTGCGCCCTCTGTCCTGCACCCTGCGCCCTCTGTCCTGCACCCTGCGCCCTATGTCCTGCACCCTGTGTCCTGCCTGCTGTGTCCTGTGTCATGTATCCTGTGCCCTGCGCCCTATGTCCTGCACCCTGTGTCATGTGTCCTGCGCCCTGTGTGCTCCTGAAGTTACATCATTATATCACCACTATTTGTGCTCTCAGTGAAACAACTAAACCACTAAGCTGTGAGCTGCCCCCAGTACCCTAGTGCTTTGATCAACTGGGAGTTTGGGAGTGTAATAACTCAATGGCGAAAACTGACCAATCAGCAAACAGGGATGACCGTTAAGCTCCCATAGAATTCTACCCAATGCCTATTTTACCCAAGAGCTGTGTGTTATCCTGTACTGGATCAAGCCTGCTCTTTAAAAGTGCTCTGGAGTTTCTGCCTCTTGTGCATGACATGGCCAGCTGTTCCTCTCCGTGACCACTCTCATACTTAGCAATGTCTGCATGGGAATTATCTGTTGCTCATTATCTCTATGCTTGTATTATGATTTGAATACAGATAATCACTGGTTTGTGGGCCAAGTCCTTTGTCAGGTGCCTGACCTCTCTCACGTCCGTCTGGTTTGCAGGCCTTTAACTGGCTGCTGTGTAACGTGATCCAGACAACATCGCTCCATGACATCCTGTGGCACTTCGTGGCGTCTCTAACGCCCTCGCCTTTCGAGCCGGAGGAAGAGGAGGAGGAAGAGAATAAGGCTATTAAAGAGCACGTGGAGCAGGTGACCTCAGCATGAGGACGAGTGCAGTCATGACAGCGGTTGAGAAGCATAGCAGAGGTGGAATTTAAAGTTAACCTGCGGCCGTTTTCCACAGGAGAGGGATCTGGGCGTGTGTGAGCACCCCCTCTCGGACATCGTGATCGCCGGCGAGGCAGCGCACCCCCTCCCCCACACCTTCCACCGGCTGTTGCAGACCATCTCAGACCTGATGATGTCACTGCCCAGCGGCAGCTCCCTGCAGCAGATGGCCCTGCGGTACAGAGTCCCGCCCATAATGATGTTAACCCCGCCCACACCGCACAAGCCCGGCCCACACCATACACTTACCCCACCCACAATGACATTAAACCTTCCCCCAGAGTATCCTAACCCCACCCACATCACACACTAACCCTACCCATATCACTCACTAACTCTACCCATGCCACGCACTAGCCCTACTGTGCGCTCCATACACAACTAACCTTGCCATATAATGCATTAACCCAGCAGACATCACATACTAAACTCGCCCCCTAATATATACCTACCCAAGCCATTTAAAGCTGTAACCCTGCCCATATCACGCACTAATCCCTCCCACAATAAACACTTACCCCGCTGAGTTAATGCTCTAACCCTACCCATGCAAGACACTAACCCCACCCACAGTATATGCTCACACTAACCCTGCCCTCAGTCACACACAAACCCACACACATCTCGTACAATCTAGAACAATGGCCTTTGGATTCAAAGACCTTTTTGTGCTTTCTTAATCTTGCCCAGTACATTTGAGCCAACTTGTAGGTGGAAATTGGCTGAGATTGTTGTATTGGATGAATGTGCTTTTTTCAATGCTCCAGGCAAGCTTCATTAATTAAAAAAATGCACAATAAATGCCATCTCAATCCTACACATTGTATCTGATCACCAACTCATGCTGTATTAGGTGCTGGAGTCTGAAGTTCAAGCAGTCAGACCATCAGTTCCTGCACCAGAGCAACGTATTTCACCACATCAACAACATCCTGTCGAAGTCAGACGACGGAGACAGTGAGGAGAGCTTCAACATCAGCGTGCAGTCTGGATACGAGGCCATGAGCCAGGTTAGAAAAAGAAAACTATTTTTTATTGACTGGACATTATGCTACCGTGGTTACCAACAGGTTGGGCATGTGACCTGCATTTTGGGAGACGGATTCAGACTTAAACCCGGACGTGTTCTGCTCCCTTCTTTGCGACTTGGAGAATTCGAGATCAAGTTTTTCAGGAGAACTTGAGAGGGAAGCTGCTAAATGCTTAAGATCCGCGTTTTGACCTGATGTCATATCTTTCATTCCAGTGCTCTGGATTACAGAGCCAAGAGCTCAAAAAATAGTGTCACTATTATAATAGAACATGTCGCTGCTGTCCATCCATTTTTGGACTGTTACACTGTATAATAAAGGGCTACAACTCTTATATCTTTGACATAAAAAGGGTCCAGAAATAGAAACTTACCGTACGCACTTCAGCCTTATCTGCGTAATGTTGCCAAATACAGTCTGCTGTGGTAGAGAGCTAAAACGTGATCAATTGTGTCCATGTACAGTTACCTCCAGGCTGCACTGTAAATAACACTATTCTTATACTGCACATGCTGCAATCAAAACATTTACCAGTGGGCCACTCAGATTAGCTGTTAAGGGCTGCCTGCAGCCTAATGGGTTCATTATTTGACTGGGACTCGGACAGACGCAGACTCGAGCCCCAGTGCAGCCAGAAGATCTTCAGTCCTGTTACTTGACTCTTGGGCCGACCCCAGCCTTCATTTTTAAAGGGGATTGGCTCCAGTTTTGTCTAATCATATGTTTGTTGCTTTGGGTAAAAGAGTTGGCTAAATAACTATAATTTAATGGAACGTGGGCATACCGGGTTTTTCTGACTACACCACTGACCCTGTGTCTGTCTGTAGGAGCTGTGCACAGTGAGCTGTCTCAAAGACCTCACCACTGACCCTGTGTCTATCTGTGGGAGCTGTGCACAGTGAGCGGTCTCAAAGACCTCACCACTGACCCTGTGTCTATCTGTAGGAGCTGTGCACAGTGAGCTGTCTCAAACCTCACCACTGACCCTGTGTCTGTCTGTAGAAGCTGTGCACAGTGAGCTGTCTCAAACCTCACCACTGACCCTGTGTCTGTCTGTAGAAGCTGTGCACAGTGAGCTGTCTCAAACCTCACCACTGACCCTGTGTCTGTCTGTAGGAGCTGTGCACAGTGAGCTGTCTCAAACCTCACCACTGACCCTGTGTCTGTCTGTAGGAGCTGTGCACAGTGACCTGTCTCAAAGACCTCACCACTGACCCTGTGTCTGTCTGTAGGAGCTGTGCACAGTGACCTGTCTCAAAGACCTCACCACTGACCCTGTGTCTGTCTGTAGGAGCTGTGCACAGTGACCTGTCTCAAAGACCTCACCAGCGTGGTGGACATCAAGACCTCCAGCCGGCCAGCCATGATCGGCAGCTTGACGGACGGATCCACCGAGACCTTCTGGGAGTCGGGCGACGAGGACAAGAACAAGACGAAGAGCATCATCATCAGCTGCGTCAAGGGCCTCAACGCGGCTTACGTCTGCGTGCACGTGGACAACTCCCGCGACATCGGGGTGAGTCTGGGCTCATCGCCCGTGCTCTTCTCTCCGTTAGTTTTGTGGTTCCGCCGGCAGCACTCGTACACTTGACTGTTCCAGCAACGTTATCATCATTCTAACAAGCAAAACTGGCTTTTTTTTTTTTTTTCCAGAATATGCTGTCATTTTCTGTTTTGGGTTTACCGGGAGGGGTCAGTTTTACAGAGTATTTAAAATGTCAGTGCTTGAACAAAAGACTGTGTAGTCGGCTAGATCACTAGATGAAGTAAGTGTACAGTTAAATTGATCTTTGCCAAATCCAAGGTTATGGATACTTCCTAGTTGTAGCCCCTATGCAAAGTCAAGTGGTTACAATGGGGCCTGGTCAAGGGGAAGTGAACATTTGTCTGTCCGTTACCAAGCTTATTTTGGGCATTATGTGTATCGTGCACTATAGCAGATTAGGGAAATTATTAAGCAAGGCCAACTTACTGAATTGAAACAAAAAGATTCATCATGCTGCATACCTTAAATGAAATGCATTGTTAAGTAAGGGTGTCCGTCCGTTACTTCCCCTTGACCAGCCCCTATGGATTCATGGTCGTCGTCCCTGCTCCACATTGTTCGGCGAGATTTTCTTCTGTACCCACTACAGGGCACAAATTTCAACTGATTCCTTTTATATCTGTTGTGTGGGCATCGGTTATGGTAGAACCGGACACCTATCAATTTTGGTTCAAAACACCTATCAAGAATTGGCTAAATAAAGCTCAATCTCATACTGAAAATTTGCTCTTTTCAGGTTTTTTTTTTTTTTTTTTTTGTCTGCTTTTTATTGTCCCCCGCCGCGCGGAACGTGCGAAGCGGCGGGACATAGTGTTCATGTCCGTCCGTCCGTCTGTACGTCCCGAATCCCTGTCAGCGAGATATCTCAAGAACGAATTGACGGATTTCCTTCAAATTTCATGCCAACATGTATTAGGGTGATACCCCGGCGCCAGTCGATTTTGGTGACCTTCCCGTAACTTTCAAGGTCACACCGAGAGATTGCTCATTTTGACACAATTTCGCATCCTTTGGCGGGGGACAAAGACACGTTAGTGGCAAATACTTTTTTTTTTTTACTTTGATTTTGTTTGAGAGCCTTCGGTTAGTCTGGGTGCTTGCAGTCATGTCTTTGGAGAAATTGTTATGTGTAGCATTATTCATTACAGTGCATTACCATATAGGCACTATAGGTCATTTACTGGCTGTTATCATCAATGTTTTGAACAAGGAATGTGTATGCAAATTTTGGTTTACCAGTGAACCCAGTAATCTACCTGCCACGAATGTGTTTTTTGAAAAAGTTGTAATGCTATTCATAAGTAATGGAGCGATCACAGTGATTGTTATAAACATTTGCCGCCTGCTTGAAAGGCCATCATGGCCTGACATCGTCCTATAATCTCCATATTTACAGAACAAAGTGACATCCATGACATTCCTGTGTGGGAGGTCTGTGGAGGACCTCTGCAGAATCAAGCAGGTGAGGAATGAGCCCTAAAGAGGTCACAGGCACATCTGTCATTTGTCATGTTGGAGTAGCGTGGAAGGCACTTCTATTTTTGTGGAATTCAACCCACTTTATTTTTAATGAGGAGTCAGCAGTCGCAATGACATTGGTGTGCCCAGCTGATCAGGCCTCAAATTCACTCCCTATAATGTCATTGATTTGCTATCCTCCATAGCTAATGTTTGCTTTGAAACTGTGATTATGCTCCTCACCTTGGCCTCCCCTCACCTTGAGACTCTGATGCCCATCTAGACCAATAGGCTGACTACAGATTGTAATGCCATCTTCTGTGGGTCCAAAAAATCAAACTTACTTTTGACAGGACATTATTTAAATGGTTACAGATGGGCTGGGCAAGGGGGCTTGTATTTTGACAGCTCAATTATCCAGGATTTCAAATATAATATACCCTTAAACTTAACTCGGAGGCCCTCTTGGGAGGGAAGGGGTGAGGTGAGGTTATAGGAGGTGGGAACATTGACAAACGCTCTAGAACTTTCCATCGTGATTCCCCTCAGGTGGACCTGGACTCGCGGCACATGGGCTGGGTCTCGAGCGAGCTCCCGGGCGGAGACCATCACGTAGTGAAGCTCGAGCTGAAGGGCCCGGAGAACACGCTCCGTGTGCGGCAGGTCAAAGTGCTCGGCTGGAAGGAGGGCGAGAGCATCAAGATCGCCGGCCAGGTGTCGGCCAGCGTGGCCCAGCAGAAGAACTGCGAGGGGGAGACCCTGCGCGTGTTCCGTCTCATCACCTCTCAGGTGAGGTCGCCTGGCCCAGCACACCTGTTTGTTTGAGCCTGCATTGGTAGCAGATATCTGGAGTGTTTCGCGGGGTTTGGTTTGTAGGATTGGGTTTGTGGCAGTGGGATCAGTAGTTTTGGGTTTCTCGTTTCGGAGTTGTCGCAGGTCTATTTTGTGTCCTTCCTGAGAGGCTTATTTACACTCTTGCTGTCCTCCTCACAGGTGTTTGGGAAGCTGATCTGTGGCGACGCGGAGCCCACACCAGAACAGGAGGAGAAGAACCTGCTGTCATCCCCGGAGGGAGAGGACAAGGTCAGTGAGGGGGGGATGGATCGGAGATTCAGTGCCTTCACATTTGGTTTATGTTCAGCTTGAAGAATTTGAAAAGGTCGTCTTCACTCCTGTTGAGTTTATGATTTTACTTTGACTAATAATTATGGACTAACTGAGTGGTGAAAATGCAGTAACATAATTTGGGGGCTCCTCTGGGATTGGTTGCGCCTCTGCAAAATCTTTTATCTCAACTCATATTTGTGGTTATTAAGGTGGGTGGTGCTCTAGAAGAGGCTCAGTTGGTGCAGTGGGGCAGGCTGTGGCCTCACAGTAAGAAAGTTCTGGATTATCCAGTTTTTCTCCTGCAGTCCAAAGACTTGGATGTCAGGATGATTGAAGACTCTTAAGCTCCTTGCACACCGGACGCGAAACGAATTTTCGCACGACAGATTACATTCAAAGTCAACCCAAAGACGCGAATACACGCAAAGCGTGTGTCGTTAGAGGACGGTGTTTTACAGTTTATTTGTGGACAGACTCTGTTTGTTGGGTCTAAGACGTGGATCGGATTAATGTCAGCAATGATGGTGGAGGATGGCGCTCAACGGTTGACTTGTTGACGGGCTCTGGTTTGGTCGAAGACGTGATCAGTTACATCAGCATTAGCAGTGGGGGTGGATGATAGCATTTTACTATTTATTAGTTAATGAGCTCTGTGTTTTGGGTGTAAGACATGATTGATTTGATCAGCTTTAGCAGTGTTGGTAGAGGATGGTGTTTTACTGTTAATTTCTTGACAGGCTCCATCTGATGCAGATCTGAAAGAACACATGGTGGGAATCATCTTCAGTCGCAGTAAACTGACCAACCTGCAGAAACAGGTGTGCATGCGCAGAAACACACACACACACAAACACGCACATACATACAATGACAGTCACATACATAGACAAAAACTATCATGCGAGCTCAGACATGCACACATGCACTCAGTCACAGTCACACACACGCACGTGCATACAGTATACACACAGATGTGCGGAAATTAAAAGGCATGTCCATACCTACTCTGGAAATGTGCTGCTGGATTTCAGACAGTGCCAGATCATTCTGTCTTGTCTTTGAGGCTGCTCTCCGCTGCTCTCAGGGCAGGGCACTGCTGACTGCTCCTAGAGGAGTAATGCTGGTGACTTAAACTTGTTCCTTTCCAGAAGTGCCCTCATAATCTTTAAAATGCCCCTGAAGTCTCTAGACAAGGGGCAATAGATTTCAGGGGTAGTATTTTATGTAGCAAACACCCAGCTTTTGTGATGAATGACAGAGGATCTGAGAAAGCACAGCTGAAAGTCACCTGGCAGTCTATGCTCCTCCCGCCTCATAGCTGGCACTATAGTCACTGTTCAGTCACTTTTATATGCTTCATTGCTTTCTACAAGTTTGAAATGTTTTAATAATGTGCCTCCCATTCTTTTTGATGTGGCCCTTGCTTTTAGTCAAAGTTGCAATAATTTCCACCTTTTAAGAAGTGACTTTTACATCCTGTGTGCAGGTGTGCGCGCACATCGTGCAGGCGATCCGCATGGAGGCCACGCGTGTGCGCGAGGAGTGGGAACACGCCATCTCCAGCAAGGAGAACGCCAACTCGCAGCCCAGCGACGAGGACGCCTCGTCCGACGCCTACTGCTTCGAGCTGCTGTCCATGGTGCTGGCGCTCAGCGGCTCCAACGTGGGCCGACAGTACCTGGCGCAACAACTCACCCTCCTGCAGGATCTGTTCTCCCTGCTGCACACAGCCTCTCCCCGCGTTCAGAGACAGGTCAGCAGCACTTTACATTTATCCGGCATATGCTTTCATGCAAAACAAAGTACCGTTAGTACGTGCCAAAAGTCACTGGAGGTACTATAGAAGACCAGTCAGATGAGGTGCATTTGTGAAGAATCAGGTTATTGATAGTAAGGTGGACTAGCACGGACGAGTGCAAATTATGCAGACTTGAGGGTGAATCTTCGCCTGGTCAAATTTTGCTGATCAATGATGGTGGTAAATGTCGATGGAAAGGACTGCAAATAACCCACTGAAGCTAAAGGAGGGGTGAAGTGAACTTGAGTGCTGTGAGTCAGAGGTGTGTATTCGGAAACCCATCCTGACTTTGCCCATCCCCCACCCCCCTAGGTGACCTCTCTGCTCCGACGCGTGCTCCCCGAGGTTTCCCCCGCCCGATTGGCTAGCATCATCGGGGTGAAGGCCCTCCCGCCGGCAGACATCAGTGACATCATCCACTCCACGGAGAAGGGCGACTGGAACAAACTTGGGGTGCTGGACATGTTTTTAGGGTGCATTGCCAAAGCGCTGACCGTGCAGCTCAAAGCCAAGGGCACCAGCATCGCGGGCACTGCTGCTGGGAAGGGCGTCACCACCGTCACCCTACCCATGGTCTTCAACTCCAGGTGAGCCCCATCGATGCCGCCACAGGCTAACCTCACTGCTCCCCATTCAAACACTATACCAACATTCCAAAAACAAGTTTGGCGTTACTTCATTGAGACCTAGGGATGGTGCAGCCTCTATGGCTGACCTATGTGTACAGGGTCCTTTCCAAGGTTTGAATTGCACTGATGCCTGCGGTAGGCCCATGCATACCCAGGTAGTCCATAAAAAATACAAATTAATTGCCCCCAGGACTCCATGTTGCTTCAGTGAGACGTAGGGATTGGTTTGATGAATTAAAGTTCAGTGCTAAGTGCAGAAAAGCTTGAATTTCATGGACCCAGGGTTCTTCTGGACTGACACTGGCAACATGACAAGCTAAAGCCTTGCCTTTGTGCATCAAGAAATATGCTTATGTCCTGTTGTTTTTAAGGTTTAAGTAACTTCACTATGGTTTTGTGCCTTATGCTAAGGTCTTTAGACTAAACAATGTATGAAAATGTGTGAATTTGTTTTACAAATCGTGCTTATTTTTATGAATAATTGTTGCTTACATTTACATAAAGCTTTTCTCAAAGCTCGAGCAAATTTGTGAAATGATTTGGGGGAATCTTTCCTCACTGACCAATGTGTATCACATGCCTGGGTGGTGCATGGCAACCATCTCGCACCGGAACACTCTTCATGCATCAGCAAAGATAAAGGGGAAGAGGACAGTAATTTGCTGTAAAACTGTTAACTAAACTGTGTACTACAGTGCGTGTGTTACCAAAGGGTTGAGTTGAGTGTATCACTGTGTTGACTGTGCACTGATCTGAGCACCGCCCTCCTACAGTTACATCAGGAGGGGGGAGAGTCATTGGTGGATGAAGGGATCCACGCCACCACAGATTGCTGAGATCATCATTAAGCTGGTGAAAGACATGGCTGCTGTAAGTACTGCCCCAGAGTTGTCTGGGATTTGTAGTTTTTCCCCACTCGGCCATGAATGCAGGTTTGATAACTTCATTGAGATTAGAGAGCATTGAAAGCAAGTGTTTTGCTTAAAAATGAAATACTTGTTTGACAGGAAACTACACTTTTATTTTTGATAGCGTAGCTCAGTATTTAGTTTTTTAAATGTTTTTGATGAGATCACATTTTGTCTGGGGATTAAGGGGATTTTTATCTTGTTTTTTTTTTTGTTTTTTTTTGTTTTTTTTGTTGAGCAGGGTCACCTGTCGGATGCCTGGTCCAGAGTGACGAAGAACGCTATCGCTGAGACCATCATCGCCCTCACCAAGATGGAGGAGGAGCATCGCGCTCCTGTGCGCTGCATTGCCACCACAAGGGTAAGGGTGATACTGCAGCCACAAGCTTTGTACTTCAGGAAGTTCCATTTTAGTGACCTGTTCAAACTCTTAGCTCTGGGCTGTGCGTGTGTGAGTTTATGTGCCACAGTAGTGCCCCTTTTGCTCCAGTGGCTGTGTCTGGCTCCAGCCTGTCTGTGCGTGAGTGCGTGCGTGTGTGCGCGTGCGCGTGTTTGTATGTGAGAGAGAATAATGTTTTTTTCTCTCTGGTAGCTGTGGCTGGCTCTGGCCTCTCTCTGTGTGCTGGATCAGGACCACGTGGACAGGCTCTCCTCAGGGAGGTGGATGGGCAAGGATGGACAGCAGAAACAGATGGTAGGGAAGAGGAGAGAATGAGAGAGAGATGGAGAAAGAGCGAGAGAGTGGGCGGGCCTGTCTGAGGGTTGGCCTTCAGTCTTGACCATTGAAAGCAGCTGTGTGTTGGCATGAAACCCCCTCTCTCTGCTCTCTGTGTTCTTCAGGGGTGTCTTGTGGCCTTTTTGTTCACGAGGACTCAGTGGCACTCCCTTCAGTCCATGTTTTTCAGTTAGTTTTGGAAATCTTTGCTGTAAATGGCTATGTTGAGAATCACAAGATGGAACCTGGTCCTTCTTTACATACTTGGCAGGAAATGGTCCGCGTTTTGCAGTATTGCAGTGCAATTTCCGTGATGCTGTTAATTGGAATCTCATGTGCATCGCAGGCAGGCTTGTTGCAATGGACCATTGCAAACTCAAGGAAAGGGAAGAGACTGGTTACATTCAGTCTCAGAATGAAAAGTTAATGCTGTGTGTATGTGTGCGTGATCTCTCTCTCTCTCTCCCTCCTTCCCTACCTCTTACCTTCCTGCAGCCCATGTGTGATAACCACGATGATGGAGAGACTGCTGCCATCATCCTGTGTAACATGTGTGGGAATCTGTGCACTGACTGTGATCGCTTCTTGCACCTGCACCGAAGAACACGCTCTCACCAGAGACAGGTCAGTACTGGACACACACACACACTAGAGACAGGTCATTGCTGTGCCCTTACACACCTGCGACAGGTCATTGCTGTGCCCTTACACACCTGCGACAGGTCATTGCTGTGCCCTTGCACACCTGCGACAGGTCATTGCTGTGCCCTTGCACACCTGCGACAGGTCATTGCTGTGCCCTTACACACCTGCGACAGGTCATTGCTGTGCCCTTACACACCTGAGACAGGTCATTGCTGTGCCCTTACACACCTGAGAGAGGTCATTGCCCTTACACACTTGAGACAGGTCATTGCTGTGCCCTTACACATCTGCGACAGGTCATTGCTGTGCCCTTACACACCTGAGACAGGTCATTGCTGTGCCCTTACACACCTGAGACAGGTCATTGCCCTTACACACCTGAGACAGGTCATTGCTATACCCTTATACAACAGTGACAGGTCAGTACTGTGCCCCTACACACCAGTGGCAGGTCAGTATTGTGCCTTTACACACCAGGGACCGGTCATTGTTGTGCCTCTACACACCTGAGACAGGTCATTGTTGTGCCTCTACACACCTGAGACAGGTCATTGTTGTGCCTCTACACACCTGAGACAGGTCATTGTTGTGCCTCTACACACCTGAGACAGGTCATTGTTGTGCCTCTACACACCTGAGACAGGTCATTATTGTGCCTCTACACACCTGAGACAGGTCATTGCTGTGCCTCTACACACCTGAGACAGGTCATTGCTGTGCCTCTACACACCTGCAACAGGTCATTGCTGTACCCTTACACACCTGCGACAGGTCATTGCTGTGCCCTTACACACCTGCGACAGGTCATTGCTGTGCCCTTACACACCTGCAACAGGTCATTGCTGTGCCCTTACACACCTGCGACAGGTCATTGCTGTGCCCTTACACACCTAAGACAGGTCATTGCTGTGCCCTTACACACCTGCGACAGGTCATTGCTGTGGCCTTACACACCTGAGACAGGTCATTGCCCTTACACACTTGAGACAGGTCATTGCTGTGCCCTTACACATCTGCGACAGGTCATTGCTGTGCCCTTACACACCTGAGACAGGTCATTGCCCTTACACACCTGAGACAGGTCATTGCTGTGCCCTTACACATCTGCGACAGGTCATTGCTGTGGCCTTACACACCTGAGACAGGTCATTGCTGTGCCCTTACACACCTGCGACAGGTCATTGCTGTGCCCTTACACACCTGCGACAGGTCATTGCTGTGCCCTTACACACCTGCGACAGGTCATTGCTGTGCCCTTACACACCTGCGACAGGTCATTGCTGTGCCCTTACACACCTGCGACAGGTCATTGCTGTGCCCTTACACACCTGCGACAGGTCATTGCTGTGCCCTTACACACCTGCGACAGGTCATTGCTGTGCCCTTGCACACCTGCGACAGGTCATTGCTGTGCCCTTGCACACCTGCGACAGGTCATTGCTGTGCCCTTGCACACCTGCGACAGGTCATTGCTGTGCCCTTACACACCTGAGACAGGTCATTGCTGTGCCCTTACACACCTGCGACAGGTCATTGCTGTGGCCTTACACACCTGAGACAGGTCATTGCCCTTACACACTTGAGACAGGTCATTGCTGTGCCCTTACACATCTGCGACAGGTCATTGCTGTGCCCTTACACACCTGAGACAGGTCATTGCCCTTACACACCTGAGACAGGTCATTGCTATACCCTTATACAACAGTGACAGGTCAGTACTGTGCCCCTACACACCAGTGGCAGGTCAGTATTGTGCCTTTACACACCAGGGACCGGTCATTGCTGTACATTTACACACTAGAGACAGTTCAGCACTGTACACACAAAGACACACCATAGATAAGTCACTCTTTAAAGTTTTAAAATGGACTCCTCTGTGGAATGAGGGTTAGTGCTGTGTTTGTGTTCAGTAGCCTTCCTTTCTGCTGCTGCATGTGCTGAAGTTGGTCTCTCCCCTGCTGCTGCAACAGGCTCTTCTTTCCCAGGAAGATTTTTACCAGCTCTTATGTCACTTTGTTGTTTGAATACCCCAAATTGACCTCCAGTACATCAGAGAAGCATTAGATTTGCTGGGCTGTGATGGCAGACTATTTAATTAGGCTCTGTTTTTCTGTTGATCCCAATCATCGACCTCATCCATCAAGTTCCTTTTCACTGATCTCCATGAACCATATATGGGCCTCACTCTGTGTGTGAGTCTGAACTAGAAAAAGAGCCCCAAATTTAGGAGGGTCCACATACTTTCAGTCATTCGTTTTTATGTCATTCATTCTCAGTTTCTTTCCAAAATTTTAGCTGATGATTTATTTGACTTTGTTCATTAGAAGCTAAACTCCGTTGACCAAACTAAATCATCTGCTAATTTTTCTTTTTTACCTTTGAAAGGTCTTCAAAGAGGAAGAGGAGGCCATCAAGGTGGACCTGCATGAAGGCTGCGGCCGAACCAAGCTTTTCTGGCTCATGGCGCTGGCCGACTCCAAGACCATGAAGGCCATGGTGGAGTTCAGGGAGCACACAGGTAGTGCTTCCCTGAGCATGCTGTGCCTCAGCATTTAAACCAATAGCATGTCCAATTGACTTGTCATCATGTGGTCGCTTCCCACAGTCTGCTTTTCCATTGTAGGATGATATTGGAGATGCATGTAACTGATACTTTTGAACAATTTTTTTTTTTTAACAGGCAAATTTATTTTTTGCCTCGTATAATGTGGCCCACTAATGACTAAGCCATGTCATGTACATGCCTAATCTCGACATGTTCTAATGGAGATCGGTCTTATGAAAGGAATTGGCGGTCCCTAGCATGCATGCTTGCGGTCCCTAATGATATCCTGAGTGGTGTCCAGTATTTGTGTGGTATAACTCTACGATGATGAGTTGCATTGTGAGCACAGCACCACACAGAAATCTTTACTCACAATCTGGGCGTGTTGCATCAGCTCCAGGTTTTTATTATTATGATTTCACTGATATCATCACAGCTGGTCTGCATTGTAATAATGTCACTGTATTTCTCTTGTGAATCTCTCAGATCCAGCACACACCACAGAACTATGCAGAAACAGTCCTGCGGGACCCTCTTTGTATGGAAGTTTTTTTTCTGTTCAGTGGAAGCATTTATTTAAACACATATTCCTTATCTTACCCACTTATGCCTGGTCAGGGTCACAGGGGCACTGGAGGCAGGAACTCTCCCCCACCCTGCACGGTTGGCTAATCCATTGTTTGGATTCACTGAGCACATTCAGTATCTAGTCAATGTTAGAATCAATTCTGAATGTGGAATTAGTGTGTCGGTTCAAGGGTCTACGTGCTGGTTAATTTACTATGTCTGCCTCTGTACCTGTGGCTGGGATGATATGCATCATGCAAGCTGTGCTAATTTAAAACCAGGCCATTCTCCTGTCCAGTGTTGGCGTCCTCTGTCAGCTGTTAAATTTTGCTTGTGCACTCACTAGCTAATGCGAGATGTAAGAACACAGGCGAGTCTGAGATGCAACAGACCCCAAAACTCAGCACAATCCTCCCGTCACGAACGGAAACACAGCTCAGCTCACAGATGATGGATTGGCGAATTGCCTGGTGGAGTGGCACTACTGTTTATACATGATCCCAAATTAAACCAGGGCCACCCTGGTACTTTCGTGACGACAAAGATATAGAGGATCTCACATGAGTGGGTGTGTCATATGAAAGTTATATGCCCATTATATGTTAGCATTGAGCTAATTCTCTCACTCTGCTAACTTGGTGACCGAGTCACAGACATTTGCGCTTGAACTAGCAACGCTTTGTAAATTCACTTAACTGAGTAGCTAGCTAATGTTAGCTCGCTGGCTAAAAAACCACTGTTACATATTGGTTATGAAGAAGAACTGCATGCATGCTAGCTATCTAGTTAAGTACCGTAAAGTTAGTTATGTGAGTGGCGCTTAGCTAGCTTGCTACAGCGCGGAGTTGTACCAATTTAACCAACATTACGTTTGGTATTCAGTTTGGCTCAATATTAACAGCATGATGTAACGCAGAGGGATTTTTTTTCTCCAGGCTTTCAACCAATTAAATTTTCACAAAAGTGATATGTACCTGTAGGTTAATATCTAAAATAAGTCATGAGCTGGGCAATGGGAGAAGTACTACAAGTATGCAATAATCTTTCTGCTCAGTGTGACCAAATAAGTACTCAGTCTAGAGGCCGTGAAAATGTGATCAATGGTTTGAACTTTATACTCGTGTATCAATTTGTTCTCTGAATTAATCAGATTTTGGGAGCACAAAAACATGATCTGAAACGGCTCATAAATGCCTTTGTCGACTCAGATAACACACACCTCTCCATCCTGCCCATTCAGTTTTATACACCTCATGTATCTTTCATAAAGAAAGTCTGAGTGAGTTTGCTGTATAACTTACTGGAACATAAGAAATCTAGCACATGGATTGATGTGAGGACTGCTTTCGCTGTTTGAAGAGGGCGCAGAGAAGACTGGTCCCGGAACTCTGTGAGGCCGCTGTGTGTATTGGGGCGCAGGGTGGGGCCCCCTCTTGCTGTGTTTAGCGGGGCGCAGGATGGGGCCCCCCCTCTGTAGTGCCCAGCGCAGAGCTGTCTCTTTCTCTGTTCTGCAGGAAAGCCGGCCTCCAGCAGCTCAGAAGCCTGCCGGTTCTGCGGTACTCGGAGTGGAACAGAGCTCTCCGCTGTGGGAAGCGTCTGCTCTGACCCGGACTGCCAGGTACTCTCTGTGTGTGTGTGCGTGTGTGCGTGCGTGCGTGCGTGCGTGCGTGCGTGCGTGCGTGCGTGCGTGAAACAAGTACAGTGGTGTGTGTGTGTGTGTGTGTGTGTGTGTGTGTGTGTGTGTGTGTGTGTGTGCGCGCGCGACAAGTACAGCGGTGTGTGTGTGTGTGTGTGTGCGACAAGTACAGCGGTGTGTGTGTGTGAGACTGGTATTGCGGATGAGTGTGTGTGTGAGCGAGTGACAGGTACTGCGTTTGTATGAGTTTGTGGCAGGTACTGCATGTGTGAGTGTGTGGCAGGTACAATGTATAAGTCTGAGTGTACGTTCTGGGTCAACACAATTACTTTGAAGCCAAAGATCTTTATGAGCAAATTTGTCGGTGCATTTATGGCCCATGCTCAGTTTGATCGACTGTAATTCCCTTTCATGGGTGCAAGACCTCAGTCTACAGTCGGATTTCCGTCAATTATGAATTCTTGGTTTCGTCAAAGTACGTTATTCAGGGCTGTGGTGGTGGAAGAAAAATAATGACCTGCTCGTGCTCACTAAGTAACGTCTAACCATGGAATCTCCCAGATTTCCCGTTGGAACACCTTAATTTATGTTGCCGCCTCTAGGGGCAGTATTTTGAGGCAAGAAGTGGTTCTTAATTGTGGAAATGAGGAAGCCGAAGACAAAGACGCATTTAGGCCAGTAAAACATTTTTGTAAGATGTGCACCGCGTGGAATATAATCACATATCACCATAACGTTTATAGGTACGGGGATTTTTGATAACGTTGCAAAATTGCTATGCATTGGTGTGTAACCGTAATGTTAGTGGTAATCCATAAGATTTCTGTCTCGTTACTGTCTGTTAGGTCAGCGTCTCGCAGAGAGGGGGGATAAAACAACGGTGACGGGCCTATGACCCACTAGTGAAAGCACTTATATTTAATTCAGGTAAAGCGATCTGTGTCTGTGGGGACATTCCCGCGCTATATTCAAATACAGGCGCACATCTAGTGATGCTTTTTACGTCAGTAAGCAGCAATTGCCGCGTCAAAGAGCATCTTTCCCGTCTGCATGAGAGTTGAGGAGGCGTGGAACTGGTAAGAGCCGTCAATTTACCGACATCTTACAAGCGACACTGTTGGGTCTCGACAAGAGTTATGGTAAATGAGGTCCAGAAGGGCACCTACGATTACAGCTTACTGCCAAAGATGTCGATGTAAACAAACCAATTCAAATCTTACGGATTACTACTTTAACGTCACGCGAAGCGTCCAATCGAAAATCTCCCCATTTATTTTTAGAAAAATCCGTGTTTATGAGAAGTGCTTCTGTGCATGAATATTAGTGTGATGTTTATTTCGGATCGAATTTTGAATGCGGTAGAGGGTTAACAACATATTCAAAGACGTTGGTAGTTTTAGTTAGCAGACTGTGGCATAGTTTTAATCCAATAGCTAGAGCCAGCAGTTATGCACCCACGTTTTTTAGGCAACGTGTTTGTGCAAAATAAAAATCGTATTAAAAGTCTTTAAAGGGGCAAGTTTCTTAAAGTGGCAACGCCACTTTTCCATATTGTGATTTTTTCCGTACTAAGCATGGCAGGTCTAGCAAGACTTTTGGGTAAATGACTGCAAATAATTTATTAGGCTAAATTGAAAATTATAGGCAGATTAGCCCGATGTTTTATCTATGACAGCCTTCCATACCAAAGTACACAGAAACTCACATGAAAACAGCCAACTCAGATCAGTAGATCTCGATGAATAGCCAACTTTAAGAGCAAATCTTGGCTCAAAAAAGGTTGGACACCCTTGCTCTTCATCAATGCCAATACACTGCAATTTCAATGAATTTAATGTACTGATACTAAAAATGATACTGCCATCACCATAATCTGACCGCATATTATTATAATTGTGGAAGATTATTTGTTGCTTGATCTAAGTAGAAGGCCATTTACCGAAGAACTTGTCAGAGCTTTTCTAGAGTGTCGTCTAATCACACTTGCACATACAGTATAGTTCACATTTGTACACGAATTAACTCAAGTGACTGGAATATCTGAAATAATATTCTTTCTGATATAATGAAAAAAATCAAAATTAGAGAGCAAAGTGAAGCAAATTTACATGTACTGATTGCTTACATTACTTTGTTTACTGTTGTAGCTCTGTATTGTAATACAATTTTTTAAATGCACATTATATCTTTTTATTCATGTAACCTGATAAGAGTTCACTGTGTCTTTCCACAAGACACCATTTGCCTCAATACCCTTACATTTTTTTAAAAGGTAAGTATTAAACATTGGCACAATTTAGTGCCTTTTTAGGTCACCTGAGACAAAAGTCTCAAAGTGACCTATTCGAATCGCCCTTGGTCCGTCGTCGTCTGTCGTGCGTCGTCCATCGTCCGTCGTGCGTCCGTAAACAATTAACATTTTCGACTTCTTCTCAGAAACCGCTGATCCCATTTCAATACAAATTTTGCAGAAACCTTCCTTGGTCAAATATGCACCAAAACTGTAAGTTATATGGTGCTCACCCCCAGGGGCTCTGAGGGGTGGGGCTAAGAATCGTCAATACATTTTTGACGACTTCTCAGAAACCACTGATCCAATTTCAATTAAATTTTTCTGGGCCTTTCCTTGGTCAAATACAGCGCCCTCCATAATTACTGGCACCCCTGGTTAAGATGTGTTAAAAGCCTTCAAATAAATTTTTATTGCAGAAGCATACTCTCACGCTGAAAATTGTGGAAAAATGTAACCTTCAACTCCACTGACTTGTAAGGGGAATAAATCCCTGACTAAGAAATAATTATTTTTCATAAAATCACCTGTTCCACAATTATTGGCACCTCTAACAATTCCTAGGAATTAAATGTAATTGAAGTATTTCTGTCATTTCTACAGTAGTTTACAAAGTTGATCAGAGTATCTAGGAACATTTACTTAGTAAATCATCCCTTCCTGTTTCCCTGGGGTATGATTCGACACAGAGGCCATTTCTCTCATCCACTCTTCACCATGGGAAAGACTAAGGAACACACCAATCAAGTAAGGCAGATGTGTGTCGACCTTCACAGGTCAGGCAATGGCCACATGAAAATAGCCACTCGCCTGCACCTGCCCATATCTACTGTCAGAGGAATCATCAAGAATTTTAAAATAACTGGAACAGTGGTAAACAAGCCTGGACGAGGACGCAGGGTTATTTTGCCACCACGCACAGTGAGGAAGAAGGTAAGAGAAATAAAAAGTTCTCCAAAGCTCACTGTTAAAGAATTGCAACAAATGGTAGCATCTTGGGGTCACAAAGTCTCCAAAACAATCATCAGGCGCTATCTACATGCCAACAAGCTGTTTGGGAGGCATGCACGGAAAAAACCTTTTCTCACGCACAATCATAAACGCAAACGTCTGGAGTTCGCTAAGCAGTACTTAGACTTCAACTGGGACCATGTGCTTTGGTCAGATGAGACAAAGATGGAGCTTTTTGGCAACAAACACTCTAAGTGGGTTTTGGCGGAACAAAAAAGATGAGTATGCTGAAAAGCACCTCATGCCCTCTGTGAAGTATGGGGGAGGATCGGTGATGCTGTGGGCCTGTTTCTCTTTTTGAGGCCCTGGGAACCTTGTTAGGGTGCATGGCATCATGAACGCTTTGAAGTACAAGGATATTTTAAATCAAAATCTGGTGGCCTCTGCCCAAAAGCTGAAGATGGGTTGTCGCTGGGTCTTTCAGCAAGATAATGACCCCAAACATGTGGCCAAATCTACACAGAAACGGTTCACCAGACACAGAATCAAGCTCCTCCCTTGGCCATCTCAGTCCTCAGATCTCAACCCCATTGAAAACCTGTGGAGTGAGCTGAAGAGGAGAGTGCAGAGGAGAGGACCCAGGTCACTGGCTGATTTAGAGAGATTGTGCAAAGAGGAATGGTCGAAGATCCCTCTTTCTGTATTCTCCCATCTTGTGAAAATTATCGAAGAAGATTAGGTGCTGTTTTGTTGGCAAAAGGGGGTTGTAGATAGTATTAACGTCAGGGGTGCTAATAATTGTGGCAAACATGATTTGATGCAAAAAAATTATTTCTTAATGTGGGATTTTTTTTCCCCCACTGAATAAATGCACTTGAATTAAAGATTGGATTTTCCTTTTTCATTGTGGTCCTTTATTAATTAGAAAAAAATTGAATTTACTAGAAGCTAAACAACACATCTTAAACAGGGGTGCCAGTAATTATGGAGGGCGCTGTGTGCATCAAAATTGTGAATTATATGGTGCCCACCCCCAGGGGCTCTGAGGGGCGGGGCTAAGAATCGTCAATATATTTTTCACTTCTTCTCAGAAACCGCTGATCCGATTTCAATAAAATTTTGCAGGAACCTTCCTTGGTCGAAATTGAGGATTATTACACGTATTACACGTCGTTGAAACCTGGCTGAGGTGTTAGTTTGGAAGCACGGGTATCACGGTGTGAAATTAGAAAAAAATCCATGCCCAAATATGGCCGTGCATGGTGAACACACAGACACGCGTCTTCCTTATATAAGGGAGAACTCCTCATTCTGTAGGGGGTCCCGATTCCCATGTGGGTCTGTCTACACTGTCCACAGGAAGTATATTTGCTGCTTAAGTAGGTCACTGGCTCATGGGCCAAGTTCGAGTAGCATGCATTAGCCCTGTACTGAGCTGAGTTCTGTATGGAGAATCTTTATTCAAAGTTTCATTAAGTTCTGGACTTCAGAATCTGCATGTCTAAAACCAGCCCTCCAAATTCAAAAACTGTGCTCAACTGCGTAGAATTAGGATTTCTGACTGTGTGTGTGTTTGCGTTTGCGTGTGTGTGCGCGCGCGTGCGTGTTTGTATGCTTGCATGTGTTTGTGTATGCGTGTCTGTGTGTATTCGTGTGTACGCGTGTGTGTGTGTGCCTGTATGCTTGCTTGTGCATATGTGTGTGCTTGCCTGTAGTCTTACGTGTGTGTGTGTGTGTGTCTGTGTGTGTGTGTGTGTACCTATCTGTGTGTGTATGTGTGTGTGTATACATGTATTTATGCATTGGCTTGCCTCTGTGTGCCTCAGGAGTATGCGAAGCTGGCGTGCAGTAAGACGCATGTGTGTGGGCACCCGTGTGGGGGAGTGAAGAATGAAGAGCTGTGTTTGCCCTGTCTGCACGGCTGCGACCGCAGCACCGCCTGCCTGAAGCAGGATGCAGACGACATGTGCATGATCTGCTTCACCGAGGCCCTGTCCGCGGCCCCAGCCATACAGGTGAGAGACGGCAACACTCCTGACTGCCCTCCACCTGATCCGTAAACGGAGCTCATTAATGCCGTAAATATTGCTAGGAATGTAAGCAAAATGTGTGACAGTGGTGCTGTCGCCTAGCAACACCGAAAATAACACCACCAGCACTGTTTGCAGAATTGGTCTCATTAAAGCAAGGTTCCAGAACTAAGGTAGTGTGACCTCTGTTTCCATGCCAATGAAGCATGTTTTGTGTGACAGGCCCTATATGAAGGTAGTTTATTGTATCCCTGGACAACATGTCAGGGATACTATGGATCAGGGATCATTACGCTGTGGCTGTAGAGATTGCTTTTTCGCGCTCTGCAGGTTTCAGTTTGTATTTGGCATATACCTTGTTTATGGTAAAGTCAGATACACGTCCCTGTGGCGACAGAGTTATCTAGTTCGAATAAGCTCTTTTCAGTGTCCGCGCTTTTCTCTGCTTTGGTGTTGGCCGTGACATCAGCAAGCCCTCTGTGGTTACAGAAGCTCACAAAAGTTTGTATGTGTGTGTGTGTCTGTCTGTGTATCCACCCTCTCTCCTCAGCTGGACTGCAGTCACGTGTTCCACCTGCAGTGCACACGCCGGGTCCTGGATAACCGCTGGCTCGGACCTCGCATCACCTTCGGCTTCATGGCCTGCCCCATCTGCAAGGTGAGCCATGATGATAAAGATGATTAATGTAATAATATCGTCCTGCCTCATTTGCAAGATGGGAGCTTGCTTACGCTATGTGATCTGGGCTCTGGAGATGCCTGCAGCCTCTGTAATGACTGTACTGTGCGCACTGTTCTCGAGCGCATCAGCTGTGTGTAACCCTGACTCCATGGTGCCTCAGTGCGCCTGTGAATAGAGCTGTAAACATCTACTTCAGTGAGCATAATTAAACACATCCATGCTCAACACTGTGGTCCGTCCCTGACGACACGCTTTCGACACGTTTCCTTCGCTGCAGAATAAAATTAACCACTCGGTGATCCGAGACCTGCTGGACCCCATTAAGGAGCTGTACGAGGACGTGCGCCGGAAGGCCCTCATGAGGCTGGAGTACGAGGGCCTTCACAAGAGCGAGGCCATCACCACGCCCGGGGCGCGCTTCCACAACGACCCCGCCGGGTTCGCCATGAACCGATACGCTTACTACGTCTGCTACAAGTGCAAGAAGGTGAGGCCGTGACCCCGTGCTCCTATGTCTGCTGTTTGACTGCTCTCTGAATCATACACTTAGTTTTGAGACAACCCCAGTAGTAAATAATAAATACTTGTGTGCATTCAAAGTGAGAGGCGTTTCTTGAGGGGGCTCAGTGGTATTTCCTTCTGATAGCATTATGTTGTGAGATCTGTTAGTATGTGGACAGAGAGAGTATTTTACAGGGCTTTAACTGTGACACTGTTCCCCACTCGTATGGATGGAGACAGTCCAATCAGATTTCATTTGAGGGCGTTCCTGCCACTGTCCAAATACTTACAGACATCACGTAGCTGTAATTGACTCTCTGTAAAAATGCTCTTAACTTCCAAAAACTTTGCCACGACAGCTTCATGACTTAAGATGGAATCAAATATTTCAAAATTTTGATAATATAATACCGTCGTTGAAACTTTTTTTTGTCGGCAGCCTTGTGATTATAGGTGCATATTTTGAATTATGAGGACATTTTGGTGAAAGTCTTGTCTTCCCTCTGAATGTTTAATTTAGTCCTCCTTCTGGCTAACATCTCTTTCTCTCAGTATATTTCAGTTTCGGCAGCCATTGATCATTTTGCGCCTCAGTGAGACAGCCAATCAGAGAACAGCCTCATGCTCACGGACTCATTTCCCACTGGAAACAGTGCATACTTATTGAGGGGAGGAAATGCAAGATGGGAGACTGGCTGCAAATGCTGAAACCTAGTTTTACAGACACGAGGGAATTGTCTTTAATTGTTCAAAAGTAGTATAATATAGTACTATAGTATAGTAGTTTAATTTCTTGCCCTACCGCTTGGGCGACTATGCTGTGGTGCAGATAATAACGATGACCATAAGTCGGAGTCGTACTAAGCAGGGTTTGGGTGGTCCTGCAGTATCCAGGTCAGAATCACCCAGCTGAGACGAAGAATCTGATTAAACCAGGTCAAATTGCCCGGTTGAGACAGAGAACCTGATTGGAATGAGTATCCTTTTCAGAATCAGTGATAGTGAGAGATTCCTCACCAGCGTTTTTGGACCTGAAATGAATCACCACTGATTTGAATTTGAATGATCATGAAAGGACTGGTGCCTTTTGAGCCTGGTGTGAGTTGAGTTGTCATGGTAACTCAAGCATTGCATGTGTCTCTGCCTGCAGGCGTACTTCGGCGGTGAGGCTCGCTGTGATGCGGAAGCTGGGCAGGGCGACGATTACGACCCCAGCGAGCTCATCTGTGGAGCCTGCTCAGATGTGTCCAGGGCGCAGGTCTGTGGGATTTTTTTCTCATACTTGAAGCATGTTGCTCACTTTGTAGAATCTTGCAGTCTAACACAAAGGTTTCAGTAGATTACGCTCTCAATGTAGTGTCACCATTTAAAAAATAATTCAGCGAACACACCCAGGCTACTCTTGTAGAGTGTAATTATGTTTTAAACAGCAGAGGGATTGTGTTCCTGATATTATGTAATTTATTCATGTACGGGTATCTCTCTGAACGTCAAATGGCATTTTTTTTATGATGGGCTTAAGTGCCAAATCAACCTAGAAAGGTTTATATGAAAAAATAAATGTATAGTTTTTATTATATATTTATATATTATTATGTACCACAAAGTGTGAGGGGGATATAGGTTTGAGCTCCGTCCGTCTGTCCGTCCGAAAGGGGGACAGCTTTTCTCAGGAACTATTATAGATAGGACCACCAAACTTGGTTTGTAGCTTCAGACCATCAAGGCCTTGATTGAGTTCAAAAATTAGGTCCGCGAGATTCAGGCATTCGGCGCGGGATGTTGTTGACCATGTCTACTTGCTGTTATTATTACTATTATTATTATTATTATTATTATTATCCCCCGCCAACACGAAGTGGGAGGGTGATATAGGTTTGACCTCTGTCCGTCCATCCGTCCGTACGAGATAAAGGGGACAGTTTTACTCAGAAACTACTACAGATACAGTGAACAAATTTGGTGTGTAGCTTCAGACCATAAAGGCCGTGATCGAGTTCGAAAATAAGAAGTGCACAATTGGCGGGGGATGTTGTAGACCATGTCGACTTGTTGTTGTTGTTGTTATTATTAATGTTATCTCAGTCACTCAAAGCTGCATGCAGAGTGTGAGAGTATTTGTTACATGAACAGGATGTTGGTGCTCTGGTGCAGGAGGTTAAAGGTCATTATCTCTCTCCTGTGGTGCAGATGTGCTCCAAACATGGTACAGACTTCCTGGAGTACAAATGTCGTTACTGCTGCTCAGTGGCCGTGTTCTTTTGCTTCGGGACGACGCACTTCTGCAACGCCTGTCACGACGACTTCCAGAGGATGACCAGTGTCCCCAAAGAAGAACTGCCCCACTGCCCTGCTGGTACTGAGCGTCTGGGGCATATCCAGGCTTTACCTATCCACTAATTCCACCATGCACACGTATACAGTGCAGCATAGTGTTTTGGGAAACTACCTTGTAAACTAAATGCTGCAGGTTCAATTCTCTGTTTGAACTCCACTTGAGCAGTGAGTGTAATTAAGGTTTGATCCCATGGTTAGGATTAACTGTGACCTCTTAAACTTGACGGTCTGTACATAAACCAGATCCTGATTGTCATCTAATTATATTTGCTGGAATTCTGAGCTAACAAGCGCACATTGTGTTGCTGTCCTAATAGTTATGGACTGCTGTGTAAATGTGGGTATTCAAAATTGTGTATTTGGTTTTGGATTTAGGTGCCCTCTAAAAGCCCATGATGTTATGAAGCAGCTTTCTTCTTCTCACTGCGATTACACAGCCTGTATACGGGTCAGACCCAAAACCTCCGCAAGCATTATGGGCAGAATTCAGAGAAATAAAATCCCATCAAAAATGGTGCAAGAGTTAAAATTAGGTTGGTATGCATAATTGATACAAGTTAGGATACCTCTGCAGTATGGCCTAAGGTAATGACTGAGGTTGTTTACAATCAGTCTGAGCATGCAATTTAGTTATGAGTTATGCACTGAATCTGAAAAATGATCAATTCCCACCAACCTCCTTAGTGATTTACTGCTATAATTAAGCAGTACGCCATAATTCCTAACCGTAAGAGTTTATTTATTGTTTGTTAAAGTCTAATTTGCTATTTTTTGGGACAAAACTTTAAATTGATAAATATGATCATCTAACTTTAAGCCTGGATGTTGACATGTTTTTGATCTGACCCATATTTACATCTTGGCTGTCAGTGTTGTGACGGTAGCTGATGTGGAAGACGAGATTGCGTTACTAATTCCTGTTCCGTTTCTTTCCTCTTCAGGTCCGAAAGGCAAGCAGCTGGAGGGGACCGAATGTCCGTTACACGTGGTCCACCCACCGACGGGGGAGGAGTTTGCCTTGGGTTGCGGAGTGTGTCGAAACGCGCACACCTTCTAAAATCGTGGACGCGCACGGTCGCAAGTGCCGCCCATGTCGCAGTATGCCTTGCTGCATCGTGGTGTTCTGCGTATCGCGATGTGACCGCCTGCATCGCGACGTGACCCACCGTGTCACGATGTGTCCTCTGCGTCGCGATACGATATTACGATGTTGACCCCCCCTACGCGTGGGCGACCGACGCGATAACGAAACCTCAGGGTTGGTCGCTAAAGGAAAATGGGAGGCCTGTCTCGCTCCCAATTTGGGTCTATGACTGCGTGCCTTCTGGGTTTCAGAAGAAAAACAAAAAAACAAAAATGTAAAAAAAGTTGTGACATGTTTGCATGCAGCCGCTGTAATCCTCGGCTCCCATAAACACTGCGCACCTGATGACTCAAGTGTTCCAATGCATCGACAAATTCCAACTGAAATTTAAAAAAAACAAAAAAAATCTTATTACAAATGTGGATGAAATGGAGAAAAAGAGAAAAGATACTTCCAACTTCCTAACTATGAATATAAAATTAATTATATTGTTGACTGTTTTTTGGTAATCCTGTACAGTATTCTTCATCGTCGACTACGTCATCATGGGGCAACTGAAAAGTGATGAGGATGATTTAAGGAGACCGATGAGAATGTTATGTTCAGAATGGCAAAGAGTGTACGATTTTATCTTATCCTGTATATAATGACGGTATCCAAAAATAGGTGTATTCCGAAATTTCTTCTTTACACTTCAGATTGATAATTCTGGGTTTTGAGTTTTGAGCCTGAACTTTTAATGAAGTGCAATATTGGGTGTTCCCTCTCTTGCAGCAGTAAAAGAATATGGAATGTATATGTCAATAAAGTCTCTGTACATTTTTATACAGTAATTACAAAACTGACTGTCGTGTTTTCCCCTGCGAGGTGTCAGATCAGACGTGTACTCAGAAATGTGTTGAGTTGTCTTATGTACGCAGTGTCCGGAACCCAATCTTGTACAAAATACTGTTTTCAGCTCCTCAATATGTCATTATGGGGAAAGCTCACTATTGTGTATTTTTGGTGATAGAAATTGATCAAAGGGTGAGTATAATTTTAAGTATGGGCTGAGAATGAGTTGGTGGGAGGGCAGTCCTCGTACCAAAAAACAAAATTAGATGGTGGAATGATCTTGTCGTTCTCTTGACATGATAATCTTGCAGAGAGAATCATGAGAAGACCAGATGTGCACGGTTTTTTTTTTTTGGGGGGGGGGGGGGGGGTGTAGGATGTGGGCGATGGCTGCTGTTGCAAATGTTGAATTCTTGTAAGTCTGCTCTGTAATATTTGCGGTGGATGGAAATGACCAATAATAAAACCAGGTTTGTTTCACAAGGTACATGACTAAAGGACTCCTGAGCCTGATTCTAGAGTGTGCTGCTCCCACCTCCTGAGCCTGATTCTAGAGTGTGCTGCGCCCGTCATGCCAGTCCCATCTGGAGCTGTAGAGCAGGGGTTTGTGGTTCAACTTATTGATAAAACCATTGGTAATGAAACAAGGCACTGGATGCCCATCTGAAAATTCCAGCTGCCGCCTGGCTGCACTGCTTTAACTAATTAAAAATGTATTTTAAACTATTTTAAGGGCAGTTTTGCAAAAGGACTACGCTTAACTGCCAATCTTCGAAAGTCAGTGTTGAATGCAGTCTGGGACTGCCCTTAATCGGAGCATACAATCCTGGCCTTAGGTGGTCAACCAGCTGTCCAGCCTGTATTACCCGCTGGCCTACCAGTTCTCCACCAGTTCAGGCATTTTGGACAGTGCCGAACAGCCACGTACCAACCATGACCAGCTGGGAGTGTCAAAAACATGGCTTTTACCATGAAAGCCCCGTAAAAATTATATGGGTCTGTCAAATACAGCTGCTGTATTTAAACCTGTGAAACTTCAGGCCCATTTGAAATTCTAGTGGAGACCCCAAGGTTTCCAACACACCCAAATTTGCTCTGCTGAAGTACAGGGAAATGTTTGTAGAATGTTGTACAAGATCAAGATATTTTCCATTTGATGTAATGCAATTTCCCACTTGGGGACCTTTTCCAGTATAAATCCTGACCTTGTAGAGACCAGTAGTCTTCAAGGGGGCCACAGTCCAGTCCCAATGCAGCAAAACATCATTTCTGAGGTCTTGGTTAGGGCGTTGGGTCAGGTGTGAATTGAGGTTGGGCTCAGGTTAAGGTCAGACAGTCCACAATGAATGGGAGTGAGACGGAGTAATAAAGGTAGCTGTGTGTGAGAGAGATTGAAATGTCAGATGAAAAATGTAGTTGCATGAGTTTATTGTAAATTTATAGTATTTACTGTCCTAAATGTGTCCACTGGGGAGATTTCAAATTTCCATGTATCATTTTTATAATCATTATCATAAACATATTTTTATCTGTAAATCCTCATTTGTATCTCTATTAGGCTCATTCCATTGCATCACTAGGAGAAAGGATATTAGAAAGAGTGCCTTTAGCAGCATAAGCATCATCTTACTGTGCGCATCCTGCCAAATGCAGCACACCAAGTCACTTATACATTCTCAGATGTTTCTTTCCGATTGCAATAATTCTTGCAGAACTTAGAGGCGTGTTTAGGGTCATTATCTTGTTGAAAATAAAATCCCCAACTAATCAGTCTCATTCCAGATGACAATGCATGCCTCACAGGCCTGCTGTGATACTTTTTGATGCACTATTCCATCGATTTTTTATTTTTTTTTTATTTTATTTATTTGATCGCGGGACATGGTATTCCCGACCGTCCATACGTACGTCCGTCCGCACGTCCCGAATTCTTGTCAGCGAGATATCTCAAGAACGAATTGACGCATTTTCTTCAAATTTGATGTCAAAATGTATTAGTCTGATGCCCAGGCGCCAGTCGATTTCGGTGACCTTCGCGCCATTCTCAAGGTCACACCGAGAGATTGTGCATTTTCACACTGATAGCCTTGTCAGCGAGATATCTCAAGAACGAATCGACGGATTTACCTCAAATCTTATGTTAACATGTATTAGTGTGATACCCCGGCGCCAGTTGATTTCGGTGACCTTCACGCCATTCTCAAGGTCACACCGAGAGACTGGATTTTCACACTGATAGCCTTGTCAGCGAGATATCTCAAGAACTAATCAACAGATTTACTTCAAATTTTATGTCAACATGAATTACTGTGAAACCCCGGCGCCAGTCGATTTTGTTGACCTTCGCGCCGTTCTCAAGGTCACACCGAGAGATTGTGGATTTTCACACTGATAGCCTTGTCAGCGAAATATCTCAAGAACGAATCGACAGATTTACTTAAAATCTTATATCAACATGTATTAGTGTGATACCCCGGCGCCAGTCGATTTTGGTGACCTTCACGCCATTCTCAAGGTCACACCGAGAGATTGTGGATTTTCACACTGAAAGCGTTGTCAGCGAAATATCTCAAGAACGAATCCACGGATTTTCTTCAAATCTTATGTCAACTTGTATTAGGGTGACACCCTGGCGCCAGTCCATTTCGGTGACCTTCGCGCCAATCCAAAGGTCACGCAGAGAAATTGTTCTTTTTGACACGACTTCACATTTTGTGGCGGGGGACAAAGACACGTTAGTGTCAAATACTTGTTTTGTTATGAGATCACCGGCTCCTTTCTAGCAGAGTGAACCTCAAACCAATATTAATATTACCACCTCCGTGTTTTACTGAAGGGGTTAAACAGTCATTTTTTGAAACATTCTCTAACTCTATGGGGCGCATAAGATCTGCATTTGAGTGAGAAAATTTAGAATTTTGATTCATCGGTCCAAAGGACTTGTTCCCAGTCCACTGGTGTCCAATCCTTGAATTTCTTTGCAAATACAATTTTTTTTTTTTGATGTCAGCAACATGACAAATCAGACCATTTTCACACAGGCATCTGGAAATGGTGGATTTGGATACTTGTATCTCTTTACTTCTGGCTCTATACACACAGATGACTAACATCAGCGGCACTTTCATTTTGCTCCTCTATTGCCACTAGTTTCCAATGAACCAGTCTCTTTGAAATGCTTGATGGTGTGTCTTATACACACACACTCTCACAGTGCTGTGCAAATGTCTTAAGCACCCAACATTTTTTAAAATTTACATCTGATTTAAGAAGTTCCCCATATAACATAGTTTTTTCCCCATATAACTTTACAACATGCAGCTAGGTTGCTGGTTAGGTGAGAGAGAGAGATACTGTGCATGAGGTGCGGTATGGGATTGGGCAACATTGGCCAAGAAGTGCACCTGTCAAGAATGCCATGAGGTGCCAGAGGAAGACCAGATTTATGTGTAACATGTCAGACTGCACTCTGTCCTGATTGTTTTGACGGCTTTCACTCAAAGTAGAGGAGATATCACTTGGAAATATTGAACATCAGTTCTTACATTGCGTTTTCATCATATAATAGTATCTTTATCGTTTTGATCTTGATTTTTTAACCAATATCTCAAATAGATTATTATAGTCATCAAAATCAAATCAAATCTTTACTGGTACTTGAAAAATCAGTTGTATGATAATATCTTTGTAAAATAATTTTATCTTCATTTGAAAAAAAAAAAATCTTAGAGATTTTTATATCTCACATCAAAAAGTCATCAAATCTGTTATACTGTTATGATATACTTGAATAAACACTTGTTGTTTTACATTAAACTCATGTAATGGTCCATATTTTCTGTCATTGCTCTGTGTTATTTTTTTACTCCTTTGCTGCGCAGTGTCCACATACGTGGACAGTAAAATAATTTCTACATAAAACCATATTTTTTTAAAAATCAAAATGCATTTCACATTTGGCCTTATTTAGAGTCATAAATTCAATATTTAAAAAATCGTGAATTTCTTTTTCATTGTACGTGCCGGAAAGGGTTAAGTTAACCAGTAACATTTTTCATTTGCAGAGCACGCGAACTAACATGCAGTAGCTGATAAGCGGTCATGACTTAGTTTGACTTTTAAGGCTGATTCATACTCCAAAAGAACAGAGAAATTTGTTCTTGTTCTCGGGGCTGCGGGAACAAAATGTCGTCATTTTATTCTCGCAGCCCAGGTTTAGTACTTCTTGCAGCTTGTTCTCGGCACCTCATCTGGGCAGAACTTTTTTCTCGTATGGGGTCCGAGAACTGTTGTGTGATTGGTCAGAAAGATGGAGTGGGCGTGACCCTTTGACTTAACAGGGGGTTGTTTAAATCAACACGACAGACTGGATCAGATGGTCCGTCTTTTTCTGAGTGTTACATTAAACGGCCCGTACACTTTGTAGGACTACTCAAGAGTTGTCCTAAAACCCGGTCTGATAAAAAAATATAAGCCCAATATATGGCGTTCATGTTTGAATTTGTCCGGAAGTGCAGACAGCCCAAAATATTTCGAGAATGGAAAGACCGTACCAATGCCCGCGAAACCATAATAGCCTACACCCAGAAGCGGGGCTCCGTGAACGAATTTTTCTTACAACTACGCATAATTTATTAACAACGCGTGAAGATTTCACATTTAAATCGTCGGTACCGTACACCTCAAGTGCGGCTAAAAGTTGTGTTTTTATGCATGCTATGTGAACACTAATGGGGCACTGCCTAAGCAGCGGTCTCGCCAGGGTGCTCAGTGGTTAAACATCGTATTCGTGGTGCTTAGTGTGACCGAGAGTGGTGCTCTGCTTATCGCCCGACTGCTTAAGTCAATTCTGTAGAATGGGCGATCTTGATGATATGAATGCTTTAATGTCTTTTGTGTCATTAATAGCTTCGTTGTGTTGCCAATCGTAGATTCTGCTCAGTGAGAAAAAAACTGCTTGGAATTAGCTAGAATGAATTCAGTTAATAGCCTACTGAAAATGGACGTTACGTGACATCCTACAGCGATGAGCGCAGTTAATTTATGTCTGAATAGTGGTTAATGATCTACCTAATCAGAATTGTTTTTTCCCCTTTTTTTCATTTAACGTTAACTTATTTCAAATATTTGAATGCCAAATAGCAAAGCAGTGCATCGCTGAGTAAATTCTCATGCAACATCGAACGAACAGTGACGAACCGTCCGTCCGCGTCGGACCATGGTGGGACATCCTGTTTTTGTTTTATCGAAACACCTGACGGACATCGAAGGTCCGACTTTGCACTCGACAGATGGTCTGACTCGGTCGGACAAGTAAAGTTTATTGACACAGCCCACAGGAGTTCGGCAATTGAGTTTCGCGTGAAGTATGATATGTCCCGGTCAAAACTAACTTTGTTCTTGTTCTCGCAGCCCCGAGAACAAGAGCAAATTTCTCTGTTCCTCTGGAGTATGAATCAGCCTTTATGGTTACTCAGTCGAAGGGACCGCAAAATAAGAAAAGTTTGATGAAACGAGTGTAAATGTGCACGTGCTAGTAATAAATTTGATTTTCTAAAATAATTACGCGCAAACTTTTTTTCCAGTCTGCCTTTAATTAGGCTAAATTTCGTTTATTTTGTTGTTCAGTATATATCTGACTGGATGAGCATCTGACATACACTGCATATCTGCCAAGCTGCGCATTGTGCTTAATCAAATTGATTGTAATTGTCAGCCGTCTGTCCTGACAAGCTGGTTGTTTCCAAATAAGAGTAACTAATTTCTCAACACAGGTGCAATTTATTTATTTATTAAATAAATTTATTAAATTAATAAATAATGAAATGTAAAGAAATTAATTACACTTATATTTGGAAACAACCTGCTTTTATTCATTTATTTATTCATTCATTCATTAGTCTATTTATTTATTTTACTGAAAAGAACAACAACAGCATGACGTACGCATCGCTGCATATGGTTTATTACTCATTTTGACAGCTGCACTCGTTTCTGCATGTTGTTCGCTGTTTTCAGATTTGCGCACAGCTGGTCAGAGCTGGAGTGAGATTTTTGCGGACCGTTAGCTCATGTTCAGATTGATAAATGCCGATTCTCGCGGGAGATTTGGCGTACACCCATTTTTTCGGTGTGCGCAAATTTGATAAATGAGGGCCATTGAGCTGAACCAAACAACTGGGTATGGAAGACGCTTAAGACGCTCGCGGACATGGACCTGCAAATTTAAGCATGCAGTTACAGTTCTCGATCAGTAGATGACACCCCCAGATCAGTTATTGAATATTCACAACTAAGCCGAGCTGGAGCACGATCTATTGAATCTCGGGAGGCATATCGAGGGCTGACTGCAATAAGCAGTAATGTCCAGATGTTTTAATTTGGACATAATTGTTTATTGCAGTCAGCCCTCGATATATTGTTTGATTTTTCCTGAAAGTGGGATGTCTGTTCTGATAAAATAAGGTATATTTCAAAATTCAGATATTACTGAGTTGGTGAGTTTTACTTGTTCCTTATAAGGTGTAGAAAAGTTGTGAGCTCAGAAACGGGAACTGTTAGCTTTTCATTGTAGAGTGAATGTTTTGACTGTTTAATCAATTTTCCTGTCTGTGAAGCTGCAATCTTGAATTATAAAGCCTTAAATAAAGTAACACCCAAATAGCCAGATTTGGCTTCTGCGAAAAGGGGTTAAGTGCATATATATTTAGCAAGTAATTAAGTTAACTGGCATGAGGTGTGTAACATGATTGGCTATGAAAGGGATGTCTTGGAGAGGCTGAGTCTCTCAGAAGTAAAGATGGCCAAAGGCTCTCCATCCTGTGAAAAAATTGTGGAATACTTGAAAAACAATGTTCCTCAACGTCAAATTGCAAAGGCTTTGAAGCTCTCATCATCGACAATGCATAAAATCATCAAAAGATTCAGAGAAAAATCTCTCTGCGTAAGGGACAAGGCCAAAGACCTTTACTGGATGCCTGTGATCTTCGGGCCCTCAGACGCCACTGCATCACTCACCTGCATGATTCTGTCATTATTACTAAATGGGCCCAGGAATATTTCAGTCCACCCTGCCTTTCACAGATGCCACCTAAACCATGCAAAAAGGAAGCCATTGTTGAGCATGATCCAGAAGCGCCTCAGTGTTCTGTGGGCCAAGGCTCATTTTAAATGGACTGTTGCAAAGTGTCCTGTGGTCAGTCCAAATTTGACATTCTTGTTGGAAATCATGGGCATCGTGTCCTCCGGGCTAAAGAGGAAAAAGTCCTCCCCTCCTGTTATCAGCGTTCAGTTCAAAAGCCAGAATCTCTGATGATCTAGGGATGCATTAGTGCATATGGTGTGGGGCAATTGCATGTTTTAAAAAGCACCATGAATGCTGAAAGGTATATTAAGGTTTTAGAGCAACATATGCTCCCCCCTGAACAATATCTATTCCAAGGAAGGCCTTGGGTAATTCTGCAGGACAATGCAAAACCACATACTGCAGCTATTACAACAGCATGGCTTCATAGTAGAAGAGTCTGTGTGCTGAACTGGCCTGCCTGCACTCCTAATCTTTCACCGATTGAGAATGTTCGACACATAATTAAATGAAAAACCCGTCAAAGGAGACCCAAAACTCCCCAGCAGCTGGAAGCCTGTATTAAATAAGAGTGGAATCAAATTCCACTGGCTTAACCCAAAAAACTTGTCTCCTCAATGCTGAGATGCCTCCACTGTGTGTTAAAAAGAAGGGGGATGCTACACCATGGTAAACAGGCCCCTGTCTCAACTTTTTTGAGACCTGTAGCAACCATCAAATTTGAAATGAGCTCATTTTGTGGATAAAATTGTAAAATTTCTCAGTTTCAACATTTGCTATAATATCTCTGTTCTACTGTGAATAAAATACTGGCTGGTGTGATTTGAAAGTCATTTTACACTATGTCCCAACTATTTCAGAATTGGGATTGTACATCTCTCAACTATTGGAAAGCTTTAATTTCATTATTTTGCAAGTTGCCTAAGACACAGGTTAAATTGGGTATTGTTCGGAGAGGGACCCCTTGGCTACATATTACCATCAATGGTCAACATTTTTCAAATCATCTTTATTTACATCTCATGACATTTGATGCTAAATTTACCCCTCACGCCAAGTATTTACATCTCACATCATCAGCTCACATATAGGCTTGCAGTCATTTCATTTTTACTCATGAGCTTCCAGATAGGACTGAAAGGGCAATTCCATGGTGACTGACATAACATATAGAGAGGGAACAGGCCTTTGGTATGGCCTGGTTGTAAGACTTACACTCCTTGAATGTTCACATTTTGTGACAAACATACTCTGGACTAGGTCTACTTGGACACAGAAGGAAAATTTGCTGGTGTTACGCAGAGGCTAACAGGATGTGAAATTGTGAGATTGACTGAAGTTACATAAAAATAGCAATGAAGGAAATTCATTAAATTTATTGCAAACTTGTCTTCAAACCCTACAGTGTTGGCAGCTTTTTTCATTCCAAGATATAAGGTAACATGCAACTGCAATTCTAGAAATCATTGCCATGTTCCAAATCCAAAGCATTATCAGAATAGTCACATAATTATGTGTGACTGACGTTACAGTGGGGAAAATAAGTATTGAATGCATCTGCATTTTTCTCGATACATATATTTCTACTGGGCTGTTGACATTAAATTTTCACCAGATGTCGGTAACAACCCAAGTAATCCACAAATACAAAGAGATCAAAACAAGTAAGTCCATAAATTATGTGTAATAAAGTAGAATGACACAGGGAAAAAGCATTGAACACACTTACTGGAATTTATTTGATATGTAGTAGAAAAGTCATTGCTGGCAATGACAGCTTCAAGACGCCATCTGTATGGACAAACAGTTGCCTGCTTTGCTCTGGTGTGATTTTGGCCCATTCTTCCACACACACAGTCTTCAGATCTTGAAGGTTCTGGGGCCCTCTTCTTTCAACTCTGACCCTCAGTTCTATCCGTAGATTTTCAATGGGATTCAAGTTGGGTGATTGACTGGGCCATTTCAACAGCTTAATTTTCTTTCTCTTAAACCAATCGAAAGTTTCCCTGGCAGTTTGTTTGGGATCATTGTCTTGCTGAAATGTCCACTCTTGTTTCGTCTTCAGCATCCTGGTAGATGGAAGCAGATTCTTATCCAGAATGTCTCTGTACATTTCTCCATTCATCCCCCCTTCAATTATATGAAGTCTTTCTGTACCATATGCTGAAAAACAGCCCCACACCATGATATTCCCTCCTCCAAACATTCCTGTTGGTATGGTGTGTTGGGGGTGATGTGCAGTGTTGTTTCTCCTCCAAACATGGTGTGTGCTGTGACATCCAGAGAATTCAATTTTGGTCTCATCTGACCAGACTATACTCTCCTAGTATTTCATAGGTTTGTTCAATTGTTGTGCAGCAAACTTTAAATGAGCTTCAACATGCTTTTTCTTCAGCAGTGGAGTCTTGCGCTGTGAGTGTGCACGGAGGCCTTGGCGGTTGAGTGCGTTACGTATTGTTTTCTTTGAAACAACTTTACTTGCTAATTCCAGGTCCTTCTGAAGCTCTCTGCGAGTGGTTCTTGGCTCTTGGATAACTCTTATGATTATTCTTTTGACTCCTCTGTCAGAAATCTTGCAAGGAGCACCTGGTGGTGGCCGGTTTATGGTGAAATGATGTTCTTTCCACTTTCAGATTATGGCCTCAACGGTGCTCACTGGAAAATTGAGAAGTTTTTATTCACATTTTACACAGCATCCCAACTTTGTTGGAATTGGGGTTTGTGCATTATATGAAAAAAAGCCGGATAAAAAAAAGGGCGGAGGCCTAAAATGTTTGATTTTGATTACCTTAACGGTACATTAAAAAAAAAAATTGGATAAAACCTTTCGATCATACGTAGCAATTCATTTTGGTACTGCATCCCAAATTACTCATTCAATAAAATTGACGAATCAAAATTTCTTCTTGTCTTAGACTTTATTGCTGATAATTGAAATTTCTTTGTCTCGGATTTTAATGTTCATAAACCGCCAGAGTTCCATAAACAGTTTTTATTACATTGGAAAATGTTATTTGTTCACAACTTTTATATATATATACAGTACAGGCCAAAAGTTTGGACACACCTTCTCATTCAATGCGTTTCTTTTATTTTCATGACTATTTATATTGCAGATTCTCACTGAAGGCGTCAAAACTATGAATGAACACATGGAAGTATGTACTTAACAAAAAAGTGTGAAATACCTGTAACTGAAAACATGTCTTATATTCTAGTTTCTTCACAGTAGCCACCCTTTGCTCTGATTACTGCTTTGCCCACTCTTTGCATTCTCTTGATGAGCTTCAAGAGGTAGTCACCTGAAATGGTTTTCACTTCACAGGTGTGCCTTGTCAGGGTTAATTAGTGGAATTTCTTGCCCTATCAATGGGGTTGGGACCATCAGTTGTCTTGCTCAGAAGTCAGGTTGATATACAGCCGACAGCCCTATTGGACAACTGTTAGATACATACATAATTCCACGTGTTCATTCATAGTTTTGAAGCCTTCAGTGAGAATCTACAATGTAAATACTCATGAAAATAAAAGAAACGCATTGAATGAGAAGATGTGTCCAAACTTTTGTACAGTATATATGTATACATACATAGATTTATACATACATACAGCGGGGAAAATAAGTAATGAACACGTTAACATTTTTCTCAGTAAATATATTTCTCATGGGGCTTTTGACATGTAATTTTCACCAGATGTCAGTAATAACACAAGTATTTCGCACATTCAAAGAAATCAAAACAAATAAGTCCATAAATTAAGTTATAAGTAATAAAGTGGAATGACACAGGGAAGAAGTATTGAACACATGAAGAAAAGGAGGTGCAAAAAGGTGTTGTGTTCCGGGGTCCTGGCAGTATTGTTTATGGTTTTAACAGCTTCATGTATCAGGATTTCATCCATAGTTCATGTCACAGTTTTAACAGTTTCTTGTATCAGGACCAAGCATTTCATTATTCATGTTTATTGTTCATGTTTTTACTTTTCCGTGTTTTTGTTCTTGCCAGGTCTGCCCAGCCACTCCACCGCTTGTCTGCGTTCCGCCCCGTGCCTTCGTTGTTGCACATTTCAGAGCTCTGGTTGGCTTTGGTATTTCCCCTTCCTTCTGTGCTGTGCTGATTCGGGGCTGTCTAAGCTTGATTGACAATTAACTGTTTTTAAGTTACTAAGATTTACTAACATTCACTGGGTGGTGTAATTCTTAGATAGGCACATTACTAATACTACTAATTTAGACAGGGAGTTTATTGTCATGATTCCTGCTTTACTATTTCAAGTCTTGCTGTGCTTTTCTGTTCTGAGCATTCATGTTTGCTTCCAAACTGCATACTTAATTGGTACTTAAGCTGAACACGCTCATTCTCTTAATGAGCAAGTCTTGTCCACCAATCACTGTCCATGTCCAATGATCTTGCCATGTCTCTTATTCTCCTTCTCCAGGTGTTGCCCCTCATGTCATGATTTCTTCCCCTTTATCAGGGTGCGGTGGAAATTGGCTGGCAGACAGTGTCTCAAGTTTCCAAGCCTTGCTCAAGTCCCTTGTCAAGTCGCATGCTTTTCATAATCATAGTTCTTGTCTTTTTGTATATAGCCATAGTCTTGTTGTTTATTTTTGTTCTTGGATTTCTGCCTGGAGTTTCCAGTAGTTTTTTGTTCTTGCCGTTTTTTGCTCTTTAGTTTTTAGCTCTGTGAAGCTCTCCTTAGATTGTATTTTGCAACCCTTTGGGCCAAGTTTTTTGTTGGCCCTCGTGCCTGTTTTTCTTTATTTTCAATAAATTCCCTTTTCCCCTCCACCTCGCATTTGGTGTCTTCCTGATCTCGCATCAAAAGGCATGGAAAGCCAAAAAACCAGCTGAAATCTGTCAGTACTTAGAAAGCAATCCTGCCCCCCATCAGTATAAATTAATATCAGCTGGTTTAGTCCTAATTGATGGCCTATAAAATGGTTTCTCATTACCAAGGTGTCACACAAGAAGCATCTCATCATGGGTAAAAGCAAAGAGCTCTCTCAAGACCTTCGCAACCTTAGTGTTGCAAAACACACTGATGGCATGGTTTTCAGACGTATTTCTATACTTCTGGATGTTCCAGTCAGCACCATTGAGGCCATAATCCGGAAGTCAAAAAAACATCATTTCACCATAAACCGGCCAAGACCAGGTGCTCCTTGCAAGATTTCTGACAGAGGAGTCAAAAAAATAATCAGAAAGTTGTCCAAGAGCCAAGAACCACTTGCGAACAGCTTGAGAAAGACCTGGATTCATCAGGAACAGCAGTTTCAAAGAAAACAATGAGTAATGCACTCAGCTGACATGGCTTCTATGCACGCTCACCGTGCAAGATTCCATTGCTGAAGAAAAAGCATGTTGGAGCTCATTTAGTTTGCTGCACAACATCTGGACAAGCCTATGAAATACTGGGAGAATAGTCTGGTCAGATAAGACCAAAATTTAACTCTTCGGATATTATAGCACACAGCATGTTTGGAGGATAAACTGCACTGACACATCACCCCCAAAACACCATACTAACAGAGATGTTTGGATGTGGGAACATCATGTTGCGGGGCTGTTTTTTCAGCATATGGAACTGGCAGACTTCATATAATTGAAGGAAGGATGAATGAAGACAATGATCCCAAGCAGACAGCCAAGGAAACTCTCAGTTAGTTTCAGAGAGAGAAAATAAAGGTGCTAGAATGGCCCAGTCAATCACCCGACTCGATCCTATAGAAAATCTATGGAAAGAACTGAAGATCAGAGTTCATAGAAGAGGGCCCCTGAATCTTCAAGATTTGGAGACCGTTTGTGTCGAAGAAAGGGCCAAAATCACACTTGAGCAATGCATGCAACCTTTTTCTCCATAGAGGATGCATCTTGAAGCTGTCATTACTTTCCACTAAGATTAAATAAATTTAATTCAGTGTGGACATTACTTTTTTCCTGTGTCATTCCACTTTATTACACATAATTTATGGACTTATTTGTTTTGATTTCTTTGTATGCGTGGATTATTTGGGTTGTTACTGATATCTGGTGAAAATTTCATAAGAAATATAATCACTGAGAAAAATGTTGATGCATTCAATACTTATTTTTCCCGCTGTGCGTGTGTGTCTATGTATGTATATTATACACATACACTGCAGGACAAGGTTCCTCTCCCATGCCACGCCCTGCGTCCTGTAAAACCAGTGACCAGTGGTCTTACTAACCTTAAGAACATCCATCCATCTTCTATACCCGCTTATTCCTCACTAGGGTAACGAGCTGCGAGCTGGCTTTGCCCAGCTGACTACGGGCAAAGGCAGGGACCCACCCTGAACAGCTTGCCAATCCATCGCAGGGTGCACACACCATTCACTCTCACACTCATACCTATGGGCAATTTGGTGTCTCCAATTAGCCTGATATGCATGTCTTTGGACTGCATTTTCTTTTAGAGGAAACTGGAGTACCCGGCGAAAACCCACGCGAACACGGGGAGAACATGCAAAGTCCACACAGAAAAGATTCAAACCCACGACCTTCTTGCTGTGAGGCAGCAATGCTAACCACTGTGCCACCGTGCCGCCCACCTTAAGAACATGTCAGTCTGGGCAGAAATCATAGTCGAGATCTAACGGCAGGAACTCTGAGCGTTTGGCCAGGGACTCAACGGGCGAATTCGGTGGAAAACTTGGTTCCGACGTTGGGTTGCGGTGCCGGGATAGGAAGATATTATAACTGTACCTCCGGCCAGCGGTGAGGTGCAGTGCTGGGATAGGACTATAAAGAAAGGGTGGCGTGTCGGGGGATATGCATGCAGTAGTACCTATTAATTTGGTACCTGGGGCCTTATGTATAAAAATTTGCATGGATTTCATACATAATTAATGCTTACACATAAAAAATGAAAATGAAAATGGCATATAGTAGATTATAACCTAAGTTATAAATCTATAGCCTATGTGAGATAAAATGCATGTCATTTTCAATTATTTAATCAGGATGAACTTGGAATTTATTGATGTGCATAATCTTATTACAAAACCCAAAACCATTGAAGTTGGCACGTTGTGTAAATCGTAAATAAAAACAGAATACAATGATTTGCAAATCCTTTTCAACCTATATTCAATTGAATACACTGCAAAGACAAGTTACTTAATGTTCGAACAGGTAAACTTTGTAATTTTTTGCAAATATTAGCTCATTTGGAATTTGATGCCTGCAACATGTTTCAAAAAAGTTGGCACAAGTGGCAAAAAAGACTGAGAGAGTTGAGGAATGCTCATCAAACACTTATTTGGAACATCCCACAGGTGAACGGGCTAATTGGGAACAGGTGGGTGCCATGATTGGGTATAAAAGCAGCTTCCCTGAAATGCTCAGTCATTCACAAACAAGGATGGGGCGAGGGTCACCACTTAGTGAACAAATTCGTGAGCTGATTGTGGAACAGTTTAAAAACAACATTCCTCAACGAGCTATTGCAAGAAATTTAGATATTTCATCATCTCCGGTCCGTAATATCGTCAAAAGGTTCAAAGAATCTGGGGAAATCACTGCACGTAAGTGACAAGGCCGAAAACCGACATTGAATGCCCGTGACCTTCGATCCCTCAGGCGGTACTGCATCAAAAACCGACATCAGTGTGTAAAGCACATCACCACATGGGCTCAGGAGCACTTCAGAAAACCACTGTCAGTAACTACAGTTTGTCGCTACATCTGCCAGTGCAAGTTAAAACTCTACAATGCAAAGCGAAAGCCATTTATTAACAGCACCCAGAAATGCCGCTGGCTTCGCTGGGCCTAAGCCCATCTAAGATGGACTGATGCAAAGTGGAAAAGTGTTCTGTGGTCTGACGAGTACACATTTCAAAACTGTGGATGTCGTGTCCTCCAGACCAAAGAGGAAAAGAACCATCCGGACTGTTATAGGCGCAAAGTTCAAAAGCCAGTATCTGTGATGGTATGGGGGTGTATTAGTGCCCAAGGCATGAGCAACTTACACATATACACATTAATGCTGAAAGGTACATACAGGTTTTGGAGCAACATATGTTGCCATCCAAGCAACGCCTTTTTCATGGACGCCCCTGCTTATTTCAGCAAGACAATGCCAAGCCACATTCTGCACGTGTTACAACAGCATGGCTCCGTAGTAAAAGAGTGCGGGTACTAGACTGGCCTGCCTGTAGTCCAGACCTGTCTCCCATTGAAAATGTGTGGCGCATTATGAAGCGTAAAATACAACAACGGAGACCCCAGACTGTTGAACAACAAAATCAAGCAAGAATGGGAAAGAGTTCCACCCGAAAAGCTTCAAAAATTGGTCTCCTCAGTTCCCAAACGTTTACAGAGTGTCGTTAAAAGGAAAGGCGATGTAACACAGTGGTAAAAAGGCCCCTGTGCCAACTTTTTTGCAATGTGTTGCTGCCTTTAAATTCTAAGTTAATGATTATTTGCAAAAAAAAAAAAAAAAGTTTCTCAGTTTGAACATTAAACATCTTGTCTTTGCAGTGTATTCAATTGAATATAAGTTGAAAAGGATTTGCAAATCATTGTATTCTGTTTTTATCTGCGATTTACATATCGTGCCAACTTCACTGGTTTTGGGTTTTGTAATAAATTTCCATTTTTAATGTCAAGTTTGTTTTTATAAATCAGAAATCTGCAAAGAAAGTGACATACGCATATTTTTTGTACCCACGCACTGCTTATGAATGAGGCCCCAGAACTGTTGAAAAAGTTTATTCTGGAGAGATGTTCTGCACTATGCTATATCTAATGTTCTATGAAATGGGGATAGTGACAGACAGACATTTACGGACGAGGAGACAGGTCTGGAGAAAATAAATATTTTGCAAAAAAGGTAGAAGAAGAGGGATTAGAAATTGCATTTGCGTGTACTCAACAGGAGAGGCTTATAGAAAAATTTAGAGCAATATTTTAAGGGTCGTTTTCCCTGGGGGTAAGAGCAAAGGGCAAGGAGGGAGAAATGCATTTAAATTCAGGAATGGGGAAATTCTGATGTAAAGAAAATAATAGCGAACGGGAGCACAACTCATTCTGATGATTATTATGCATTTGTTGCATGAATAATTCCCATATATGATTGTAGGGAGACATTTCATTTGTTTAAGCGTTTATACTGAAGATTTGGAAAATTTTGACGCTATTCTTATGAAAGAAATGTGAGGGTATAAAACACGAAGTTCGAGTAACATTTGCGTGGCTTTTGTGTAATAAGACGGGGAAGAGGAGTAGGAGGATTTTAAGGGGAAGGAAATTTATCAAAGCGTCCTCTATAATTCAAAAAGACAATTTAAATTATGTCGCCTTACTACTACCTCTGTGGGATTCGCATGGCAAACGCAGCTGTTTTACCCACAATGCGTTGCTTCTGTGACACAAAAACAACCCATCGCCATTTTCAGCAAACAGGGAGCCTCCAAGTTGCGCAGCATAGTAAGAAATGGGTCAGTTGTCAGGTAGTGCATGACACGTACGATTTCACGGCCGAATTAGAGAAACTTTCGATTTGCCACGTTATTCTGTTCTGTTTTGTTTTATTTCGCACCGTTTTGGAGCCTAATGCTCGTGATCGGCTGGCTTGCTCGGATGAGGTTTTTTAGCTGTGCAGGGCCTGGTTGACGTGAGAGCGATCGCCTTTATCACGAGACAAGACACACTAACTGAACATTACAAACCAGGTAAGTGGGCTGCTTTATCAAGCAAAAGGGTTGGAAATGAGCTCATTGTCGGCAACTCGGTTAAACTGCAGCTGTGCGTCGTGCATATAGCCACATGCATGTCGTTTGTCAAACCAGCGCCGTGGAGATGCATTGATGCACACGAGCGAGCGGCTTCGGGCAGCTTGAACTGCGCTTTGGCTCGCTGTAGCAGACATTGTTAGTAGTTAGCTGGATGGCTTTTGCGGCTTGTTCATTTGGCTAGTGGAGTTGGCCAGTTGACCGACAGCTCCTTGTTTAGTTTACTCCCTAATTTATGCGGTGTTGTGTGGACCGACTGAGACATGCATGCAGACTGATATGCATGTTTTTCCATGAAAGCCATAATAACAGTCAGTTGTCCAGCTCCAACTGTGTCTGATAACCTTCGTCAATGAATCATGGCTTAAAATGAATCATGCGAGACGTGCCTGAATCCTCTCTGGCCAGGCTGTCTTGTGCTCGGCGGATCATTCTAGATGGGAAGGCGTTGGCCTAGTTTTGGATTATCTTGTGTTTCCTTATTGCAATTTGTAACATTAAAGCCGCTTCCACACTGGACGCGAAACGAATGTATCGCGCGACAGATTGCAATCAGAGACGCGAATGCATTGACTTGGAACGTTATCTGTCGAGCGAAAAATTCGTTTCGCGTCCGCCGTGAAAGCAGCTTTACTGTCAGTCGCTTAATTACCAATTGAGGTGCTAGTTTGTATCTTAAAAGCTTGGGTTGACATGGTCATTTTTTTTCCTTTTAGGGTTCGACTGCCCCCTCGGCGTTTTGAATGTTGTTTTAACCACAGCTTGGCGTGTGAACTGCACTAACGTCAGCTAGTATGGTTGCGTTACCTTATCGTGTTCGGACGTGAAATCGTGATGTCTGATCTGTCATAATTTCACGTTGAATCGGTGTAATGGACGCCCTCGAATGGATACGTGGTTTCAGGAAAGTTATAACCATATCTAGTATTGTGATTCGCAGAACTAACCTTTGCTCGCGTATGCATCAACGGAATCATTTCAGTATCACCTCAAAACAGGGAAAATGGATTAGAAATGTAAGAGGTATTTTCTTTCTTGCAATATAAATGCACCCATAACACCAGTGCCTTCCTAAGGTTACATTATCTTCAATTCCAGTAACTTAGTGCGTCATGACGTGCAATATTATGTCCCTCAATATGTTAAGACGCCTTTGGCGAGGCCAAAAAAACAACAACAATAATAATAAAAAAATCAAACACGCAAATGTGGCATAGAAAGTCACAAAGAAAAAGGGGCAAGTATTTCTGCTGTCATATTCTGAAAATTTCATGATATCTTGCTTTGTTAGGTATGAGACTCCAAATATGGACGAAAATAACCTCTTCCTTTGCGAGAGCTAAAAAAGGGGTGTGACGCCTCATGGCTGATAACCCAAAAACTATGAAGACTGCAATTAAAGATAGGCATGGCTTCATCTTGTAATGTATTTCTAGAAAACAAAAATTGAGATGGCCACCATGGGAACTGTCTGAAAACTTTGTGATCTGACATGGAATGACCTACAGTTTATTTTTTATCAATGTCGTCGCTAACTTGAGTGACGGTCTCCAAGCATGACTTTAAAGTGTAGTTTTAAAACTGCGCAAGTGTAATTTTTGTTCCCTTCTGTCCTGCTCCTGGAGTACCTCAGCTATGTGTATTTTGGGTGTCTCCCTGATGTAATCCTTGATTCAGTTTATGAGCTGAACTGGGTGTGTCGGATCAGAGGGGCACATTAAATGTGCAGGGCCGAGGTACTCCAGGAGAAGGGTTAGGAAATGCCATCCTTGATGATGTTTAGACCATGGCCGTTTCTCAAAGCATCGGCTGCATCCATTGAAGCCTGGATTTCTAGGCTGCTACATCATCGCAGGCTCTTCTGTTGTGAAGGCTCTTTTGAATAAAGGGGAGAAATACAGCCATGGTCTTTCCTGATATCAGATGGAATTTTCATCTCATTTGCACTTTGTTTCCATCTTTTCAATTCCATTGGATATCAGGCGAGATTTCTTGGCTGTATGTGAGAGCACCTGCCTGTGATCATGCTGCAGCTAAAAAATTCAGCCATCCGAGGATGCAGCCTATGCTTTGAGAAACGGCCAATGAGTGGCCAACCCTGGTGCTGGAGAGCCGCGGGGCTTGCTGGTGTCTGTTTTCACCGCCCATTTTGGGCACATTAAACCAGGTGAAGCTAGTTAACTGTGTAATCAGCTGCTGATAATGGATCAAATTAAGGGCTGCGTAACAACAATAGTCAGTGCACACTGCCACTCTGCAGGACTTGGGTTAGCATATGGCCGAGGGTGGGGGAAAAAAAAAAAAGAAACCTTTCTTTGACTTTGCACACAAGTATTCAACATTTGATTTTTGGCATTATTTTTGTTTTATATGATAACAAACATACCGTGTATATCCAGTAAAGACATATCAGTATAAGTATAGACAAACGGTACTCTAAAATACTGCTCTTTGAATTTAATCAGTTTTAACAAAAAATGCTTTCACTCCTGACATTCATGTATCAGTAATTTCTGTGCATTCATCTCTGCAGTAACATGAAATTGTTTAGTCAGTATTTTCACCCTTCTGAATCTGAATAGTAGTTCAGAAAATATAACTTAGTATTTGCATTGTGATTTATCTAAAAATCACTGATAAGAAAACAAGCGTTAGACTCCTGTCTAATGGGCAACTTCTTCGAACCTATATCACGTGTAGACGTTACATTTTATCACAAACTTATGTTTTTCCTCAGCTGCACAACATGACAATGCTGAAAATAAAACAAATGAATGCAAATATTACAAAACCCCAAATCGGTGAAGTTGGCACGTTATGTAAATCATAGATAAAAACAGAATGCAATGATTTGCAAATCCTTTTCAACTTATATTCAATTGAATACACTGCAAAGACAAGATGTTTAATGTTCAAACTGATAAACTTTATTTTTTTTTGCAAATAATCATTAACTTAGAATTTAAAGGCAGCAACACATTGCAAAAAAGTTGGCGCAGGGGCCTTTTTACCACTGTGTTACATCGCCTTTCCTTTTAACGGCACTCAGTAAACGTTTGGGGACTGAGGAGACCAATTTTTGAAGCTTTTCAGGTGGAACTCTTTCCCATTCTTGCTTGATGTACAGCTTAAGTTGTTCAACAGTCCGGGGTCTCAGTTGTCGTATTTTATGCTTCATAATGCGCCACACATTTTCAATGGGAGACAGGTCTGGACTACAGGCAGGCCAGTCTAGTACCCACACTTTTACTACGGAGCCATGCTGTTGTAACACGTGCAGAATGTGGCTTGGCATTGTCTTGCTGAAATAAGCAGGGGCGTCCTTGAAAAAGATGTTGCTTGGATGACAACATATGTTGCTCCAAAACCTGTATGTACCTTTCAGCATTAATGGTGCCTTCACATACACTCCTGATCAAAATCTTAAGACCAGTTAAAAAATTGCAAGAATTTGCATTTTGCACTGTTGTATCTTAAGAAGGTTCTAAGTAGAGTTTCAAAATGCAAGAAGAAGAAATGGGAACAAGAGACCAAATGTTTTGAGCTGGCAATTTATTGAAAAGAACAATTTAACTGAAATAGGCTGTTCATCAGCTGATCAAAAGTTTAAGACCACATCCTTTAAAAGCCCAAATCTGTGGAAAAAATTTGGATTCCATGTCATTTTCTGTCAAGTAATCACACTGTCAAGACCCCTTGATGGGAAAAGCAAAAAAACTCACTGCCTCCGAACGTGGCAGGATTGTTGAGCTGCATGGACAAGGCCTCTCACAGCGTGCCATCGCTGCTGAGGTTGGACGCAGTAAGACAGTCATTTTGCATTTCTTAAAAGATCCTGAGGTTTATGGAACAAAAAAATCTAGTGGTAGACCCAAAAAAATCTCACCGGCTCTGAGCCGGAGGATCCGAATGGCTGTCCGTCAAGACACGGGACGATCCTCATCCCAAATTAAGGCCATTACTGGTGCTGACTGCAACCCAATAACCATCAGACAGCATCTGCAAAGGAACGGCTTCAAAAACAAAAAACGTCTTCAAAGGCCACGTCTCCATCAACGCCACAAAATTGCCCGTTTGGCCTTTGCAAGGGAGCACCAAACATGGGACGTTCAAAGTTGGAAGAAAGTTTTATTCTCTGATGAGAAAAAATTTAACCTTGATGGTCCTGATGGCTTCCAACGCTACTGGCATGACAAGGAGATGCCACCTGAGATTTTTTCAACACGGCACAGCAGAGGGGGCGCCATCATGATCTGGGGTGCTTTTTCCTTCAATGGAACAATGGAGCTCCAGGTTGTGCAGGGGCGTCAAACAGCAGCTGGCTACGTGGAGATGTTGCAGCGGGCATCCCTCATGACTGAGGGCCCTCGTCTGTGTGGTGATGACTGGGTCTTTCAGCAGGACAATGCTGCAATTCACAATGCCCGTCTGACAAAGGATTTTTTTCAGGAGAATAACATCACTCTTTTGGATCATCCTGCATGTTCCCCTGATCTAAATCCAATTGAGAACATTTGGGGATGGATGGCAAGGGAAGTTTACAAAAATGGACATCATTTCCAGACAGTGGGTGCCCTTCGTGAAGCCATCTTCACCACTTGGAGCAACATTCCTACAAGCCTTTTGGAAACACTCGCATCAAGCATGCCAACACAAATTTTTGAAGTGATCAACAATAATGGTGGAGCTACTCATTACTGAGTCTGTTTTTGAGACTTTAATTTCTGTTTTAGGGGTTTTTTTGAGCTATGGTCTTAAACTTTTGATCAGCTGATGAACAGCCTATTTTAGTTAAATTGTTCTTTTCAATAAATTGCCTGCTCAAAACATTTAGCCTCTTGCTCACATTTCTTCTTTTTGCATTTTGAAACTCTACTTAGAACCTTCTTATGATACAACAGTGCAAAACGTAAATTCTTGCAATTTTTTAACTGGTCTTAAGATTTTGATCAGGAGTGTATGTGTACGTTGCCCATGCCTTGGGCACTAATACGCCCCCATACCATCACAGATGCTGGCTTTTGAACTTTGCGCCTATAACAGTCCGGATGGTTCTTTTCCTCTTTGGTCCAGAGGACACAACGTCCACAGTTTCCAAAAACAATTTGAAATGTGGACTCGTCAGACCACAGAACACTTTTCCACTTTGCATCAGTCCATCTTAGATGAGCTTGGGCCCAGCGAAGCCCGCGGCGGTTCTGGGTGCTGTTGATAAATGGCTTTCGCTTTGCATTGTAGAGTTTTAACTTGTACTTGCAGATGTAGCGACGAGCTGTTGTTACTGACAGTGGTTTTCTGAAGTGTTCCTGAGCCCATGTGGTGCTGTCCTTTACGCACTGATGTCGGTTTTTGATGCAGTACCGCCTGAGGGATCGAAGGTCACGGGCATTCAATGTTGGTTTTCGGCCTTGTCGCTTACGTGCAGTGATTTCTCCAGATTCTCTGAACCTTTTGACGATATCGCGGACCATAGATGATGAAATCCCTAAATTTCTTGCAGTAGCTCCTTGAGGAATGTTGTTTTTAAACTGTTCGACAATCAGCTCACGCATTTGTTCACTAAGTGGTGACCCTCGCTCCATCCTTGTTTGTGAATGACTGAGCATTTCAGGGAAGCTGCATTTATACCCAGTCATGGCACCCACCTGTTCCCAATTAGCCCGTTCACCTGTGGGATGTTCCAAATAAGTGTTTGATGAGCATTCCTCAACTCTCTGTCTTTTTTGCCACTTGTGCCGTCTTTTTTGCCACTTGTGCCAGCTTTTTTGAAACATGTTGCAGGCATCCAATTCCAAATGAGCGAATATTTGCAAAACATTACAAAGTCTACCTGTTCGAACATTAAGTAACTTGTCTTTGCAGTGTATTCAATTGAATATAGGTTGAAAAGGATTGCAAATCATTGTATTCTGTTTTTATTTACGATTTACACAACGTGCCAACTTCACTGGTTTTGGGTTTTGTAGAAAATTCTTGAAGTAGTTGTTATATATAAATCCTGATCACAGGATTTTATTCTACTGAAAATGGGTGCTGAGGCAAATCAGCAAATTTTCAGGACGTATAGCCTTTCTTGCGCTGCAGTTTGAATCATACTGAAGCCAATGCACGTCATTTTACATCCTCTAGAAGGGTATGAGTATAGTGTCATAAAAAATGCGCCAAATTTCAAACAAAATTAAACTTTTAAACTGCTGTAACTTTTTCAAAAATCGCAGGATCATCATGATTTCTTCAGGGAATATTGAAACAATTGTTTGTCATACCTATGTTGAAAGTTTGTCATTCAGTTTTTAACTTGGATATGAAAAAGGATTAGTTGAGCAAAAACCAGCAGTTGCTTCATTTTTATTGACCCTGGCCATATACTGTCTTAGGCAATCATGTTTAGCCTATAGATAATCACATTATTGTGCATTTTGTGTTACAATTGACTACATATATAGTAGTTGTACTGTTCAATGCAAGTTGGCTTGCGACCATATTTGAATAATGTGAAGATCAAAGCTGCCGAGGTCTTGCTTTTGAATGTGCTGTGCTAACATGATTATTTGCAAATTGATCGCTGCAGAATGAAGAGGGGTCTGAAAGCGGATGGGGAAGATGGGTCCACCAGCACCGGGTTTGCGGAGTCCTGCAAGAGAGTCCGGCTGCTGGAGGAGGCCCTGGCTGAAGAGGGAAGCTCAAACTGGGGGTGTCTGCCTCAGGAGATCCTGCTGCACATCTTCCAGTACCTGCCGCTGCTGGACCGCGCCTACGCGTCGCAGGTGTGCCGCGGCTGGAACCACGCCTTCCACATGCCCGAGCTTTGGCGCTGCTTCGAGTTCGAGCTGAACCAGCCGGCCAGCTCCTACCTTAAGGCCACGCACCCCGACCTCATCAAACAGATCATTAAGCGGCACTCCAACCACCTGCAGTACGTCAGCTTCAAGGTGAGAACCGGCCTGCTTGTTTTCCATCAATAATTGAATGTAGCAAGGTCAGGATTGCGATAGATGTATGTTGAATAAACTGGCCTTTTGCTGGCCACTTAGCTGCTTGACAACAGTCTAGGTTATATGATCTAGCTAGTCTGTCAATATTGTGCGAGTATCGACGTGTAACAGTACTGCCATCTTTTTCCACCCCAAGCCCAGCTTTGTCCAGCTGCTGACCAGCAATGATTAGTTAGATGTTTCCAAAATGTGTTTTGATTTGTCTTAACAGAGCCTAGTACTCCTGTTTTTTGCCAGGTCATTTTTTAGGCATAATTGATGCAAACCACAGTTCCACAGGGCATTATGTGTAAATGGTGCAGCTGTGTGCACTTACGGTTGTGTTTGCCGTCTCCAGGTGGACAGCAGTACTGAATCAGCAGAGGCTGCCTGTGATATCCTGTCTCAGCTGGTGAACTGCTCCCTCAAGACTCTTGGGCTTATTTCCACTGCAAGGCCGAGCTTCATGGAATTACCAAAGGTGCTCAGACAAGTCTTAATTTATCCCTGCACCCTCAAAGCCAGAGCTTTCTCTGGTCTCCTTGATTTTCTGTCAGCACTAGACTAGTTAACAGTCAGGTTTCCTCAGCCTTGAAAAAGCTAGATTGTAGTAGTTTGATATTTGGAATCAAGATTTGATTTTTTTAAAATTTGATTTTTTTTTTCTTTACACCTGCAGTCTCATTTCATCTCGGCCCTCACGGTTGTGTTTGTGAACTCCAAGTCCCTCTCATCCCTGAAGATTGACGACACCCCGGTGGACGACCCCTCCTTGAAGGTCCTGGTGGCCAACAACAGTGACACCCTGAAGCTGCTGAAAATGAGCAGCTGCCCCCATGTTTCACCTGCAGGTACGCTGCTCTAGAACCCCTCCCCCGCGTTTCCCCTGCAGGTACACTGCTCTAGAACCCCTCCCCCGCGTTTCCCCTGCAGGTACACTGCTCTAGAACCCCTCCCCCACTTTTCCCCTGCAGGAACGCTGCTCTAGAACCCCTCTCCCGCGTTCCCCCTGCTGGTACGCTGCTCTAGAGCCCCTCTACCGGATTTCCCCTGAATGTACACTGCTCTAGAACCCCTTCCCCCGCGTTTCCCCAGCAGGTGCACTGCTCTAGAACCCTTCCTCCACATTTTTCCTGCAGGTACACTACTCTGAAACCCCTCCCCCTCATTTCCCCTGCTAGTGCACTACCCTCAAATCCTGTCAACCAGGTTTCCCCCACTGGTAGGCTACTGTAAAACTCCTCCCCCACGTTCCACCTTAGGTACGCTTCTCTCGAACCCATCCCTTGTGCTTCTTCTGCAGATATGCCACCTCAAAACTTCTCCCTCACTCTTCTCGTGCAGATTCAACATTCTAGACATCCTCATCCACATTCCCCCTATTGGCATGCTAATCTAGAACCCGTCCCCCACAATTCGACTGCATGCAGCCACTCCAGAACACCTTCCTCATGTTTTTGGCACAGGAATGCTACTCTAGAACCCCTCCCCCACGTTCCCTCTTGGGGATTCGATACTAGAAGCAGGAATACCCCTGCTGAACTAATGGTTCAGTTTATGTCCCGGGAGGAGAGCCAGGCTTGGATTTCAGTAGCAGCAAAAAATGGGGAAACCTGTGCACAGGCTGAATAATTTCTGAAAATGCCTCTTCTCTTGCCATAGTTTACTATCATATCTGTGCCTTAATTTTACTGGCTCAGGGAAAGCAGCCTCCTTAAGAGGAGATTTAAATTTTTTCTTTTATGTTATAATTTGTCTGTTAGAACTGGGTCTCCGCTGTGCACTTTGCTCCTCTCTGCAGGAAGTGAAGGCTGTTAAATGTGATCTTTGCCATTGTGGACAGTCTGTAAGGACATTCTGCAGCTCTTCCCACATCCTATCAGGGATCTTCTGTATCTCTCCCTGTATAGTGCACTATAACCATTTACTTTGTGAAATGGTTAGCTTGCAACTTTAGTGCTCAGTCCCTCCTTTTTCAAAAACACTGGGCAGCGTAGCATAGTGCAGAATAGACTAATAATTTTAGATATTTGGTGTGATATCTTTGGTGTGCAATGACTGCTTGAAATCTAGGGCACAGAGATACCCCCCCAGACATTGGGTATCTTCCCTAATGATGTTTTGCCAGGCCTGTACTGCAGCAATCTTCACATCCTGCTTGTCACGAGGTCTTTTGCCTTCAGTCTGCTTTACAGCATGCAAAATGCATGTTCAATTGGAATCAGGACGAGTCATTGACTAGTCATATGGAAATAAAATAACAAAAAAACCAAAATAAAAAATGTGTCGCGGTCCAATGAATTATGTTCGCGTTTCAGCTGCAAACCGTCATCAGCACTGATGACCCCTCACAGCTGAAACGCGTTCGATTGTCTGTTTGTCCTTATTTATTTATAAAAAGATATTTAATCTGTGAGTGCTGGTGAGCCGTTTCTTCAGCTGATTCACTGTCACCACACGTGGGTGGCCGGCTTCAAGCTGCTCATCGGCTGTCGCTGTGCTGCGGGCTTTTATTGGCCATTGCAGTACTATGTGGCTGCTCATTGGCTGTCATGGTGTTACAGGTATCCTGTGTGTGGCGGACCAGTGCCATGGCCTCCGGGAGCTGGCCCTGAACTATCACCTGCTGAGTGACGAGCTTCTGTTAGCCCTGTCCTCCGAGAAGCACGTTCACCTGGAGCACCTGCGCATCGATGTGGTGAGCGAGAACCCCGGCCAGACGCACTTCCACACCATCAAGAAGAGCAGTTGGGACGCCATGGTGCGCCACTCACCGAAGTTCAACCTGGTCATGTACTTCTTCCTGTACGAGGATGAGTTTGGCCCTTTCTTCCGCTACGAGATCCCCGTCACACACCTGTACTTCGGCCGCTCGGTTAGCAAGGACGTGCTGGGCCGTGTGGGGCTGACCTGCCCGCGGCTGGTGGAGCTGGTGGTGTGCGCCAACGGGCTGCGGCCGCTGGACGAGGAGCTGATCCGCATCGCCGAGCGCTGCCAGCAGCTGTCTGCCATCGGGCTGGGCGAGTGCGAGGTCTCCTGCAGCGCCTTCGTGGAGTTCGTCAAGATGTGCGGTCGCCGCCTCTCCCAGCTGTCCATCATGGAGGAGGTCCTCATCCCCGACCACAAGTTCAGCCTGGACGAGATCCACTGGGAGGTGTCCAAACACCTGGGTCGTGTCTGGTTCCCCGATATGATGCCCACCTGGTAAAGCAGCCCTCCCCAGGCTTACCCACATCCCCTTACACCCCCCTGCAATCTCCTCCACAAAAAATGGGCCGATTCTTCTTCTTTTTTTTTTTTTCTTTTCAATCGTTACGGAGGAGGATCGGACGGTTATGAAGGCTGACTGTGTTTTTATAGTTGAGTTCCTGGCCTCTAGTGGGCCAATTAGACTTTACCCTGCTTTCTAAATAATATAGTTGTGAGGTGTGTGTATATATTAATTTACGAACTCTTGGTTCTCGCCTCTACATGTTGTGGAGGTGCGACGGACGTGCCCCAAAGATGTGTTTATGTGACGGCGGCTTGGATCCACCTGAGGAAGTGGAATGTGGCTCAAGAAAAGAACTTTATTTCAAGTGAAAGGGGGGGGGGTTGGTAGAGGTCTGGAGCTCCTTTCTACATCACCGTATAATAGTCTTTAAAGGTGTTACTTCTCTTGTTTGAATATGGGAGTGCGTAAAACCAAGCCGTTTCAACGACAATCTTGTTCGACCTGACTGAGTGAATTATGTCAATGCGTTGCCTAGTTTCATGTTAACTGTATACATTGTGTATAGAAGATTTCTTTATTATTGAGGGGAGGGCTTGGGGAAATTGTAAAATATTAAATATTTCTCGGGGAGGGCTCTGGTGGACATGCTCAATGGAGGGTGACTATTCCACAGATGTTGGTTATGGGTAAGAGTGAGTGCGTGTGGGGTTAGCATCTCAATGCAGTGCTCAACAAATGTCTTTGTTCTCATATCGTCACAATTTTTGCAAGAGTTTAGTTTTCTCTTGTGTCATTGAGTCCTCCAAAATACCTGTGAAATCCCATTTCCTTGCAGAGCTTGAAAGCAGTCATATAAAGCTTGTTGTTCTGACTTATCCATAGTCTTTGCGGTCATGCTGGACTTCTGCTAGGTTTTCTAACTGGACTTTACTTTTTGTAGGCTAGATACAACTGTTTTCTCCATTAAAATTTCTAGTTGGATTTCATTTTCGGGCTCAGAAATGGTGAAGCTGTGTTTTCAGCCTGGAAACCAGTCAAAAATATTTCTATATAGCAGTAAGACACCCAGTAGTCTGTATATGGACAGGTAATAAAGTGATTCCATCAAGCAGAGGTTTGTTGACTAAGTCCTAATGTGCCTGATTTCCAAATGGTGTACTCACTCACTCACTCACCCCTCAATGCTGTAAATGTGTTCCGACTGCCTACAGTTCATTGTCTTTCTCTTCAGCTAATTTTGAAACATTTCCGTTTATGATTGAAACAAGTTTTCTCTTTTGTAAAAATTATTGTTCAGTGCTCGCTTTATAGTGATTTTTGTATGGAAGAAAAGTATTTGATGCTTTTAACCGGTGACATTAATATTTTGGTCATAGATGAGCCTTTTTAAGCAGGTTTATTGAATTGTATATTAGAATTGCATCAGCTGTTGTGCTTATCGAAGACATTTTTTCCAGGTTATATGACCTTTCCTGCATCCGTCATCTGGTCCCATGCAGTCAGATATGCAGAATATTTACTGTACGATATGTACCTGACTTAATTAACATAAAAATTTGGCATTTTATTTTGAAGCCCCACCACCCCATTGCAGCTGGGTGGAGCAGTAAAGTGCTGCAAACGTAAAGGGGACAGAAGAGTGACGTTAGGATTGGGAATGAAAAGGAGGGAGTTAGTTTGTGTACTTGGCCGAGCGAAACTTTTATGACTGGCACTAGAGGATATTTGACATTTATACTTTGGAAAAGGTTTGTTTGTGGGTTTATAATGGAAACGAGACTCCAATCTCCCAACTTTTTTTTTTTTAACCGTTTTATCCCACTGTGACAGTGCAGCAGTGTCCATGACAACAAAATTCTAGAGCAGCGTTTCATTTATAAAGCTAGCAATTTTCAATTTTCTATCTTGACAAAATGTACTTTTGGCCCATTTCTGCTGTAGTAACCCAGCTGTTCTGGCATCCTGGTGTCGGAAGTGGGAGAGAAATTTAAGCAGTCACAAGGGCTGGAAGAATTTGGACCCCAAGTAAGCATTTGGTAGATGATTAGCATTGCAAACCCAACTGTAAGCTTTTGAAAGTTGGCTGCAGCTTTTGCCTCAGCTAAAAGGAAATTTTATTACCCCGCCTGAAATAGGGAGGCTATTCATTTCAGTGGCACTTGTTTGTCTGTTATTGTGTCAGTCGGCTGTTAAGTGCAAAAGCAGTTTGACTTGATTTGTTGCATTAATTTTTCAGTAATGCTGTGTTGCGGCCCTTGCATTAGCTGAATTTGTCGAGGTCCACGCCACAGCAAAACTGAATCCTTCGCACCCCCGACCCCACCCCCCCCTTCCCTCCCCCCTTGATGGCTTCATTAAATCTGCTGTGATCAATTTCTGTTGGATTCAAAATGTGCATTTTTCAATTCTGCTATAGAGGGGGTTTTCAACTCTTTCCTGGCGATCTACCACCCTGTAAGTTTTTGCTCTACTCAAACCTGCACACCTGATTTGGTGAACTAGCAGTTTATAACTATCTTCAACTTGGAAATGAGGTGTTTGCTTCGGCTGGAGTGAAAATATTCTAGTTGGTAGTGCTCTAGGAACAGGGTGAGACTCGTCTGCCACATTCTGGTGTGATGTCACAGTAAGAGTTTACCGGGGGGCTCCAGGTCTTAAACACCCTGAACCCTTTCCGTCGTGGTGTGTTTTGCCTGGCACGGCTTGTTTATCTTTTAATTGGTCGGTTATGGATGCAGTTCTGGGTGTGCTTGAGTGACTCTGCTCACTGCATAAATAGATGGGGGTTTTGAGTAAAAAAAAAAAATAAAAAATTCACTTGTGACACAAGGTATTTTTTTGGAGTCTGAATGGATTCAGCAACGCAGAATGGAATGATGGCTCTGTGGAATTCGCTGTTGCCTTACAGGGCAAAGGTTGAAGGTTTGAATCTGGCCTGGAGCCGTTGTGCTTGGAGTTGGCGTGGGCTTCCTCTGGGCGCTATGGTTTCCTCCCACAAACAGCCTTTAGATGACGACAGTCTGGTCCATCAGTAGGGGTAATTGTTGACCTAATAACCCAGGAGAAAAGAAAACCACGGCTGAATTTAGATTTAATGGCCAGGTTTGGGTATTCCTCTTGTGGAATCTGTTGAGTCTGTTGCAGAAGAATTGCAAATTAGCTTGTGATTAGTGTGAGAGTTACTACCGAGAAGCCAAATTAAATTAAATTAAATTATTACATAAAGGCAACAGTGGCTGGCTCTGATATTTAGTCATGTGCGCATGGGGAGAGCCAAGTGATCTCGTCCCTCTCACTCTCTCCCTGGATCACCGTATTTTCAATCTACATGAATGGGCATCGAAGGAATGACGGCTTCTTAAACACACGTGTCCTAAATGCCTCCATGTTACAGAGTGGGTTTCATTCTTAGAACACAAGGAGCAATTGCCCAGTTTCCTAGGGCCTGGATGCTTAGATGAGACTGGAGTGATGGCATGTCTACACAGGAAAATTGGGGTTGTAAAGCACTAGGATGAACAGCGTATACCAGGGATCCTCAAATCCAAATCCACGCCAGGTTTTCTTTTATCCCAGGAAAGTAAACGAACACTTCATGTCTCTGATTGGCCACACTGTTCTTACACCTGACTCCCAGGTAAATAAAGGGTGGAAAGCCAGCAGTTCTCGACCATTGAGGACCGTTATTTTAAGACCACGGGCATATGCACTCATGCAGGCACCCCCACCTGGAAAGTGATCCATAGAACAGTTAACAAATTTGGAATTATTCTTCAGATCTTTGCTGAAGTCCTTCATCAGTGGAATCAGGTGTGTGACTGGTTGTCTGGAATGAAAGCCTGCACCCACACTGGCTCCTTCTGGATAAGTTAGCGAGGCCCTGTGTTGGCTGAATTCTGTCTGATGAGGTTCTTTTGGAAATTCAGTTGTTTTGGAATTGTAGGTTTTTGGAACCGGAATGTAATTTATTGCATTTGGGTACTTGGACAATAACTGAATTATTGTGTTTAAAGTGAATGGAGGCGAATCAGGCTGACGCACTGTTACCTGTTGCCCTGTTAACTTAGGTAAAAATGATTGGCTAATACTCCGCCTGTGGGAACAGGCAGTACTGGTTGTATAGACTGCTTAAAAGAGAGAAAACTCTTTGAAACGCATGCTAGTAAAAATAACAGTAAAACCGGAAAGGTGGTATTTGCTAAACCCCGCACTTGCTGATCAGTGGGCGGAGACGTGTGCCTGTGAATGGCTCAGGTGTGCAAGAATAACATGACAAAGGCAGGATTACAGCCAAATCCCTACATTTCCGGTGCTGTGTAACAGCAGAAAAAAAAAACAGCTTTGCTGGATTGCGGTTTGAGGACGTCTTCGGAAGGTGCAAATCTTGTGTTCACAGATTAGTCACGAGACTTGCCATTTGGCCCAATTGCATGCTCTCTCCCAGGTCAAGGCATGGCCTTAGTAAGGTTTGAAGTAGGTGAAATGTGTGGCGATTCAGATTTTGGGCCATTTAAAACCAGATGTGTCATGAAATCGCAAAGAGCGCACTTAAAACGAATCTCCAGATAGTCAGATTTTTTATTTTTTTATTTTTCCCCTTTTCCCCCTTTGTTCCTGGATATTTTGGTCACAAAGATGACCGTCTCACTTTTTGTCATGACAACTGACTGAGCATTTGGCTCTGCCGAAGTATCCAAAAATCTGGAGGATTAAAAAGTTTTAAACCGACATTATTATGATGTGAAGTTTAGAAAAATTGCATAAATCTAGATTGTCATTTTGATGTCATTTGGAGTTGGGCAAGGTGGGATTTGAGTAGCTCTGGGATGGACTGAATCTGCTTGGGTGGGAATTGTGTCGCTTTGGAATAGTTTGAATCTATGGGGTTGGTATTGAGTTGGAACATGATTGGTCAACAGCTCTGGTTTGAATTTTATTTCTCATTTAATCATATTTTATTATGTAATTCTTTAACCCTAGTCCTGCCTCTAGGCTAATACCTATCATCCTGTCCTCATCCCTGCAGGATTTTGTTCATTGGCCAAAAGACCCTTTGTCACAGTATCTGTATAACGCTATGTCGAGGACCAGCATACAGGCCAATAGCTACTGTGGAATGATATATAGATGACTGGCTCACAGGGAAGCGCGTGTGGGTGCTCTATATTATCAGCGACCAGCAGGACTAGGGCTAACATTAAGAACCTGCTTTAGCATTGAAACTATGGTTTAATAATTTAAGTTCATAGAGCAAGTTACCGTGCATAATCAGTTTACATGTAGCTGTGAGTACATTTAACGGTTCTGATAGCTCTGAAGAATTCTTAGTTTGAATGTGGCCATTTATTGAGTTACTACTTCTTGTAGGCATTCTTCTACATAGATTTCTAAAACTCTAATTCAAATCTTATTCATATTAAAATACCCTGATGGACTCTACCCGTCATATCCTGGTTATAGGTTGAGCTGTGCTTTTCATCCTGCAATCTTTTATAGACTGATGTGGCCGCATTATTTTATATGGGGTGTCAGACATGTAATGCAGTGCAGTTATTTTGGCTAAATATTAAGTGCAGCCGCATACATTGAGGGATAAATGCTGTTAACTGCAAACCACCTGGACTGCACTGACTGGGAAACAAACTGGATTTGAAGAGGATTTTGCAGTCCGCTTCCTCTTGAAATATTCGGTTGCTTTTACGCCCATACCCACAGCTCCGGTTGTCACTGTAGTGTTCCCATCAACCCTGTTTTACTAGATCTCTGCTGGTATTTGAATCAAAATTTAGGAGCACAATGGACCTGAAGTTAATGGCATTTTCTCTCTCAGAACTTGTATTTCATGGCTGTACATAACATTGGGCTGGACCTTTCTCCTATAACCCACTGTTCCTCTGCAGCATCTTAAGAGTAGTATATTCTGGTACTGAAGTTGGTCTCTACTCTTTGGCTTCACTGTGGAAATTGCTTTTATGTATTTTATTGAGTCATGTTTGTCCGCAATCAGACCTCCAATTTTGTCGAAATGCTTTTTGGAATAAATTTTTGTGAATGTGTATGGCTGGGTTTTTTTCACCCCCAATTTTTATGCACCATGCTGTTTTTTTTTTTTTTTTTTTGAGTTTAGTTTATTTCGGTCTTTGATTTGACACAACACCTCATTGCGCAATAGAATCCACAACTCAACATAAACAAATCAGCCAGGCAAGGTCTAAGAAAAAACAAAGACTGACAAAAAGTAAATCAGAATTAACAAATAAACATAACTAAAGACTGCGCTCAACAAACATCTAAGACCGAAAAAGTGTAGGCTGAAGCATAGCTTATTTCGCCTACCCTTTTAGAAACGAGTTGTATTACGCGCTGCAATCTACCATTTCATTTATATGAACAAAGGAAAACGACAAATAAATCTCTACAGCATAAAAGGCACCAAAGCTCACGATTCTAGTTTATATAAATTAATCATCCTGCTTTTATGTATATTTTTAAATATATTTATTGTACATGTTTTTAGATCATTTAAGATTATTCCATAAGTTGACTGCTGTTACAGTTGAACATCTTTTTTTTATGTTGGTTCTAATTTTTGTCTTTGTAAACATACATACCCCTCTTATTAAGTTATAATAACTGTCTTTTTTTGAACATTTTCTGAATACAGTCAGGCAGCATGTTGTTATTGATTTTGAACATAAGCTGTGCAGTTTTAAAATCCACCAGTTCTTTAAATTTAAGTTCATATATATATTTATAAATAATTGGTTGGTAGGCTGCTTATAGTCTGCTTTGTTTATGATCCGTATTGCTTTTTTTTGGAGTAAGAGGATTGGTTTTGTAATTGTTTTATATGCATGTCCCCACACTTCAATAAAATAAGTTATATATGGTTTTATTAGAGATTGGTACAGGATTTTTAGTGAATTTGTTGTTAGGATGTTTTTACATTTGTACAGAATTGCAATGGTTTTTGATATTTAGAAAGTTTATATGTGGCTTCCAGCACAGCTTGTGATCAATAACAACTCAGAGAAACTTGTTTTCAAAAACTCTTTCCACTTCCATATTGTCTATGGTGATTTGCACTCTTTGATTTATTTTATGATTTCCAAAAATGATAAATTTAGTTTTGCTTACATTTAAAGATAGCTTATTCAGATCAAACCATTGTTTTATTTTTTAAAGATCTGTTTCCACTGTATTCAGAAGGTGCTCGAGAAGGTGCTTTGCCGGAGCAGAATAGGTTTGCATCATCTGCAAATAGTACACAAATTTACAGGAAACGTAGCAAATATTGTTCATGTACAGTATGAAGAGCTTCGGGCCCAGTACTGATCCTTGTGGAACCCCACATGTAACTCTCCTCAATTCAGACCATTCATTATTTATTTGGGCGTATTGATATCTGTCATCCAAATAGTTTTTGATCCATGAGTTAGCCACCCATCTGATACCATATCAATCAAGATCCTTTAAAGTGTGATCAATTGTATCTAAAGCTTTCTTTAAGTCAATAAATGGGCCAACTGTATATTCTTATTTTCTGTATTAGTGGATATGTCATCAATGAGTTCCATAACTGCCATTGTAGTTGAACCATTTGATCAGAAGCCGTATTGTTGGTTACTCAAAAAGTGTTGCTTTTCTATGAAGTCCTCCAATCTGTGTACAAAGGGTGTTTCCAGTATTTTTGAGAACTGAGGAAGCAAAGAAATTGGTTGGTAGTTACAGAAGTTGTGCTTATTTCCATTTTTTAAGATGGGAGTGACCTTTGCCGTTTTCATTTTATTGGGAAATATTCCAGTTTGAAATGATTGATTGCAAATATGAGTGAGTGGTTTGGCTTTAGATAATATAAGGTTTTTAATTAGGCTTATATCAATATTGTTATAGTCGGTTGACTTTTTACTCTTAAATTTATTAACTATATCAATTTCAACTTTGTGTTCCTCTTGCAGTTTGAGATATTTAGATGCGACTTTGCTTGATAAAGGATTAAGCGATGCGAGCTCAGAAGTCTGGTATTCTTGTTTTATGTAAATGTGAGGCTGCCAAGCCAGAAACTAAACTAGCACACAATGTGGACAGGGCTGCATTAAAATATTAAAAATATTATCCAACCTCCTCGCCCTTTCCCGACAAAAAAAATGAATATCGTTGCAGATTAATATTTACACCATGTTGCAGTAAGTGGGAGCACAAACTATGGTACATACAAAAAGAATACACAATGTAATACCACATGATGCACAAAGTGCTTTGTTAGATTGCAAAGTTTGAAAATTAAAAGCGCGAAGCAGTGTTTCTATCCATGCAACCACAGGATGCAAATAAATTCAGAGCAGAAGTATACCAAGTATCTGGTTTGCATTTTGGCTACAGAGGTAGCGATGGCAATTTCAACACCCAAGTTCGATCTCTGTCGAGCATCTTTGACTCTTCTGGCATCGACATGGGTTCATAACGCGTTTTGAAACTTCAGTCATGTGACAAAATGGCTTCCATCCCAAAAAAATTCCTTTTGCATCAGCAAGGTTTGAATGCTTGTTGAGAGTTCATGGCGTAATTGCTTGCTGGAGAGAACTTATTAGCGATTAAATTTGAGAAGTATTGTTCAACAAGTTAGTGAAATGGATATTTTAATTAAATTATACACGTATAGGCATATTTATTACATACTTGTAGGCTATGTATACAGGTATACATAGTAGCCTGTATCCATTACAGCGCTAGTCCAAAAGTTTTCCTCCAATTGCCTTGAAATTAGACAATGAACTTCTCTTGGAGCTCTGGCTCCAGTTTGATGAAAAGGAAGGAATCATGGTGAAAGTTGGAATGATGACATTTGAACCCGTGAAAGTACCATACTTTAATTTTCTCCCTCCAAGCTAAGCAGTTTAAAATTTTATTCAACGTCCTCTCAGTCCAATAAAATATTGGTGAAATGAAACCTTCAGAATTTGTGAATTGTTCACTGCCGAAGAGTTTGGTTCCTTGCCTGATGGCCAAATGGTTTTAAACCAAAATGAGTAATTTCACTGGATTCAGCTGTGATGCTAGTGTCCGCACATCTCAATGAAATGAAATACTTTTAAGAAAACATGAGGGCAGACAGAGCACATACCTCTGCCAGCAGGTGTTGGTCCACTAGCTCTTATAATCAGCTGCAGAATCAGGATCTGTATCTGGGAATTTAATCACCTCTCTCCATTCATACAGCAGAACTTCCCATACGATTTTGTGGTAATTCATAGGATAGTTTTTGAGTAATCCTGCTGATACACACATGCACGTCAGTGAACATAATACCTCCTGATGGTGGTGTTTAACAGAGATGAGCGATGAATGATAATGCTATTATTGTAAATTATGGAAGTAAAACCATCAGTAATTGTGATCTGTTGTTGAGATTTATTCATGCCTCTTTCTGTTTCAAACCTTTATAATGACCGCAATAAATGTTTCTGCCAGTAGGCTGTGCACTACTGGTAGAAACATTGTTTTGAAACCTTTCAAAATGTGGTTGTTGCAGAATTTTTGAAACCGTTTCTAAAGTTTGAAATTGCCATCTATACAAAGAAGGCAATTTATTGGACACAAAGCTGTTAGTGTCAGCATCCGAGCATATGGGTATGAGTCGCTAAATGCTCCAACATTCCTTTGCTTCTTTAAATTCCATATTAAGCAAGAATTTCGGTTACAACTTTCTGAAAACAAGTGTCAGTCTCATGTGAAAGTGTACTTTTTCCACGCAGAAGACTTCTCCTTTGGTTCCAAGGTTTCCACTGGTGCGATACCAGCTACGGCAAAGGAACCTCCTCATATATAATCCTGAGATAAGGAGGCTTCATCCGTAAGTGCCAATACTCAAAATTATAGAAGAGGTAAAAATTCTTCTCCAACACCACATACTCAAAGATCTTCAAGAGGCTGAGCACAAACTCTGCAGGAGACTGGTGTGGGCGGAATGACCAGTAGAAGTTCCTGATGTCAGTTGCCAGTGTTTTCATGGAGGGTTGGCCAAAGATTGTGCTTTCATTCCCCAAGTAGCTGGGCTCTCCGCTGTACAGGTAAATCTTTGTGTAGTTGGTTTGGGAGCGGCTGGTAAGGGTCACACCCATCTCTGCCAGCTTGCGGTACGTCCGATGCACGAACTGTGAGCAGTCATAGGAATCAAACCACACCGTAGAATTTGGGCTGGGGTCGGCAAGCACAGTCCACGTCTCGTAAAAAATCCCTGTCTCATTGTCCTTCTGCACCCACTGGGCCATTTCATTGAACTGTGCACCTGGGAAAAATAATTTGTGTTAAGTCACGTGTATTTTTATATTCATTTCATCCACTGAAAATCTTTTTACCAGCCATGTTGAGCCTAATGAGGAGCGCACTGGTTAAAAATGTCACTTTTTTGGAGTTTACAAGTTAATTTAATTTAGGAGCATATTTGGTGTGCCAAGCCCTTCTCATCACTTACCAGTCATGGTCCCAATTTTCTCCAAGGTTCCATTTTGCACCCAGTGCATGTCATCTATCCCTTCAAAAAAGCAAGCAGCTCCCTGGTTGCACCAGAAGGGGGCGCTGAGCTCGCTTCTTAAGTGAGGGAAGGTGCAGTTCCCTAGCTGGAAGAGCTCGTACCACTCCATAGTGTAATTTCTCCCCGTCTTTAAGCTTCGGAAACCAATGGCATCATGCATAATGTGCTGCGAGCAAACGTAAACGAGCGGAATCAGGTGGGAATCGTGAATAATTGACTAGGTTTTCAAGGATGAATAAACATCCAGGTACTTACAACTTTCCCAAGAAGATCTCCGTATTTAAATTCCCAAACGGGAGCTTGGAGTCGAAACACTTCGATCACATCCGTGTCAGTCATGTATGGAATACGACCGTCCGGGTCTCCGGTTGGGCAGAAGGGGTACAAGGCTTGACAGTATGGATCAGTTTCTGGACGATGATCAAATCGCCTGGGAAGTAACGTTTTTGAATAGTACAATTTACAGCCAAGACACCAATCTCTCTCAAAAATGCATGCGAACTCAATTTGGAAAATAGTGAAGAAGTAGCCTATTCCCGCTAAACTCCTGTATTAGCAAGCCCCAAATGTAATTGTAATTACTGTGATATATCGCATATTGCGACTATACTTGAGAGCTGGCGTTTTATTTTATTGTACGAGCACCGTGTAAAGCAACTGTCAAGGCTGGCTAGCGATCTCTGTTCTGCTTTTCATTTGTAGTTCGGCAGTCGGTTGTTAGCTGCATAGGCTATTTGCGATGTTACCTGTAAGGCACTGGCCATGTCCGCTGCCCATTTGTACTGCTGGAAAGTGCAACTCCCTGAAAAACGGAAGAAAGAGCAAAGGAAAGTATAAAAGTCCCGTGGATCATCTCTACGCACTACTGAAAAGCTGCGCGAAAGTCAGGCGGCAGGCATATTTCCAACTGTTTACTTCCTTATTTTATTAAAATACTACACATCACATGGGAGAGTGTTAAAGTGTTTCCGTTTGTTAGTTGTGTTTGCTCTACATTTGATTGGGGGCGTTCGGTCACATGGCCTGAGTCAAATGAGACTGCGCGTTTTGCAGTCACAAGATGTGTCTCATTATGCATCAGATGACACAAAATCAGATTAAAAGGAAAAGAATGACCTTCTCCTGGGAAATTTTAAGCAGTGAGTTCAACTTCATTATTTAAAAAGAACGATTTAAAGTTAGTGTACACATTGATTTTTCAAATAACGTGTTCGTTTCAGTCCCTCTTGCCAACTGTAAGTTCAGCCTTAAAACCTGAATGACATGTTTCAAACGTTTAGGCCAACTACCTATACTAAATTACCGGAATTTAGCAACTCAATCTGTGGAATTAGAGGAATTTTAAAAATGCCTGCCCGATATATGAAATAGCCTATTGAAATAATCAGAAAGCTACGAATCCTGCATAATTATTTAAAAAAATCTTCCTCTGAATTACATCTCTCATTGTAGCATTTTAGGACATTATTCAAGATTAATTTAAAGCAGATTTGTTTTAAGATCGCCCTGGAGTTTGAGCGTCTAAAAAATACACAAGGTGGAAAACATTCTGAAAAGCGGATGGAACGTGAATGTGAGATCAAATTATCACAGTCGCACGGAATGGCGTGGCAATGGCAATCGTGTTCATTCAAATCTGTGCTATTCTATGGCCATTTAAATGTCAAAATGCAGCAATCAAACACGTCTTAATAAACAACTCTACTCATTCAACTTAAAGAGTAAACAAATCCATTTGATTGCTAATCAAGCAAAGTAAACGGGAACAGATATACTTTTCTTAGAGTTGCCTAATTGGTTAATATGAGACAATTTTTGTTTTCATTTGTTTGGCTCCTCTCAGCACATAGCCGAAAAATACTGATGTCAGTCAAGTTTTTTCAGGAATCATCTCCCATGCCCTTTGATGTTAGGCACTTTTCGCTCAGGACAGTGTTGTGGTTTTCATTCAGACATATTTTCATTTTATGAGGTTCCCCCATCCCCAAGTGATTTGAGAGAAACAGATTCTTCAGACAATTAGGCTTTATTGTGGCAAATTGATAAATATAAAGCAGAGTTCTTTTTGCGCAAGAAGAACTCACATCTTGCCTTTCACACCCAGTTTTTATACCTTCACCACAGGAAATATCTTCCAAATATGGTCTATCCACTTTCTTGCGTTTCACACTCAGTTTTTATACCTTCATCACAGGAAATGTCTTCCAAATGCGGTCTTTCTGCTTTCTCATTCTCACGCTACAGCAGGACAGGCAAACCAAAACACTGTCAACTAACCTTCAGAACTTCAAGCAAAGGTAAGGATGCACATCACTACAAAGGACTGGAAAATTACAGCCAAGAGAGGAAAAATACAGCCAGATGAATAGGATACAAGTGGATACATGAATCATTCAATTGATTATGTTTTCAGTTACAACTTATGATTTTACTGAACAAATTTTTATCAAAGCTACAGAAATCAAGTACATCATCTGATTATGTTTTCAAATCTACCAAACAGAAGCTGCTTACGAAACAAAGCTACTGAAGCCTGCTGCTTATGTGTGTGCAAGCTGCTCAGGCATGTGTGAATTGAATTGCTTGTATGTGTGTGTGTTTGTGTGTGCCTGTGTGAGCATGTGTGTGTGCATGTGTACATGTGCTGCATGTGTATGTGTGTGTGCATGTGTCTATGTGCACTGCTCGTGTGTGTGAGCGGCTTGTGTGTGTGCGTGTGTGTGTCACTGCTGCTTACATAATATAGTTATTGAATATGGTTATTCAAAATGGCAATTGATCTACTGATGAATATGATGAGAAATATTGAAATATAATCCTCAACACTCCTCCCGTTGAGGCCATCCCAATCACAGGCTCACATTAACCACGGTCGAAAAATGGCACAGCATTGTCTACCCCTGGTCTTTGACCCCCATACTTCACACAAGTGAATTTCTTATGAGCCCAAACATAAAATATGGCTGGTGGGCCCTTTCTGACTGCAACACTTCAAGTAAAACAGTCTGTCTTGTTCGCCAGCATGCGAACTCCAGTTGTTCTTGTGTCCAGGTTTCTCAAGGCCTTTCATGGCTCTGGTCAATAAAGTCTCAGTCTAATGTTCCTCTTGAATCAAGTAGTGTTGCTTATAGCAGGTAATCAGTCCAAAGTTAGTCCAAAGTCCAAGTCTATATTCAACATTGATTTCCGATTTTTTCATCTGATTGTTTTGGTGAACGAGCCTTCATGACTGGAATCACTGCCTCAGCATATTCGTTCAAAACTTCAGGGAGGCTCCAGGAAGGAGCGGGCCTTGACCGGCTGGTATGCTAAACTGCCCCTCGCCCGTCACTGGAGTGAGAAAATAAAATACAAACACAGACACCACAGACACAATATAATCCTCAACAACAGCACGGGGGTTTATAAAGGAAAAGGGAAAGCTCGGATGTTCGCCCCATGGTAGCAGGTGGTGTTATTACGCTTTAAAAAAACATTGATTCCGAATCATTACACCCCTAATAACCATACATTATGTCTGCAGACGGAACACAAGATCAGATGCCATATATGCTAAAGTCAAAACATAATTGCAAAAGCAAAAATGTTAATTTTGAAATCCTAACATACTAATGCTATTGTTAACAAGCTGATATAAAAAAACTGGTCATTGGCATGCCTATGTGTCTCTGCTAAGATGGGAATACAAGATCAGATTCCATATTTGTTGAAGTCAAAACATATATGCAGAAGCAATAGTTTTATTTATGGACTGCGAACATGCTAATGTTAATGTTAGCATGCTAATGCTAACAAGCTGATGATAATGTTAATACCTGGACATTGGTATGCATATATGTGCTTGCTAAGATGGTAATACAAGATCAAAGCCATGTATGCAGCAGTTAAAATATATTTGCAAAAGCAGCAATGTTAATTTTGCTATGCTAACAAGAAAATGCAACTATTAGCATGCTAATTCTAAAGGCTATTGCTGATGTCAATATCTGGTCATTGGCATGCTGACATGCCCTTGTTAAGATGGGAATACGAGGATCAGATGCCATATATGATAAACTCATAATATATATGCAAATGCAGCAATTTTAGAATACTAACGCTGATGATGATGCTTATGTCAAGACACTAGCATGCTTAAGTGAACCTGCTCATTTCCAATTAGAAGCTAGCATGTTATAGTGCTAAAATTAGAGTAAATATGCTAAAATGGACATTGCTAATGTTACCATATGAACCTGCATATGCTGTTGTCAACAACGTTATGGAAATGCTAATATTTGTTCAATAGTATGCTCATATCTGCCTGCTAAAATGCTAATATAATATGGTATGCCATAGTGCTAAACTTACAATAAATATGTTAGCAATGTAATGCTATAGTTAGCATGCTAACAGGCTAGAGCTTATATTAGCATACTAATAGGCTAATGCTAATGTATTGTCATTAACATAATTTTATTTGTCTACTAAAATGCCAGTATTGCATGTCAAAGTGCTAAAGTCCAAGGAAATGTGCTCAAATTCTTATGCTAAAGTTAGCATGCTAACAAGCTAATGCAAAAAATAAAGTAAAATTTAGCTTGCTAACTAATGCTAATGCTAACATACTGATTATGCTCATATCTAGTCAACAGCATACTTATGTTTGCCTGCTAATTTACAAATACAACCTAGCAAGCCACTGTGCTAAAATGAGAATAAATGTGCAATCATGGTAAGATTAATTTTATCACACTAAATCACTATAGCTAATGCAAACATGCTCAAGCTTATGCTAATATCTGGCCACTAGCATGCTCATTTTTGCCAGCTGTAATGTAAACACAATCTAGCTTGCCTTGGTGCTTAAATCAAAGTAAATATGCTGACATGATGTTACAAAAGTTAACATGCTAAAGTGTTAATGCTATTGCTTGTATACTCAAAGGAAAATACTGACATGCTAGCGCTAATATTTTGTCACAAGCATGCTTATATTTGCCTGCTAAAATGCTAATATACCACAGTACTAAAATCAAAAGAAATATGGTAATATGCAAATACTAGTACGAACATGCTAACATCCTATTGCTAATCTTATGTGCATTCTAAAACGCACATTTTAATGTTTGCATGGTGACATTCTCACACTAGATTTTGCATGTTATGTCTCTATCACTAAGATGCTAATGAATATGCTTGTCTGGTTGCCAGTATTCTCATTTGTGCCTTCTAAATTGCAAATACAAGCTAACCTGCCATTGTGCTAAAATCAATGTAAATTAGCTAACCTGGTATTGCTAATGTTAGCATGCTAATAAGCTGACACTAATGCATTTTGCCCATGCTATTGCTAGTATCTGGTTACTATCATGCTTATTTGAGCCTGCTAAAATGCTAATGGAAAATGGCATGCAATAGTGCTAAAATCTGAGTAAATATGCTCTCATGGTAATGACAATTCTATTGCAGGAAGCTAATGCTAACATGCTAATGCTAATATCTGGTCACATGCTTGCTTACATTCACCTGCAAATATGCAAAAACTTCCTTGCCATATTGCTAATGTCAAAGTAAATATGCTAACATGTTAATACTAATGTTAGCATGCAAACATTCAAATGCTAATATCTGTTCAGGAACATGCTTATCATTGCCTGCCAGAATTCTAATAAAAATAGCATGCCACAGTGCTGATATTCAAGGAAATATGCAAACATGCTACTGCTAATGTTAGCATGATAACACACTTATGATGATGCTGTTTACTAGCATGCTTATGAGTGCCTGCTAATTTGTAAATACAATTTAGCGTGCCCTAGTCCTAAAATGAAATTGAATATATTAACATGCCAATGCTAACCTGTTCATCCTAATTCTAATATTTGCTCACTAGCATGCTTATTTCTAGTTGCGAAAATGGTGATAGAAAAAGGTATGCCATTGTGTTAACATCAAAGAAAATATGGTAACACAGTTATTCTAAAATTAAAATCTAACATGTTAATGTGAATGTTAGCATGCTATCATCAAAATTCTGACATGCTAATGTGAATATCTTGTCAATAGCATTCTTACTTTTTCCTGCTAAAATGCTGATAGAGCATGACACTGTGCTAAAATCCAAATAAGATAACATGATAATGCTAATGTTAGCATCCAATCACACTGATATTTGTGTGCCTGGTAATTTGCAAAAACAAGCTTGCATGCCATTCTGCTAAAATCAAATTCAACATGCAAACATTTTAATGCCAATGTTAGCATGCTAACATGGTAAAGCTAATATTTGGTCATGAGCATGCTTAATTTTCTGGCAGAAATGCTGATAAAAATGACAATCCGTAGTGTCATAAAATAAAATTAATGTAAATATGCTAACATGGTAATGCTAATGTTAGCACAATAATACTAATGCAAACATAAACTTCTATCATGCTACTGCCGATGTCTTGTCACTAGTATGCTTACATTTGCCTGCTAAAAATGCCAATAGAGTATGCCTCAGTTCTTAAATCCAAGAAAATGTGCTAACATACTAATGCTAATATTGGCATGCTAACTAGGTAATACTAAATTTTAGCAAGCTAAGACCCTGATCATAATTCTTATATCTGGTCACTATCATATTTATTTGTGCCTGCACGTTTGCTAATACAAGCCAGCATGCCATAGTGCAAAAATCAAAGTACATATGCTAACATAGCCATTGCTAACCTTAGCATGCTTACCTGCAAATGCTAATGTGAACATGTTAATGCTGCTGCTAATCTTTGGTCAATAGCATGTTTGTCTGCCAGCTAAAACGCTTATATAAAATTGTATGCCATAGTGCTAAAATCACAGTAAATATGCTAACGTTGTAATACAAAGGTAGGCATGCTAGTGCTAATGATAACGGGCTAACATGCTAATGCTTATACTAATTTCTCAAGCATGCTTATATTTGACTGCAAAAATGTCAATACAAGCTATCATGGTATAGAGTTAATATCAATGCAAATAACCTCTTATGATTTTTGGGTATTGAAATGTAGGGTTCTAGCTGATACCACTGATTTCACAGTCACCTGCAGGGTAAATTTGCTTATTTTCATCAAAATATTGGACCATCCTACACCAAGTTATGTCAAAATGCAGTAGAAGAAATCATATCCTAAGATAAAAGATTAAACATTCCAATTTTAACATATTTGACCTGCATGTATATGACTTTTGGACTGTTGGATTAAATATGGAATTTTGGACATTTGAATGTGGGCTCTGGCTAGTGTATCCAGGTCCAAGGACACCTGCAGAGTAATGCTTGCTTATTTACATCAAAACTGGACCATGCTGAGACCTAATTGTGCATTGTCCAAAGGCAATGTATGAAATCTCCTTTGAACCTTATTGTAAGGATGGTTGAAAATATTCCACATTGAATATAGTATTTGATAGATCTGTCATTCAGTGCCATGAAAAAGTGTTTGCCCCCTTCCTGACTCCTTTTTTTTTTGCATGTTTGTCACACTTAAATGTTCCAGATCATCAAACAAATTTTAATATTAGACAAAGATAACCCGAGTAAATATAAAATGCAGTTTTTAAATGATGATTTCATTGATTGAGGGGAAAAAGGTATCTAACCTTACCTGGCCTGGTGTGAAAAAGCAATTGCCCTCTAAACCTAATAGCTGGTTGTACCACCCTCGGCGACAACAACTGCAATCATGCGTTTGCGATAACTGGCAATGAGTCTTTCACATCACTGTGGAGGAATTTTGGCCCACTCTTCTCTGCAGAATTGTTTTAATTCAGCCACATTGGAAGGTTTTCATGCTTGAACGGCCTGTTTAGGGTCATACTACAGCATCTCAATTGGATTTAAGTCCAGGCGTTGACGAGACCACTCCAAAATGTTGTTTGTTTTAAGCCATTCAGAGGTGGACTTGATGGTGTGTTTCAGATCATTGTCCTGCTGCACAACCCAAGTGCGCTTAAACTTGCGGTCACAAACTGATGGTCGGACATTCTCCTTCAGGATTTTCTGGTAGAGAGCAGAATTCATGGTTCCCTCAATTATGGCAAGTTTTCCAGGTCCTGAAGCAGCAAAGCAGCCCTAGACCATCACACTACCACCACCACATTTGACTGTTGGCATGATGTTCTTTTTATGAAATGCTGTGTTAGTTTTATGCCAGATGTAACGGGGTGCACAACTTCCAAAAAGTTCAACTTCTGTCTCATCAGTCCACAGAATATTTTCCCAAAAGTTTTGGGGATCATCAAGATGTTTTTTGACAAATGTGAGATGAGCCTTTGTGTTCTTTTTGGTCAGCAGTGGTTTTCATCTTGGAACTCTCCCATGGATGCATTTTTTGCCCAGTCTCTTTTTTTTAGTTGAATCATGAACATTGACTTTAAGTGAGGCAAGCAAGGCCTGCAGTTCTTTCGATGTTGTTCTGGGTTCTTTTGTAACCTTTTGGATGAGTTGTCGATGCGCTCTTGGAGTAATTTTGGTGGGCCGGCCAGTCCTGGTGTTGTGATTCTGCCTCTGCCATGCCATTTACCATGTTTATCCCATGCTCATGTTTCAAGTTCTGTGCCTGGCCTAGTGCCATGTTTGACTGACCTATGTGTTTCTTGACCTCTGCTTATGTTTTACCATTCTTTGATTATGTATTGTGTTTTGGTAATTCAGATTTTCATGTTTTATTATTTTCCAGATTTTAGTTTATTCATGGTTTACCATGCCATGTTTCATGTCCATGCATTGCACTTCGTCTCCCCTGTCTTGTCATGAGTGTTGTCTTTGCTCACTGTCCCTAGTCTAGCGTGCCACTCCTTCGGGAGATTTATTGGTTTCTGGGTTTCAATCTTCTTTCATTATCTCGTGGTCTTTCTTCCTCTTACTTTTACTATTTTACTAACACCTACTAACAGTTTGTTATTTTGGATAAATACTAACCAACACTAACCTTGTATATTTTGACTAACTTACTAACGAGCACAAGGGATTGTATAGCTGCACTTACTAATTGACTAATGATCCCTCAGCATTCGCCCTATTCTAGTCTCCGCCTCTTGCCTTTCCCTAATTATCTCTGCTGCGATTTCTGAGGGTCTCCACAAACTGCTTCGTGCTTTCCTTTCTCTAAACTATGCACTTTTAGTACTTGACTGGAGCTGTCTATAGGTTTGTCTTGTGATCCCTGTCTGTGTTTTGGCTACGGCTAATTTCTTGTAATTAGCTTGTTCCCAATGTGTCTCTCCATGATTATCATTCCCTTTGATTGCACCTGTGTTCCTTTGTCATGTGGCCACCCGGAAATGTATATTAGATGTCTGTTTGTTACACTGTCTTGTCAGATCGTTACTTCCTTGCTACCTGTGCCACACTTCTCTCGCCTTGTATCATTGTGATTATCTTTCTGACTGGACCGTCCTAGACTTCAAGCTTTGCCTTATCCCTGTACTTCGCCGCATTCTTGTTTATTCAACCATTTTTGTCTGACTACGATTTTTGTGATTGGTGCCCTGTTTACGGTTCTGGATTTTGCCCCTGGATTCTGATTTTGGATTGTGGACTTAGTACTGTCGCCTGCTCTGTTGGGGGGTTTCCCTCTTCAGAAATAAAGCCTCCTTTTTGCATTTTACTGGTGTTTGCACTTGGTTCATTTCGTAAAACCTCACACCTGGGAAGGTTCACCACTGTTCCAAGTTATCTCCATTTGTGGATAATGGCTTTCACCACAATTCGCCGTGGTCCCAAAGCCTTAGAGATGACTTTGCCACCCTTTCCAGACTGATCGATGTCAATATCTTTGTTTCTCATTTGTTCTTCAATTTCTTTAGTTTGCACGATGACATGTTACTTTTTGAGATCTTTCAGCCTACTTCACTTTGTCAGACAGGTTCTATTGAAGTGATTTCTTGATTGAAGAGGTCAGGCAGTAATCAGACCTGGGTGTGGCAAGTGAAATTGGACTAAAAAAATGTGGTTAATTCATTTTAACTGTGGTCACAGTTAATTCATGATTTGTCAAGGAGGGGCAATTACTTTTTCACATAGGGCCAGGTAGGTTTGGATAACTTTTTTCCCCTCAATAAATGAAATCATCATTTAAAAACTGCATTTTGTATTTACTTAGGTTATCTTTGTGCAATATTAATATTTGTTTGATGGTCTGAAACATTTAAGTGTGACAAACATGCAAAAAAAAAAGAAATCATAAATTTAATAATACATAACAAATATTAAGATTCAAATCAAAAACACAGTTTTAGAGTCAGGAATGAAGAACAGATTTTTCCTGGTTTCCAATTCATTGCATGAGTTGAAGGTGCAATTCTGGATCACCGAAGTCAGTATCTTGTATGGCCTTCTCTGGCATCACACACAGCCTGGATTCTGTGATGCATGGAGTCAATCAAATGCAGAATTTCAGCCTGTGTGATGCGGTCCCATTCCTCCTGGAGTGCTTGACGCAGCTGTTGGACTGTGGCTGGTACTGGATCACGCCTTCTCACCCGGCGATCCAGAATATCCCATAGATGTTTTATAGGGTTTAAATCTGGGGAATACGCAGGCCAATCTAGACATTGAACATTATTCTGCCTCAGGTAGTCCTGACAGACTCTGGCGACATGTGGTCTCGCGTTATCCTGTTGCAGCGTTAGGCGATAGCGATGGTCGAGTGGAACTGCGACAGGGGTAAGGATGTCGTCACGGTAATGGGCCGCACTGAGGTTTCTATCGATATAAATGAGGTCTGTCTTGTGTCTATTGCTTATTCCAGCCTAAACCATCACACTGGGTCCATCCCTGCGGTCACGCTGCAGGATGGTAGCGTTAGTATAATGTTCCCGTCGCCTACGCCATACACGCAGTCTTCAGTCAGACACACTCAATTTGAACCTCAATTCATTGGAGAAGAGCACCCTGTTCCACCTGAGAGCATTCTAGCCCAAATGTGCCCTTGACCATCGCAGATGGATGCAGCGACGTGCAGGAGTCAACACCAAACCAAGGCAGGGACGTTGGTTGTGCAAGTCGGCTTCACGCAGGCGGTTGCGTACAGTTTGGTCGCTAATCCAGTTCTAATGACGACCTCTGGTCTGAGCAGCAATGACTGTAGCTGGCAGGAGGCGATTGCGCAGGTGCTGGAGGTGAATATGGTGATCCTGCTGAAGGGTGGTGACACGTGGTCTGGGGTCACGTGGTCGATCACCGGTGCTTCCTGTTTCATTATACCAGCTCCAGAGACGTGATATGGTCGACATGTGGATGCTCAGGTTCCTTGGAACCCGTCTTTGCGAGATTCCACCAGTGAGCATACCAACGGCTCGCTCTCACTGATTTTGACCAAGGCGCGGCATGGTCACACGTTGACCCAGGATAATGCAAAGGAATATTTAAGTTGCCCATTGCTACGGCTATTTATTGACCAAATTCTCAAAGGGTTAGTCAATGAGTTCTACTCAACCTGACGGGATAGGGAAAATTCTAAACAATGTGCACTCTAGCGGAACGAGCTGCCCACACGACAAGATCAGAACAATTTTCTGAGCTTTTAAGTTGTAGTTGATGTATCATGGCTCAAAACCAATATCCCATTTTATGTACACCAAATATTTCAAAATTGTATGTGTTGCATTGGAAGTTTTGGTCAGTGTACTTTTTCACGGCGCTGTATATAGTTTTTGGACTTAAGAATTTTCAGTTTTGGAGTGTGTCTTCAGGCTCAGGGTCACCAGTTGAGCAATGCATGTTAGTACTAGTGGTTCATACTAGTACCAACATACTTTAAATACAAATCTGTGCAATGTTCCAAAAAAGGGTAAAGGTGGTCATATTTTCTACCATTCTAAGAGCAGAGGCCTAAGAGCTGAATCATTTTTATAAATAATCTTTGAGCCAGAGCTTCAAAACCTCACATGCTGGTTTAGGACCCCGAGGAGACGGGGCATGCACATTTCTGTGTCATTTCTTTCACCCCAACCCCACATCCCACAGGCAATATATCTACATACATTTTTCCTATATGATTTTTGGACATTGACATTTTGGGTTCTGGCAGATACCACTGACTTCAGGGACACCTGCAGAGTAAAATGTGCTTATTCTCATCAAAATTGTGCCATCCTATACCAAGTCATGCAGAGTCCAAATGCATTATAAGAAATTGAGGCACCTATTACTAAAACCCCATAAGTCACACTTGACTTGACTTGACTTGTGGGGTTTTAGTAATCAGTGCTTCAATTATATAATAAGATGGATCATTTAATATCTCACTTTCAATATATTTGACCTGCACATCCAGCATATGACTTTTGGAACATGGGATTAAATATGGTTTTTTGACATTGGAATTTTGGTTCTGGCTAGTATACCCAGGTTCACGATCACCTGCAGAATAACACCTGCTCATTTTCATTAAAATTAGACCATCCTGAGCCGAGTTATGGATTGTCCAAATGTTACATATTAAATCACCATTGAAGCCTATTGTAGGGAGGATAATTAAAAAACATCCCACATTCAATATATTTCAATAGATCTGTCATATACAGCATGGTATTTTTTTTAATTTGGTTTGAAAATTTTTGTTTCTGGCCAGTGCATTCAGGTTCAGGGTCATCAGTCGAGCATAAATATCTGGGAAGGAGGCATATTGTCCAACTTCACATGCTTTTTCAAAACCCCTGTGGAGATTGTGAATCCAAGTTTTTTGTGTCCCTGCAATGTTTCCTTCACCCCAAACCCATGGCACAACCATTCTATATCCATGCATTTTTCATAGATGGCTTTTGGATCTACTTTAGAAAAGTGCAAGAGATCTACAAAATTACACAATTATTCTGCACTAAAAGGGGATGAACTTTACCGCGTTTCTTGAATGTAATATTTTCCTCGATCCTGTAGCACTATAACAGTGATACATTACTTTTAGCTTTATTTCAAGACCTGTGCTTGGTTACCAGCTTTTTACGGGCAAGTTTTACTCTATATTGTATTTTTATGCAAGCCAGCAACTTTTGTGACCCTGTGATGTTTCTTGACTCCAAAATACATGATGTAACTTTTGGGCCTATATGCCCGAAGCAGGGGACTGTCCCAAACTGCCATGGCCAGAATAGTGTGCCCTAACAGGGACAATTTTTATGTATTTCAGGGATGTTTTTACGATGCTTCAAGTCAATGTAGCTCCATAACTTTGGTATTTTTGTAATGGGCACAATGTGTGGATGATGCCTTAATTTCTAAATAGCTAGGAATATTTTTGACAGAAAATACAAAAAGCAAACCAGTAAGACCTCTGACCACTTGCCACATATGCATATATGGGTTTTGGACTCCAATTAGAAAGGACATAGGGCTTCAAAATTTTGCCCACTTATTTCTTCTGCTTCGTGTGCTTTAACACTTTTGGAGGCCCTGGCGCCTTCTGGAACCTCATATATGCCAACTCTAACGCTTTTGGGGGTAGACTACCGCTTTTGGGGCATTTTTTTTTCAGAATGAAATGCCCCGAAAGCGGTATTCTACCGCCAAAAGCGGTAGAGTTGGCTTGTATGGAACCCTCAAACCCATCATCCAACTTGGATGTTTTGATAACCATAAACAAATATCTAAAGATCCTGTCTGTAAGTCTCAAAATGTTTTTTCAAAGGCAGAATTTCTTTTCGCTGACACTCAAAGTCCCAAAGAACCTAAGAGGACCTTTAGGTCCAAATTCATATCTGAATTTTTTTTCTTGAAAGCCCCAAATTTGTGAGCTTGTTGTGCATCTTGAGAGGATGTGTGGTGCAAAGTTATCTGACCCCAGGACATTTCTGCACCCTGAAACCCATGGGCCATTTTCAATATATCTCCATTGGCTTCATGTATGATTTTTGGTCACCCTTCAGAAATGTGGTAGAGCTCCGGGCTTCAGCAAAGGTGGTTTACTCCATGAGAACATGTGCTGTGCCATTTTTGTACGACCTATGACTTTTCAATATTCTCAAAAACCCATCATCCCACTAGTCCTTTCATTTTTCATATGTGAATTTCTATACATCTTAGAAAGGTGCTGGGGATCCTGCGATACTCGCACAGTTTATGGTCCACAACAGCATAATCAAAATGCAAGCACATGGAACATTCTTTAATCATCAAATCAGCTGCACCCTAATTTTTTCAGCCCAGTTCTAATACAGCGCCCTCCATAATTACTGGCACCGGTGGTTAAGATGTGTTAAAAGCCTTAAAATTAATTCAGTTTTTTATTGCAGAAGCATACTCTCACACTGAAAATTGTAAAAAAAAAAATGTAACCTTCAACTCAAGCGAATTTTAAGGGAAAAAATTAATTCCTGACAAAGAAATAATTATTTTTCATAAAATCATCAGTTCCACAATTACTGGCGCCCCTAACAATTCCTAGGAAATAAATGTAATTGAAGTATTTCTGTAATTTCTACAGTAGTTTACAAAGTTGATCAGAGTATCTAGGAACATTTAATTAGTAATTCATCTCTTCCTGTTTCCCTGGGGTATAAATATGACGTGACACAGAGGCCATTTCTCTTATCCACTCTTCAACATGGGAAAGACAAAGGAACGCACCATTCGAGTAAGGCAGATGTGTGTCGACCTTCACAAGTCAGGCAAAGGCTACAAGAAAATAGCCACTTGCCTGCACCTGCCCATATCTACTGTCAGAGGAATCATTAAGAAGTTGAAAACAACTGGAACAGTGGTAAACAAGCCTGGACGAGGACGCAAGGTTATTTTGCCACCACGCACAGTGAGGAGGATGGTATGAGAAATAAAATGTTCTCCAAAGCTCACTGTTAAAGAATTGTGACAAATGGTGGCATCTTGGGGTCACAAAGTCTCCAAAACAACCAGCAGGCGCCATCTACATGCCAACAAGCTGTTTGGGAGGCATGCACGGAAAAAACCTTTTCTCACACACAATCATAAACGCAAACATCTGGAGTTCGCTAAGCGGTACTGAGACTTCAACTGGGACCGTGTGCTTTGGTCAGATGAGACCAAGATAGAGCTTTTTGGCAACAAACGCTCTTAGTGAGGATGGCGGAAAACAAAAGATGAGTATGCAGAAAAGCACCTCATGCCCACTGTGAAGTATGGGGGAGGATCGGTGATACTGTGGGCCTGTTTCTCTTCCAAATGCCCTGGGAACCTTATTAGGGTCCATGGCATCATGAAAACTTTGAAATACCAGGACATTTTAAATCAAAATCTGGTGGCCTTTGCCAGAAAGCTGAAGATAGGTCGTCACTGGGTCTTTCAGGAAGATAATGACTCTAAGCATGTGGCCAAATCTACACAGAAATGGTTCACCAGACACAGAATCAACCTCGTCCCATGGCCAACTCAGTCCCCAGACCTCAACCCCATTGAAAACCTGTGGAGTGAGCTGAAGAGGAGAGTGCAGAGGAGAGGACCCAGGTCGCTGGATGATTTAGAGAGATTGTGCAAAGAGGAATGGTCGAAGATCCCTCTTTCAGTTTTCTCCCATCTTGTGAAACATTATAGGAGAAGATTAGGTGCTGTTTTGTTGGCAAAAGGGGGTTGTACAAAGTATCAACATCAGGGGTGCTAACAATTGTGGCACACGTGATTTGATGTAAAAGAATTATTTCTTAATGTGGGATTTTTTTCTCACTGAATAAATGCTCTTGAATTAAAGGTTGGATTTTCCTCTTTTTTCATTGTGGTCCTTGATTATTTAGAAAAAAAACTGAATTTTTTAGAAGCTAAAGAACGCATCTTAACCGGGGGTGCCAATAATTATGGAGGGCGCTGTATATCCCCATTCTTTTTAAGACACACTTTGGGAAGGTGCTGGCTACCAAGGATTTTGCATGCAAGTACAGGTGGACCTCTGGAACAACATATTCACTCTGCACATCTGTGCAGGTTCCAAAAAAATCTCTCTCTCAAAGACTCTCTGCCAAAATCTGCAAAAAAAACCTGCTTTCGCTCAAAGGTCATTTTTTGAATAGAGGCTGACAAATTTGTACACTTACTCTGAAGGCCCAGGCGGTGCAGAATTGAGAGGTCTTGTCATTTGAAGATATTTCTGCACCACAAAATCCACTGACCAATTGCAATATATTCCCATTCATTTTCATATGTAATTTTTAGACACCCCTAAGAAAAGTCCTAGAAATGAATGTCTATGCACCCTGATTCTGCATGTCAAACAGATACTCTGTGCCATTTTTGGTGATGCTGGAACCAATTCTTCATCCCAAACATGACATCCATCTGTCAATATGTCCCCATCGAGTTCTCGTACACTACCAGTCAAAAGTGTTTGCGCACTGTAAGATCTTATCAAGTCTTTATCTTTCATGTATGTTTACAACAAAAAAATTACTGGAACCCAATACTTGTTTATTAAAATGTAACAATAACACAAAATATTGGGGTGTACAAAAACTTTTGACTGGTAGTGTATTTGGGATTTGGACCTTATTTAGAAAAGTGCTAGAGCTACAAAAAATGAGAAGCATATTCTCTATCTCAATTGGATACACTTACTTTTTGTGGTGACTCTGATATACTTCAGAACCAAAATATTCATAATTAAACTTTAAAAACCTGTAGGCCCCTGATAGGGGACTGTCCTTTGTTTCCATGCCCAGGAAAGTGCACCCAAACCTGGGTTGCTCGCTCACATTTCAAACGTATTTGAAATATGTCAATATGCAAAAGTCCAACGCGCTTCAGCCAAGTTTCAAAAGTGAAAAGAGGTGCTCAACAGTAAAGGACAATAAACATAGAAAAAGACTTTTACCTGGGTACTTCAAAAAGACTACCCCAAAGTAAAAACACTGGAGCACACTTTACAAATCTGCTCGTTTATTGAGGGGATAAGATGACTGTCATCTTATCCCCTCAATAAACGTGCAGATTTGTAAAGCGTGCTCCAGTGTTTTTACTTTTGGGTAGTCTTTTTGAAGTAGCCAGGTAAAAGTCTTTTTCTGTATTTGAAATACTAGTGAATTACCCGTGGCGAGAATAATTTCTTGTGACGACCTACGTCCACATACCAACTTTCATGAATACGGTGACCATTGACCCTCGTGACCTTGACCTTTGACGGAACGGACCTCTCGCGGTCATTTCTTGTGACGACCTACGTCCACGTACCAACTTTCATGAAAATCTGTCCAGATAGATGGGAGATGCGAAAAATTGACCATTGACCCCAGTGACCTTGACCTTTCAAAACACTAACCCCTCAAGGACAATTCCAGGGACAACCTACATAGACCCACCAAGTTTGGTGAAGATCCGTCAGAGGACCTCGGAGGAGTAGGGGAACAAACAGACAGACAGACAGACAGACAAACGTTCCTCAAATTATAGTATGATATTTCTGTTGCGCATAGCTATTTGTGAAATGTGCTGGAGCTTAAAAAAATGAGAGGCATGTTCATCATCCTACTGGGACACAGTAAACCACTTGTGGTGCCTCTGATGCATTGCTAAACCCAAAAACTCTTCTCTGGGTCTCAAGGAATCTGAAGGATAACCGTTGTATACCGCTGAGCCAAGAGTGGCGTGCCAAATGGCGACAACCTCGATACAATTTTAAACGCACGCTACTCGCATTTTAGGCCGTCTTCGAGCAATCAGCATCGCCAACAAATTTTCCAGGTGTCCCCATGCGAGATCATCACAGCAGTTTTTGTACCAATCAGATACCAGATTGAACTGCCCCCATGCTCGCTGTTAGGTTTTTATTCAGTTGTATTCGTTTCCCCTCAGAAAACTGCCCAGGTAGAGGCTCTTGAGGAATTTAACAATCCCCCTATGAAATATTTTGCAAATGGCCCCTTTATATGGATATCGGCCACCCCCATTAAACCCAATAGGAAGTGGCCATTTTACTAAGTATAAGCACTTTGGATGTTCCCATGGATCCAAATGGGAAGGAGGATATTTCATGAGGCCTATCATCGTGTATGCTGCAAACGGTCAAAATATGGGCTTTATGGCCCTCCGTCCTTCTTCTTGCTGCCAAGGACACCACCCAGAGACCTCCAAATGAAGGGGGCAAGCAAGGGGCGATCAAATACAACGAGAGAGAATAAGCAATGACTGGTAGCATAGTATGTGGGAAGCGAGATCCTTCGAGGGGATACGATCAATAACAATGATATGTCGACCTTTGGCAATATAAATAAACGAAAAAAATTCCACGAGACCTTCACATGCCCCGACCTTGCATAAGTGGTAAAACAGTACTAAATATCAGCCACACGAGGGCACCCTCCACCCTACTCAATAACATATGCAGCATATTCAGGATAATACCAACTCAGTTCAAATCAAGTCATTTAGCCCGCTGACCCCAGGTAAAAAAGGTAAAGATGTACTGTACGTCACAACATTGTTACTGGAATGTTAAAATTGATCATTGAGCGTCATGGAAGCAAAATTAACCTTTCGGACAGGAAAAGATGTGTCCAGGAACTTAAGATCTGTCATACGTCCATAAAAGTGAACAAGACACCTTTCCGCTGGAGTTACTTGATTGTATGAAAAGGCAGTAGCGATACTCTGAAGTTTCAAAGCTTTTCATAAATCGTAATTTAGGTTTTCTTTCAACATTTCACCAATTAAGAATGACGGAAACGACATTAACACGATTACAGTCGTCAGAGAGCCATTGTCTTTTTTTTTTGTTTTGTTTCTGCACCGTTACACAGAAGCAACATCTGGGGGCGGGAATGAGCCAAACCCACCAAAGCAGTTAGGTCGTTTAACAATAAGTGAATTATAATACAATTCGTTTCCAAACTGAGATTTTACAACTGATGCCGCAACAAGCAGTCCCAAAACGTTCCTTGACCCGATGTCATTTTTTAAACTGTCCAATAAGGGAGAATTCCGCTGCCGAGATGAATCGGCTGAATCGGAGCCTTTACTGTAACTGCTGGGAATTTGGTTCAGAAAATTAATTAAACAATAAAGTTAAATGGCCTACGCATACCCAGACAACCTTTACGACAACTAGGTAAATGAAAAATAAATGAAGAAAATAAATAAACAATAATAATAATAATTATTATTATTATCAACGCGGCACGGTGGCGCCTCACAGCGAGCAGGTATGGGTTCGAATCCTGCCCGGGGCCTTTCTGTGTGGAGTTCGCATGTTCCCAGTGTTCGCGTTGGTTTCCTCCGAGTACTACGGTTTCCTCCCAAAGCCCAAAGACATGTATGTCAGACCGTTCGGTGATTATAAAGTATAGCTGTGAAAGGTGTGCGCGCCGTCGGATGAACTGGCAAGACGACTAGTGCGAGTCCACGCCTTACGACCAACAGTCAGCAGAAATAGGCTTTTGTACCCCCGCGACCTAACGTCAACGAGGAAGAAGCGGTACAGACAACAACAACAACAACAACGACAACTATTATTATTCTTCCTTTTCTTACTATTATTATTATTTATTTTCCTTTTAAAAAATACTTTCTACGCGGGTTCATTTAGTTGCCATGGTCTGACTTTTTGAGCTGTTTTCGTTGCAAATCAAATGATTACGATGTAAACACATGAGAGACGTAGCTAGTCTGTATTTAAGCGATACATAATCTAATCGTATTCTTCATTTCATGACGATAACCATCACGACAACCTTAGCCAACATGTTGCCCTTGCCATGGCGTGTGAACGAAGAGTTAACCGTTATCACTCAGATCTGCGCTTTGCTAGTTTCTCCTCCCTCATCACCCATCTCAGCCTTCATAACCAAGCCAATAAAACCTCTCCTCCTGCACTGCTGGTTGCTCGCTGTCTGTAGCTCGTCGAAGGAGCACGTAATTGTGCAGCAATGGCTCTGGCGGACACAACACGTGGAATATCCAATGGCGGAGGTTCCAATTCCCCCTTTTCAGAAATAATAGAGCTGAATGTCGGGGGACAGGTTTACGTTACTCGACACACAACTTTGATCGCCGTCCCCGATTCTCTCTTGTGGACCATGTTCAGCCAAAAGACCCCCCAAGAGCTGGCTCGTGACAGCAAAGGTCGATATTTCTTAGACAGGGACGGTTTTCTGTTCCGGTACATTTTGGACTACCTGCGCGACCTTAACCTTGTCTTGCCCGATTATTTTCCGGAGAAGTGCCGACTGCAGAGAGAAGCGGATTTTTTCCAGCTGCACGACCTCTCGAAGCGCCTCAGTCCCAAAGTGAGTAAGGAGGACTCGATCTGCGAGGAGATCTCCCAGAGCGACCCAGAGGAAGCGGCTGCGCTGTGCGCTCTCGGCGGCTCCACCGCGGAATCCACACGCCTCGCTCCATTAGGAGGTGGCACCAACACCCGCTCCCCTTCCCTGGAAGCCCGTAAAGCTGGCTACATAACTGTAGGATACAGGGGCTCCTACACCATTGGGAGAGACATTCAAACTGACGCCAAATTTCGGCGCGTAGCCAGGATCACGGTGTGTGGGAAGACGTCTCTAGCCAAAGAAGTGTTCGGGGATACGTTGAACGAGAGCAGGGACCCGGACAGACCACCGGAACGGTACACATCCCGGTATTATCTGAAGTATAATTTTTTGGAGCAAGCATTTGATAAGCTCACCGAAGTGGGTTTTCATATGGTAGCTTGCAGTTCTACGGGTACTTGTGCGTATGCTAGTAACGACCCAACTGAAGACAAAATCTGGACAAGCTATACAGAGTATGTGTTTTGTCGAGACTGATTGTTCGAGGGAGTAAAGTCTGAAATGTCTGAATAATTGCAACTTAAACGAGTGGTCGATTGACTTGAAGAATGAACTGTTGGTACTCCTTGGCTTTTGTAGAAGACGCGAATCTTAGAAGTCTCGTAATTCTTCCTAATTTCTGACAGTAGCTTCTTATTTAATGAGAATATATCTAAAATGTCTTGATAGTTTTTTGGAATACGGAACTGTTGTCACATATCGACATTAACTTTACCTGTGTCAAGTGGTGATTTATGAAAACTCTTAAGCGTAGCCAAGTCCAGGCTGCCATAACAATTGCATAACGTTACACCTGAGTTTCACATTATAGTGATGTGCAACAGCCTGCCATTTGGTGCTAAGAGAATGATTTCTGATGCTGTCTTTATCGGGAAAAAATGTAATTAATTGATGATTACTCGGCGCGCGCATGTTATTCACGGGTAGCTTTACTGTCAATTAGGCTATGTTAATTAGGCTACGCAAATGATTCGCAAAATTCCGAAGCCTCTTTCTCTGCAGGCAATTGAGGAGTTATGCAGTGAGGAATTGCTTTGTACATCAATGTATTTTAAGATGTATTTTCCTTTTGATTTGTGCTGTATGAGACTTGGAATAATGCGCTCATCACATTATTTTTGAATAGTGGGAATCAGTAGCTGTTCGTGAATGTGTTTCTACCAATTATATATTTTTTTACTATAAATGTTGTACAGTGCATGTACTAAACGGAAAACTGCTGTCAGTTTATCCCTCGTGTAGTCCACAATATGTCAACATTTTTTTTCCGGCATAAAGCTTTGTATACTGTAGGCTACTGAGAACTACCCATACTTAGATCTGGGTGTTCTGCTTCAAGTTTGATTACTGCTCTTTTATTTACCTACAAGTTTGCTTTTTAGCACTTCGTAGATTAATTATTTTCAGACCAGAGAGCAGGCTGTCGCACAATTTCAGTTATCATTTATTTTAGCTGCACTTAATTTCATTTTTTGTATCGTGAAATTTTGACTGAGGAATAGGGGAATAAAACATTACTTAATTTCAGTGCTTCTTTTAAATCTTGAATGTTTTTTTTTAGTTGAGTCTATCATTCTACCATTTTACTATACTGCCCTGTGTTGCTACTCGGTATCCATATTTGTGTGGATGCACTGCTGTGCATCAGTTTAGTGTTGTATTCATCCTTGCATTCAAATGATTAAATAAAGATTTTATTTCTGACTAATGTTTTTGCCGTCTCTGTTCTAAAGAATCAGTGGTGTCTTGACCCTATGTCTGCCTCTTCCTATGTTCAGTTCGTTGTGTTGGGTCAGAGGGGTGCAAATTTTTAGGATGCACCACTTAACAAATACTGCTTCTGGACTTGCCCAAAATTGCGTAGTTGTTCACAATATACTGCACCAGAATACTACATTCATTCAACTTACCCTTGTGGTATACAATGTACAATGTTGTTCCCAAAAAAGGACAGTGGATAGTGGTTAAGCTGTTTATTCTCCATTAATAAATTTTTTTATCTTTCCTTCCAGTTCTGAGATGTATGTAAAATATGATGATCAATCAAGTGAGGGAGTTGACTTTTTTGGTCAGGAAGCCTTTCTCAGTGATCTCACCGAAAATGCAGGCATGAAAGAACACAACAATGGGGTTAAACAAAGATGCTACAGTGGAACAGGCAATGAAACTAAACCAGAATTAGATTTTTTTGTTTTCTTGTGCAATGTGCAGCAGAGAATAGCTGATGAACAACTGATGGCTGACACCTGTTGGTAAGCTGACATTTACTAGCTAACCGTAACTTTAGCCAACCAATGAGCTATCTAACTAGCTATTTTGCTAAATAATTAACTAGCTGTTGAGACTGACTTCTATCCTGTTCTCACCCCAGCGTCAAACTTTAAAAAAAAAAAGTTGCTGGTTTATTATTTCCTGTCCAATCATTCAGCCTCTTCAAGACAGTTGGCAACTGTATTTTAGTAGCTATTATGTTAGTAGCTACCTATATAGCTACAAAGTTCAAGTGGACACTGAATTGGAGATGTTAGATTTCTGAAAAAATGTTAACTGATAAAATATATCTTAGTTTTAATGATTAAATTGGGATGTGTCTGAAAATGCCAAGTCTAGGGTCTTTATTTAAAAATTGTAAATATTAAAATGGTCGTCTTTGTGGGAAATATGTGGAATATTAGTCTACACAGAAATGGAACTAGCAAGCTAGCTATCTAGGCAATAAAGTAAAGTCAGATAATAATACACCGTACTATCATGGAATTAAATAATTAATTGTGAAATATTTCATCGATTGTTCAAGATTGCTAAGGTTCATAATAAATGTTAAAAATGATAGCAGATGAAGTTAATGTACATTCAATTTTATTTGATGGCTGGCCTGCTAATCTGCAGCCTAAGGTTTAGGGAAGCTATTCTAGCTACATTTGGCTATTTATTTCTGCAGTGGCTATTTTTGTGCTGGTCATAAACTTACTCCAATTTGCTATTCTTATGAACTTTCGAATGCGCATATGCAGTTTGGAGTTGGGAAGGGCAATTCGAGGGCCGAGGATTAACTAGTTCTATCTGACATTTTACTCAAAAATGAGATATCTGTCCTACAATAGTCTCAGTACTAACTAGTTTCATTTGAGATATAGTTCCATGTTTTAGTGGTTACCTGTCAAGGCCAAAGGTCAATGGGTACATCTGAATTTTCGATAGAAATATTAGTGTTAACTGGTTCTATCTGCTGTCAGCCAATTTGTTCAGTTTGGTCATGTGATACATGCTTGATCAAAATGGCGGCATGCTTGAGAAAGCTGACAAGAAATCACCATGGAAAATTGATGACTGATGATGAATTGAGAGACGTATTTGAGAGGTAAGTGGAGTGTATCAAACCTACAGATATTGTAGATTCTCTGTATTGCAGCTTTATATGACATTTCAGCAAATTTGTAGTCTACTGTTCAAAATCAAGGAATCATATCCTAACTACAAATAAGTTATGAGATATGTACCTTTTATTGTTTTAAAATAGCAAATCACTAAATATAAAAACTCATTTTTCTCAAAAAGTAAAAAATGCTAGATAGAACTAGTTAATCCTCGGCCCTCGAATTACTGTTTTTATAAGGTTAAGATTAAGGTGCAGGGTATGGGAAAGGCAATATTAATTAAATATGAACCCCTTTGCGCAGAAGCTAAATCTGGCTTTTTCTGCATTACCCTATTTAGGGCTTCGTAATTCATGATTTGAGCTTCATGGAGGGCAGGGGAAAATAGCTCAACTGAGAGAAGACACTTGGAGCATTTAGAATTCCACTGCATTTAGTTTATTTTCATGATTTTGGTGGAGAAAAAGGGCTGCAAATATTTAAAAATTCATGAAAACTCAGCATTGAAATTGTAAAAAAACAAACAAAAAAAAAAACCCCAAAAAACTGAGTATTGAAAAATGGCTGGGAGTAAAAATAATTAATTTATGGGATCATGACCTCCTTGACCACAAGTGTACTTCTACTGAGTGTGAAATTCAAAATTGTCTACTCCTTCTGAGCCAAATAAGAGAGCTTTCCAAGTGGCCCCCAAAACTCACAGAGCCCTCAAAATGGTACACTGTCAAATCACAATTATCTTTTTAACACAAATCAACTTTTGACTTTTGGAATTCAATATGAATTAATGATTCTCTGGTGGAAATTACCATAAGTTTATCAATATAGGCACCGTTGGACATCAATTTTGTCAATTTTTTCAGAGTCCCACAAGCTAGCGCTCATAGCTATTAAAGGAACTGCTAGTTTAATGGTCAAAACATTTACCCTGCAATGAAAAGCTTGCAGTTCCCACATCTAAGCTTGCAAGCTTGTATACATGCTTTCCACACCTTAAAAGGAATGAGTATTACTCATTAAAACAGTAATATCTGAAATATACCTTATTTTTTCAAAACAGGCATTCCACTATCTGTAAAAGCAGGCAATATGCCTCCCTATATTGAACAGAATGGTGCAACGAACGTAGCAGGGGGTCTATGAAAGTGCTTGAGCGGTTTGCACTTTAAATGAGCCAAAACCATGGCATTCTATTTTGTTGAATATTGTATAAATTCTGAAATAAAAAGCAACATAGAGCAAAATGCCACCACATGCAGTATTATTAGCAAAGGCTAATAGTTACTCCTACTGACCAATGTGGCAAACAAGCTCTGTGACTATCGTGGCTATGGTAAGCTAAAAATAAAAAACAGCTAGGCATCTAACTATAAGTAAAAAAATATCTAATTGTTCTCACACATAAAATGAAGAAAAAGACACAAATCTAACCAGCAGATGGAACCTTCCAGTTCTGTTTTATTCAGAATCATTCCCATTGACCATGTTCGTATCAGATTGCAGTCTCGTAAATGTAACTTGAGCACTTCAGGCTGATTTTACGTCTTTTTTTCAATGCAGTCATGCCATTTTCAGCTGCACAAAGTTTAGAGAATGCAACTTGCTGTCATGCTAGGGTTTAAATATTTTTTCTGATGTTCCAATCAGTGTCTTTCAATCACTGTAGAAAGTTCATAGTCTCTGGAATTGGATAAGAAATGTGTCAATCAAAAGATAATTACCGGAGAAGTTTCACATGGGTGTGAAATATAACTGAGCTTTGAATTGATGAATCTGAGCAAGCATTAGAGTGACTGGATATCAGTGAGAGTTCTTATGAGGAAATAATTGAGCACTGAATTCTTTGATGCAGAAATCTGCTCGTAAATCCACTGTAGGAAATTATTCTTTTTCAACGTGATACCTATAATTGATAGTAGAATGATATAGTATTAATACCATGTTGAATTTTAGGATCAGAAAACAGATTAAAGGGGCGCCCCGATGGCTCATCGGTTAAATGCGCGTACAATAAGGCAAAGTCCTTCCTGCAGCAGCCTGGGTTTGAATTCGGCCCAGGCCATTTACTGCATGTCTTCCCCATACTTCTCCCCACCTTTCCTGTCTATCTCTACTGCACTGTCAAATAAAGGAGAAAACTCTTTAAAAAAAAAAAAAAAAAAAAAACTATTTAATCAGGATACCATTTGCTCATTATTGCTGAAGTGGTTACTATAAAGGACAGCATTTTTTTTCTGTCATATGCGATCATTTTTTTTAAACTGCTGGATAGATACTATGGGCAAGTATATTAAGCAGTTTGCACATCAGGCTTGATTGAGGAGCTTAATTCATACAAGGCCCGGGAAGCAGGGATGGGACTTAACTCGTCTGTATTCTGAATCGTGTTCCAGCAGGGCTTCTTCGTAAATATTAAATAACTGTTCCGGGTGAGACACCTATTGATAGAATATTTTAACTGCCTGAATAGATAGAGCAGCTCCGTGCATGCAGACGTCTACATCTGCGCAGAGGGGTAAAAATATTAAACTGGCGGAGTAATGAGGATCAAACCCCAGGGTGCGAAAGGCTACGGTTTTGTTGTCCCAACCATCCTCTCCAACTTTATGGTTCTCTGAAGTCTTACACACTTACAACATGTGCGAGAGCACACTAGCAGAATAGCTATTTGTCATGCCAGTCAGTGAATTGCAATTATTTTTGCAAGACCTCATTAATACATTGCGCATATGCATGTGGAAGTCTGGAAAAATAGCCAATTGGAGTAAGTGTAGGACTGATGTGAAAATAGCCACTGCCATTTATTTTTCTCAAAAGGGGATACAGAATCAAAGAGCTCATGCACATTTTGCCTTTTGTAATAAACAAACTGATGTGATACCATTTTATTTTGCCAGTATATATTGGGTTCATAAGCATTTGTGAACTATCACGATTCAATCAGGTGCTTTTTTTTTTTGAATGAATGGGCCAGGGGCTTAAAAATAATTATTGCAGTTGGGCCCATCGTCATCCACCACAGTCAGTAAGCAATTGTTCAGGTTCATCTCTTGGTGGATACATGGGCTAGTTTGCTGGACAGCACTGTGTATATTGTAAATAACTGGTTTGTGAACTGCAGTTTTTATTGTAGTAAGGCACTGTATACAGCCCTTAGCCTCATAGGGCAACATATCGGTCCATTCAGTTTGGGGACCCTGGTTTAATTGCTCGCTAATGCCTCCCACTGGTCAATTGGGTACTTGCAGACTTCTTATTGAGACAAGGCATGAAACATCTTCAACTGAGTACTGTTAGCTTGGCGGAGGGCCACCATGTAAAATGCTGGCCTTTGGTGCCACTCATTTCGCGAGAGAGCTGTGGCATGTGATTGCTTTCTCGAAGCTATTGTGGGGTTTGTTCATGACTGCAACAACTGAATCTTTTATTGTAGCTACCAAATGAAGACCAAAAAGGAAAAACGATCAGAGTTCAAATGTAGCATTTTTCTATGCTTCATAATTATATTTTATTATAATATTTATAATATTATATATGAGCCCCTCAGAACAATAGTGGTCTAACTACGATTTTCTGATTTTCTGAGTTAGACCTTTATTTTTCATGCTAAAGGTAAAATCTATTCAAGCAATAATGTGCCAGAAGATTGTTAGTTCCACCTCTGAAATATAGATAGTAGTGCAAGAGTGGTCCAACTCCAAAATTCTTAGTTTTTAAGCAAAACATGCAAAAATAACAAAAATCATCAACGTTGACAACAAAATACTTTCTGACCATGAAAGCGAAAATTCAAAGGATGTCACTTCAAGACAGGTCTAAATGCTTACTGGCATGCTGAATTTGAAACTTTGGAAGCTGTTTTCTCAAAATGATAAAAAATGGAGTTAGACCACTATTGTTCTGAGGGGCTCATATTATTATAATATTTTATGTATTTTGTATTTTTTGCATATTTTTTTTAGCTTTGTTTTGAAGAATTCTTCTGTTTTCTTGGTGAAAACAAAACAGCCGCGACTTCGTGGTGTTTTTCAAGAGAAGTAACGGAGTCAGATTCGGTGTTGAAAGACACAGTTAAAAAGAAACAGAGTTTATTCGTCGTCTCGACCAGCGCAGTGTCCAGTATAATTATGATCTGACTGACTTCATTGGAATACAACAGGGTTTAAGTATTCATTGTGAACGAAAGATATTGACCCAGGAGTTTCGCTAAGTTGCAGAAACAATAGTGCCTGATTAACTCATTGGGCTCTAAATTCGTAGACCAGGCACAAGCGCGGCGAATGGGGGATGCGCCGTGCCAACGGGGTGTCTCCAGGCTTAAGTTGCAATTTTGTGCCCGACGTAGCCTAGCGGAAGTACTCCTCTGTCCCGCTTCTGTCCCTCCTTCCAGTTCAAGTGGCAAAGAAAACGTGTTTGCGTATAACACAGCCGAGTCAAATCGTCGCCAATCAAATGAGCTCCTCTCATCATCTTTAATGTGGAATATAGAAGCCTCTGTCCGATATCTGCCTGATGTGTTAATGTTGCATTTTACTTTGCTGCTTCAGTCATGTTTTCTGAACCGCTTACGCCTATATTAAGCATTACGAATATGAGTTAGCTGGCTAGCTCGGGCATTCACGGATTATTACCATTAGCGAACTTAAATGGAATTTCAAAACGAAACTATGTAAGATCATTCAAGCTTATGAAGTTGGAATGAAATAAGATGGTTGCTCATTGGGAAGAGAAACAATGGATAGCGTGTTCCTATTATGACACCCTGTTGCTGCTTAAAATTTTGGGATTAACATGCATGGACAAGAATGCAAGGTACGTTACACATTTATTTTCAATATGTGATCTTAACTCAGTACGACATCATAGCAATCAGGCTGTATTCCTTTCCCTCACTAAAGACGATAAAACCTAAGTGACAATAATAGTAGCCTAGTATTAAGCCGCTTGCACACTGGACGCGAAACAAATTTTTGCAGGAGAGATTGCATTGAACGCAGTGTCTCGTGTCCGAAAGTCTGACAGAGTTTTAATATATCTCTGTGTCCGACAGTCGTTATTATTAATTTCTTCAAATCTAACAACTCTTTTAGGTTTTAAACGTGAATATTTTGATAAGAGGGCTCAATTCTTCAAGATGAGTGCCGAGAATTTCAATCAATGTTTCTGTTTAAGCTCTGCTCAATAAAGTGAGTCGACATTGGCGTGAGACAATGTACAATGCCTCCGCGTCTGACAGCCAAAAAAAAAAAAAAGAGAGGACTATTAGAACAGAGTGATAACGAAATAAAGAATAAAAAGAAACATTTTAACAACAGAACATCCAATGAACACTGCTATTTATTTATTATTAAATATTGCTATTATAAATTATTGCTATTTATTTGCGGGTCTTCTTTTTTGGATTTTCCGTTTGTTGGTGATATATTTTTATTCTTTATTTCGTTATAAATCTGCTCTCATATCAATACTTTTACTTTTTGCTGGCTGCTGGACATGGAGTATTTTGCATTTCGCGTCGGACAGTCTTGCTCGTGCATGCAATAATTTATTCACTCTGTCAATGGTCATGGAATTGATTTGGTCATGTACTATTTTATCTCTGCTGTGGAAATAAAGCGTGAATTTGCTCGATCCATCTGACTAATTTTCAACAGAAAGACCGAATAAAGACTGTTGTCTATCTTCAACGGAAGAAAACAGACGAATAGGCTAAAAAGACCAAGAAAAGTTGATAGCTATCAATTTACATTTTGTGAAGGTCGAACACAAACATGGCCAAATTTGCACGTCTAATAATTCCTGGAATACTCAGAAAAATTTGAAATTTTATGACTTTCGGACACGGAGCTATATTAAAACCCTGTCCGACTATTGCGTCTTTGCATTGACTTTGTCTGTAATCAGTCGTGCGAAAAATTTGTTTCGTGTCCAGTGTGCAAGCGGCTTTACTGAGCATAGAACGCAAGCATTCTATATATATGCAGTTTGTGGTTGGCTGAGAAAGATGAGTAGTCGTTAGTTTGCATCACGGATTCTGCTGCGTTGATTAAGCCAGGTCAAGTTTTCTTTATGGGTGCCAACCGCCTTTAATCTGACATCAGGACAATCGATATAGATACTATAATTTATGTCCTTATTCAGATAGTTACATTAAATAGTGCTTCCTGTAATTATTTATTGCATTGAAATGTGCCTGACATTCTGGAAACCTGCCTGTGAGATTTCGGTGACGTGTGGTCGGTCAGCCAAATTACCACTGCACAGAAATTAAGCCAGTTTGGCGCTGGCGAGCTTTATGCGCAACTCCAGCGGAGACTTTTTCTATGAAATTGTCACTGCGTCTTGATGAATATGTGACACCTCCCCCTACGAGGCTGCCACACCCATCTCGGGCACTTCCTTCTACCAAATTGCCAAAGTGGCTGCGCACAGTGCACCGCACGAAATGAACACTGCGTGGGCTGCGCCGGACGAAATTACCACTGCGTGGGCTGCGCCACGCTGTTCCATGCTACGCCACCCTGCGCTGCGCCAAGAAATTAGAGCCCATTGGGTTAAACACAGATGACATTGTCTCAGTGAATACAGTGCATAATTCATCAATGTGTTCCTGCTTGACTACATCAACCCAGTTGGACTGAAACTGCCTTAAGTAGTTGAGTGAGAGAGAATGCCTGGTTGTGCAGTTCTAGATTACCGCCAACCCCCCAACCATCACTATATGTACCGTGAATACTAGAATCTAACAGTTTCTAAGAATGTTTTGAATTTTTAATTCATAATTTCTTGACAATGTGAAAATGTGACTGATCATTTTTCCATTGTGGTCTTCAAATTTTTTCCAGGATTTGGACACATTCATCTCCATCCTCAGTGCTGAATTTATTGAAAAACAAAGAGAATAATATTAGGAAATGAATAAAAATGAGCTGACCCTGGAATGGGCGGTTTGCCGATAGAGGAGGTTTTGGCCCATAATTCTTGTGGTTCATTTGTGGATCTCTGTCTCTCAGAGTGATGAATACAATTGTGCCAATCCCTCAGTGCTCGCAGGTGAATTCTCTTTGTTACACAAATGTAGTGTATGATGTAGTTACATGCAAATGGTGCAGCTGTGTGCATCTATTCTAATGTCATTACCATTTCAAGAACAAATAATAATCAAAGTGTGTCCTGCAGTCAGGGAAGCCTGGCAGGGTGCCTTTTGTAAAAACTGTAGAAAATACACAGATACACCGAGTAAATGGAAAATGGTTTAACAATTATAGAAGTTAGCAAAAATATCTGTGATAAGCTTCTGCAAAAACAAGTTCTCATGCATGAACTCACTGTGATAGAAATGGATTCTACTGGTACTCTCCCAGTGTATTTTTTTTTTGCATTTTTGAACTAGTATATCGAATGTCTTGTCAACTTCTTCAATTCTGAAATGTGGAAGATATGTGCTGTGTTTCTATACCAGTTGAATGAGTCACACTGCTGGCAACTTATCAGAAGTGATGACCTGTGCACGTCCTCTGGGACTCATTACTCAGACCAGGAGTACAGGGTTACCTGGATCCTAGCATGAAGTAAAACCCGGTTTAGCTCTTTTCTGATAAACCCATGTTCCAGATCTGAGCGCTTCAGCATTTTACTCAGTGCAGCAATGTGGCTAAAGTGGTGATCCTGATATACCTATAGAACAGGCCCCAATGATGAACACCTGCTTTGGTCAGTGTATCACAATTGTTTGTATACAGAAAGGGCCATGTGCCAATCGCATCTAACTGAGTGCTGATGAGAAACTGATAAGGATCATGGGATGCATGATGCTAACACACGCTAATGATGTCAAAAAGCATTGTGACGATGGTTTGAACCATTGACTCTGATAGGTGGAAGTAATTCAGACACTAATAAGCCCAAGTAAAATGTAAACCAAGGATTCTTAATTGATAGCTAATGTTGTAGATTAGCGTAATTTGATCAACGCAGATCTTGAAGAGTAATTCAGTTTGCTGCTTGAGCTCTTGTCTGGTCTATATACGCCAGAAGTACAAACTTTTATGTTGTCTCAGCGAAGATGTCAATAATACTTATTTGGGAATCATGAAATGGACACTTTTATCGAACAGCCAACATACGGTTTCAGTCTGAGGGTACAGTATTTGCATCCATATGACTTGAACCATTTTGAAATAATACCACCTCTTTTCACTCCCTATTACTTACAGACATAGCCCTACCATGTATTTGCATGTGCATATGTCTTTGGTGTTTGTTTAAAAGCATATGTATGTGTGTATGTGCGAATGTGTATATTTGATCTTCTATGTGCATGTGGGGAGATTGTATGTGCTTGTGTATATGTGTGTTTGTGTAAATGTGTGGAGTGTGTGTATGTCGGATTGTAGGCATGTGTGGAGTGTGTGAATGTGAGAATGTTTGTGGGGTGCGTGATCTTGTGCATATATACTGTATTAAGTGTGTGCATGCGTGCTAGTTTGTATGTGGTTTGTGTGTGATCTTGTGTGTGCAGGGGTGTGGGCATGCGGAAGAGATGGTTTTTCTTTGATGGGGTTTCCCTCTCCAAACACGAGGGCAATGATGGAGAGGAGCCATTTTAGTCCTGCTGAGTGCTGGCTTCATTTTGCCCTCTCTTAAGACTGCAGGAAGTGTCTTCACCGGTAACATGCACATCTCTGTTCTACCCTAGTAAAACATTAACTCAGTGCCACTGCCTCTGAGACATTACTTCAATGCACTTGGACGCAATATATTTTTCCACAATGAAAATCTTGTTTCTACGTTCCTGCTGTGGCTTCCATGTGCATGTCAGAGGTGCAGCTTCTTTTACCACAGATAAAGCTTTTCATAATTTTAATTGCATTCAGAGGGGGGGAAATATCATCTCTCTCTCTCTCTCTCTCTCTCTCTCTCTCTCTCACACACACACACACACACACACACGCTCAGTCACTCACTCTCACTCGCTCTTACTCTCTCCCTCCCTTCCCCAGGTTGTCTTTTTCCTTTAGAGGAACCATTCATTGAAGCATCTTGCCCTTGCATATTACCAGCAGTGGGAGAAATGTAAAATATAAATCTTGCTTTCTTTTCCGTCCTGGTTCTCAGGATAGCTTTTCTCAGTGATGGTGATGTAGTGAATGTGTGCGTCTGTGGATTGTTGTGGATTGTTCGGCTGGAGCCGACTGCATTCTTTGAGAGTCGTGAATGTTTATTTATTTAACCCTGTGGTTACCCATTGCTTCCATTGCTAATATTTTTGTTTGATTTCATAAGCACCAAGCAGTGAAGCATTTGCCATAAAAATACCGATGAGGTTTAATGTGTGCTTGCTTTGTTTTAAGTTCACTTAGAATGTGGCTGAAGGCTGTGGCTGAAGACTTGTGAAATTGTGCATTTGGTAGGATTTGACAGGAAAGACACCAGGCGCGAGATGAAAATTCACAATACATATTTATTTACAAACACAAAGAAAACTACTGGGCACAAGGGCTAATAAAAAACTACACCAAAGGGCTGAAAACAAACAAAGGTACGCTACACGGAGCCGCTGAACTAAGAAACAAGAACTTGCAAAAACAAAGGATAATACAAAAACAAGGAAGGCAAGACTTGGCTAAACTGTAGGCAGTACGAGGATACTACAATACAGGGAAGTAAACGCTTATGAAAACAACGTGGTCGACAACAGCCTTCCTCCAGCCCCTCCCAGATATCGACGAGGGGGCAGGACAACGGGAATGAGGAACACCTGGGCTGCATACCAGGAGAAAAGGACATGATAACAAGACACAGGGAAACATGATGGAAATGCGGATTCAGACAATGACCAAGCAATAAAACAATGACGAGCTTGTTAAGAGTAATGAGCGTGTTCAGCGTAGGAGTACTAAAACAAGACTAAGGGACAGCGGAGAAGTGAAACTTTTAATAGAATAGCTCAGAGATCTAAAAAAATAGCGAATGTAGGAACTCAAACCAGTCAATGCCCTGACTAGTTTAGTACAGGTAGTGGTTAGTAAGTGCCTATCTAATAAATCACCCTCCCATGCATTGTTAGTAATGGGGTTAGTAATTAGTGCTAATAAAAATCAATTAATCACTCAAGCTAACAGCAGGCCCGAATATAGAACTGCTATGAAAGAAGTAAGGAAATACCTAATGCCGCTTCCGAATGCAGTGATGAAACGAGAAATGAGGAAAAGACAAAACATGCAATGGAATGTGGACTTGGAGAGGTGGAGTCAGGCTGGTAGACCGGACAGGGACAACTGAAATAAACAAACTCAACAGACATTACTAGAAATGCAAATACATGAACATGACGGAGGCAAAACACAACAGCATTGAGTTTTGGGAAATATTCTGGATAAAACAAAAACAAATGCTAAAATGCATTTATTACCTTAGCTACTTGGTCAAAGTTAGAAATGTAAAATTGAATTTCCAGGGGTGTTTCTGCTCTTTTTGTGATTTCATTTCAATCAGATGCCAGTTCCTTCATCATTTGATAGCTTAAATCAACCAACCAAACCCAGAAAATACCCCAAAAGCCGACGGACACTGTGGCTGTCCATGACAGGAGTTTTACCTCAGTGCAGTCTGCTGAGTTCAAAGACATTATAAATCTTGGCCTGCCATCTTGACTTCTGTCTATAACTAAAATAAAACATTTTCCATGTAACGCTGGAAGAATTTATGAATGTTGTTCTAGAAGGTGGGGGATAATCCACATGATTATTGACTTTATATTTCAAAAATAGGATTATCTATGAATGCTTACAATGTTCAATGTTACATTGAAAATATTGCCCCATTTTTACATGCACAAATTTCTGTGAAATATAATTTTCTACAGGAAGAAAGAGGCTAAGCTTGATACCACTGTGAATACGTCATTGCCATTAAACTTGATAATTTGCCTAGTAAGCAAATCCTTATCAGTACACTGTACTGTTTTACCTCAATGATTTTCATGTTTGAAAATGCAGAGAAATTATTTGCCTGTTGGCTAAGAGCATATAATAAATGAACAGAAGAAAAAAAGCACAGAACAAGAAGTTGCATTTGATGTTGCCCTTTCTGATTTAAAAGAAGGAAGTCATGTTCACTTATTTCCTGTGATGAGTCAAAAATAGATTCCTTGTCTTGCATAAAAAAACAAGTGAGATTTCAAGGCAGCTGGTTGTTAGGCAGTCTGGCCCAATTTCTAGTGAATGAAACTGAAAAAAAATGAAGGAAATAAAAGATCATCTTTCAGGAAATATATTGAGTTGCTTCTTTCGTCACTTATTATTTCGATTTGCAATCATTCCACATTTATGTTTGTCTTCAACAAAAAGTATTAGTATGCAAGTACTGTTCCCTCAATTTTTTATTTGCAATGATCTTATAGGTCTCTGAAATTGCATGCATAAATGCTAATTTCAACATTTTAACAGAGGTTTTCTTTTTAATTTACAAAGGGCAAGGTCCTTTAAAGGTCAGCACTGTCCCACCTGGTCTCTCACAGTGAGCGATACGGCTGCAAGTAAGAGATGTGAGTATGTGTAAGCGGTATGTACGAGCAGCAAGTATATGAGAGCTCAACATATGTTTAAGCTGTAAGTATAGGAAAGCTGGATGCATCAACTGTAAGCATGTGAAGGCTTCTAGGATGTGAGAGCTTGAAGCATGTTAAAACTATGGGCTCTAATTTCCTGGCGCAGCGCAGGTGGCGTAGCGAAGCGCAGGCCGCGCAGTGGTAATTTCGTAGGGCGCAGCCCGCATAGTGGTAATTTCGTGAGGCGCGCAGCCTTCGGGAGACCAAGGTGCGCCGAGATGGGTGTGGCGGCGTAGTAGGGGGAGGTGTCACATATTCATCAAGACGCAGTGACAATTTCGTAGAAAAAGTCTCCGCTGGAGTTGCGCAGAAAACTCGCCAACTCCAACCTGGTTTAATTTCCGTGCAGTGGTAATTTGGCTGACCGGCGCAGAGAGCGCACACGTCACCGAAATCTCACAGGCAGCTTTACAGAATGTCAGGCACATTTCAATGCAAGAAATAATTACAGGAAGCACGATTTAATGTAACTATCTGAATAAGGACATAAATTATTGTATCTATATCGATTGTCCTGATGTCAGATTAAAGGCGGTTGCCACGCGTAATGGAAACTTGACCGGGCTTAATCAACGCAGCTGAATCTGTGATGCAAACAAACGACTTCACATCTTTCTCAGCCAACCACAAACTGTATATATATATCGAATGCTTGCGTTCTATGCTCATTAAAGCCGCTTCCACACTGGACGCGAAACAATCGCCCGACTGATTACAGACAAAGTCAATGCAAAGACGCGATAGTTGGACAGGGTTTTAATATAGCTCCGTGTCCGAAAGTCATAAAAGTTCTAATTTTTCCGAGTATTCCAGGAATTATTAGACGTGGAAACTTGGCCATTTTTGTGTTCGACCTTCACAGAATGCAAATTGATAGCTATCGACTTTTCTTGGTCTTTTTAGCCTATTCTTCTGTTTTCTTCCGTTGAAGATAGCCAGCAGTCTTTATTCGGTCTTTCTTTTGAAAATTAGTCAGATGGACCGAACAGATTCACGCTTTATTTCCACAGCTGAGATAAAACAGTGCGTGAGCAAATCAATTCCATGACCATTGACAGTGTGAAGAAATTATCGCATGCACGATTAAGACTGTCCGACACGAAATGCAAAATACTCAATGTCCACCAGCCAGCAAAAAGTAAAAGTATTGAAATGAGAACAGATTTATAACGGTATATCCAACAAAGATGACCCGCTAAAAAATAAATCCCAGTGTTCATTGGATGTTCTGTTGTTAAAATGTTTCTTTTTATTCTTTATTTCGGTATCAATCTGTTCTAATCGTCCTCTTTTTTTTTTTTTTTTTTTAGCTGTCAGACACGGAGGCATTGTACATTGTCCCATGCCAGTGTCGACTCGCTTTACTGAGCAGAGCTTAAACAGAAACATTGATTGAAATTCTCGGTACTCATCTTAAAGAACTGAGCCCTCTTATCAAAACATTCACGTTTAATATCGACAAGAGTCAGCAGATTTGAAGAAATTAAAAACAGTAATAGACTGTCGGACACGGAGATTTATTAAAACCCTGTCAGACTTTCGGGCACAAGACGCAATATGTCGAGCGAAAAATTCGTTTCGCGTCCAGTGTGCAAGCGGCTTAATACAAGGCTACTATTATTGTCACTTCGGTTTTATCGTCTTCAGTGGGGAAAAGGAATAGGCCTACAGCCTGATTGCTATGATCTCGTTCTGAGTTAAGATCGCATATTGAAAATAAATGTGTCACGTATCTTGCATTGTTGTCCATGCATGTTAATCCCAAAATTTAAAGCAACAACAGTTTGTAATTCATGGGAACACGCTATCCATCGTTTCTCTTGCCAGTGAGCAAGATTTGACTCGGCTGTGTCGCCTTCTTTGCCAACTTGCGCTGGAAGGAGGGGCAGAGGCGGTACAGAGGAGTTCTTGCGCCAGGCTACGCCGGGCACGAAATTGCCACATACGCCTGGACACACCCCGTTGGCGCGGCGCACCCCCCATGCGCCGCGCCTGCGCCGCGCCTACGCCTGGTCTACGAAATTAGAGCCCAATAAGTATATCAGGGCTGCAAGTTTGTATATGAGTCTATACATTTATGCTGTAAGTATGCAAGAGCTGTAAGTATGTATCAGTTATCTAACCCTACCTGGCCCTATGTGAATAAGTAATCGCCCCCCTCCTCAGCGCAGCTGTATTATAAAGCTGGACAATGATCTGATGCACACAAGCCAGTCCACCCCTGAATGGCTCAAAAAACAGAAAATGAAGATTTTGGAGTGGCTTTGGCAAAGTCCTTACTTGAATTCAACTGAGATGCTGTGTCATGACCTTACACAGGCAGTTCATGCTCAATATTACGCCCCAGTCCATATGGGCACAAAATAAAAGGACACAACTAGACCGAAAGTGAAGCGAAGTGAGCAATTTTATTTAGCTCAAGCACTAGAATACTCTTGTTACACTTGTTGAAGCATATACTTTGGGGTGAACTAAGGTCAAAATAACAAACAAAACTGAAACTAGCGCCTGATCCAGTTATTTTATAATCCTTAAAGGAAACAAAAAACAAACAATACAAATACAAATGAACAAAAAATAAATTTGCTGAGTCGATTTCCCAAGTCTAATCCACCAACAAGAGAAAAATGGTTTTAATAAAATGGCAGTTCACCCCTATGGCTTTGTTAAGTAAGGCATGGCAGTACAAAAGTCTGGGGACTATCAGAAACACAAGCTTAAGACAACAGCAACAAGACATTTCACATCTGTCTCAGCAGTTTACTCCCTACGACTTTCTTAAGCCCTGAGCCCCAGGTTCGAAAATGACATCCCTAAAATGAAAAGAATACATCTCTGCGATTACTTGGTCCAATAGAATTATCAAGGTATAATTTTTGTCATGGTGTAAGAATCAGTGAATTTGTCACTGAGCCAGAGTAAATGAAGATGGAACACAGCATTAATGAAACATCTCATGTGCACCTAACAAAATTTTACTTTTATCCTTTTTGAAATTATTCTGTTGCATTCTGCATTCAGCACAAAATCTCATTATGTGTGCCAAAGTTTAATGGAACCAAGTAAATCATGGCAAAATTAGAAAGATTTTACTTCGGAAATGTCTAGGTGGCCTCTCCAAACTGGCACCGTGTGCCATTTCATATTTCTCTGGTACCAAACTGTAAAACTCATTTAATTTCACTTATTTATCACTAAAGGCATACATTCCATCCAAATACAACCACTTTTTTTTCATTTTTAGAATTTTTTTACATATATGTTTTAATCATTATTTCTGCCAGTCCTGTATACTGTACATTTTCCCATTCAAAGATAATACTTTCAAAGAAGATGAAGTTTGACTCCACTGGAGCAGATTTATTAAAAAAGCTAATAAGCAAAATTATAACTAGCCTTATGCCGTCGGAGGCGAAGGCTGGGTGTATATCCCCAAACGCCCCCAATCCTTGAATAGACCTTGAATAGACTTGCATTTGAACTTAATTTCAGGTCAATCGGACAAATGGTTCTGAAGATATGGCCAAAATGGTAATTTTCCATCACAAAGCACCACCTGGTGGCAAAATATTGAACCATACAGGTATGATGTCAGCATGTGACACGTTGTGAGGTCATGACCTTGCAGTTGCACATAGTTTCATGTCAATTGGAGAAATAGTTCCAAAGATATAGCAAAAATGGTGAATTTTATGTGACAAAGCTCCACCTTGTGTCAAAATTTTGAACCAAACAGGTATAATGTCATCGTGGGACACATCGTCAGGTCATGACCTGTCATTTGCACTTGATTTGAGGTCAATCGGATAAATATTTCCAGAGATATGATAAAAACTGTGATTTTTTCAGTTTTTGGCCCCTGGTGGCCAATCTAGAAATTGTAAATTGTCCAAAATCGAATCAGTTCTTCCTCTTTAAGATACTTACTTATATACAAAACTTGGAATTTCTAATTGAAATATTACTGCAGTTATCGCGTTAACACCTAAATCAGTTTTTGGCCCCTGGTGGCTAATCTAGACATCGTAAATTGTCCAAAATCGAATCGGTTCTTCCTTTTTATGATACTTATTTATGTGCAAAATTTGAAATTTGTAATTGAAATATTACTTAAGTTATCGCGTTAACACGTAGTGCGGCGGGGGCGGCGGCAGCGGCTGAACCAAAAACATAATATCCCCAGAACGGGGATATAAATACAAAGATAAGGTAAAAATTGGTAAGAAGGAAAAGAACAAAAACCCAGCAATTATTTACGCAAGAAATGCTGCCTAAATAAGAACATGTTGAACCAAGATTTGAACCCTGGTCACCCAGGGTTAAAGGCATCACCCTAACCACCAGGCAACATCAGCTGGATAAAAATTGTCTAGACTAGTCTCTTGAGCTGACTAGACTAGCTCTCAGTATTCACATGGAATGACATAAGGATTCCCAGTCAGAAAACGACTTTGAAAAAGATTGTTGAATATTTAGCAGGTAATTATACTGAAAATACTTCAAACACACCAGCTACGTGTTTATATTGTTGCGGTATTTAAGTACATGTGAATGGCCCATGGACTCAGTTGATTTACCGTCCCCGGATCAATCTCAGGCTTGGTTTGTGCGATTAAAGTGGTTTAGGGTTTGTTGGAAATGTCAGAGCCCATAGAATCAAATGGCTACCCTCAAAGTCTTACTGACAGCATCACAAGCCGATCACAGGGAGGAAAATACATTGTGAGCTGGTGGAATGCTCTGGGGCTGACATCCCTAACATAGATCCGATATAAAGTTGAGATGCTAGGAAAAGTTCGGTGCATGTCTTTGGCGACAAGTAAATACAAAATTTGGCCTGTATAAAACTCTCCTCCTTCGGTGAACTGAGCCAGATCATTGATCTTCTCGAGTGAATTTGGATTTTTTTTTTTTAAGTGCCCTTCGTTGAGGACTTGAAAATAACTTGCCATGTTGTGATGGTCTGTGAAAGGTGTCACAAACTGTTGGTCAATATCGTCCTGGATATAATAGAATGAGTCCACTTTGAAACATGTTCTACTGTCGTATATAGGCTCGTCTGCAGTTTTTTCTTCAGGGAAACGCTCTCTCTTTCTCACTCTGCCCTCCTGGAAATCAGTAGATGTCATATTTAATTGATTAAGTTACGGTGGATTTCGCCACTTGTGATATGGAAATCATTTATTATTCCGGACTTCTCACGCTTTTCTTCACTCAAGGGTTGGAAGCAATGGAATTGTATAAACATGTTTTAAATGGTGTTATTTAATTTAAACAATTTGAACGATCGTGAAACCCACACATTGCATTGATTGCTGACTACAGCACAGTCTACAGCAGAATGCCTGAGACTTCCCAGCCCTAATTTTTGTTGTGCACAAGCCTCGATATTTGCAAAGCCCTCCTCTGGCCATAAGATCACTTGTGCAGCAGTCAATAAGCTCAAGTGCGGTGCTCAAATCGATGGATTCTTTCTGAAGATAGTTTGATAGAACAAACATTTCCCTAAAATTGGGTTCCAAAAATTGATTCTATGTTTTTTTCCCTCAATTAATACCCCTGCTTTCATTTGCCTCAATCGCTGAACTCAACCAGCCTTTTTTTTCCCCCCCTGGCCATCCTCCTGAGGGGGCCCATGGGTTCGCATAACTTACGCATGCAATGCGAATTACGCTACTGCCTAGCACAAATTCAGTAGAAACGCCAGCAATTGAGTGCTGATATTATTTTATTCTATGTTTGCTAAATGCTTATTTACTTGCTTGGTGCTTGAATTGTGTTCGATTGAGGTAAAAATGTTCAACACAAGCTTTTTGCTGAGTTTCCTCCTTTAGAGTTGATATACCGCATTACGATGTTGCTAGCTGTATTTATGATGCCTAATGATCACCCCCAGTACCGGGGGCTTTCGGGTTTAAGAGGTTTAATAAGAGCATTGCAGTGCAACAGTCTGAAGGCTACCAGAAACACAATTTTACAAGACGGTAACAAACACATTTCACATAGGTATAAAAGACTGATAAAATGCTGTTAGTTGGAGGACGAGGAGGATCAATGCTGTACTGCCCACAATGATCCTCTCCTTCCTCTTGCTAATCCGGAAGATAAGTAGACCACGCCCCCGGAACACAGCCAATCTGCAGCAGCCACATCCTCAAAGATTAGCCAATCTGTGCTGGGCCTGGCACCTGTCAACTGGCAAAGATTACAAAAAACACCAAGAGTTCCAACTCTCCACAAAAATTGGCAATCAAAACCACTAAAACACTGCCACCAAGAGTTGCGGAACCAGTTATTAGGCATAGGACGCAATTTTTTTCCATGTGTGATAGAGGTTTTGTATAACTCTTTGCCTTCAATAAATGAAATCTTATTTAAAATCTGCATGTTGTGTTTGCTCACAATGTCTTTGTGTTTTATTAAAATTATTTGGATGATCTGACATATTTAAATATGACAAGAAAAACAACAAAAATAGAAGAAATCTTGAAGGGAAACACTTTGTCACAGCACTGTATGTAGAAGTTTCAAGTATGTAAGTATTCTTATTCTTCTTGTGCATTCTCCATCGCCTCTCTGGCTATTTAATTCATAGCTGCCTGCGCCCAGGGACCGAGCAGAGCAGGAAGATATGGCCCTTACACTTTTCAAGAAATATAAAACTGTCCCCCACACTTTTTCCAAGCAAAATATTGGGAAAGTGTCCTGGAAATTAGCAAATTCTACTTCCGACTCTCAAACACTCTCCTATGCCCTTATCTGTGGCCACACAACATCCGCCAGCCCTGGGAAAAGGGTTTATTTGTTTTCATGCTGTATTATAAGAGACTTTAAGACAAACCAGTTACTGAGCGCAAAGGGTGTGTAGAGACCTGGGATTTAATGTCCTGTATTTGTAGAACAAATTTCATGCTAAACTGCAAACTGAAAATTTTTTTGGCAATATGGATCCCAAAATCATGAACGTAATGCCCTGTATTTAAGCAAAGGACAGTGAAATTGAAACTTTTAGTCCAAAATGACTAAATATACAGGTAAACCTTTATTTTTAAACCTTTTTTTCCACAAACGTTTTCCACAAAACATAGTCGTTTATGAAAATGACTACTTTTTGGCAGCAGTACCTTCATGCGGAACTCCTTATTTCCCCATTACTTTTAAAAAGAGAACTATCATGGCACCAAACTTGTGACTTTCAATGTGCCAACTTCCGACATAAAACAAGTTTTGTAACTAGCTCTTCTGTTGCTGGATTCCCCGACCCCCCCCCCCCCCATTCTCGAATTTATGCAATGCACAAGCTCTCTAACTGAAATCACAATTTCCTGGAGCCATACCCTGAGTGCTACGCCCAAAATTAGTTGTACACCCCCCCCCAACAGTTTTTCTATTTTCTATTTCCAGGCCTGAGAGTGTAGCAGTCATATCTGAACATCTTAGACAGAAGGGCTGCATGGTGGTGCAGTAGGTAGCACAGGAAGAAGGATGTGGGTTTGAATCTGGTTTGGGTCCTTTCTGTGTAGCGTTTGCATATTTTCTAGGCGTTCATGTGGGTTTCCTCCCGGTTCACCGATTTCCCTCTACAGTCCAAAAACATGCATGTTGGGTAAACTGGTGGCTCTGAACTGCATAGATGTGAGCGAATTAAATAAGAGGGACAGATGATGGATGGATGGACAGATGGATGGATGTTTTGACCAGACCCAATTTTTGACAGCTGAACCCAGAAGTCAGAAACAGCATGTTGTGTGATGTCAGTATTAATCTGCCTCCTTTACCAGTACACCCACAACTGTGTCTTGCGTGTTCTGGAACCACTATTGATAGCACCTACTGCTAAATTACATCGTGTCCAAACTGGAAGCGACGCGAACAAGCGCTAGCTACAAAATCAACTGTTTCCTATTGGAATGTCCGAACTGGCCACATGCGACGCGCCGTTTAGAGCCAGACGCTCGGTTTCTATCTTAACTGTCGCTTGCGTAGCATTGACAGGGCCATGGATGAGGAGCAGCTAATTCATTTGGTTGAAAGTCTAATTGGTCGTTTAGTTTTTGGGTGAAGTTTAATGTCTGAATGGTAGAGGGCACCATGCCCCTAATTACACACATAGATGTCTATGGTTACAGTCTGGCTAACTGGTCTCATAGTCATAACTGATGTGAATGACCCTAGCTAATAACAACTACTTGCTGTTGGCTATATTATATGCCAGGAAACATCTAAATATCACAATATGAAACTTGTTTTCTGTTTAAAACGTACAACAGTAGGAAGCAAGTTCTCACCCATCTTTTAACCAAGTAGTTACGTCTCCAGTCGAATGCACAGCTGATGTGTTTACATGACAACAGACGCACATATTCAACTGATTTAGTGTGGACAGAGAGCATCAGATGTGACGCGATTGTTGTACCCTTGCTCGCGTCGCATTCAGTTAGGACACGGTGTGAGAGTATGCCACTGAAAACTGAAATTGAATCCAAAGTGACTTGTTTAACTCCTTTGTGCAGATGTAGACGCTAGCGGACATGAAGCTGCTCTATCTATGCACGCAGTTACACTATTCTATCACTGCATGGCACAACAGAATCAGTTATTGAATATTCACTAGCAAGCTGAGCTCGAACGCAGTTTAGAATATGGCCAAATTCAGTCACATCGTTGTTTTTCTGAAGTTGCATGAATTAAGCTCCTCAACTAAGCCTGATGTGCAAACAGCTCAATATGCTTGCCTATAGCATCTATTCAGCAGTTAAAATACTGATCTCTTGCCACAGAAAAAATCATTGTCCTTTGTAAGAACCACTGCAGCTATAGTGAGCCAATAGTAACCCAATTAGTAGTTAGGAAAAATCAGTTTTCTGATGCAAACATTTCACTTTAGAGGCGGATTTGTGAGTTGTGTCCTAACGCACTTTGTGATGGTCAGAGGTCTATAGTAACGACAGTAGCCTACCTAAGTAGCTTTTTTTTGAGGATTTGTACTTTACTTGAATCTTGACTTTTACTTTTACTCTACTCCATTTAAAAGATATACACCTTAAAAACTTAGTCCCAAAGTTTCAAATCTTTTGGATGCTTTCAAACACGTGGTTTCAAACTTTTAAAGTTTTTTCTTTCAGTTTCGCGTCATGGCACTGTTTTAGCTCCAGAGAGGACCATTTCAATGCGCTTGTACTGCTGTTCATCCACAGGAACATCAAACTTGATTATGACAAAGTAATTGATATGCCTGCCTGCAAATACCCCTGAAGAATGCTCTTCATCAACCCATTCAGTGAGAATAAAAAATTTCCAGATGATTTTGTAGCTGCGCATTCCTACTGAATATGTCTAATGTGCAAGAAGGACATTCACTTCAAAGTGAATTAAATAAATACTATTCTCAATGAAAGAAAACAACTTTAGTGTTGTGGTTTAAATGCTTAATCCATGATGTATCCTGATGGATGCTTCGATCATTTTCACAGTTCGTCCGTTTCTATTGGACTAGGACCTAAGTCTCTTTGTTTTAATTGTCTTTGCAGAGTCAAGTGCAAACTTATACCTTAAATAGAGATAATTGTAAATGAAATAAATACTTTTTTTCAGCTAACTATAAGACCTTGAATTTTATTCCCAGATGCCAGGAAAACGCGTATTTGGCACTTTAATTATCAAATTTTTTTGGGAGGGCAGAACCCTCCTCGAGGCTTCTGGATCTGCCCCTGCACATTGTATTGATACTGTCATTCTATTATCAATTACGATCATCACATATCAAAAATTTGTAATTCCCCACCATGGATTTATGAGGAGATTCTTCCACTGATGAATTCAGAGCTTCCTTATATCCTCCTGAGCACTCTCGTTGATTAGCCAATCACTCAATTATATATTTAGGCTCATCTGCATAATGCCAAGTTATAGTTCACTCCCACCTGAAACTTCCCTGGTGATGATGTACTGATTGACACGCTTCTGTTATGGCTCCAATTTGTTATGACATTAACGACATTTACGACAACAAAGGATGACAGACAAAAATTTTAAAACTTAAACACATTTAATAAAGAAACACTTTAACTAATCTACTATCTACTCTAATGACCAAGATTGATTATATACAAAAACAGAAATATTTACAGTCCCTTTGGTGGGTTGCTTGGTGATGTCCTGGGTGAGGAAAATGCTCTAACACAGGCAAAAATCCACTAAAAGCTTCACAGGTCTTGAACAGAATGACAGGTCCGGTCACATGTATCCTTCTCCTTGCAATTTCTCCTACTACTTCACTGTCTCAATTCTCCTCCTAATATACTCTTTTGCAGACCCCACCCACATTTAGACCTCTTTTTTTTATTTTCTGGGACTTGCCCCAGACATGCCCAGAACATGTCCAAACCCTAGCTCCAGTCTGAGCTCAACAAAAAAAGGTAAATACTGCCATCTAGTGGCTTCTATTCACATTACACCTCCATTCCAAAAGGGAAAAATTTTGACTCATGAAGGCATTTTTCTTTTCAAAACAAAAATGGTTAAGTAGACACTTGTGCATATATATATATATATATATACATCGAATACAAAATGCTAATAAATATGTGTGATATATACACATACTCAAACAGGGGATAAGAAATCAGCAATCACATTGTCAGTTCCCTTTACATGCTTAATTTCCAAGTCAAACTCCTGTAAAATCAAACTCCAATTCAACAATCTCCGATTCTTGTTTTTCATCTTACTCAAAAACATTAACGGATTGTGGTCAGTGTACACAATCATTGGCTTCTGCCCAGTACAAACATAAACATCAAAATGTTGTAAAGACAGAACCAGAGCCAACAGCTCCTTCTTTATTGTGGAATAGTTCCTTTGGTGGCGATTGAACTGCCTGGAGAAGTATGCCACGGGATGCTCAATGTCATCAGAGTCACTTCTCTGAAGGAGCACAGATCCACAAGCTTGGTCGCTAGCATCGACTGCGATGGAGAACGGTTTGTTGGAGTCGGGAGATTTGAGCACGGGGAAGTGACACAGCAGAGACTTCAGGCGATTGAAGGCTCTCTGGCTTGCATCATCCCAAGTGAACTTTCTTACGCCTTTCTTCAGTTGGTTGGTGAGACTGAGAGCAATCTCAGCAAAGTTCTTGCACCTTACCCTGGCCTATGACGTAGCCAAGATAGGTGACAGTAGCACAACCAAAGTCACTCTTGTTCAGGTTAACAGTCAGGTTAGCCTGGGTCAGGCGCTGGAACAACGTCTCTACATCTTTTAGATGTTCTTCCCAGGAGTCAGTCCACGTGATCAGGTCGTTGATGTACACACCCGTGTGTGGCAATCCGGCGATTGTAGACTGCATCATCCTTTGGAACGTGGCTGGGGTATTTTTCATGCCAAAGGGTAGGACTTCATACTGGTACAACCCAGATGGTGTGGCAAAAGCAGAGATGCTCTTGGCCCTCTCAGTTAAAGGCACACACTAATAACCCTTCAATAAATCAATGTTGGTCAGAAACTTTGCTTGCCCTACTCTATCAATACAATCATCAATCCTAGGTATTGGAAACACATCAGTTCTAGTTACAGCATTGACTTTGCGATAATCTGTACAGAATCTAGTACTTCCATCAGGTTTTGGAACTAGCACACAGGGTGAACTCCAATCGAATCATGTTCTAACATGTACTCAACCTCTTTCTCAGCAATCTTTCTCTTTTCAGGATTCATCCGGTACGGATGCTGTTTTATTGGTTTGGCCTCACCAACATCTACATCATGAGAAGCTATAGAACCTCTCTTTGGAACATCAGGTAATAGATCTTAATATTTCTAGATCAACCTCTCAAACGGATCTTTCTGTGAGGGTTCTAAGTGCTGGAATTTTACATCAAGATTTTGCAACACTTCAGAATTTGACAATTTACATGAAAGAACTTCAGCTTTAATTCTAGGTTCATCATCTTGAAACTCCCCCTCATCTTCACACGTCTCGGCCATAGGAGAATCTGAAGTGACAGCTGCAACCCTAGCATTTCTGTCATGATAAGGCTTCAGAATGTTAATGTGACACAACTGTTTTGGCTTTCTCCTATCTGGAGTCTTCACAATGTAATTGAGATCATTGAGTTTTGTCAGAATTTTCACGAAGACCATGAAATCTAGCCTGTAATGGATTGGACTGCAAGGGAAACAACACAAGGAGCTTGTCTCCTGGTTTAAACTCACGGCTTCTAACCTTATGATCATACCAAGTTTTCATTTTTCCCTGACTTGATTTCAAGTTCTCTTTTGCTAGGTCACATGCTGCACGCAATCTGTCCTTGAACTTGCTAACATAGTCTAACAGACTGATGTGCGGCTCTTGCTCTTGCCATTGTTCACTCAACAATGTGATGTGCCACTTCCGCATCAACACACCATCCTTGAGATAATACCCAACAGGAACTGCGTCTATTTCTTTATCAGGAAGGGCTCTCATCTTTAGTACACAAATTTCAGGATCATTAGTTTGCTCCTCAATCAACCACTTTCTGGACAGAGACAAGTCTCCAGACACATCAGAATCACCAGACCCATCCGGTTGGCTGAATAGAGAACTGATAAAAGTATCTGATAAGTCCTCAAACGGAGAAACCATAGTAGGCCGAACAGAGTCATAAGGCGAACCACCTGAGTCATGACTATTCAATGTGCTGGACGGCACCACATCATCTACTTCTTGAGCCTTCTTGGCCATAGCACGAGTCACTGCGCAAGAAGGATACAGAGACGGGTCCTCATCGCCATCTTCAGTGCTCGGCTGTGAAGTAAGATGTACAGGGGGAACTTTGCCCCCACTGTAAATCCTTATTTTTTGAAGATTGGTATGAGATATGAGACTATATGGTCTATAGTTGACTTGATGGACACGAATGGAAATATCTTAACTTATGAACAATTCTGTATGAAATATACAGTGGCTCCAATAAGTATTTGTACACTACTGTACTTCATGGAGCCGGTTACGGATGGCCTGGGTACAAACATGGCTTCCAGTTGCTTCCTCCACTTTGGTGGCAAGACTGGAGGCCGAGGACTGTCTCTCCCTCTATACCAGCAGGGAGATGTACCGGTCAGTGCGCTGGCTGGTCTTCCTGGGACATCCTTTCCTGGCTGCATTGGCTATGCGTTCAGACTGTTTGTACTTCTTGATGATGTACTGCACGGTCGTGTGGCGTAACGATAGCCGAGTTCCAATTTTTCTGGTGCTTTGACCTTCTTTATGTAGCTGAATGATTTGCTCCCGCATTCGACGGGGTATCTCGCCTGTCTTAGCCATATATCACAGGAATACATTATGGGCATGGTCAGGCCATTTCCATAGGCCAGTCTGTATACAGAGGGAGTGTTCAGTATGGTCACGCTTGACCAAATCAGACCAAGTGAGTCAACCATGTCCTGTAAACCATGACCCCACCAACATTTAGACCTCTTTTTTTAAATTTTCTGGGACTTGCCCCAGACATGCCCAGAACAAGTCCAAACCTAGCTCCAGTCTGGGCTCAACAAAAAAAAGGTAAATACTGCCATCTAGTGGCTTCTATTCGCATTACACTTCTTATCCAATTCCAGAGAGTGTAAACTCTCCACATTTACTGAAAGACCAATGATTGGACCATCAAAAAGGTACTTAAACACTTGCACAATCAGTTAGGTTGTATTCTCTCAACTTTGCGCAGCCGAGAAAGACATGAGGGCTCTGGGACTTTGGGGAGCCATCAGGAGAGCTTTTTAATTTTGCATTTAGAGTGAATAATTTAGTATTTCATGCTCAGCTGAAGAGTTCTTGTGGTCTAGGAGTTTATGATCCCAGAAATGTATTGTTTTAACCCCAAGCCATTTTACAATCTTCAGTATTTTTTTTATTTCATTGCTGAAATTTTTGGAAGATGTTCTATATTTGCAGCCCCTTTTCTCTTCCAAAATCATGAAAATAAAATGATGGATGAAATTCTAAATACTGCAAGTGTCTTGTCTCAGTTTTGCCATATTCGGTCTCTCTATGAAGCTAAAATCTTGAATTGTAAAGCAATAAATAAGCTAATGCATAAATAGCCATATTCGGCACCTGCGCAAAGGGGTTAAACAGAATGAGAAAATTAGATGAGTCACAAAAAAAGAGAAGGCACTTTTTTGATAGCACATGATGTTTTTTGACTACCTGCCCAAGGAAAGGGTCTTATCTGGTTGCCTAATGATTCTGCCTAAAACAAAAGCATTTGATAAATGCTCAAACTATCCTAGAGGTATGAACAGTGGATCGAGACACTGAAAAGGAGAATTTACAATATTTTAGTTTCCAGAGAAATTTTACCCAAAGGCTGAATAAAATAATTTTTTATAAACATAGTCATTTTGTCAAGTCAGTTGTTGCATGCGCAGCTGGATTTAGATTGTCATTCTAGCAGTAATGCAGTTCTGTGGCTTTAAGCGCGTTACACTAGCCCTTAAAGTGTATTCAGCTATAAACATGAGCACATATCAACTGATTTTCTTCATTCCATTTGCACATATTAAGCACAGTCTTGGCCTCAACTTTCATGTGCCGCAGAAAATGGTTCTAAACCAGCGATGGAGGAGTAACGTCTCTGCATGGGGCTTTAAACATTCCATAGTGCTCTGGACAGCAGAATCATTCACACCCCATCTTCTCACTGATTAAAGCCCCACCCATCGTCTCACACAAACTAAAGACCCATTTATCTTCTCACGCAGACAAAAGCCCCATCCAACTTCTCCCACAAATTAAAGCCCCACCTATCATTTCACGCTGACTAAAGTCCCACCCATCTTCTCACCCATACTAAAGCTCCACCCATCTTTTTGCACAGACTAAAGCCCCACCCATCTTCTAACACAGATGAAAGCACCACCAATCTTCTCTCATAAGCTAAAGCCCAGCCTATCTTCCCATGCAGACTAAGGCCCACCCATCTTCTGACAAGGACTTAAGCCCTGCCTATCCTCTCACACAGACTAAAACCTAGTCACTGTAGGACCAATCATGTTTCTCCTTAAATCCCCTCTCCCTAAAACTTCCTCCTCATACAGTTATTTAGGTTGTTTTTTTCATTGTTTTAGTCTGTTCTTTGTGGTTTTATGTTTCTCTTCTTTGTGCTTGTCATGTGTGCCTCAGGAATTTAATGCTGGAACGTTCTGCTACATAGCTGATTCTACTACTCATTACAAATATGGTTTGCCTTGGGTTAGAGCACTATAAATATACTCAGCAACAAAAGTTTCTGTGACACCAATATTGTTATTTTTCATAACGCAATTATGAAATTGTCATACATGGTGATATCAGACTGAAACAGTACACGTAAACACAACATTGAAATGGAAATCATGAAAATGCGAGAAAATGACTTTGCACGTGAAAATGTGCGTAAATCATGCTTGTGGATGGCAATAAAAGAGGAGAATTTTTGGAATGTTCACATTGTGCCTGATGAACGACGGAAGCATCACTTATCGAAAACACAGCCATTTCGGATCAGGAACTCTACCCTCTAAATGCCAAGACTGTCTGAAAATGATCGGTGGAGGGCCATTGGGATGATTGAATCCGGAACCTCGCAGAGGGAAGTTGCTCATCGCCTGAATGTCCACCGAAACACCATTTGGAACTTATGGCAGCGTCATCAGCAGACAAGACATGTCAGAGACCGTCCTCGCAGCGGCCGACCACGAGTAACCACTCCCAGACAGGACAACTGGATTCGAACAACCCATCTCCGAAATCGATTCCAACCTGCAACCATAACTGCAAGAACGATACCTGGTTTGAGGCGACTGTCTGCACAGACAATCCGTCGCCGTCTCCGTCATTTTGGCATTGTCCCACGTCGGCCAGCAAGACGTCCAATACTCACAGTACAACACCGACGACTGCGTCTACAGTGGGCACAACAACATCGACGGTGGATCCAACGTCAGTGGGATCTTGTACTCTTCACTGATGAATCAAGATTCATGCTTAACCGATGTGATGGTCGTTTACGTGTATACCGTCGACGTGGAGAACGTTATGCCAACAACTGTGTTCAGGAATTTGATCTTTTTGGAGGTGGTAGTGTCATGATTTGGGGAGGGATCACGGCTAGAAACAGAACAGATTTGCTTGTTATTGATGGAAATCTGACAGGTCAAAGATATCGTGATGTAGTGCTACGGCCATTGGTGGTACCGTTTTTGATGCAACATGGTCCCGGAATAACGCTGCAACATGATAACGCCAGACCACACGTTGCAAGGCTTGTACAGCAGTATCTGATGCAACAACATGTCAATGTCCTGCCATGGCCAGCCAGATCTCCAGACATGTCCCCAATCGAGCATCTTTGGGACGAGATGGATCGACGTTTGCGGCGGTTGGATAACCCGCCAGCTACACTCCAGGAATTGCGACAACGTCTACGTCAGATTTGGAATGACATCCCACAGCAATTTCTGGCACATCTGATTCGGTCCATGCGCCGGAGATGCATTGCTTGCATCATGGCACGAGGAAGTCACACCCGGTATTGAAGTGTGAAGGTCACAATTGGTTAGACGTCAGACAAGTGCTTCATGACGCATGAAAATGACATTTTTCGTTTTGAGTGACGTTGGCACTGAAAAGTCAGTGTTTCTCCTGTTAAATAAACATATTGATTGCATTGAGATCTTTGCGTGTCATTTATAACATACACATAAATGGTGTCACAGAAACTTTTGTTGCTGAGTATATATGAGAATCAAACATTTTAGTTAATGCTCATAAATTACGTTAAATTGGTTTAGCAACAATATTAATCCAACTTCTAAATATTGTTAGCCAGATCTGATATTAATTGGGCAAACTGAATGTTTTACAAGACAATCTGATTCAGTGTTTGCCCTTGAATTTTTCTACTAAGGCTGTAGGAGAATATTTTTTATCTTCTTGGACTAATTTTAACTTTTCTTAAAAATTATTAGCTACATGCACAATTTTTGCTCAATGCTTTACACTATTAGCAAGGCACAGAATTGTAAATGACTGTTTTAATAAAAGAGGAACAATAGCATTATGAACACATGCCCATGTATTTGATACTTGTAGAGAAATACTTGCATAATTTGTAAATGAAATGAGCAGTTTATTGCTGTTTCTCAGAAGGTGTTTTTATAAAAAGTGCTGGTCTAAGGGTGTTTTGACACATAATCCCTTTTAAAAGAAACAAACTCAGTCCTCGAAAACTGGACCAAAAAGAGGACCGACAGAAAATGAACTCAGTTCTTTTGGCGGTCACATTGTGAATTTATTTCAAAGAGGACCGGGTTCTCTTTCTGGTCCACATCCGCTCTGTTGGGGCCTTAGTCCTCCTTCTGTTCACACTGTAGTTCCTTGAGTCCTCAGACCTCTACTGGACTGTAATCTGGGTAGTTTTCACTTGGAGCAAAATGTCTGCTGCCATTGTCAGTGCCCTATCCGTACCTCCTGCCCGATCGGTTCTGGGCATGTGCATTGTTTAACTCATATTTGCGACACTGTCCAATATGTTCCACGCATGCATAAAACCCTTTACCGTTTGGATTGGCGATTCAAGTGTTATGTATGAGTATTCTTTGTACAGCATTATATTTCATTTGTAAATGAAGATTTATTACATGCTGTTTTACTGCCTTGCTGGTCAGGTATATTTATTTTGTTCATTTGGCACCCTCTGGTGGCGTGTCTAGCAAAACATAATCTGATGTTATAGACTAATGCTTTCTAGAGGCTTCGGGCACCTTGCTGCCTGGAGGGGGCGGGTTTCCCAGGAATCCTGTGGATCTTTCCAGAATGTTGCTAGTCTATATAAATGCTGTGATTTTAAGCAAAGCAGAGGAGAGCAGAGCAGAAGCAGAGTTTTGATTTGGCAACAGAGTTAATTAGTGGCATTAGAGTGTTATTAGGAATTAAATAGTGGATATTTTTTGAAGAATTTTTTATTATTGAAGAATAAATTTGTTTTAGTTTTCTTTGCTGGTTTTCATTGTTGTGATTTTTTTCAAGTCATAATACAAAGGTTCCCCTCACTTGTGTCCTATCCTTGTGTGTTAGTCCCTCCCACCGAGTATGCATGGAGGAAACAGGAGAGAGGACAGAGGAAATGAGGATATATGTTTTAAGTGACATGAGATGTCCTTTCCTCAGTTGCGTTATATGAAGCAACGCCACTGTCTGATTACGGCCTCGGCTGGATCTGTTGGAATATAATCCGTGACAGTTGGCATGCATGTAAACTGTGAATTAATCAGAAAATGTAATAATCAAAGTAAGAAATACAGTTCAATTGCGGCATGAAATATATCACTACAAACGGCACAGGGTAGCCTAAATTTTAACTGTGGTAGTTCTTTGATTTAAATGTTTTCATAAAATATTTAAGTTCTCCAGTAATTGACTCCCCATAATTTTCTTTTGCGTTGTGCGCAACCCGATTGATAGATAAATAACCTATTTTATACTCATGCATTCAGGATATCAATACCCTCATCAGAAAAAAAAAAAAAAAAGAATCAACCTCCCCCTATATAAAAACTATTTATTTTCGTAGCATCCACAAATCTCCATTTCTTATCCATTGTAAGCTGTAAGGGATAACTTGACGTTGTTTTTCAGATCAAAAATAAAACCTCCGATGGGTGCCTAAAGAGCAAAAAAGTGGTAGGGGAAAGCTGGTACGAAAGTAACATTTTTCACATAGATGACATTTTAAAAGATAACGTTACAGACTTAAAAAAAATTTTGGAGCGATTAGCCACTTTCGTGTGTGCTCTGTCAATATCAGGTGCTAAATCATCCCAATATATATTAACTTCGGCATAGTTTGTCATCAAACGGGAGTTGCGCATTGTTACTTTCGACCCCACAAGTCGGGATGAAAGTTAAACATGGGCAGGACAAAAGTAACGTGATCAAATTAACTGGAATCTTTTAAATTACTGTCATTTTTCATTAAAATAAATTAAACAATGTCTTAGCTAACATGCAATTGTAAATATACAATGCACTTTATCTAAAAAAAATCTTATTTCATTTTAAATGAATTAATTTATTTAATTCAATCATAAAAATGATATTGAAATAGAAACAAAAACAATCAGACATTTGTTTTAAACATTTTCATTTGCTTTAAATGTAAACGTGAACATGCTTAATGTGCTATTGGTCTATTTATTAAAATTATGAAATTACTTTACTCGTTATCACAGTTGTGACAGATATAAGGAACTGCACCCTCAGTGCATGCCTCATGTGACCACAGCAGACAAAAGATGCACCGCACCCACACTTCTCCAGGCAAAGATGAGGCAAATGTCTCCCCACAAACAAGACATTCCTCATCATTGCCCTGAGAAACTGTGGTTGCAGTGTGTCCACTAAACCTTGTTTTTTTTGGGAGTTTTGAAGAGGACTGTTTCTCTGGCCCCTCTGCCGACTCTCCTCCTCCAAAGCGGCTTTCACTGGGGTGTCGGTCAGTATCGCTGTTGACCTGCAACATTCAATGAGATGATAGTCAGAATCAGCTTGTTTTTATACAAGCAAAAAAATCAAGACAAGTTAAAAACGACACTCTGTTCACCTCTTTCTGCCTCTTCTTTTATTTTCTTTCCTCGATCCAGCCTTTGGATATGGGCAAACCTTTTCTGGGCTGAACCTCTGTATTGGCGTGCCACTAGATGTTCCTGGAACCACAAGCATACCTGGATAGAAAATATTCTTTAAAAAAAATGCTTGGCAAGGCTCAACATTTAAAGACACACACAGACACGAACTCTCACCATCTACAGGAGTGGCAGACTCATGGGGATGCAGCTCAAATGGGCTCTGGTTAGGTTGGTGGTGTCTTGAGGGAGCAGGTGCTGGTGATGGCGCTGGCGCTGGTGATGAAGAGGGCGCTGGTGATGGCGCTGGCGCTGGTGATGAAGAGGGCGCTGGTGATGGTGCTGGCGCTGGTGATGAAGAGGGCGCTGGTGATGGTGCTGGCGCTGGTGATGAAGAGGGCGCTGGTGATGGTGCTGGCGCTGGTGATGAAGAGGGCGCTGGTGATGGAGCTGGTGCTGGTACAAGGCGGTCGGTCACAAAAGCTGGAGCAAAGTCTGTCTCACTGAAAGTATCTCGATTAAAGGGCCAGATACCGGTACACTCCAACCCAGATGAAATGCTGCTTGGTGTCGCAGCTTGAGGCAGAGCTTTAGTCACAAGACTTGGGATGTTGTAGATGGTCAAAGTTCTTCCAGGGTTCATTTGCATCCAATCGTCTGCTGCCCTGTCAATGTGGTGCTTAATGTGGTGTGGGGCGGCACGGTGGCATAGTGGTTAGCACTATTGCCTCACAGCAAGAAGGTTGTGGGTTCGAATCCGGCCTGGGGCCTTTCTGTGTGGAGTTTGCATGTTCTCCCCGTGTTCGCGTGGGTTTTCTCCGGGTACTCCGGTTTCCCCCACCCACAAAACATGCAATATAGGAATACTGCATGGCTGTGTGTGAATGTTTGGTGGTGGTCGGAGGGGCCGTAGGCGCATACTGGCAGCCACGCTTCCGTCAGTCTGCCCCAGGGCAGCTGTGGCTACTAAAACGTAGTTTACCACCATCAGAGCGTGAATGTGTAAGTGAATGAATAATGTATCCTTGTGAAGCGTCTTTGAGTGCCCAGAAAGCAGAAAAGCGCTATATAAAATTGATGCATTATAAGAGGATCAAAAACGCTTCGGTCTAGCGGCTGAAGATGGTGGGAGCAGTGGGATGGAAAAGACAGGAGTAGAATGCCATGTGACTTGCAAAAGTCAATAGCTACTTCAGAGAGGTGTGATGGATGATTGTCTAAAAGAAGCAGCAACTTGGTCTCCGGGGTCACTCAGATGTGTCTTACAAAATGCTGTAAAAATGCTGAGAAATCTGTGTCCTGCATCTACCCTGATCCATTGGCGGAACCAGTGCAGCTAAGAGGACCATCCCGGATGAAGTGGTCCTGGAACTTCTTCCTTGGTAAGATAAGTAAGGGGTGTTATGGCCCCAATTTGTTATTACATTTATAACACAACAGTAACAGCAAGGGATGACAAACACAGTTTTAACAACTAAAACACATTTAATTTTTAACAAAGACAAAGACTAATAACAACCTACAACTAAAGACCAAGATTGATAAATAAGAAAAAACAGAAATAATTACAGTCCCTTTTTGGTGGGGTGGCTTGGTGATGTCCTGGATGAAAAAAAATGCTCAAACACAGGCAAAGAAATCCACAAAAGAAACGTCACAGGTCTTGAACAGAATGGCAGGTCTGGTCATCTTCTTGCAATTTCTCCTACTACTTTACTGTCTCAATTCTTTTCCTTATATACTCTTTTGCAGACCCCACCCACATTTAGACCTCTTTTTTTTTAATTTTCTGAGACTTGCCCCAGACATGTCCAGGACATGTCTAAACATGACTCCAGTCTGAGCTTAACAAAAAAAAGGTAAATACTGCCATCTAGTGGCCTATATTCACATTACACCTCCATTCCAAAAGGGAAAAATTTTGACTCATAAAGGCAAAATTTTTCTTTTCAATACAAAATGGTTAAGTGAACACTTGTCTATATATACATATCATACAATATTCAAACACATGATATATATATACACATTCAAACACGGGATAAGCAATCAGCAATTACATTGTCTGTACCCTTCACATGCTTAATTTCCAAGTCAAACTCCTGTAAAATCAAACTCCAATTCAACAATCTCCGATTCTTGTTTTTCATCTTACTCAAAAACATTAACGGATTGTGGTCAGTGTACACAATCATTGGCTTTTGTCCTGTACAAACATAAACCTCAAAGTGTTGTAAAGAAAGGACCAGAGCCAACAGTTCCTTCTCTATTGTGGAATAGTTCCTTTGGTGGCGATTGAACTTCCTGGAGAAGTATGCCACGGGATGCTCAATGTCATCAGAGTCACTTCTCTGTAGGAGCACAGATCCACAAACTTGGTCGCTAGCATCGACCGCGATGGAGAACGGTTTGTTGAAGTCAGGAGATTTGAGCACGGGGAAGTGACACAGCAGAGACTTCAGGCGATCGAAGGCTCTCTGGCATGCTTCATCCCAAGTGAACTTTACGCCTTTCTTCAGTTGGTTAGTTAGACTGAGAGCACTCTCAGCAAAGTTCTTGCAGAACTTGCGGTAGTACCCGATCATTCCAAGGAAGCGGCGCAAAGCATTTTTGTTGTCAGGAACTGGAAAGTCCATGATGGCTTGGACTTTAGCATTTATGGGTGCCACCTTACCCTGGCCTATGGCGTAGCCAAGATAGGTGACAGTAGCACAACCAAAGTCACTCTTGTTCAGGTTAACAGTCAGGTTAGCCTGGGTCAGGCGCTGGAACAACGTCTCTACATCTTTTAGATGTTCTTCCCAGGAGTCACTCCATGTGATCAGGTCATCGATGTATGCACCCGTGTGTGGCAATCCGGCGATTGTAGACTGTATCATCCTTTGGAACGTGGCTGGGGCATTTTTCATGCCAAAGGGTAGGACTTCATACTGGTACAATCCAGATGGTGTGGCAAAAGCAGAGATGCTCTTGGCCCTCTCAGTTAAAGGCACACACCAATAACCCTTCAATAAATCAATCTTGGTCAGAAACTTTGCTTGCCCTACACTATCAATACAATCATCAATCCTAGGTATTGGAAACACATCAGTTCTAGTTACAGCATTGACTTTGCGATAATCTGTACAGAATCTAGTACTTCCATCAGGTTTTGGAACTAGCACACAGGGTGAACTCCAATCGGAGTTGGAGGGTCTGATAATATCATGTTTTAACATGTACTCAACCTCTTTCTCAGCAATCTTTCTCTTTTCAGGATTCATTCGGTATGGATGCTGTTTTATTGGTTTGGCATCACCAACATCTACATCATGAGAGGCTATAGTAACTCTCTTTGGAACATCAGGAAACAAATCCTCATATTTCTTGATCAACCTTTCAAACAGATCTCTCTGTGAGGGTTCTAAGTGCTGGAGTTTTACATCAAGATTTTGCAACACTTCAGTGTTTGACAATTTACATGAAAGAACTTCAGCTTTAATTCTTGGTTCATCATCTTGAAACTCCCCCTCATCTTCACACGTTTCGACCATTGGAGAATCTGAAGTGACAGCTGCAACCCTAGCATTTCTGTCATGATAAGGCTTTAGCATGTTAATATGACACAATTGTTTTGGTTTTCTCCTATCTGGAGTCTTCACAATGTAATTGAGATCATTGAGTTTTGTCAGAATTTCATAAGGACCATGAAATCTAGCCTGCAATGGATTGGACTGCAAGGGAAACAACACAAGGACCTTGTCTCCTGGTTTAAACTCACGGCTTCTAGCCTTATGATCATACCAAGTTTTCATTTTTCCCTGACTTGATTTCAAGTTCTCTTTGGCAAGGTCACAAGCTGCACGCAATCTTTCCTTGAACTTGCTAACATAGTCTAACAGACTGATTTGCGGCTCTTCCTCTTGCCATTGTTCACTCAATAATAGCAAAGGTCCTCTCACTTCATGACCAAACACTAGCTCAAATGGACTGAATCCAGTAGACTTCTGCACTGCTTCTCTAGCTGCAAACAACAGCAAATGAACCCCTTCATCCCAGTCTTTCTCATGGTCATAACAATAAGTCCTCATCATTGTCTTGAGAGTGGAATGAAACCGCTCTAAGGCACCCTGACTTTCTGGATGATAGGCACTAGAAAGAATCTGTTTTGCACCTAGTTCATACACAACCTGCTGAAACAATCCTGAAGTGAAATTGCTACCTTGGTCTGACTGAATTTCCCTGGGAAGACCAAACAACGTGAAGAACTTTATCAAAGCCTTCGAGATTGCAGTTGCCTTGATGTTACGTAGAGGTATGGCTTCGGGGAATCTGGTAGATGCACACATGATTGTCAACAAGTACTGATTTCCAGATCTAGTCTTGGGTAATGGACCAACGCAATCAACAATGACCCTAGAGAATGGCTCCCCAAATGCTGGGATAGGCTGCAATGGAGCTACAGGTGGGTCTAACTGGTGTTTTCCAACTACCTGACAAGTGTGACAGGTTTTGCAAAAGTTGGAAACGTCTTTCCGAAGCCCAGGCCAAAAGAAGTATTTCATGATCTTATCAACAGTCTTGTTAACACCAAGATGACCTCCTAAAGGTAAACTATGAGCCATTGTTAAGATCTCATTCCTTTAGACCTTCGGAACAACAATTTGCCTGACCACTGCCCAATCTGCATTGACAGGGATATCAGGAGGGCGCCACTTCCGCATCAACACACCATCCTTGAGATAATAGCCGACTGGAACTGCATCTATTTCTTTTTCAGGAAGGGCTCTCCTCTTTAGTACACCAATTTCAGGATCATTAGTTTGCTCCTCAATCAACCGCTTTCTGGACAGAGACAAGTCTCCAGACACATCAGAATCACCAGACCCATCCGGCTGGCTGAATAGAGAACTGATAAAAGTATCTGATAAGTCCTCAAACGGAGAAACCATAGTAGGCCAATCAGAGTCATGAGGCGAACCACCTGAGTCCTGACTATTCAATGTACTGGACGGCACCACAACATCATCTTCTTTTGCCTTCTTGGCCACAGCACGAGTCACTGCGCAAGAAGGATACAGAGATGGGTTCTCATCCCCATTTTCAGTGCTCGGCTGTGAAGTAAGATGTACAGGGGGAACTACTTTGCCCCCAGCCAGGTCATTGCCTAGCAACAGAGAAACACCCTTTATAGGTAGACTTGACATAAGTCCCACCTTTATCTGTCCTGTAACTAAATCTGACTTCAAGAATATAGAGCGCAGGGGTACAGATACAGTCCTCCCTTCAATACCTTGTACAAGTATGAAATCCCCTGAAGCGGTCTCATCACGTAACTCCAAGGTGTCCATCAACAAAAGTGACTGAGAAGCTCCGGTATCCCTTAGGATATATATGGGGACAGGAGTAGTATGCTCATTCAGAGCCACAAATCCCTCTGACACAAATGGAAGAAATTCCTCCCTCACGAAGTCAGCTGTATCAGGCTTTTTAGCCCCACAAGAAGCAGGCAATTTAGCAGATTGGTTATCTACTACAGGGGTTTCTAACCTTGTTTTCACAAAGGCATTTGGTTTGGTATCCTTTTCTTTTTCTTTCTTAGCTTTAAGGAACCAACAGTTAGTTGTAACATGACCAGATTTCTTGCAATAACTGCAAACTAGACCACTTTTGTCACTGTCAGCTTTCACACTTTGATCAGACCTGTTACTGGATTTCTGAGCACCATCGCCAGATTTGTCTTTGTCTTTGGGTGAGGAATCTTGGGTATCACCGTAACCCTTTTTCTGAAATTGGGACCATTTATTGTTACTGCTAGACTGAAATTTGGACTTATGAGTGAGAACATATTCATCAGCAAATTTGGCAGCTGATTGCAAGTTCAGTGCTTGCTTCTCATTAAGGTAGGTCTTAATATCATCCTTAACACAGTTCTTGAATTCTTCAACTAACACCATCTCTTTTAGTGAGTTGAAATCATCCTTGACCTCCATAGAAGTACACCAGCGCTCAAAGCAAACCTGCTTCTCATTAGCAAATTCAACATAAGTCTGATTTTCAGATTTCTTCAGACCTCTGAATTCTCTTTGTTTTTCTTTTTCCTCCCTTTCTTTTTCTCTTTCCTCCCTTTCAATCTCTAGCATTTTTAATTTAAGTTCCATTTCTATATTTGGATTTTCCACTGGAAACTGTTCCAGATCTCCTGGTGCAAACACATTTTCATCAATGTAATATTCAACTATCTCTCTAGCCAGTCTTGCTTTTCGCATGGCTGGTTTTACCTCTGTCAGCTCCAACTGTCTGCAAATTTCTAGCAGTTCTGTCTTTTTAAAAGACTTCAAAACCCCTACGGTTGGTGATGCCAAGAAATCATCCATTGCTGTTGTCAATATATATCTAGGAAAATTCACAAAAACAATTTCACAATTTGGAATGTTAGATTTTCAATAAATTACTCACACAATGGTCTATCCCGGACGAGCCCCCAATTTTTTATGGCCCCAATTTGTTATTACATTTATAACACAACAGCAACAGCAAGGGATGACAAACACAGTTTTAACAACTAAAACACATTTAATTTTTTTACAAAGACAAAGACTAATAACAACCTACAACTAAAGACCAAGATTGATAAATAAGAAAAAACAGATATAATTACAGTCCCTTTTTGGTGGGGTGGCTTGGTGATGTCCTGGATGAAAAAAAATGCTCAAACACAGGCAAAGAAATCCACAAAAGAAACGTCACAGGTCTTGAACAGAATGGCAGGTCTGGTCATCTTCTTGCAATTTCTCCTACTACTTTACTGTCTCAATTCTTTTCCTTATATACTCTTTTGCAGACCCCACCCACATTTAGACCTCTTTTTTTTTAATTTTCTGAGACTTGCCCCAGACGTGTCCAGGACATGTCTGAACATGACTCCAGTCTGAGCTTAACAAAAAAAAGGTAAATACTGCCATCTAGTGGCCTATATTCACATTACAGGGGGAACAAAGTTGCCTTGGCAGCTGACCTTGTGATGGCAGCAAAGGCAACAGTCACCAATGTCCCTCTTTCCCCAGAGGTCACAGCAACGACTTGGCGCTGCCCCTTCGTGGCAATGATTTTGTCTGGCACTTGAACCGTTGTGGTACCTGAAATAATAAATGAAATGAATTATTGCTGTTGCAAATCACTGTTGCTTTTTAATTTATTTAAATATAAATTATTACCTGTTTCATCCATGTTCCAGATGTCCTTTGCTTCAAAATTATAGTGGGTGAGGACAGTCTTTAGGATTTTGAAAAACTCTGTCACGTTGGTCTTGTTGAAGCTGGTGTAACGGGACATGCTGGTGGCTTGAGGTCGACGGATGGACAGGGTTTTGTTGCGCTCGAGGAAGGAGGTGAGCCAATCCTTCCCTGCCATCTGGTTTTTCTCCCGTGAACATGGAGTTTTGAGGCCAATATTTTCGGCCAGCTCATATGCAAACTTTCGCACCTAAAACAGCATGAAAAAAGAGGTTAATTGAGAGTATGTTCCTACAATTAATCTGATTTTTTTTTAGTGGATTTATTTAAAATTGCTTTTAGTATGACTCTAGCTATACACTTAACTCAAGCTTCTAATATTCTAATAAATTAATAACGTCAATGACAGAAATAATGTCAAGTTTATTTAAAAATGAACAGGCTGTTACTCCAACCTCTTTAAGGACTCAGGCCAAAATATATATCAGCTGTTCTCTTTATATATGCCTGCAGTCTCTTCTCCTGTTCTTCTGTGAAGACTTTGTTGTGAGGCCTGTACCCAGGGGCCCCCCGTCTGCTGCCCTCCCTCCTCTGCCCTCCTCTTACAGTACCTGAACAGGGTGACATGACAAACGCCATGCACCTCTGCTGCCTTCCTTGTACTCTCGCCTCTTCGGACATCAAAAAAGGCCCTTCTGTAAACCTGCTGGTCAACCATTCCTCTCTGGGTAGTTCTGACCCTAACTCTTGGCATTTTCTGTCAGTAAAATATAGCACTCACATTTTTGAAATGAGCTTTAAAACACAAAATGCGGCCGCATTAGCAGAGAGGGATGAACGTTACTGTTGCTACTTCCACCCCAACAGTGACTCCTGACATTTGAACCAGAATTGCTTCTAAGGAGGAAAAAGTCTGACATTTCAAACTTCAGGATATGTTACAAAACTAAATGACCTATCATTTCATCATAAATGACACATAGAGCGATAAAGACAATCTTTAAATCAAAAGAGTTTACCATTTGTCTGAATTTACTCACCACAGTGGAAAACAGTCTTCCCCGTCTCATTTTGTGATGAAGTGACGAAACCTCAAGATTTTTCCCGGGCCTGGAGAGTGTTGTGAGCTGCACGTGCTGACCTATTTTGACGCATCAAACTGCGGATGGCTATGAGTAAATCACCATATTACTTTCGTCACACGTTACTCTCGCACGGGGTCTCCCCTATGTGGAAAATGCACCGTCAATGGGCTGAATGTTTGTTGCGGGACACGTATTATCACATATTCATATTGATAAAGGAGGGGTTTCGTTAATATACGATTTTGGCCCACAGGGTTAACATTCTGGATCTGAAAAATTAATTATATATTAATACGAAAATTCCTTTCAAGGTACCCATACTGTCAAACACTTCCATATGTAATGTGGAAAAAAGCCACTAAATGGCAGTATTGACTTTTTTTGTTAAACCCAGTCTAGAGCTAGGTTTGGGCATGTCCTGGGCATGTCTGAGAGGGGAAAGTCCAAGAGGGAAAAAAAAAAGTCTAAAAGGTGGGAGGGGGCTGTAAAAGAGTATATAAGGAGAAAAACTGAGAGAGTAAAGTAGTAGGAGAAATTGCAAGGAGAAGGATACATTTGACCAGACCTGTCACTCTTTTCAAGACCTGTGAAGTTTTTTTGTGAAATTTTGCCTGTGTTGGAGCATTTGCCTGTCCCAGGACATCAACAAGCAACCCCATCTCAAGGGACTGTAGAGGTTTTGAAGTCTTTTAAAAAGACAGAACTGCTAGAAATATGCAGACAGTGAGAGCTGACAGAGGTAAAACCAGCCATGCGAAAAGCAAAACTGGCTAGAGAAATTGTTGAATATTACATTGATGAAAATGTGCTTGCACCAGGTGATCTGGAACAGTTTCCAGTGGAAAATCCAAATGTAGAAATGGAACTTAAATTAAAAATGCTGGAGATTGAAAGGGAGGAAAAAGAAAACAAAGGCAGTTTGAGTTAGAAAAATTAGCTAGAGAAGAGAAAAAAGAAAGGGAGGAAAAAGAAAAACAAAGAGAATTTGAGCGAGAGAAAGAGGAAAGAGCAGAAAGAGAGAGACAGCAAAAGAGAGATTTTGATTTAGAGAAGTTAGATAGAGAAGAAAGGCTCCAAATGGAGCAACTAAAAATTAAAATAGAAGCGGAGAACAAATTTAGTGCTCGCCAGGAGGAAAAATTGGCCCCTCCATTCTCCGAGAAGGAGGTTGATAAGTACTTCCAGTGCTTTGAGAAGGTAGCTAATAGTTGCCAGTGGCCAAAGGAACACTGGCCTCTGATGTTGCAAACTGTCCTCAAGGGTAAAGCTCAACAAGCTTATTCGGCTTTGTCTGCAGATGATTCCTCTGATTATGAGGTTGTCAAAAAGGTTATTTTGAGAGCTTATGAGTTGGTTCCAGAGGCTTACCGACAGAAAGTCAGAGGTCTGAAGAAATCTGACAATCAGACTTAGGTGGAATTTGCCAACGAGAAGAAGGTTTGCTTTGAGCGCTGCTGTACTTCTATGGAGGTCAAAGATGATTTCAACTCACTTAAAGAGATGGTGTTAGTTGAAGAATTCAAGAACTGTGTTAAAGATGATATTAAGACCTACTTTAATGAGAAGCAAGCACAAATTTGAAGACATCAAATCAGCTGACAAATTTGAAGATAAATATGTTCTTACACATAAGTCCAAATTCCAGTCGAGCAGTGAAAATAGATGGTTTAAATTTCAGAGGAAAGGTAACGGTGATACCCAAGATTCCTCACCCAAAGACAAATCTGGTGATGGTGCTCAGAAATCCAGTCACAGGTCTGATCAAAGTGTGAAAGCTGACAGTGACAAAAGTGTTCTAGTTTGCAATTATTGTAAGAAATCTGGTCATGTTACAACTAACTGTTGGTTGCTTAAAGCTAAGAAAGAAAAAGAAAAGGATACCAAACCCAAAACTTTTGTGAAAACAAGGGTAGAAACCCCTGTAGTAGATGACCGATCTGTTAATTGCCAGCTCCTTGTGGGGTTAAGAAACCTGATACGGCTGACTTTGTGAGGGAGGAATTTCTTCCATTTGTGTCAGAGGGATTTGTGGCTCTGAAGCATTCTCCTCCTGTACCCACATATATCCTAAGGGATACCGGAGCTTCTCAGTCACTTTTGCTGATGGACTCCTTGGAGTTATGTGACAAGACCGCTTCTGGGGATTTCATACTTGTACAAGGTATTGAAGGGAATACTGTATCTATACCTCTGCGCTCTGTATTCTTGAAGTCAGATTTAGATACAGGACAGGTAAAGGTGGGACTTATGTCAGGTCTACCTATCAAGGGTATTTCTCTGTTGCTAGGCAATGACCTGGCTGGGGGTAATGTAGTTCCCCCTGTACATCTTACTTTACAGCCGAGCACTGAAGATGGCGATGAAGACCCATCTCCGTATCCTTCCTGTGCAGTGACCCGTGCTATGGCTAAGAAGGCTCAAGAAGAATATGATGTGGTGCCGTCCAGTACTTTGAATAGTTATGACTCAGGCGGTTTGCCTCATGGCCTACTATGGTTTCTGCATTTGATGACTTATCAGTCACATTTATCAGTTCTTTGTTCAGCCAGCCAGATGGGTCTGGTGATTCTGATGTGTCTGGAGACTTGTCTCTGTCCAGAAAGCGGTTGATTCAGGAGCAAACGAATGATCCTGAAATTTGTGTACTAAAGGGGAGAGCCCTTCCTGATAAAAAAATAGACGCAGTTCCAGTTGGGTTTTATCTCAAGGATGGAGTGTGATGCGGAAGTGGCGCCCTCCTGATATCCCAGCCACTGCAGATTGAGCAGTGGTCAAGCAAATTGTTGTTCCGAAGGTCTACAGGAATGAGATCTTAACAATAGCGCATAGTTTACCTTTAGGAGGTCATCTTAGTGTTAACAAGACTTTTGATAAGATCATGAAACACTTCTTCTTCTTTTCTTCGGAAAGACGTTTCCAACTTTTGAAAAACCTGTCACACTTGTCAGGTAGTTGGAAAACACCAGTTAGACCCACCTGTAGCTCCATTGCAGCCTATCCCAGCGTTTGGGGAGCTCTTCTCCAAGGTCATTGTTGATTGTGTTGATCCATTATCCAAGACTAGATCTGGAAATCAGTACTTGTTGACAATCATGTGTGCATCTACCAGATTCCCTGAAGCCATACCTCTACGCAACATCAAGGCAACTACAATCTCGAAGGCTTTGATAAAGTTTTTCACATTGTTTGGCCTTCCCAGGGAAATTCAGTCAGACTAATGTAGCAATTTCACTTCCGGATTGTTTCAGCAGGTTGTGTATGAACTAGGTGCGAAGCAGATTCATTCTAGTGCCTATCATCCAGAGAGTCAGGGTGCCTTAGAGCAGTTTCATTCCACTCTCAAGACAATGATGAGGACTTACTGTTATGACCATGAGAAAGACTGGGATGAAGGTGTTCATTTGCTGTTGTTTGCAGCTAGAGAAGCAGTACAGGAGTCCACTGTATTCAGTCCATTTGAGTTAGTGTTTGGCCATGAAGTGAGAGGACCTTTGCTATGGTTGAGTGAATAATGGCAAGAGAAAGAGCCACCTATCAGCCTGTTAGACTATGTTAGCAAGTTCAAAGAAAGACTGCATGCAGCTTGTGACCTTGCCAAAGAGAACTTGAAATCAAGTCAGGGAAAAATGAAAACTTGGTATGATCATAAGGCTAGAAGCTGTGAGTTTAAACCAGGAGACAAGGTCCTTGTGTTGTTTCCCTTGCAAACCAATCCATTGCAGGCTAGATTTCATGGTCTTCGTGAAAATTCTGACAAAACTCAATGATCTCAATTACATTGTGAAGACTCCAGATAGGAGAAAGCTAAAACAGTTGTGTTACATTAACATACTGAAGCCTTATTATGATAGGAATGCTAGGGTTGCAGCTGTCACTTCAGATCCTCCTATGGCTGAGACTTGTGAAGTTGAGGGGGAGTTTCAGGATGATGAACCTAGAATTAAAGCTGAAGTTCTTTCATGTAAATTGTCAAATTCTGAAGTGTTGCAAAATCTTGATGTAAAACTCCAGCACTTAGAACCCTCACAGAAAGATCAGTTTGGGAGGTTGATCAAGAAATATAAAGATCTATTTCCTAATGTTCCAAAGAGAGTTTCCATAGCCTCTCATGATGTAGATGTTGGAGATGCCAAACCAATAAAACAGCATCTGTACCGGATGAATCTTGAAAAGAGAAAGATTGCTGAGAAAGAGGTTGAGTGCATGTTAGAACATGATATTATCAGACCCTCAAACCCAGATTGGAGTTCACCCTGTGCTTGTTCCAAATCCCGATGGAAGTACTAGATTCAATACAGATTATTGCAAAGTCAGTTCTGTAACTAGAACTGATGTGTTTCCAATACCTAGGATTGATGACGGTGTTGATAGAGTAGGGCAAGCGTTTCTGACTAAGATTGATTGATTGAAGGGTTATCAGTGTGTGCCTTTAACTGAGAGAGCCAAGAGCATCTCTGCTTTTGCCACACCATCTGGGTTGTACCAGTATGAAGTCCTACTCTTTGGCATGAAAAATGCCTCAGCCATGTTCCAAAGGATGATACAGTCTACAATCGCCGGATTGCCACACTCAGGTGCATACATCGACGACCTGATCACATTGAGTGACTCCTGGGAAGAACATCTGAAAGATGTAGAGACATTGTTCCAGCGCCTGACCCAGGCCAACCTGACTGTTAACCCGAACAAGAGTGACTTTGGTTGTGCTACTGTCACGTATCTTGGCTACGTCATAGGCCAGGGTAAGGTGGCAACCATAAATGCTAAAGTCCAAGCTGTCATGGACTTTCCAGTTCCTGACAACAAAAATGCTTTGCACCGCTTCCTTGGAATGATTGGGTACTACCGCAAGTTCTGCAAGAACTTTGCTGAGATTCCTCTCAGTCTCACCAACCAACTGAAGAAAGGCGTAAAGTTCACCTGGGATGATGCATGCCAAAGAGCTTTCGATCGCCTTAAGTCTCTGCTGTGTCACTTCCCTGTGCTCAAATCTCCTGACTTCAACAAACCGTTCTCCATCGTGGTCGATGCTAGCGAGCAAGCTTGTGGATCTGTGGTCCTACAGAGAAGTGACTCTGATGACATTGAGCATCCCTTGGCATACTTCCTCAGGAAGTTCAATCGCCACTAAAAGAACTATTCCACAGTAGAGAAGGAGCTGTTGGCTCTGGTTATATCCTTACAACACTTTGAGGTTTATGTTTGTACAGGGCAAAAGCCAATGATTGTGTACACTGACCACAATCCGTTAATGTTTTTGAGTAAGATGAAAACAAGAATCGGAGATTGTTGAATTGGAGTTTGATTTTACAGGAGTTTGACTTGGAAATTAAGCATGTAAAGGGTACTGACAATGTAATTGCTGATTGCTTATCCCGTGCTTGAGTATGTGTATATATATCACGCGTTTATTAGCAGATTGTATTATATATATATATATATATATATATATATATATATATATATATGTGTCTTCTTAACCATTTTTGTCTTGAAAAGTAAAATTTTGCCTTCATGAGTCAAAATTTTTCCTTTTTGGAATGGAGGAATTTGGAATGGACGGACTTTTTTTTATGTTAAGCCCAGTCTGGAGCTAGATTTGGGCATGTCCTGGGCATGCCTGAGAGGCGAAATTCCTTGAGAAAAAAAAAGTGTAAAAGGTGGGAGGGGGCTGCAAAAGAGTATATAAGGAGAAAAATTGAGAGATTAAATTAGTAGGAGAAATTTCAAGGAGGAGGATACATTTGACCAGACCTGTCACCTTTTTCAAAACCTGTGAAGTTTTTTTGTGAATTTTTGCCCGTGTTGGAGCATTTGCCTGTCCCAGGACATTACCTAGCAACCCCATATCAAGGGACTGTAAATATTTTTTTTCTTGTATATATCAATCTTGGTCAGTAGTTAGTTGTTAGTCTTTGTTAAATAAAATCTGTTAAAGTTTTAAAATTTTGTCTGTCATCCTTTGCTGTCCTATGTCATAACAAATTGGGGCCATAACACATAAGATTCACGCAATAGTTTCCACATTTTGCCGTGACTTGTGCTTGAAGTGATGATCATTGACGATTTTGTGCCAAATGTGGCAAAACGCCTATTCAAATTAAAAGTCTATACCTGGAGGGCCATGAAATAAAATATGATCTTTCTACAATGTACTTGTGTTGAGGTGAATTTGTATAGTATTATGTTATTAAAGTAAAAACTAAGTCGCTGGCTACATGAAGCACCATGAAATAAAATACAGTATAACCTTTGTAAAATGTCCTGTTGTCGTGAATTTGTATACTATTTTGTTGTTAAAGTCAAAAAACAAAAAAACAAAACCACTGGCTCCAGGCAAATAAAATGTTTGCGCTTGTGTGGTACAAATCAAGCAGGAATTCTATGCACTTGTGCTGTACTAGAATTGCGCATGCAGAGAACTGATCGGGCACACGGGCAGGAGGTACGGATAGGGCACCGAAGGGTCCAAAAAGGTGAAGTGAACCCGACGCACTTTGTCTTCACAATATCTTGCAAACCATACTGTGGTGAGCCGTACTGAGAGCACCTCCCGTGGTGGTCTCAGAACGCTTTGTTTTTAAAGAGGTCTAAGTGCGGTTTTTGTGTGCACATTTGCACAAAAAATGCTGAGTCATCTATCTGAGTTCGTTTCGAGGGTTGAAAAGGACCAAGTGTGAAAGCACCCTGAATCTAACTCTGACTTAATCTTGCTCTCAATATTACAGTATTCTGGTCTAATTCCAATGTAATATTTTTTCTGGACCAAAAAACACCTTTCTCCTGCGGAGTGCTCAATATGCTATTTGTGAATTCATGAAAATGTATCCACCCAAGCCGTCAAGTTGCCAGCAATTAATAAGAAAGTAAAAGAAACCTTTAAATAAAATCATGATATGAAAAATCATCAGCAGAAAACAAATATAGGAATCTGTAGTGCAATTCCAGGTGCGTACAGACTCAAAATAAAAATCTAGGCACATACACCTCTGCTGGGAGAAGACAGACAGCTACATTATAAATGTAAAAACCCTGGTTAAATATCTGTTGTTATGTTTATCATGTTTGCTTTTGTTGGAATATGCAGTGCGGGTCCGAGCCATGCTGTTGTCACTGGTAGCCCTCTCACCACAGTAAGAAGACTGTGAGGTCAAGTCCCCTCCTGGGTCCTTAATGCCGCTTTTCCATTACACAGTTTTATCACTACTTGCCCTCTACTCGACTCGACTCTACTCAGTTTCGGTTGTTTTCCATTACAATTGAGTACCACCTCAACGTGGGTGGGGTCATCTTAGCAAGCATCACTCCCTGGCCAATCAGTGGCCTGCAGTCTGTTGACACCACATTTTCGGCTCTATTCAGCTCGCTTGGAACCCTGGCCGAGTGGGAATTAAAAAAGAATCTGGTACCAGCTACTATCATTTAATGGAAAACCCTAAAAACCGAGTAGAGTCGAGTCGAGTAGAACCGAGAAGGTGCCAGTGAAAAAGCCCTATTTGTCTGGGGTGTGAATGCCCTCCCTTGTTTAGGATAAAGCTTTGGTAACAGAGGTGAACAATTCCAGTCCTGGAGTGCGACTGTTTACGATGGTGTTTGTTTCCACCAATTACCCTGACTAAATGAGCTATTTGGCTGTGCAAACAAACATGGGTTTACTCATGGACTAGGTCACAATAAAATGTTTCATTTTTGGGGCTCAAAAACAGTCTTTGGTGGTCATTCATGAGCATCTCAAGAAATGCAGCTGAAATGCAACATTTCATCCATGGTTTGGAAAATGAAGCTGTTGAAGGCCAGAAGTTGAATTGAAAACCTCGGGCAGATATGGCCCTCGTTGTCCATCCCTGTTTTATAGTGTCTATGATAATTCAGAAAACTATGCTCACTGGTGAAATCAGATGGCGTGCTGCATTGGCTGAGGTACAGTAAATCTGTGCGACACTCAGGCCTGCAGTTGCTGGAGTGGCCCAACTGCCTTTTCTGCAAAGTGGGATTCGCTGAGTAAACTGGATGCTGGCATTTGTTATAAAATGGAGTTCTGCCAAATCAGAAACAAGGTCAGAGGGAAAAACAGCTGCTCTGGATTTTGCTTACTGCAGTTATCCAGTTAACTGTAATCTTGCACCGTGGAGCAGGCCCCTTGTCTATGACAGAAGTGCTTGAGCTGATGTTCTCATTCAGCGATTGAGTATTACTGTATTTTCTCTGCAGTTTCTCATAACTGGCTGAAGGATTTTAATTTATTTATTATTTTTTGGCAAGGAGTTCTTACTACTCCTGAGGCGTGGAGAATGGAGATGCCTCAGAAAGGGAGCTTTTACTCTCCTCCATATTCTACTGTAAATGTAGTCTGCTGCACATCTGGAACCTGTTTTCTCCTTTAGAAAAAAAATCTGCGCTTCATCCTGGAGTCTGTTCCCAGACAAAGGGTGGCGTGGGCAGATTGGTCTCTTGCCGAAAGAGTCTGTGGTGGAGCTTTGGCAAACCAGTGCTCTCAGATCCTGTTTCAGTCAGAACACACAGAGTTTTGAACTGACATTGAACTTGGAAAAATGGGGGAGGGGTGGGTTATGCGAGTGTGAAACACATGCTCGACAAAACATTTTTGTCAGATTAAAACAAGCATCGTCTAGGAGTTGAAGGTGCGTGACAGTTCTTATAAAGCGTCATATAATGCAAGGTGAAATGTTAATGAGTTTGTAAGTGGCTTCTGGCGATGCGTGCCTGTTTTACCTCCACAGCAATAAAAAAAATGACATTTATGACTACATAAGACGCTCCCTGGAAGGTATAAAAGGTTTAGCTGTCTTAATGATTATGTTTCTGATGTCATCATTATATTCCGGCTTCATTATGAAAGTATATTTCTCGGGGTATATTTGTAGAACATGAATCCAGCTGATTCTGGTTTCCCAACACCCTCTGGTAAAAACCAGAAACGATAAGAAAAAATGAGATTAAACATTTTTTTATTTGTTTGATTCATCTCTCTGTGAGTAAATATCAAGTAACAAGCTGAGATTACTCTGCTAATGCACTCTAGAAAGCTGCGTAGCCCTTTGTTAATCTTCCAAAACCCATTTTGTTTGTTCAAGCAAAAATGATTGCCTTTGAAGAATAATTGCATGACAAACATATGGTGTCATGAGCACTGTGAATGGACAGTTCACAATGACTGTATATTGCTGAATTTGTTTATTTTCACTAAGGTTTATTTCTGTTAATCTGCTGATATTTAGCAGTGTTAACCCTGTCACAGCTCCCCCCCGTCTCTCTCTCTCTCTCTCTCTCTCTCAGAAAGTCAGAAGGAACTGCATTTCTGTTGAGGATTGACGGGCATGAAGGCTTGTTGTTGAATGAAAAATAGCTGGGAGTTGTGTTAAGTTTCAATTAATTCAAGCTTAATTGTTGGATTTTCCTTTAAGGTGAAATGTCCAGCATTGAAAATGCACCACCTTAGTTTCAGGGCCAAGATACAAATCGTGTAAGTTTATGTAACTGTAAGCGTTATATTAGACAAAATCAGATCGATGTTTCTTATGATCAAACTGTGTCTGGTGGGGGGGGGGGTTGGGGCTCCAGGTTATTGATCTGAAGTGCCTAATTTACACCATACCTCAAAAATTACTGTTGAAAGCTGCTTAGTTACTATAAAACACAAATAGGAAGTCATACATGGAGATTAAAATAACACCATGACCTTTGACCTGAAGTAACCTTGAGATCTCAGAAGGCTGTATCTCAAAAATTGCTGTAGATAGCCATTTTGTTGTGATTAATCACTTATAAGAACTCATATATGGTCAGTAAAATAACGTCATAAACTCTGATCTTCAGAGACCATGAGAGATGACACCCAAGAGCATGACTTTCCAAAAAGCAGATTAGGTGATTGGACAGGTCAGGGTCCCCCCCCAAATCAAAACATTTATAAATGTGATTTATTCTTGCCGTTGGGTTTTACAGTGTAATGTGATGTATTTTCATCATTTTCTGGAAAGTTGTCTTTTATCATGCTTTTCAAAATACTTGATTTTCTGTCTATTTCCACATACACTTCCCAGGGCCAAATTAGTAAAAAAAAAAAAAAAAACACATTACATTCTGTTGGACTGCCTTTAGCTGATTGATTATGGCATGCATTCACAATGGCATTGAATATGCAATGTCACAACATTTATTTCTGTCCAGATATGCATTATTTTTTTATTGCCAAGATCTTGTATTGAGCCGGACCACTTGCATAAAGATTCTGAATAGGGTTAAGGTTTGGGCTCTGAGGTGGCCGTTCCGTGAGTGAAAATGATCTCTCATATTCCCTGAACCACTCTTTCGCCACTTGAGCCTGATGAATCCTGGCCTTGCCATCTTGGAATATGCCCGCACCACCAGGGAAGAAAAAAATCTATTAATGGAAAAAACTGGTCATTCAGTATATTCAGGTAGTCAGCTGACCTAATTTTTTGGGCACATATTTTTTGCTAAACCAAGATCTGAAGAAAGCAGAGATCATAACACTGCCCCCCCCAGGATTGCATGGTAGGCATGAGGCATTATGGGTTTAGGTGCATCACTTCATCTCCCTCTCTTCTTACCCTGATGTGCCCATCACTTTGGAACAGGATAAATCTGGACTCATCAGACCACAGGACCTTTTCCCATGGCTCCATGGTCCAACCTTTATGCTCACGAGCAAACTGAAACCTTTATTCCTCATTAGCTGGAGCTAAGAAGCGGTTTTCTCAAGGCTATACAGTTGTTTAAGCCCAATCCCTACAGTTCTCTTTGCATTATGTGAGTGGAAATGCTCTTAATTTCACAATCAAACATAACCCTGAGTTCTACTGTTGACTTTTTATGATATGATTCTTATTTTGATTGAGTTAAATCAAGGTGGTAACTTTTTTTGGCCAGGTAGAGCATTTCTAAAATATTGCTCTATAAATATTCCATGCATCGTCTGATTCCACAATAAATACTCATTTTATAAATGTTTTTTTTCCCCCAGCTAGTGGGCATAACACTGTCTAACAATTTTTTTGTAATTCTGGAGAATTGTGGATTGTAATAAAATTGTCAAAGCACACCATTTCAATTTAATTTCTATTTATTTCTCATATGTATTCCGTTCTTCATCAATTTCTTTCGTTACATTTTTTGGGCATCCTTGCTTTTTTAGTCATAACAGTGAAAGGAGACAGGAAGGATGAGATGTCATGCAGCAGGGGGCCTGGGCCTGATTCAAACCTGAGTCACTGCAATTGTGAAGCACACAATTGTTATCACTCCGTTTACTTTTAATTTTTACAACCATTTTTCTAAAAACTGTATAATGTAATTAAAAACAGAATGTTATGATTAGCAAATTCTTTAAAGTCTATATTTAATTGAAAATAGTGCAAAGGCAACATATTAGATGTTGAAACTGAGAAATTATATTGTTTTTTGGAAAATGTCTGCTCATTGTGAATTTGATGCCATCAAAACATTTCAAAAAAGTTGGGATGGGGCATGTTTACCACTGCTGCATCATCACTTCTTTTAGTAACACTCTGTATTATACCACACTTAATGACAAACAAACTACATCACTTACAGGCTCCATTCAAACTTTCATTTAACCCCTTTGCGTAAAAGCCAAGTATGTCCATTTATTCATTCCCTAATTTAAGGCTTTATAATTCAGGATTAGAGCTTCATAGAGAGGGGGATAAGGGCTGAAATTAGATACGATACTTGTAGCATTTAGAATTTCATGGTTTTTTCAGTTTCTTTTCATTATTTTAGTCAGATTAAGGGCCACAAACACAAAAAAGAATCTTCGTGAAAATTCAGCAATAAAATTATGAAAAAAATACTGGGAATTGAAAAATAACTAGGAATGAAAACAATACATTTCTGGGATCATAAACTTCTTGACCCCAAGAGGACTTCATTTGACAATAATTTTTTGAAAATGATCTACCATCTATGAGCCAAATAAGATAGCTCTCCAAGTGGCTCCCCATTCTGTCAGAGCCCTCAAAATTAGGCACTGTCAAATCATAAAATAATCATAATTTTAACATGTATCAGCTTTTGACTCAATAAGTTCAATAGGAATGAATGATTTTCTAGCAGAACTTCGCCTGAGTTTATCAATATAGGCGCCAATGGACATCAATAGTCACCAGTAAACTCTCCAAACCAAAAACATGCCGTTTCTCCATTGAAAGTTCAGAGTTTCGTCCATTTTTATACAAAGTATAAGCAAGCACATGTACTCATTAAAGGAACTGCTTATTTTACGGTCAGAATTTTCACCTTGGGAAACCTTGGGAAGTTCACTAGAATTTAAAATAGGCTTGACATTCCACATGTTTGAGTACAGCAGCTGCAGTTGATGGACAAAAATATGGGTCCACCGCTATTATGGGGTTAAAACTCATTCTACAGCCTACTACTCAAATAAGCTACCTGCAAATGTTAGCTGCCTAGCATTAGATAACATTTGTCAGCTATGGAAACTCTACATTTGTTGTTGGCTAGCAATTGTTATGCTGTCAATTTTTTCACATCTAAGCCTTTCCAGATATTCAGCCATTCAGATGCTCCCTGGTTTTTCTGTGCATATTTCAGCGTAGCAGCACTCTGTACACTCTTCAACACTTCTTTATTATTATTGTACCATGTCTTCAACCTGAATTTTGCCCTAAAACTCCTTCTAATCCATTCAAGTTATTGGCATTGTTCTAACTTTACAATGTTCAGTATGTTCTGGACAAAGTTGCATTTGTACAGTTTTGACATTGTTTATTTTTTTTGTGAAATTAATTTGTAAGAGTAATTTTTGGCCCAATTAAATCCAGCAGTTTTCAGCAATTTTCTCGAGATTTCACTAATATTTCAACATTTTCTCCTCTTTCATGCTTCCTTACAGAAACTCCATCCAAGTTTAAAATTTCTCTTTTTTTGATTTTTTTTCTTTTACAATATAAAATATTTTAGACAATTTAAAAAAAAAATTTTATGATGGCATTCAATGAAAAGAACACTGAAACCCAGTCGATTATGTAGTTTTCCAACTCCTTTGTACTTTCACCACGAAACTTAATTCCGACTTTGAACAGATAAAAGAACACATTTTTTTTTGCTTTATATACCTGCAAAATTCTAATATACATACATATATTTACTATTATACAGCAGTAATTTCTCTCCTCAATAGAAAATAGCAATATTTCTGACTTTTTAATTTCTGCATTTTAGTCCCTCTTTCAGTCCACCTTACAACTTTAACACCCACAAGAAAAAATGGGCGAAATTCCACCTATTTTGACTACTGCAACAAAAAGTGCTGTACCTCAAGTATTATTAATGGCAGCTTTTATTAAAAAAAAGCTTTTTTTTAAACTATAGAACTCTAGAGAACTCAACTTTTATAACCAAAGAGTCATTTTTTCTGTTTGTTGAGTTTGTAATACTCCATTTTATCCATTTATATTAAGAGAATGTCTAAAAAAAATTCAAATTTTAGCTATTTTTTCTCTCTTTTTGATGAGCAACAGCAGGTATGGAGGAAATGAGTCACTACACCATTGAAATAACAGGGTGACATGAATGTCCTCAAATGGTTTCAAAATAAAAGTATGTTGAAATCTTTAACCATTCGGGTTTTAGAGCAGTTTATCAAAAAAACATAGAAAAGGGCCCAATTTTGTCCATACTATAAATCATACATGGGCCAGGTTTTGATCAAGTCTTGTTTTTGCAGTATTCAGAAGTGATACCAGGCCTACAATCTCATCTATGTTTGCCATTTTTGAGTAAGTTGTCTTTTATTATAAATTTGTCAAAAACACACAGCTTTCTAATTATCTCCATATTATATTTGTCTCATATTTATTCCATTCTTCAACTATTTCAAATATAAAAACTCATTTTTTTATAAATCGGATTTTTTCCAGTCCTAACATAACAGGGCAGATCCACTATGCACTAAAGTTCCACAAGAGGAGTCTGGCTCGCATAAATTTACATAAGCCTGCATATGGTAGTCAAATTAATAGCGCACCACAAGTTAGAGTAAAGATCTGCAAATTTATATGGCATTGGATCTGTGGCCACAAGAAAATATGGAAACCTGCACATTCCAATTTGGAGGACTTTTTTACATCATGCTTGAGAACATTCCTATAACATTGAATTATTTAGCTTGAGTTGAATTTTTTTGTTTGTTTTTTTTCAAAATATTGACATGAGTCTTATAAATATGCTGATGTCTTGGCAGCAGATTACTGCAAGCTGGTTATTCTAATGTGAAGATAGATCATGTTGGCTGCTTAACTTTTTGCCAACAAAACGCTTTGCGAGCCCAGTTTTATCTGCAAACTTGTGCAGGACTCTCGATTTGATGCTACCTTACGCAGGCATATGCTGCATTCCGTCAAAGCTGATCAATTAGTTTACAGCAAGCTTCTGCAAGAACACAACATTTCAGCAGTAAGTTCACGTAAGCCATTACGTAAACTTACGGGCATAACCATAATGCACAGTGGATCTACCCTATAAGACAATATTCTCATGTATTTTGGTAATATTCTGTCAAGTCGTCTTTTATCACAAATTTGTTAGCACATGATGTTCTCTAATTATTTCCATTTTTTAAATATGTAGTATATTTTTCACGATGATTCCAACAATAAAAACTCATATTTAAAAATTTAAAAGCTTTTCCAGTCTTGTTTTATTTTGACCTGAAAATCTAAGAAAAACTTGTCAAAATAACCTAATGTCCTGCAAAGTGGTGGTTACTGTTTTATTCCCAGACACAAAGACTTGCCTTCAATCCATATCATCCCCGCAGTCAATACGGGAAATGACAGAATTTTAAAAGAGCACAAGTTAGGCCCTCATTGTCACAGATTTGGTCATCTTCGCAAAGTGAGCCAAGACTCCGATAAGTGGGGGCATTTTCTTTTCAGAATTCAGTCGATGGTCTCAGAAGAAAATGTTTCCTCATCATGCTGCTCTTTGTTCTTCTACATGTCTATCAGAGTTCATTCTTCTCCACATCTCCTCTGAAGAATGGCTTCAGACAGAAGAAGCAGCGCCTTTTGTTTGCAGAGAATAACATCTTCAGACATCAATACGGAAATTATGCTCTGTATTTTGTCTCTTAAGTATGTGCCTTTATACTTGCATGGGGATGAAAGGCTTTGTTCAGTTTAGTTTCCAAGTGATTTTGAATCACACTCTTATTCACACCTTAACTGCTCATGGCACTACACCATCAAATTTCATTTTTAGCAGCCCACAGCAGTGCAAGGGTAAATATTATGAGCCCGGATAGCAGCACTCAGCAAAATTACTAAACGGGCACCCATTATCTTGAAGTTTATGTTACTGCTGGGAAATCTTTATATAGTCACTTCCGTGTTTGAATACAGGAGAAAGAATTCGGCCAGGCCCTCCAGAGATTTGATCCGCATTAGAAGAAAATGAGCTACACTCAACGGAATCCTGCTCTTGCTGTCTGCAAGCATGCAAAGAAGATGGTAATCATGTTTGGATACGCAGAACGATAGAAAAGTGATGACATCTCTGAAGGATGCAGAAATGCTAGTCACCTGCTTCCTGAATGGAATTGGGACTCCAGGCTTGCAGTGCTCTCGTGTTCCTTAGTTTTGTTTAGTTTTTATGAAATAATCTGGCTTGGGATCCCGCTGTAAGTTTACTGTTCTGGTTATGAAGAACTGTCATTATTAATACCCCCATGACACGAAGAGGAGTGGGGGATATTTCAATGGAGCTCATCCATTCATAATACCAGATAAGTTTGGCCAAGTTCTTTCAGAAACTAATTTACCTCAATGAAGGAAATTTTGTGTATGTTTGAAGACATGGGCTTGATAGGGTTCAAAAATGGGATTCCATGCTGATGGAGGATATTGATGACATCACCTTGCTTATTTACTGGGCTGAAGCATATTTGATGTTAAAGTTGTGTTTTTCCTTAATTTCTGAATATCTGCTGTGAGAATCAAGTTCTCGCTGATGAGGAGGGCTTAAGCCTTAAGCCTCTCTAGACAATGGCCAAGAGCCAGGTAGAGCGCCCTGCAAAAAAGAGTTTGTCCCCATCCCAATTTCTTCTATTTTTGAATATTTGTTGAGCTACAACATTTCAGAACATACTCCTTTAACTATTAGACAAATAAAACAAAATGTACTTTTTAAATTACAATTCCTTTTAAAGACCTTGACTTAATTAAGGTCAGGACTCTCAGGTGACAATTCATGTGTGAAAATGATTCCTTATGCTCGCTGAACCACTCTTTTTGCAATTTCAGCAAGATTAATCCTGGCACTGGTGTTAAAAAGTCTATCGATGGGGACGCCGCGGTGGCATCTCGGTCTGGGCACGCACACCGTGGGGCCTGTGGCCGTCCTGCGGCGACCCAGTTCGGGTCACCTGCTGCATGTCTTCTCCCTAACTTTCCTGTCTCTCTCTACCACGTGACTTTCAAATAAAGGAAAAAATCCCCCCCCAAAAAAGTCTATCCATGGGATAAAATGGTCATTCAGTACACTCAGGAAGTTGGATGTCATCATTTATTGCGGCAAAATGTTGCTAAGCCCAGACCTGACCAACTGAAGGAACTCCACATCATAACACTGCCTCTGGAGGCTTGTACAGTGAGCACAATGCATGATGGGTGCATCACTTCATGGGCCTCCTCTCTTACCCTGAGGCACCCATTGTTCATGACTAGGGTAAATCCGGACTCATCAGACCACATCACCTTTTTTCATTGCTCCACAGTCCAATCTTTACACTCCCTAGCAAATTGAAGTTGTTTTTTCCCCAATTTCCCCTGACTAATATGTGGTTTTCCTGAGGCCACACAGCTGTTCATTCCCAATCCTGCAAGTTCTTGTCACATTATGCCAATAGCAATGCTCTTACCTACAGGATTAACATAATAAACATAGCCATAAGTTCAACAGTCAACCTCACCATGTGTTTTAGTGAGCTCCAATCATGATGATCCATGATTTTATTTTCAACCTATTTCCTCCACAAAGTTGATGGTTTGCCTCAATCCATCCAGGTTTTAAAGATGCGTTGGACAGGACAGGACCCAATTCCACTGATTTCGGCATTCTTTTTAGTTGGTTTTTTTTTCCATTTGAAAAAGGCCAATAATTTGCCCCTCTTGAAACACAATAACATCTTCACTACAATCATGGGATACATCTATTGACTTGTTTAAGAAATTAGAAGCTACACACTGCAAGTTGTAAGAATTGATGAAGAATTGTTGCATGCTGGAACATAGTATTAATCACTGCAATAATGGTTCAATCATAGGCTCTTAAGTATTTGGTTATTTAAATTCAATCGGCAACTTTTTTGGCCAAGCACTCTGATATGATTTTTGTTTTTATAAAATCATGCAAAAACATTAGGTTGACAACTCACTCAGGCAACATCCTGTTTTCCTCAAATTTCAGCTGGAAATCAAACGTTTCCTTGAGCGAGTCCCATGCTGAGGACCTTTGAACTGTTTTCAGATGTTTTCCCTCATGACTGATGCCTCTCATGAACAAAACTGGGCCAGAGTTTTACTAATATTTTTGTCCTAATGAGATGAAAAAAAGTAAAAAGTACAACTGGCAGTATGCTGCCAGAGAAATTCAAGACAGATGCAGAAGACTTAGAATACTTAGAATAGTGATTTGTGAGAACGAAAAATTGTTGACATGTTGGTCTAATTTTCAGAAGTCTTCTTCATAGTTTTGAAAGCTTTGATGTATGAGTTCAGGGAAAAAGTCTCGGCTGCAGACAAATATTCAGCAATGCGAGACCAGGCCAACCTTGAAGTGGAAAAGAATCTGGTTTTAATTTCCCTTCACGGAGTAGCAGATGTTCAAAATGGCTGAGTTGCATTTTTCCCCCCATCTCTACCCACCGCCGTTTTGTGGAAGGGTTTGCCAACACTGCAAACTCACAGCTACAAAGTCTGAATCAGAAAAATAGCCCATCTGCTCAACAAGTTGTCAAAATGTAGTACTGTATCAAGTTCAATGCAATAAGAATATTACGGTCATTTCATGTAAAATCAACCAATCCTGAAAAAACTTCCCCCCCTGACCACCTAAGTATCAACTGGTTTTCTATGTACAATAACTTTCGCACACGTTATGAAGCCGTGCAAAATTTTACCATCATACAATGAATATTTTCTAAGTTACAAGCCCTGGAATTTAATTTTTTCCAACATTTTTGAGCCCTCATAACTTCATTAGTACAGGAGATAGCCACATGAAATTTTCAATGTATGAAAAACACATTTTAACTCTTTTTAACAGTGCAGCAAAATCTATTTTACATCCAATCTAGGTGTCACAATCTAAGGCAAAAATCTGATCTCTGTTGAGTACTTTTTTTTCTACTATCAACTCTGAGCATCAATATCATGGTATATATCATATTTCCAATAGCAAAACTGAACTACTTTAATTTCGATGATGTACAGTAATAGAAGCAAGCACAGGTACCTTGGACATGTCACCCGTTTTCTGGTATTTCACTAGGAAAAATTTGAAGTGCATTTTGGGTACTGTTTCAAGGAATATATCACCATGTGGTATAGGTGTTGATGAAGTTATGGCAAAAATGAAAGGTCTCATTTTCATCAACATGTTGATACTGGACTAATCTTCTAGCCATGATTCCTTTTGTGTCAAAATATTTTTCTAATATAGTCAATTTCCAATGCTTGCAAATGTAGCTTATGGGGTTACACTTTACTTGAAGGTACTGTCATAAGAGCAGCATGACTGTCATAACTGTTAAATGTGTCATGTAACAGTTATGACAGTGTCATGTCACTCTTATGACGAAGTTGTCATAATCAAGACAACCCAAACAATGTCATCTTGTCATCTCAAAAACCGAATGACACTTAATTACAATGTTTATGAGATTTATATATTGTTTATGACACGTTCATGAAGGTGTCATGTCACTCTTATGACGATATCTTCAAGTAAAGTGTTACCGCTTATGGCTATGAACTGGAGAAACAACATTGGTGCTCATGTTTTATATCATAGAATGGACAAATCACATTGATAAAACAAGTTGATGATGCAACCCTTGGAATCACCACTCTCATGAGGATGTTCGTCCAGAGTTTTTTACTTAATTGCAAATAAACAAATTACAGATATGACCCAAAACTATTTTGGTTCAATAGCTGAACAGACTGGCTTCATGAAACACAGCTTGAACAAATTGCATTAAATCATTTAATTATTAGCATTTTTTCCAGATCAAGTACAGGGAAAAAAATATTAAATCATTCAATGCTGTGGAAAAATTCATGCTCTCACCTTGTAATTGGCATTTCTAAACTAAATAGCGACACAAATTTGCATAAGAAAATTAGTTGGCAGTTAAAAGAGCGTGCTCGCAGACCTTAACAAGGTGTCGAATTTTGGTAATTGAGAGGAAAAATGGCCCCAAAAAGAGAGCTGGGAATTGAAATGTTTGATCAAGCTGATAACTTAAGCGTCTAATCTACTAGCACCACACTAGACCATCCACTGCTTCAGGTGATCATTAGCTTCCGAGGCTGGTAATTATCACACTAAGGCTAAGCCAGTAGCCTGTACATTGCTAACCTCTGTACGCTAGTTATCAACCATGCCAGTAACCTAACCAGTGGTTTCCTTACCTCAAGGTAGAAGTTACCAGCCAATGCAGTGGCCGATTCAGTGGGTTGCTGTGTTAGATGCATGAGTCACCACCCTTACGGAATGAACAGTTGGCTTCTTATTTCCCACCGCCTGCTTATCATTGGCTAGATTACAAGCCGCTTCGGCAAAGATATTATTCAACTTCTCAGTGGACAAAATAATTTTGACCCTGATTCTGCACCATAATGTGTGGATTTGATTACTAATCTCTGAATAGCCAAGACATGCCCCCTCTATATGGGCAGAGAAATATCGGAATGAAAAAACAGAAATAAAGAAATATGTAAGTTACCAAATAAGGAGGAGAATGAATAGAGCAATAAATGAAAACAATACATAAATATAGTACACACACACACACACACACACACACACACACACACACACACACACACACACACGAAGGACCTTATTTCTGTCTATAAGGGTAGTGCACTATCGTTGGGTCAGAAATCACTCCGTAAATAAAATATACGGAACCTAAGTCCTTCATTATATATTCAAAAATAATTATACAATTCAGCCTTTTTATTTGCCTCACATGAAGAACCTAACATGTCACTGTATTATTGTTGCCAGTTTGTCCCCTACAATGTCCCCAACAAATTCAGAAACAAACCCATTGTTTGCATAATAATCATCAGTTCAACAGGCAGGGTGCCTTGAAGCAAAAATGATACTCCAATAGCTCACTTTTCTCCAGTTACCAGTGTACTCAGTTATATGGAAGTTTATCTGCATTGCTATTATTTCATTAAGGGCAATTTTAATTGTGACATATTTCTAGAAAGAACTCAATATTACTTACCAATGATGCTTAATGTCTCAATCTTGATAGGTGTGCCAGAGGAACAATGTGCACCAACGTGAACCTGGCATGTGTTCCTATGCAAAGCGGCCATTACTCTCTTTCTCTGCTTTGCCAAGTTTTCCACCAAAACCACCTCAGCTTTGAGTCTGCCAATCAGGCAGAACAGCTGTTGTTCTGAATTCTATAAGTACTCCCTTTTCTGCATTTCTGTGCCAATTCCTGGTTTGAGAAACAGCTCTGTTTTTTTGGCATAGGTCTTCCATAATTTGAAAAGAAGGCTTTGGGACAGTGCGTCTTGTTTGGAGAGAAACTGTCAATCACAGAAGCCTGTGTGAACAGTGCGTTGTACTGTAGCGGCGTGTTAAATCAATTACTAGCAGTGTTTCAGTCAGCTCGCTATTGAAAACAAGGGCATGCCATTCAGAGTCAACTATCCGATATAAAGGAGCCAAAATATCTGTAAACTGAAAAACACTGGCAGTGCCTGGTGACAGAAGAGTACAGGTACACTTTGAAGCATTACCCAAAGCCATTTTCTGACTGCTGCTTCCTCTGAAAAGAGGCTCTAAATATGCCCAGCAAAAAAATTTAATCTAAACCCTTTGTTGCATCTTTCCCAATTTTTTGGACTTAAGTAGGGTTTATTTTCTCTGGGCTCATAGATACCCTGAAAACATAAAATATACATTTCACTGGACATTTCCAGATAATAATTTCCTCAATAGGTGCCTCTCTGATTTGTCGCATGATTTACCACAAACTATCACAATGGCTGCTTCCACAAGTAAGAGGTAAGTTGACGAAAGTCAGAAATAGACTTATATTGTTCAGGTTTTGATCAGACTTTTTTCTGTTGGGGGATGGAAATACATTATATAGCACAAACTGAAAACACATAACCTATGTAATGCATGTCTATTTCTTGGAATACACCTGAGTCCATTATGCATGCCCAGTAAATAGCTCAAATAAGCAATGTCCAGAAAACAGATCCATCATCATGCATATTGATGACAAGGTTTCTTCAACTTCACATTATTTCTGTCACTCTGTATGCATAATGTCCAAAATCCTGGATAGCAGTGTGCATCCCACAAGCATTATGTCCAAAATATTGGACAGAAAGACCACCCATTTGTACGGGCGGTTGGAGAGGCTTCTGATGTGAGAGCATACGTCATCAATACTAGGGATCGACCGATATGGATTTTTTAGGGCCGATGCCGATTCCGATTTTTTTCCATCGCCCTTAGCCGATAACCGATTATGGACTGCCGATTTTCTTGGGCCGATATTTGTGGCCGATACCGATTTTGCTCCCTCAATTTACATTAAAAAAATGAGATAGTGATTGTTCTGGAGGCCCAGATTATATTTGCATATGTTTATTATTTTGTAGGCTCAGTTCCATTGTGACAGATTAGGTCACCACATTAAGCCTTAAGTTCCGCCCCAGTTCATATATTTCCTGTATTATTTTCCATATCGATGAGAATGTTTATCGTGGTATATTTTATGTATCTGTTATGCATAGTCTCTGCGCGTGGAGCTGCACTGTGTGTCTGTGTCGTGACTGGCTGTCGTAAGCTCGCGGAGTGTGGGTTTAAAAATGTTCGTTGGAAGTTTGTCAGTGTGAGAGAAAAAAACGGACAGCGAAGAAATTTACGTGTGTATTGCATTGAGAGTGTAACGTTGTTAGTGTTGGGCGATTTAGTATAGCTGAGTGCTTTGTAATGCACTATTTAGCGCTCACGAAGACTCGCAGAAGTCGAGGTTGGACTGCACTTTTCGGTGTAACGTTACAGTCGGGACAGATGTGAACTGCTAGCCAGCTAGTGGGCTGCTAGCTATCCAGTATACCACGAGTGGTTGCGTCTCATGCTGAGCAGCCAGCTCGTTGCCCGATCACGTCTGTCACTCCAGTTGGACAACCCGGAAAACTTCTTCAAAGATCGACGCGATCTTCACCCCTCCCTCACATCCTCCCGCTTGGATAGCGGACTCTCTCCAGCCCGTAGCTACGGAACCAACTCGGACGCCCCGCCCCCCACCCCCCCCCAACTCCCACCTTCAGCGATCTGTGGCTGCCATCCCCTCGCCGACAGCAAAGAGCTCCAACACCCCGGGCACCTGGTACCATTAGTTATAGGAAATATTAATTCGGACACTGTTGCATTAATAAATTGTATTAGATTAGGGATATTGATGTATATGTTGTATATGTTTATGTTTATTTAAGTAAAGCTCATAATTGTTGATATACCTGCTTCTGATTAATTCAGTATCCGCCATTTGCTATAGCCTATATTATTTAGACTGAGTAATTTGGTGTTTTATTAATCAATAATTAATTTAATACAGTCAGGGTGTGTAGCCCCCAGCTACAGTGATAACAAATATCACAGGTCTCAAGTTAGACAAACATTTATTGAAAAGTTTCAGCCAGCTGTCGATGTGATGGCTGCTCCTCCCCAATGAGACGCGCCCCCCCCCCCCCCCCCACACACACACACACACACACACACACACACCCAAACAACAAACACATCAGCTGAGCAAATGTTGACAGAAAAACTCCACTACTGCTGGATTGATAACTGCAGCAAACGGCTCTAAATACATTTTCACAAAACACTGACACAAATTGGTACTACATATAAAACATTTCTCTCATCATTTAAGTTCGTCTAGTGCACGCCAAACACCTCTCTGATGGCAGACATGGCTGCGCCACTCCGCTCTGAGGGAGAGAGCACACAGCAGGGCTCGAAATTTACTTTTTTGCTTGGTAGTGCTGCGCTCCTAAGTTCAAAAAGTTAGGAGCGCGAGCAAAAATTTAGGAGCTCACACACCGAAATCAAAGAAGCACCAATATATATATTTTTTTAGGTTAAAAGAAATTACAATATAACACTCCACATTAACAATACAACTGTCTCCAACAAATGACAATTATTAAACAATATGAGAGTCTTGAGTTCATTGATTAACAAAGGTATCCACTACATTGGCTTTATGCCATATCTGGAGGCCAGGATTTAAAATTGTGTTTCCTTGCTCTCTGCCCTTTAACCCATCTCCTCACAGCGTATGAGGCATCAAATATGTCCAGAGGAGGACCCTCCACACTGATCCCAATCAAATCTTCAATTGTTTTAGGGCTGAATGCAGATCTGACGTAAAGTCATTTTTTTTCGCCTCAATATTGCAATAAGAGTCAGTCCACAGCGGTAACTTTGCTATTTGTTGGCTTATTATAACATAAGCAGACTTTATAATGAGTTAGATATGTTTGTTTTAAGATGGCCTAGGCCACACGCCCAGGTGCGTCTCTAGGACTAAAGATCGGTGCGGCCCAGAGCTCCCCTTAATTACTAACCCTGACTTGCATGTAATCATTCGCATAATTGACAAAAAAATCCTGCCAGGATTTTCCCGGCTTTTTTAATGTTTTCATTTTTTTTGGTCCGCGAGAAATTTGCGTGGATTGGTTGAATTTGCTTTAATAGTTGCAATCGCGACATGCAACTTCTTGAGGGACTGAGTAATAGATTCACTCCGAGAACACGCCGGTGCGGTATGGTACATTTCGGTACGGCGGCAAGTAGGCTATTAATCTGGAAGCGTAATTTCGTGCATTTAAATCAGCGTTATTCAGAATTGCACACAGACGTTTCAAATGGTCTTATATTTTATTTAAACAAAGCGATCATGAAGCGCCAGTTAAATCACTTGATGAGTGGAAAAGGTACCACAGACGTTTTAGAGCAGGTTGTCATTCATAAAGCGTTGAACAATTTTTGAGTGGCCTAAATCATTTTTCTGATCTGAATTTATCCCATTATTTAGTCGCCAATAGATCTCACGGAGAGAGAAACCGTAACTTCCATTGACTGAGGATTATTGTCAAAATTGGAAAACGGGTTAATAACGGAAAATAACTGAGCACAAGCCAGGAACAATCCTTGACGCAAAGGCATGGTCCGGGCTCCACCAATTACAGGGCTTAAAGCAAAAAAAATCCCAGGACTGAAAATTTCAGACGTGGGATAAGACATTCTGAAAGGGGCTCTAAGCTTGCAACGGTCTAGCCCAGGCCCCTGTCCTAGACAATGGCAATATAACAGAAATATAAACAACATTGTGCGCCCAGCACACACCAATAAATTGGGTGATATGCTACTTCACAGTTCTCAAATGCCTTAATTGTGAATGTGTACAATTCGTGCTTCATTTTAACATAAACACCTGCTGAAGTTGTAGTCTGTCTATTGCTAGTCTGGTCTATTTCAAATATTAAAATTACTGTAGGACTTTAAAGCAAAAGTGCGTAGCAGCAGACCTGCCAACCTTGGCAATTTTTTTTGAGTACACATGCGCGGGCGCGAAGCACCCGCAGGGCCCACGGCGCAAATTTTGTGGTTTTCCCGCATGAAATGCACACAGACCGCGTATATTTTGGGGGGTCCCCAGTCCCCACACGCCTTTTTGGGTGGGAGCAAATTGTATGTTGACTTACACTAAATGGAGGCAAGCTGTTACAACCTTTTAAATAAAAATGCCAGTCCAGAGAAAAAGTAGTATTACCAGGCTGTAATGTTGCATTGGCAATATTGACAAATCTTTAATATACTAACTGCACCTGCTCAGACTTAGTTAACACTAGTCTAGCAAAACAGTCAAATCATGTTATTCTTTTTACACACTGCTGAGCAGTGCATACCATGTGCACTGTATCTCCACTGGTATTAAGCAATGCAGGGTTCTCCTTCCTGACCATTGTCTCCACTCCAGCCTTCTTTCCTCTCATGACAGCACAGTTGTCCAGCAGAATGCTGACAGCTTGGTTCCAGTTTAGGCGATAGGATTTTATGACATCTGTCAGCTCGATTGTGAGGGTTGTTGTATCAGCAATATTGGCTTTTCTTGAGGCCAAGTGATGAGTAACAACTTTGCCCAAATCCTCAAATAAATGTTGTTCAGCTTGTCCGTGAGTGCACACATATGACGCCTGTGTGTTTGAAACTGTTAATCTAGACAGTGCATTTTTGTCCTGTGCAACAGTTTTAATCAGTTCAGCGAGTGGCTGTGCTACCGTGAACGAAAGATCGTGCTCTGCAATAAATGTGCAGATACGCACTTTATGATTGCACACACGATCTGTCATTGATTGGCGAGCATCCTCACTCGTTGTTGACGCACCTGGTAGCACTGTACAGTGTTGGAGAACTCTGACAGCAGCCCTGTGACCTGGTTCATTGTTGTGCTTGAAAAGCTTTTTTGCCGTTTGAACCGTACAACAGCTTTCTGTTGCAAACACAACAGAAACAAGCTCCTGGATCCTTCCATTTTTGACACCAGGACCTGAATGGCTTTCCTGTGTCACCTTTCTAATTCAACCAAGCCCACCTCCATTTGTTTTTGACAGTGCTGTCAATATTAGTCTCGTCTGATCCTTCCTTCACAACTAACCACTCCATGATTTTTCGCAGACTGAACCGGTGCCACAGCAGTGACAGCACACGTGGGTAATGTTTTGAGTCAAAAAATGCAAGGCGGTGAATACTCCAGCCAATCATGATACAATAGTTGCAGACGCGGTTGATCTAAAACATAACCCAGAATAGTGGATTTGCACACGTAACAATGCTTTTTTAATGCAAGATAACGTAAGAATACATAACAACAACGAATCAATGACCGATCGTGTGTGCAATCATAAAGTGCGTATCTGCACATTTATTGCAGAGCACGACCTTTCGTTCACAGTTGCACAGTCATTGATTGATGACTTTATTAGAAGTTTGCTGTTTCATACAGTTTCATAACGGTAAAGTTCACTAGTACATGGTCTACTAAAACTAAAACACACAGGCGTCATATGAGTACATCCATGGAATTTCCATTCAGACAAAAAAACAGTTATCAGACAAGTTGAACATGTTTTATTTTTCTCTAAATGCTGACGAGGCCACCAATACAAACATGGACCGTGCGCTGAACGCTTTGGTGCGCTTCTATGATGAGGATTTGGCAGTGGCGTACCGTCAGATGTCAGGAAGGCCTTCAGTAACATTACCTTTCCCGGATAATTGCTCTTAAACTGTTTGCGATCAGGTTTGCCTGATTAACAATCAAACAGTTAACAGAACAGCCACCACCAATGCGCAACACGTAATGATTAAGAAATGTTAATGAAAAAGCGATTGGCTTTGTTGATATAGTTGATGTGATTCCGCAAGGATGACAATCTGAAAAAATCCGAAACTTTCGCGGACTCGGCAGCAATTATTTTTGTTATCACTCAGCTGTGCATCGTACCTAACAGCGCTCTTTAGCTGTCACTACATTCAGACTATAGAACGGATTCTCATGGCTTATTACTCAATGAACCTCGCGAACTAATTTACGCAAATCCAGAAATTATAAAAACATAGGCTATTGATATTTTCCGTAGCCATTGGTGTGCGGAAGTGAACGACGTATAATTTCGTAACGCAATGTATAACAAGGCTTTCAAAAATAAATTAGATTCTCGTCTTCCAATCAGTCTGAGCAACTGTTTCTAATCAGGGAGGTAAACTGCGAGAGGTGTCCGTCATTAAGAAGTGAAAGGTGAGGTTATTGCTGGCCCTCTGTTTCTGCCAACGGACCGTCACTGGGATTTGGCCACTGCAACCTTCCCAGTAAATATAGGCTAACGTTATATATTTAGATCATACCTGATGTTCACATGGTGTAATCCACTTTCGATGTTGAAGAAAAAAATCCACTGACTGCCATTATTCCTAGTGATTTCATCTTTTGGACACTGTCATCCATACTGAGCGAATTTCATAACTTCACCGTTAAAATCCGCAGCACTGTGAATCATGAAGTCACATTGCTGATCTGCCATTTAAGTTACTCCAACACGACACAACAAACGCTAGCTGGTTGACGCTAAAATAATGCTTGGTGTCAGGTTACATCAGAGCTCAGCAGCCAGCGGCACCCTACTGAGTGCACTCTGAGCTGCATATCTTCATAGATGTTTAAATTTACTTTATTTCCTTGGGGAGGGATGCATTGCAGTTTGGACATCACCTCACTAGCAAGTATCTGCAGCATTTTAACATTTTTTTCATTGACATCGCGGCCATGGCTAGACACCCCCCCCCCCCCCCCCAATATAACTTTTTTTTTTTTTTTTTTGCAAATCTGCATCGATCTCATAAATAGCCTCTAGGGAATCTCCAGGACGGAAAACTTTAAGCCCTGCAATTATCACTTCCAGAGACGCAACTGCACACGCAATTGTCTTCTAATTTCTGCATTTTCAGGAAAACTTTGCGTGTACTTGCAAATATATACACGTTTCCTGGTCTAAAGACGCGCTGTAAAAAATGCTAATGATTTTTGCAGATAGGATACTGAAGATATGAGCGAAGAAACCGAGACAGATTTTAGGGCTGCGCAAACGCCGAGCCGTTAGGCAGCGTATTTTGATAAGTTGCTTGCAACTATTAACAGAAATGCGGATCTACTCGTTTACGCACATTTGTCACAGTATTTTCTGTGTTTCGTGCTTTCTCCATGTTTGGAAGGACGTTCACGTTTAAAATGTTTGGACTCAGTAGATACCAGCGAGATTCGGGCCATACAATTAACACGGTGCACTTCACCTCCTTATAACCTCAGCCATTCAAAATTTCGATGCAACTCTTTACAAAAATAATCAACTGATTTCGCCGCCGCTTCATCCGAATCACCGTCATGATTTTCAGTTTCAGTAACTTTTGATACCTACTCGACTTAAAAAAAAAAAGAAGTCTTCCATTGCTCTTCGTTTCATTTTCCGTCCAAATCTTGAGCATAGCTACAATAGTAACTCTCATTCCCGCGAAATGGATTGTTTGACGGCTAATATTAACCATTCTAGAATCAGTACTGAGGTTTAGGACGTCAACCTCCCCTTTGATTGATCAGAATGGTCCCTGTCAGGTCGAGGGAACACACTGGGTGCGCTCGGCCGCGGTATGTCCATTAGATTCATGCACTGCTCCGAGACATACGCCCATCTTTATTTAAGGTGCAGCGGCGGCTGGCCTGCCTCCTGACTACCAAATGTACCCGAAAAGAGGCGATTAATTGGGGGAAAAGGCGGTCTGTGCGATTATTTTAATTCTAAGGTCGCACAGAGTTAATTTTGGTTGCAATTTCGAGCTTGCACACACACACACACACACACGACACAAAACGCATTTAACCTCACCCCGGTGTTCGCTGCATTAAACTCCTACAAACACCATGGAACTGAATTGACAACATTGACATTAGGCTACTTAATCCTTAAACCGGTGTTCGTAACATCTGTACACATTAGCTAACAACTATGTCAACAAGCTCCCTAAATACAATGGTTAGCACTTTTAAAGACGAAGCATTCAGCAGCATTCCTGTTTTTCTGACCCACAAACCTAACAATGTTTCCAAGCACGTGTACTACATGGCAATTACTTGGCATTCATGTTACCTATTTCAAAGTGGGTGGCAATATTTCAACTAAGTTAAACAGTGAGAGGCTAACTGAAATTTTAAAACACCTTGTTCTGAAGCAGCCACTGCGTTCACCACTCTTCCAGTGGGGGAGGGGTAATGCGTCTGCATGTGCTGCAGGGTCTTCCGGCAACACAGAGCTGCCCCTGGATGCCTGTCTGTAAATCATGCCGCGGAAAAATATATCGGCGAACCCACGCATGAATCGGCCGATGCCGATTCAAGTAAAAAATGAAAATATAGGCCTAATATATCAGCCGATCCTTAATCAATACACGCCTTGATACGTGCTTCATAAAATAATTCCTGAATTACTCTGCATTACTCGGCACACGCCTCGAAGCATCAGCACAGAACGTCACATCGCTACTTATTACTTAGGTTAATCTTCTTAGCTAGCTTGTGGATGATGGACTTAAATACAGAAACACATTTAGCTAGCTTGCGAGATAATGTGGGATATGTTAAATTAGCTATATAGCTAACTAGCTAGCCTTTCTATTTTCAGTGATACCGCATTAGTAATCGTACTGAAAATGGAACAAATCCATTAGAAGCAAATGCTGTTTTATAAAATATTGCTGTGCGAATCTACTGGGGAGATAACCATGGAAAACTCCGGTCAAGCCCTCCAAATGCTCCTGGGAATCTGCTAAGGGATCCCGTCATTTGGTAGCATGCTATCGTAGTTCTAATATTGTAGCTGACCAGCTAGTTATGTTGGCAACCTGTTAGGGAAGTCATGAAGGGTTTCCTACCACTGACTGACAGCTTTTGTCAAAAAGTATGTTAACCCAAAATTCAGACAATTTTCTGTTATGCTATTATTTCGCTTCATGCCAGTATAATAACTGTGGCAGGCATACACTCCCGCTGGCGCAGCTGGACATCTTGGGCAAAAACTAACTGGGGGGATAATTGCATTCATTCTTTGGCTAGGTGGCTATAGTGAATGAACTAGCGTTACTTTGTGTTGACATATAATGTTATTTGAAATAATATTACAATTCAATCAGCTTAGAAAATAGGCCACAGACTCCTAACCACACAGCAAGACATTATCATCCTGATTTTTCAACAAAAAATCTCCAGTCAGAAACGTGGCCAATGGATCAAGTTCCGTGACTTGAATGAGCCTAGGTAGGATAACAGCTCTCAGACGACTAGAAAAGGTTAAGGGTTAGTGGCTTGGCTAGCCGAGCTGTAGTAATCCCCCTCCTACAGACAGCCAGGCTAGGCCTGGTTAGCGGCAGGGGTTGGCGTTCCTACCCAACAGCCCGGGGCTGTGTAGGCCTGTGCTCTAGCTTAGCCACGACATAATGAGAAGACGCCCTTAATTATGCAGAAATTTAGGCCTTTATATAATGTAAATGGTAGAGTTTTAGCACTTCCATATTTGCTTCACTTTTCAGCCCCGCAGGTTGCCGCTTGGACACAACGTGGCGTCGTGCTGGGAAATGAAAGAATCGTTAAGAAATATCAATAACATTCAGGGTGTACAATTCCGATGGAATCGATCAATTGGAACCGGTTGTAAGTCGGAATCGGTTTTTGATTCCCACCCCTAGTTACTTAGTCTTTCTGAAAACAGAGGTACTAATGCAGAGCAGGAACACATACATGTTGACTTGAACAGACAAAGTTTTTCGACAAAATCTGCTGCTTACAGCATGGTGTCTTAAAATGTGCCATGAAAGTGAAAGTATTTAAGTAAAACTATCAAATTTGTGTTGCTACTTGTCATCCTCTATAAAGGCACATGATCCACCAAGACAGATGACTCCTTGGGGTTAAATGTTGTATTTTTACATCACCATGAAAAATGAACGCTTATGCACAGAAAACATACATCTCGCTAATTATTGCAGTACTGTTTATGGAATACAGGAGATTTTAGTTCTGCCTAATGTTCTTTTTCTAGCTTGCAAATTTGAGCATAGACAAATCTAGATTGCCACAGCTCAAGTATAATTTATACAATACAGGGATGCATTCTGGGCATAACAACATGTGAATGTTGAACATGGGCATGTGAAAAGAAATGGTACATGTGAAGATGTTTATGACATTTACATTCTCAACTTTAATGTTAATTTCTTAAACTTAAAACAGGGTAACTGTTGCAGCTGTCAGAAAGTACGGACTGGAGACTTCGCGTTACATTTCAACTGTGAAGTGTTGCAACGATGAGCTGAAGATGGCAGGGTGGAATGATACCGTGGAAGAGAGAAGATTTTTTTATAACTCAAGAGGAAAAAAAATGCCTCCCAGATGTCTGCAAGAAGAAAATAAACTGCTTGTCATCGCTTAGCAGACAATGCCATGTCAGAGATAAACAAACACTTCTGCGCATAATAATGACCTTACTTTTCTAGCTGTGAAGGCTGTCTTTGTAATGAACAGAATGCTTATGGTGGATGACGATTCAACCCAAAAATATTTTCCCCAAAATGGTATGGAAAAGTTTAAGTGGTTAATTTGCGTGTTGATTCAAAATATATGATGAGACAAGCTTTTGCAATAATTTGAGGCAGAGAGACATCAAAGTTAGAAAAAAAAAATCGATGAACAACTGCAACAACATTTGTTAGTCTGTCGTCTGTAGGGCCAACTGTTTGATGAAAAGCGGAAGAAGTAGACATTTACAAAATTATTATCAAAGCAAAAAAAAAGCAACAATAACTAGCACAGAAATTAACTTTAACTTATAATGTGATATTCGTGTCTTACCAGTGACAAAATTTCACAAAATCGCAAAAGACTGAATGTTCTCTCATGCTCAATATGGGGACACGACAACGTGTTTTGAAATCAAAGGCTCTGTGACTTTGTGCACATAACCTGGTGATGTCACTCGTTAAAGTCATCCAGGGTTTCCCTAGATTGCACTGATGTGGCCCTACATGCACTTTTGAATTTAGCTGAGGTCGCTCGTCCGCTCACCACGAACTGTACACGAAGCTTGTCGATAAAAAAAATTCACACCATATCAAACATAGCACCACTCATTTATCACATAAAACACTGTTCATCCAGGATTCGTATTTCATGGCCAGCACTGCTGCAGTTTTCCTGAAAATAGGTTGTATTGCATTTTTGTTGCTAACAGATTTCTCCGGTGAAGTTACGTTATAAATGAAAGAGAAAACTATTTGAGCGTCTACTGGATTGCAAAAAATTGGTAAGTAAAACAAACGCAGTGGACATATGAAAAAAATCCTTATTCTCATTGCTTGTAGCTTCATACAAAATTTTGGATGAAAGGATGAAACAAGAAAGAAACATTTTCATATTAATGGAGGGTAGGAGGACGTGTAACAAAATGGTGGCCTTTTTTTTAAAGAAAAAACCACCTCAACTGTGCGTAAAAATGTCAGAAATGCAAAAAATGTATTTTCAAATTTGTATCAGCTTTTTTCTATGTGTATAAATATGTCCTGGGTCCTCTCCTCTGCACTCTCCTCTTCGGCTCACTCCACAGGTTTTCAATGGGGTTGTGGCCTGGGGACTGAGATGGCCATGAAAGGAGCTTGATTCAGTGTCTGGTGAACCATTTCTATGTAGATTTGGCCTCATGTTTAGGGTCATTATCTTGCTGAAAGACCCAGTGACGACCCATCTTCAGTTTTCGGGCACAGGCCACTAGATTTTGATTTAAAATCTCCTGGTATTTCAAAGCGTTCATGATGCCATGTATCAAGGTTCCCAGGGCCTCTGGAAGAGAAACAGGCCCACAGCATCACCCATCCTCCCCCATACTTCACAGTGAGCATGGGGTTCTTTTCTGCATACTCATCTTTTGTGTTCCGCCAGACCCACTTAGAGTGTTTGTTGCCAAAAATCTCAATCTTGGTCTCATCTGACCAAAGCACGTGGTCCCAGTTGAAGTCCCAGTACCTCTTAGCGAACTCCAGACTTTTGTGTTTATGATTGTGAGTGAGAAAAGTTTTTTTCCGTGCATGCCTCCCAGACAGCTTGTTGGCATGTAGATAGCGCCTGATGGCTATTTTGGAGACTTTGTGGCCCCAAGATGCTACCATTTGTTGCAATTCTTTAATAGTGAGCTTTGGAGAACTTTTTATTTCTCTTACCATCCTCCTCACTGTGCGTGGTGGCAAAATAACCTTGCATCCTCGTCCAGGCTCGTTTACCACTGTTCCAGTTATTTTAAACTTCTTAATGATTCCTCTGACAGCAGATATTGGCAGGTGCAGGCGAGTGGCTATTTACTTGTAGCCATTGCCAGACTTGTGAAGGTCGACACACATCTGCCTTACTTGAAAGGTGTGTTCCTTTGTCTTTCCCATGTTGAAGAGTGGATAAGAGAAATGGCCTCTGTGTCACGTCATATTTATACCCCAGGGAAACAGGAAGTGATGATTTACTAATTAAATGTTCCGAGATACTCTGATCAACTTTGTAAACTACTGTAGAAATCACAGAAATACTTCAATTACATTCATTTCCCTGGAATTGTTAGGGGTGCCAATAATTGTGAATTTAAGGTGATATAAGAAAAATAATAATTTCTTAGTCAGGGATTTAAATTTTCAGTGCGAGAATATGCTTCTGCAATAAAAATTTTTTTTAGGCTTTTAACACATCTTAACCAGGGGTGCCAGTAATTATGAAGGGCGCTGTGTGTATATATATATATATATATATATATATATATCTGCTGAAGGATAACTTACCTGTCCTGGTGTCAATATAATTTGGAAAAACATATTTTCACTTTTTATCCATTGTCAGGTGCACTCATGTTCTGTGCTATTCTTAAATGCAGTCAGAAGCGCTTAGTATTTCATTCAGCCTTTGCTATAGACCTTGATAGACGAGAATTTTCTTACACATAGAACAGGACCCAGTGTGATTACCTGGAAGATTTGTGTTAGACCAGCAACTGGGATTGTAAAATATCTCAACACCTTATGAATATATATATATCTATATATATCAACATGAGCACACTGTGTTAATTGTCTTTTTTATACCAGTAACATTGACAACTTTCAGTGAAATTTGACGTGGCACCCTCATTATTGTCTGAAATTGGTTGAAAGAGCTCTAAATGCATTAATTACTGTAGAAAAACACACCTACCAAGCTTTATCCCATGAGCACCAATGAACAAATGGACTCAGCTCTGATCCAGACAGTGATTTCGCAGGCACAGCCACCAGTCTGTCACCTGTATGCGTGTCAGCCAGAGCAAGTGAGGGATTGTTTAAATAAAGGCAGGGAGAGAAAGAGAGAAAGCAAGACCTGGAGAATGAAAAACACAAATAGAAGAAAGTGGGAGAAAGCGATAAATGATTAAGCAAAGACCAACTGATACAGCACTGATGTAAGGGTTTGCTCAGTGCAAGGTTGAGAGTGCTCAGAAAGCAGAAACAATGGAGATGGACTCAGGTGCGAAGATGGATCAGGTTTATTACGCCTTCTCAGCACGGCAGGAAGGCAAAGCAAAACAAAGGAACAAGGAAACAAGGTTCAGGATAATAATATTCGTAACACAGGGAACTGTGACAATGGTAACAATGCTGAAGTTTTACAAATATAAAGAAACAAGGAAACAAGGTGTTTGGAACACCAAAAACCAGTACTGAGGAGGAGTGTGAGGAACGACAAATATAACTACAGAGGAGGAGTGTTAGGTACACCCAATACCAGTACAGGGGAGGAGTGTTAGGAACACTAAATACCAGTACAGGGTAGGAGTGTTAGGTACACCGAATACCAGTACAGGGGGAGGAGTGTTAGGAAAACCAAATACCAAAACAGAGGAGGAGAGTTAGGTACACCAAATACCAGTACAGAGGAGGAATGTTAGGTACACCAAATACCAGTACAGAGGAGGAGTGTTAGGAACACCAAATACCACTACAGTGGAGGAGTGTTTGGTACACCAAATACCAGTACAGAGGAAGAATGTTAGGTACACCAAATACCAGTACAGAAGAGGAGTGTTAGGAACACCAAATACTACTTCAGAGGAGGAGTGTTAGGTACACTAAATACCAGTACAGAGGAGGAGTGTTAGGAACACCAAATACTAGTACAGAGGAGGAGTGTTAGGTACACCAAATACCAGTACAGAGGAGGAGTTTTAGGAACACCAAATACCAGTACAGAGGAGAGCGTTTGGAACACTAAATACCAGTACAGAGGAGGAGTGTTAGGAACACCAAATACCAGTACAGAGGAGGAGTGTTAGGAACACCAAATACCAGTACAGAGGAGGAGTGTTAGGAACACCAAATACCAGTACTGAGGAGGAGTGTTAGGAACACCAAATACCAGTGCAGAGGAGGAGTGTTAGGAACACCAAATACCAGTACAGAGGAGGAGTGTTAGGTACACCAAATACCAGTGCAGAGGAGGAGTGTTAGGAACACCAAATACCAGTACAGAGGAGGAGTGTTGGGAACACCAAATACCAGTACAGAGGAGAGCGTGAGGAACACTAAATACCAGTACAGAGGAGGAGTGTTAGGAACACCAAATACCAGTACAGAGGAGGAGTGTTAGGAACACCAAATACCAGTACAGAGGAGGAGTGTTGGGAACACCAAATACCAGTACAGAGGAGAGCGTTAGGAACACTAAATACCAGTACAGAGGAGGAGTGTTAGGTACACCAAATACCAGTACAGAGGAGGAGTGTTAGGAACACCAAATACCAGTACAGAGGAGGAGTGTTTGGAACATCAAATACCAGTACAGAGGAGGAGTGTTAGGAACACCAAATACCAGTACAGAGGAGGAGTGTTAGGAACACCAAATACCAGTACAGAGGAGGAGTGTTAGGAACACCAAATACCAGTACAGAGGAGGAGTGTTAGGAACATCAAATACCAGTACAAAGGAGGAGTGTTAGGAACACCAAATACCAGTGCAGAGGAGGAGTGTTAGGTACACAAAATACCATTGCAGAGGAGGAGTTTTAGGTACACCAAATACCAGTACAGAGGAGGAGTGTTAAAAACACCAAATACCAGTACAGAGGAGAGCGTTAGGAACACCAAATACCAGTACAGAGGAGGAGCGTTAGGAACACCAAATACCAGTACAGAGGAGGAGCGTTAGGAACACCAAATACCAGTACAGAGGAGGAGCGTTAGGAACACCAAATACCAGTACAGAGGAGGAGCGTTAGGAACACCAAATACCAGTACAGAGGAGGAGTGTTAGGTACACCAAATACCATTGCAGAGGAGGAGTGTTAGGTACACCAAATACCAGTACAGAGGAGGAGTGTTAGGAACACCAAATACCAGTACAGAGGAGGAGTGTTAGGAACACCAAATACCAGTACAGAGGAGGAGTGTTAGGAACACCAAATACCAGTACAGAGGAGGAGTGTTAGGAACACCAAATACCAGTGCAGAGGAGGAGTGTTAGGTACACCAAATACCATTGCAGAGGAGGAGTGTTAGGAACACCAAATACCAGTAAAGAGGAGGGGTGTTAGGAACCCAAATACCAGTGCAGAGGAGGAGTGTTTGGTACACCAAATACCAGTGCAGAGGAGGAGTGTTAGGTACACCAAATACCATTGCTAAGGAGGAGTGTTCGGTAAACCAAATACCAGTACAGAGGAGGAGTGTTAGGAACACCAAATACCAGTACAGAGGAGGGGTGTTAGGAACCCAAATACCAATACAGAGGAGGGGTGTTAGGAACCCAAATACCAGTACAGAGGAGGAGTGTTAGGAACACCAAATACCAGTACAGAGGAGGGGTGTTAGGAACCCAAATACCAGTGCAGAGGAGGAGTGTTAGGTACACCAAATACCAGTGCAGAGGAGGAGTGTTAGGTACACCAAATACCATTGCAGAGGAGGAGTGTTAGGTACACCAAATACCAGTACAGAGGAGGAGTGTTAGGAACACCAAATACCAGTACAGAGGAGGGGTGTTTGGAGCCCAAATACCAGTACAGAGGAGGGGTGTTAGGAACCCAAATACCAGTACAGAGGAGGAGTGTTAGGAACACCAAATACCAGTACAGAGGAGGAGTGTCAGGAACACCAAATACCAGTACAGAGGAGGAGTGTTAGGAACACCAAATACCAGTACAGAGGAGGAGTGTTAGGAACACCAAATACCAGTACAGAGGAGGAGTGTTGGGAACACCAAAATACCAGTCCAGAGGAGGAGAGTTCGGAACACCAATTACCTGTACAGAGGAGGAGTGTTAGGTCCACCAAATACCATTGCCGAGGAGGAGTGTTAGGTACACAAAATACCAGTACAGAGGAGGAGTGTTAGGAACACCAAATACCAGTACAGAGGAGGGGTGTTAGGAACCCAAATACCAGTACAGAGGAGGGGTGTTAGGAACCCAAATACCAGTGCAGAGGAGGAGTGTTAGGTACACAAATACCAGTGCAGAGGAGGAGTGTTAGGTACACCAAATACCAGTGCAGAGGAGGAGTGTTAGGTACACCAAATACCAGTACAGAGGAGGGGTGTTAGGAGCCCACATACCAGTACAGAGGAGGGGTGTTAGGAACCCAAATACCAGTGCAGAGGAGGAGTGTTAGGTACACCAAATACCAGTGCAGAGGAGGAGTGTTAGGTACACCAAATACCATTGCAGAGGAGGAGTGTTAGGTACACCAAATACCAGTACAGAGGAGGAGTGTTAGGAACACCAAATACCAGTAAAGAGGAGGAGTGTTAGGTCCACCAAATACCAGTACAGAGGAGGAGTGTTAGGAACACCAAATACCAGTACAGAGGAGGAGTGTTAGGTACACCAAATACAAGTGCAGAGGAGGAGTGTTAGGAACCCAATTACCAGTGCAGAAGAGGAGTGTTAGGTACACCAAATACCAGTACTGAGGAGCAGTGTTAGTAACACCAAATACCAGTACAGAGGAGGAGTGTTAGGAACACCAAATACCAGTACAGAGGAGGAATGTTAGGTACACCAAATACCAGTACAGAGGAGGAGTATTAGGAACACCAAATACTACTTCAGAGGAGGAGTGTTAGGTACACTAAATACCAGTACAGAGGAGGAGTGTTAGGAACACCAAATACTAGTACAGAGGAGGAGTGTTAGGTACACCACATACTACTTCAGAGGAGGACTGTTAGGTACACCAAATACCAGTACAGAGGAGGAGTGTTAGGAACACCAAATACCAGTACAGAGGAGGAGTGTTAGGTACACCAAATACCAGTACAGAGGAGGAGTGTTAGGAACACCAAATACCAGTACAGAGGAGGAGTGTTAGGTACACCAAATACCAGTACAGAGGAGGAGTGTTAGGAACACCAAATACCAGTACAGAGGAGGAGTGTTAGGAACACCAAATACCAGTACAGAGGAGGAGTGTTAGGTACACCAAATACCAGTACTGAGGAGGAGTGTTAGGAACACCAAATACCAGTGCAGAGGAGGAGTGTTAGGAACACCAAATGCCAGTACAGAGGAGGAGTGTTAGGTACACCAAATACCAGTGCAGAGGAGGAGTGTTAGGAACACCAAATACCAGTACAGAGGAGGAGTGTTAGGAACCCAAATACCAGTACAGAGGAGGGGTGTTAGGAACTCAAATACCAGTGCAGAGGAGGAGTGTTAGGTACACCAAATACCAGTACAGAGGAGGAGTGTTAGGAACACCAAATACCAGTACAGAGGAGGAGTGTTAGGTACACCAAATACCAGTACAGAGGAGGAGTGTTAGGAACACCAAATACCAGTACAGAGAAGGAGTGTTAGGAACACCAAATACCAGTACTGAGGAGGAGTGTTAGGAACACCAAATACCAGTGCAGAGGAGGAGTGTTAGGAACACCAAATACCAGTACAGAGGAGGAGTGTTAGGTACACCAAATAACAGTGCAGAGGAGGAGTGTTAGGAACACCAAATACCAGTACAGAGGAGGAGTGTTGGGAACACCAAATACCAGTACAGAGGAGAGCGTTAGGAACACTAAATACCAGTACAGAGGAGGAGTGTTCGGAACACCAAATACCAGTACAGAGGAGGAGTGTTAGGAACACCAAATACCAGTGCAGAGGAGGAGTGTTAGGTACACCAAATGCCATTGCTAAGGAGGAGTGTTCGGTAAAGCAAATACCAGTACAGAGGAGGAGTGTTAGGAACACCAAATACCAGTACAGAGGAGGGGTGTTAGGAACCCAAATACCAATACAGAGGAGGGGTGTTAGGAACCCAAATACCAGTCCAGAGGAGGAGTGTAAGGAACACCAAATACCAGTACAGAGGAGGGGTGTTAAGAACCCAAATACCAGTACAGAGGAGGGGTGTTAGGAACCCAAATACCAGTGCAGAGGAGGAGTGTTAGGTACACCAAATACCAGTGCAGAGGAGGAGTGTTAGGTACACCAAATACCAGTACAGAGGAGGAGTGTTAGAAACACCAAATACCAGTGCAGAGGAGGGGTATTAGGAGCCCAAATACCAGTACAGAGGAGGGTTGTTAGGAACACCAAATACCAGTACAGAGGAGGAGTGTCAGGAACACCAAATACCAGTACAGAGGAGGAATGTTAGGAACACTAAATATCAGTACAAAGGAGGAGTGTTAGGAACACCAAATACCAGTTCAGAGGAGGAGTGTTAGGAACACCAAATACCAGTACAGAGGAGGAGTGTTAGGAACACCAAATACCAGTACAGAGGAGGAGTGTTAGGAACACCAAATACCAGTACAGAGGAGGAGTGTTAGGAACACCAAATACCAGTACAGAGGAGGAGTGTTAGGAACACCAAATACCAGGACAGAGGAGGAGTGTTAGGAACACCAAATACCAGTACAGAGGAGGAGTGTTGGGAACACCAAAATACCAGTACAGAGGAGGAGAGTTCGGAACACCAAATACCAGTACAGAGGAGGAGTGTTAGGAACACCAAATACCAGTACAGAGGAGGAGTTTTAGGAACACCAAATACCAGTACAGAGGAGGAGTGTTGGGAACACCAAAATACCAGTACAGAGGAGGAGAGTTCGGAACACCAAATACCAGTACAGAGGAGGAGTGTTAGGTACACCAAATACCATTGCCGAGGAGGAGTGTTAGGTACACGAAATACCAGTACAGAGGAGGAGCGTTAGGAACACCAAATACCAGTACAGAGGAGGGGTGTTAGGAACCCAAATACCAGTACAGAGGAGGGGTGTTAGGAACCCAAATACCAGTGCAGAGGAGGAGTGTTAGGTACACCAAATACCAGTGCAGAGGAGGAGTGTTAGGTACACCAAATACCATTGCAGAGGTGGAGTGTTAGGTACACCAAATACCAGTACAGAGGAGGAGTTTTAGGAACACCAAATACCAGTACAGAGGAGGGGTGTTAGGAGCCCAAATACCAGTACAGAGGAGGAGTGTTAGGTACACCAAATACCATTGCAGAGGAGGAGTGTTAGGTACACCAAATACCAGTACAGAGGAGGAGTGTTTGGTACACCAAATACCAGTACTGAGGAGGAGTTTTAGGAACACCAAATACCAGTACAGAGGAGGGGTGTTAGGAGCCCAAATACCAGTACAGAGGAGGGGTGTTAGGAACCCAAATACCAGTGCAGAGGAGGAGTGTAAGGAACACCAAATACCAGTACAGAGGAGGGGTGTTAAGAACCCAAATACCAGTACAGAGGAGGGGTGTTAGGAACCCAAATACCAGTGCAGAGGAGGAGTGTTAGGTACACCAAATACCAGTGCAGAGGTGGAGTGTTTAGTACACCAAATACCATTGCAGAGGAGGAGTGTTAGGTACACCAAATACCAGTACAGAGGAGGAGTATTAGAAACACCAAATACCAGTGCAGAGGAGGGGTATTAGGAGCCCAAATACCAGTACAGAGGAGGGTTGTTAGGAACACCAAATACCAGTACAGAGGAGGAGTGTCAGGAACACCAAATACCAGTACAGAGGAGGAATGTTAGGAACACTAAATATCAGTACAAAGGAGGAGTGTTAGGAACACCAAATACCAGTTCAGAGGAGGAGTGTTAGGAACACCAAATACCAGTACAGAGGAGGAGTGTTAGGAACACCAAATACCAGTACAGAGGAGGAGTGTTAGGAACACCAAATACCAGTACAGAGGAGGAGTGTTAGGAACACCAAATACCAGTACAGAGGAGGAGTGTTAGGAACACCAAATACCAGGACAGAGGAGGAGTGTTAGGAACACCAAATACCAGTACAGAGGAGGAGTGTTGGGAACACCAAAATACCAGTACAGAGGAGGAGAGTTCGGAACACCAAATACCAGTACAGAGGAGGAGTGTTAGGAACACCAAATACCAGTACAGAGGAGGAGTTTTAGGAACACCAAATACCAGTACAGAGGAGGAGTGTTGGGAACACCAAAATACCAGTACAGAGGAGGAGAGTTCGGAACACCAAATACCAGTGCAGAGGAGGAGTGTTAGGTACACCAAATACCATTGCCGAGGAGGAGTGTTGGGTCCACAAAATACCTGTACAGAGGAGGAGTGTTAGGAACACCAAATGCCAGTACAGAGGAGGGGTGTTAGGAACCCAAATACCACTACAGAGGAGGGGTGTTAGGAACCCAAATACCAGTGCAGAGGAGAAGTGTTAGGTACTCCAAATACCAGTGCAGAGGAGGAGTGTTAGGTATACCAAATACCATTGCAGAGGAGGAGTGTTAGGTACACCAAATACCAGTACAGAGGAGTTTTAGGAACACCAAATACCAGTACAGAGGAGGGGTGTTAGGAGCCCAAATACCAGTACAGAGGAGGAGTGTTAGGTACACCAAATACCATTGCAGAGGAGGAGTGTTAGGTACACCAAATACCAGTACAGAGGAGGAGTGTTAGGTACACCAAATACCATCGCAGAGGTGGAGTGTTTGGTACACCAAATACCAGTACTGAGGAGGAGTTTTAGGAACACCAAATACCAGTACAGAGGAGGGGTGTTAGGAGCCCAAATACCAGTACAGAGGAGGGGTGTTAGGAACCCAAATACCAGTGCAGAGGAGGAGTGTTAGGTACACCAAATGCCAGTACAGAGGAGTACTGTTAGGTACACCAAATATTGGTTCTCAACGATGGCTGGACAATGAGTCAAAGTCCTCTGGCCAGTGGAAGAGTATATTATGAGATTTCCCTCCTGTAAACTGGAGGTGAGCAATATAAAGTTCCCCTGCTGCTGAAGATATGCGACTGATAACTGCTGAGCTGCTAAGTACACATCCTAATGAGTAAAACATAATTTCCCAGAGGAAAATAGCCCATCCATTGGTGCAGTTTCCACGACAAAGCACAACAGTGTACAATACCCATCCTGAAGAATATTTTACTTATGGGTAACACCAGAGTTGTCAATGAATCTGTTGGCCGACAGCAGAAAAAAACACACTGCATTCATTAAATAAATATACACACAAATCTCTATAGGGAAAGTGCTACAAATTTGAAGTGCAGCACCGAAAGGAATCACATACTGCATGCTAGGGTCGGCCTCAGCCTTCATGGGGCCTTAAGCAGGATCTATTTTGGGGCCCTTCTCCATCTCCTCCGCATTGATAATGCTATTGACCATAGCCCATTGACAAGTCCCAGAGAATTAAAAAAAAGAGGTCTAAATGTGGGAGGGGTCTGCAAAAGAGAATATAAGGAGGAAAATTGAGGGAGTGGAGTAGTAGGAGAAATTGCAAGCAGAAGGATACATTTGACCAGACCTGTCACTTTTTTTCAAGACCTGTGGAGCTTTTTGTGGATTTTTGCCTGTGTTGGAGCAGTTCCCTCACCGGGAACATCACCAAGCAACCCAACCAAAGGGACTGTAAATATTTTTTTTTGTTTTATATATCAATCTTGGTCAGTAGAGTAGATAGTAGTTTAGTTAAAAGTGTTTGGTTTTATTAAATGTGTTTAAGTTTTAAAATTTTGTCTGTCATCCTTTGCTGTCGTTAATGTCATAACAAATCGGGGCCATAACAAATTGGGGGCTCAAGTCCGGGATAGAACATTGTGTGAGTCATTTTTTGAAAATCTAACATTAAAAATTGTAAAATTGTTTTTTGAATTTTCCTAAATATATATTGACAGATAGACAGCAATGGATGATTTCTTGGCATCACCAACCGAAGAGGTTTTGAAGTGTTTTAAAAAGACAGAACTGTTGGAAATATGCAGACATTTAGAGCTTACAGAGGTTAAACTAGCCATGCGAAAAGCAAGACTGGCGAGAGAGATTGTGGAGTATTACATTGATGAAAATGTGTTTGCACCAGGAGATCTGTAACAGTTTCCATTGGAAAATCCAAATGTACAAATTGAACTTAAATTAAAACTGCTAGAGATTGAAAGGGAAAAAAGAGAGAAAGAAAGGGAGGGAAGAGAAAAACAAAGAAAATTTGAGAGGGAAAAAGAGAGAAAGAAAGGGAAGAAAAAGAAAAACAGACAGTTTGAGTTAGAAAAATTAGCAAGACAGAGATTTACAGAGATTTGAAAGAGGAAAAAAGGCTCCAAATGGAGCAGCTAAAAATAAAAATAGCAACTGAAAATAAATTTCAGGCTAGCTAGGAGGTAAACTGGTGCTTCCATTTGCAGAAAAGGATGTTGACAACTATTTCCAGTGTTTTGAAAGGGTAGCAAAGTGTTGCCAGTGGCCAAAGGAACACTGGCCTCTGTTGTTGCAAACTGTCCTCAAGGGTAAAGCTCATCAAGCCTATTCGGCTTTGTCTGCAGATGATTCCTCTGATTATGAGGTTGTCAAAAAGGTTATTTTGAGAGCTTATGAGTTGGTTCCAGAGGCTTACCGACAGAAATTCAGAGGTCTGAAGAAATCTGACAATCAGACTTATGTGGAATTTGCTCATGAGAAGCAGGTTTGCTTTGAGCGCTGGTGTACATCTATGGAGGTCAAGGATGATTTCAACTCACTAAAAGAGATGATTTTAGTTGAAGAATTCAAGAACTGTGTTAAGGATGATATTAAGACCTACCTTAATGAGAAGCAAGCACTGAATTTGCAATCAGCTGCCAAATTTGCAGATGAATATGTTCTCACACATAAGTCCAAATATCAGTCTAGCAGGAACAATAGATGGTTCCAATTTCAGAAAAAAGGTAACGGTGATATCCAAGATTCCTTACCCAAAAACAAAGACAAATCTGGTGATCTAAAATCCAGTCACAGATCAAAGTGTGAAAGCTGACAGTGACAAAAGTGGTCTAGTTTGCAGTTATTGCAAGAAATCTGGTCATGTTACAACTAACTGTTGGTTTCTTAAAGCTAAGAAAGAAAAAATAAAGGATACCAAACCAAATGCCTTTGTGAAAACAAGGGTAGAAACCCCTATAGTAGATGACCGATCTGCTAAATTGCATGCTCCTTGTGGGGCTAGAAAGCCTGATACTGCTGACTTCGTGAGGGAGGAATTTCTTCCATTTGTGTCAGAGGGATTTGTGGCTCTGAATGGGCATTCTACTCCTGTCCCCATATATATCCTAAGGGATATCGGAGCTTCTCAGTCACTTTTGTTAATTGACTCCTTGGAGTTACATGATGAGACCGCTTCTGGGGATATCATACTTGCACAAGGTATTGACGGGAGGACTGTATCTGTACCCCTGCGCTCTATATTCTTGAAGTCAGATTTAGTTACAGGACAGGTAAAGGTGGGACTTATGTCAAGTCTACCTATCAAGGGTGTTTCTCTGTTGCTCGGCAATGACCTTGCTGGGGGCAATGTAGTTCCCCCTGTACAACTTACTTCACAGCCGAGCACTGAAGATGGCGATGAAGACCCATCTCTGTATCCCTTCTGTGCAGTGACTCGTGCTATGGCTAAGAAGGCTAAAGAAGAAGATGATGTGGTGCCGTCCAGCACATTGAATAGTCAGGACTCAGGTGGTTCGCCTCATGACTCTGTTCGGCCTACTATGGTTTCTCTGTTTGAGGACTTATCAGATACTTTTATCAGTTCTCTGTTCAGCCAGCCAGATGGTTCTGGTGATTCTGATGTGTCTGGAGACTTGTCTTTGTCCAGAAAGCGGTTGATTGAGGAGCAAAATAATGATCCTGAAATTTGTGTAATACAGAGGAGAGCCCTTCCTGATAAAGAAATAGACGCAGTTCCAGTTGGGTATTATCTCAAGGATGGTGTGTTGATGCGGAAGTGGCACCCTCCTGATATCCCTGCCAATGCAGATTGGGCACTGGTTCAGCAAATTGTTGTTCCAAAGGTCTACAGGAATGAGATCTTAACAATGGCTCATAGTTTACCTTTAGGAGGTCATCTTAGTGTTTACAAGACTGTTGATAAGATCATGAAACACTTCTTCTGGCCTGGGCTTCAGAAAGATGTTTCCAAATTTTGCAAAACCTGTCACACTTGTCAAGTAGTTGGAAAACACCAGTTAGACCCACCTGTAGCTCCATTGCAGCCTATCCCAGCATTTGGGGAGCCATTCTCTCAGGTCATTGTTGATTGTGTTGGTCCATTACCCAAGACTAGATCTGGAAATCAGTATTTGTTGACAATCATGTGTGCATCTACCAGATTCCCTGAAGCCATACCTCTACGTAACATCAAGGCAACTGCAATCTCGAAGGCTTTGATAAAGTTCTTCGCGTTGTTTGGCCTTCCCAGGGAAATTCAGTCTGACTAAGGTAGCAATTTCACTTCTGGATTGTTTCAGCAGGTAGTGTATGAACTAGGTGCGAAGCAGATTCTTTCTAGTGCCTATCATCCAGAGATTCAGAGTGCCTTAGAGCGGTTTCATTCCACTCTCAAGACAATGATGAGGACTTATTGTTATGACCATGAGAAAGACTGGGATGAGGGTGTTCATTTGCTGTTGTTTGCAGCTAGAGAAGCAGTGCAGGAGTCTACTGGATTCAGTGCGTTTGAGCTCGTGTTTGGCCATGAAGTGAGAGGACCTTTGCTATTGTTGAGTGAACAATGGCAAGAGGAAGAGCCGCATATCAGTCTGTTAGACTATGTTGGCAAGTTCAAGGAAAGACTGCGTGCAGCTTGTGACCCAGCCAAAGAGAACTTGAAATCAAGTCAGGGAAAATGAAAACTTGGTATGATCATAAGGCAAGAAGCCGTGAGTTTAAACCAGGAGACAAGGTTCTTGTGTTGTTTCCCTTGCAGTCCAATCCATTGCAGGCTAGATTTCATGGTCCGTATGAAATTCTAACAAAACTCAATGATCTCAATTACAAAAGTACATTGTCAAGACTCCAGATAGGAGAAAGCCAAAAAAGTTGTGTCACATTAACATGCTGAAGCCTTATCATGACAGAAATGCTAGCGTTGCAGCTGTCACTTCAGATTCTCCTATGGTCAAGACGTATGAAGATGAGGGGGATTTTCAAGATTATGAACCTAGAATTAAAGCTGAAGTTCTTTCGTATAAATTGTCAAATTCTGAAGTGTTGCAAAATCTTGCTGTAAAACTCCAGCACTTAGAACCCTCACAGAAGGATCAGTTTGAGAGGTTGATCAAGAAATAAAAAGATCTATTTCCTGATGTTCCAAAGAGGGTTTCTATAGCTTCTCATGATGTAGATGTTGGTGATGCCAAACCAATAAAACCTCATCCGTACCGGATGAAGCCTGAAAAGAGAGAGATTGCTGAGAAAGAGGTTGAGTACATGTTAGAACATGATATTATCAGACCCTCCAACTCAGATTGGAGTTCACCCTGTGTGCTAGTTCCAAAACCTGATGGAAGTACTAGATTCTGTACAGATTATTGCAAAGTTAATGCTGTAACTAAAACTGATGTGTTTCCAATACCTAGGATTGATGATTGTATTGATAGAGTAGGGCAAGCAAAGTTTCTGACCAAGATTGATTTATTGAAGGGTTATTGGTGTGTGCCTTTAACTGAGAGGGCCAAGAGCATCTCTGCTTTTGCCACACCATCTGGATTGTACCAGTATGAAGTCCTGCCCTTTGGCATGAAAAATGCCCCAGCCACATTCCAAAGGATGATACAGTCTACAATCGCCGGATTGCCACACACGGGTGCGTACATAGACGACCTGATCACATGGAGTGACTCCTGGGAAGAACATCTATAAGATGTAGAGACGTTGTTCCAGCGCCTAACCCAGGCTAACTTGACTGTTAACCTGAACAAGAGTGACTTTGGTTGTGCTACTGTCACCTATCTTGGCTACGTCATAGGCCAGGGTAAGGTGGCACCCATAAATGCTAAAGTCCAAGCCATCATGGACTTTCCAGTTCCTGACAACAAAAAAGCTTTGTGCCGCTTCCTTGGAATGATCGGGTACTACCGCAAGTTCTGAAAGAACTTTGCTGAGATTGCTCTCAGTCTCACCAACCAACTGAAGAAAGGCGTAAAGTTCACTTGGGATGATGTATGCTGGAGAGCCTTTGATCGCCTGAAGTCTCTGCTGTGTCACTTCCCCGTGCTCAAATCTCCTGACTTCAACAAACCATTCTCCATCGCGGTCGACGCTAGCGACAAAGCTTGTGGATCTGTGCTCCTACAGAGAAGTGACTCTGATGACATTGAGCATCCCATGGCATACTTCTCCAGGAAGTTCAATCGCCACCAAAAGAACTATTCCACAATCGAGAAGGAGCTGTTGGCTCTGGTTCTATCTTTACAACACTTAGAGGTTTATGTTTGTACAGGGCAAAAGCCAATCATTGTGTACACTGATCACAATCCGTTAATGTTTTTGAGTAAGATGAAAAACAAGAATCGGAGTTTGTTGAATTGGAGTTTGATTTTACAGGAGTTTGACTTGAAATTAAGCATGTAAAGGGCACTGACATTGTAATTGCTGATTGCTTATCCCGTGTTTTAGTATGTGTATATATCACATATTTTTTAGCACATTGTGTTATATGCAGAGGTGGACATTCCAGGGGTCAGAAAGTAAAAGTCCCACCATATTTTACTTCCACCCATCAACTCAACCAGCTGATTTTCTTGACGAGTCCAACCTCCTGTCTGAAGGGCTCTATTATTTAGCAAACCAAGGAGGTTGGAACTAAATACTGGAGTGGACTTTTACTTTCTGAACCTGGATTGTCCACCTCTGGTTATATTTATATATACAGTATATATACACAAGGGTCTACTTAACCATTTTTGTATTGGAAAGAAAAATTTTGCCTTTATGAGTCAAAATTTTTTCCTTTTGGAATGGAGGTCTAATGCGAATAGAAGCCACTAGATGGCAGTATTGACCTTTCTTATGTTAAGCCCAGACTGGAGCTAGGTTTGGGCATGTCTTGGGCACGTCTCGGACAAGTCCCAGAGAATAAAAAAAAGAGGTCTAAATGTGGGAGGGGTCTGCAAAAGAGAATATAAGGAGGAAAATTGAGGGAGTGGAGTAGTAGGAGAAATTGCAAGCAGAAGGATACATGTGACCAGACCTGTCACTTCATTTCAAGACCTGTGTAGCTTTTTGTGGATTTTTGCCTGTGATGGAGCATTTTCCTCACCGGGAACATCACCAAGCAACCCAACCAAAGGGACTGTAAATATTTTTTTTTGTTGTATATATCAATCTTGGTCAGTAGAGTAGATAGTAGTTTAGTTAAAAGTGTTTGGTTTTATTAAATGTGTTTCAGTTTTAAAATTTTGTTTGTCATCCTTTGCTGTCGTAAATGTCATAACAAATTGGGGCCATAACACAACATAATCCAGCAACTCCTGAACCAGAGAGACATTTATTTGTTTCTTGTTGTTTTTCTTTTGATAGACAGAAACAATCTTTCAATCTTAAAATTTCATACAGTTCATAAATACAATATGTTCATAATATACTGAGTACAAATGAAAACGCACCACTTGAAAAAAGTCAATATTTAAGTTCAAATGAACTTCAATATAATTTTTATACAACAACAACACTACAGTGATGTCATCCGACATGCCAGGTGCAAGAAATGCGAGAATTTCAAGTTAACTGTAACGCTAGGCAACTTTTTGCAAAAACGCAACATCTTGCACGCACGCCACGGGAAAAATGAATTTCACTCTGAAATTGTGTACACATTGCCTTTAAAAGCATGTGAATCCGAATAAAATTTCACTTCTTCACTGACACTTGTGAAACGTCGACACTATGCTGCGACTTACAGCCCCTGAACGGGAACGTGCCATAGGCATGCTTCAAATTGGCGCCAGCACCAGGGAAATTACCAGACGACTACACTGCGCACACACGACGATTGCAAGACTCCATCAAAGGTTTCTGCAAACGGGGAGCACACGGGACCGTCCTCAACCGGGTCAACAACGTGTGATAACGGCGCGTCAGGACCGTCAGATCGTACGGGATCATGTCCGAGACCGAACGGTACCAGCGACAAGAACGGCTGCTCAAGTCCAAGGATGACGTAGATTCATTCACCCCAACACCGTACGGAACCGTCTGCGAGCTGCAGGCCTGCCTGCACAACGTCCTTATTTCGGCCCCATATTGACGATCGTCACCGAAACCAGCGTCTACAGTGGGCAAACAGGCACCAGAATTGGCGACTACGACAATGGCACGGTGTCATCTTTTCTGACGAGTCACAATTTCACTTAAGGAACGCAGATGGCCGTATACGTGTTTGGCGGAGACTTGGTGAACGTTATAACGCCGATTGTGTCGTTCATACGGACTGTTGGGGTGGTGGCAGCGTTATGGTGTGGGGTGAAATAAGCTACCGTCACAGAACCCCTCTCCATATCTGCAGAGGAAGGCTGAACGGCGTCTACTAACGGGACCAGGTGCTGCAGAACCATGTTGTGCCGTTCTTCAACCAACACCACGATGTCCACACGTTCCAACAGGACAACGCTAGGACACACACTGCAAGGGTCTCCATGCAGTACCTTGCACAGCAGAACCTCCCCGTGCTTCAGTGGCCAGCTCTGTCACCCGACCTCTACCCTGTCGAGCACTTATGGGATGAAATTGGACGACGTCTTTCACGTCGATGCCAGATGGACAACATCCGAGAATTTGAGGTTACCCTTGTTCAGGAGTGGAATGCTATCCCTCAGAACACAATCCAGAGACTGATCAACTCCATGCGACGACGATGCACCGCATGTGTCAATGCAAATGGCGGTCACACCCGTTATTGACTTTCCTGTTTGACCCCTACACCAGTTAAACCTCTCTCGCGCATTAACATTATCGTGATGAAATTGAATGATGTTTACATGTCTTCTTAAATCATTCATTATCTCAAATGCATCATACGTATACACTTCACATATCAATCCGTGGAGCTATTCCAGATTTCGTGAGTGGTGCGTTTTCATATGGACTGAGTTATACATATAAAGAAAATGAGGTTTGACTCCACTGGAGCAGATTTATTTAAAAAAAAAAGCAAAGAATCAAAATCATAAATACAAAGATAAGGTTAAAAAATGGTAATAAAAAAATAACAAAACCCCAGCATTATTTATATAAGAAGAAGAGTGCATGCTGAGCAGGGATTTGAACCCTGGTCACTCAGGGTAAAGCGCATCACTCTGACTACTAGGCTTATTGTTGCACTCACAGTATTCACGCGGAATGACACAAGGATTCCCATCTGGAAACGACTTTAAAATCAATCGCTGAATATTTACCGAATAACTATACCAAAAATAGGACAAACAAACCAGTTAAGTGTTTATATTGTTGCGCTATTTAAGTACATGGGAATGGCCTATGGACTCAGTTTGATGCACCGGAACGCAAGGCTTTATCTCAGGCTTGGTTTGTGTGATTAAGCTGTTTTAGAGCTCGTTGTAAACATCAGAGCCCATAAAATCAAATGGCCACCCGCAAAGTCTTACTGACAGTGTCACAAGCTGATCACAGGGTGGAAAATACATTGCTAGTAAGCAGAATGCTCTGGGGCTGACATCCTTCGAAACAGTGCCCTGGAAATAGCATGCATGGAGACTGGAAGATCTAGTTTCCGTATAACATGGACATGTTGTGCTAACAATGAAAATTGCAGATGTACCCTTGAGCACAGATTTTTATTACAAATTATGAAAGGTAAGAAAAATTTTTGCTCATCTCTGTAGACTGTAAAGTGCATGCCTGCTGTTCTTTGAGTGTGATGTCGATTTTAAATGACAAGGCTTCTATCGTTTGACTCTGTGGACTTTCCTCCTTCATTTGATGCATCATTTGTATGCCTAGCACAAATTCAGGCTGGCGGCACCTGGTGTTACGCACCAAAGGTGCTCCTTGGCCTTGGCCCTGAGCAGCCATCCATGGCCTTCTTCGTTCAGTCCGGGTCTTGGCCATGTTTGTTTTCGACCTTCGCAACATGTAAGTTGATAGCTATCGACTTTTTTTGGTCTTTTTATTCGCGTTTTCTTCCGTTGCCGATAGATAGTTTTTATTCGGTCTCTCTTTTGAAAATTAGTCAGATGGATCGAACAGATTCACGCTTTATTTCCACACCAGAGATAAAATAGTGCTTGTAGTCAGTGAGCAAATCAATTCCATGACCATTGACATTGTGAATTAATATCGTATGCACGGTCAAGACTGTCGGACGCGAAATGCAAAATACTCCATGTCCGACAGCCAGCAAAAAGTAAAAGTAGCTTATTGATATGAGAACATACTTATAATGAAATAAAGAATAAAAATATATCACCAACAAACAGAACATCCAAAAAAAGATGGCCCGCAAATAAATAAATCGCATTGTTCATTGGAGGTCCTGTTTGTTGATAAAATGATTTTTGAAATACTTTATTTCGTTATCCATCTGTTCTAATCGTCCTCTTTTTTTTTTGGCTGTCATACACCGAGTATTTTGCATTTAATGTCCGGCAGGCATTGTACGGACTTTGTTGTATTTATAAAAAATGGCCCAAATAAATTGATTGCAGTGCCCATTGGATGTTCTGATTGTTGGTGATATATTTTTATTCTTTATTTCAATATAAATCTGCTGTCATATCAATACTTTACTTTATGCTGGCTGCCGGACATGCGTGAATCTGTTCGATCCATCTGGCTTATTTTCAAAAGAGAGTTTGTGAAGGTCGAACACAAACATGGCTGAGTTTGAAGCCTAGGTCTAATAATTGCTGGAATACTCAAAAAATTAGAACTTTTATGACTTTCGGACAGGGAGTATTTTAAGATCTCCGTCTGACAGTTGCTAAACTCATCATAAATGCACAAAGTCCTGCGCCAATGTCGACTCACTTTATTCAGCAGAGCTTAGACAGAAACATTGATTGAAATTCTCGGTACTCATCTTACAGAGCTGAGCCCTCTTATCAAAACATTAATGTTTAATATCTAAAAGATTCAGTAGATTTGTAGAAATTAAAAAACAATGATCTACTGACGTACATGGAATTATATTGAAACCTTCCTACTTTTCGGACACGTAGACACTGTGATTTTAAATTGGCCTCATTGGAAACATTCATTTTAATGAATGAGTTCATTGTATCAATTTAGCGGCCAGGTGCTTCACTTTGGGTAATGTGTTAATATGCCATCATAAGCAGTCCAGTGATCTAAATGTATATACTATTAAGGTTTTGCATATGGACCTCCAAAGGGTAATTCTTGGTTTTTTTTAAATAGCGGTTTTGTTTATGGCCCATGATATTCGCGCTTATACTGTACATGTGGCCACAGCTTAAAAATAAGGAAGCCAAAAAAATTTTTTTGGCTTTGGACACTCATAAAATAAGTGTGGGCAATGGCGCAATGTGCATATTGGCCACACTTAAAAGTGCATGTAATATGAATTTTGATCAATTTTTGTGCTTGGACACACTTAAATAAGTGCAAATAGTGACTTCGTTTGTTTATTGCATGCGATTTGTACAACTCCAACAATGCCTCGCATCTGCATTTTTTTTTTTTATTTGACTCTTGGTGTCAATTCGGTCAATTCAATAGGAGTAGTAGTAGACATTGTTTTTCATTTGAAAAGCACGCATTTAATGCTGATTGTTGGATTAATGTGGGATTGATGATGTGCATTCTGGCTCGGACGCTTTGTTAGTTTATTTTTTTATGCTCTTGTGTAGCCGGGGTGTCTCCCATGTTGCTGTTATCGTTTGTATATTAAATAGAAAATCGATGTAGTTTTGTGAATCAACAGAGGCATTGGTAAAAACATATCTGAAACTAGTCTTGAATGGCGTGCATCTGGCTTTTGTGCATATACAGACTACCACATGATACATTCATCAGCCCCATCACTGAATGATTCAGCCCCACTATAGCACCAGCAAGAAAAAATCTCTGGCGCCGCCACTGATCCAGAGAATTCCAGATCTCTATTTTGCTGGATAAACATAATAATGCCAACTAAACAAAGGCACAATCTGCTATGAAATGGTCCATTTTGACTTTTCCTCCAACTTTGGCTCTGTCTAGCTGAAAGTGTAGATATTACCAAAGAAATGCTTGGTATTCCTGAAAAACGGAGTCCCAAAAGCACAACAAACCGCATTTACCCTCACAGTACATATCTGGGTTACAGAGAAAATATACCGCAGACATGCACCAAAAATGAATTTCGATCATCTTTCTACTGCACATCGAATATCAATCTCTCATGGAATGGCACTTAATATACCACATTCTATCAGCTGAATTGTGCCGACACAATGAGAGCTATTGCATTTAACATTAGTCTGTCTTCATTTAATGCCAATTACGTCCACCAATTTTTACAAAATGCTCTGAGGAGGTTATTTATTTATTTATTTATATTTTTTGGAGATAACAGGCAAGGTGGTTTGATGTAATTAACCAGAAGTAACTTTCTGAATAACTCATCCTCCACAAAGGATATTCCAATTAATTTGGGAACTATAATAAATAAACTTTAGACAATGCTGTGTTTTGCTAATGCAATAAATGTTTTTACATTTATAATTTTTTTGCCCAAATTCTTTCTATAAACATATAATAACTATAATCATAATCCAAGAGGTTGCTTGAGATTTGGTCCAAACATTTTGATAGATGAGCTACAGTTTGGGAAGTTATTGTAACTCTGGCAGCTAGTAAATGGCTGTCAAATATAATCCACAGTATGTATGAAAACAAAAAAAAGTTTCTCGGGGTATACTTAAGTTTATTTGTGCGTTATCTCTTTGAGAAGTGCTTCCACCAAACTCAAGAGCAATGCCGCTTTCCAAATATAATGCCACTATCACTCATAAACATCTGCGGAGCTTAATTTGTGCACATTTCCATTTGGAACTACCTCTGGGGAAGTGTGCCATATCAGAGAAAAAAAGTGTCTCTGAAAGTGAATGAGCACTGGTACCAGAGTTATAATTTTATGACTCCGGGAAGATGGGACTCTTGCAGCAGTTAGTGTATAATGATATAGTAAAATACTTTTATGAAAGTGCATAAACGGTTTTAAAAAATTCAGGGCTGAGACATCAATGAGTCGGGATGGGCAACACTGCTACCTCAGAGCAAGAGGCTCACCAGTACAAATCTGGTCCGGGGCCTTTCTGTGTAGAGTTTGCATGTTGTCCTCATGTTAGTAGCAGTTTTCTCTGAGTACTCTGGTGTGTGTCAATGAGTATATGGTGTCCTTACCCTGCATTTGATTGGCAAACTGCCCCAGGAGTATTCCTGCCTCTCGCCCATTGTAGGGTGGGACAGGCTTCAGCCCAACTGGGTGACCATGAGCAGGAATAAGTGGGTTTGATAACAGATGGATAACATTACTGTTTAAAAAGATGGATGCAGCGCCTGAGTCTGAAAAGTGAAGCCCATGCGGAAATCTGTGAAATTTGCATTCAATTTAATCAGCAGCAGATGGCGACATCGGTGGTTGCAGAAAGAAGTTCAATGCTATAGAAGTCTATGAGAAAATGACCCTACTTTCCCACCTGATTTATAATTTCAATAGTGATTTTCCACATTATTTAGTTGTGTCTATTGCAAGTTTAAAGTCTCCCTTGATGTATCATGATGTTCATTCTTGCAAATTATGGTTCCAAATAGACTAGAATAAGGGATAAAGCTAGATATGCTTTAGGGAGAGTGGCTATCGTCTGGTCCTCCTCTGATACGGTCAGAGCCTCACATAGATCCACCCCTCACTCCTCCCTGGATCTTCAATATTGCCAAAATCGAGGCTTCCTACACTATACTATTTCCATACAATTGGATGGAGCATTTATTGCAAAACAAATTTTCTGTTAATATAACTTATATACATTATATATAATATACTAAGTTCTATAATGAGCTGTGTTTAGACTCCATCTTCATCACTTCCAAGCTTGTTCTGAAAGTATACCAGCCAGCCAAACACTTAAAAGTGTGAGGTCACAAAATATGCAATCAGGATCTTTGTAAAGAAACATTCTAATGCAAATGTAACCTTCCTCACAGCTGACTGAATTCGGGGGAGATGTAAAAAACTGACTAAGGATGTTGGATAAAAAAACAAACTCTGGAGAGGACTCGAACTGCAACTCACCTGAATCGTAAAAATGGTTCAACTCTGTAAGTATCGCGGTGACTGATTTTATAAGGCAAGATGTTCCACTTAAGAATAAGATGCTGCACAAATTGATTGTATCCTTTCCATGTTGGAATGAAATGAGACCATGACACTGCAGAATCATGACAGTCCTAAAACTCCATTTATCAGTCTATTCAAAGGATTTGAGCGTGACTTGGGAATTTGTGAGTCAGCTGAGACCGTTCGAGGCTTGAGAGGGTATCCACCCACTATTTGAAAGCTAAGGGACAACAAATGAAGCTTCTGCACATCAATTTCACCCCGGAGAGAGCAAAGCCATGCCTCTTTGGCCCGACAGCGTCAGCAGCTGGAGGATCAACGACGCCACCATCTCTCCTTCGTGCGAGGGGATGGCATGAAATGTTGAGCCCATAAAAACAACATCAAAAACGATTATTCTCCTCTCGATACAGCTCAAAACCTTGAGGTCAATGTGAAAGCTCAGCGCCATTCCGCAGCAGCTTGTCGCTTTCAAGATGACACGGCTAATGCGCCCGATAATATCCCCGGTAAATGTCATGGAGCGCGCCTCTTCCTGCGCCTGCTGCCAATACGAGCGGCGATGGAGATGCCAGCGCCATTCACCCTGACCTGGCTGTGGGGCCCAGGAAGAGATTGCACCCTTCAAAGATCACTTGCATTAATCAGCCGAGGGAACAAAGGACCGGCCCTTCGACAGAAACGCGGCATCCTGACAACCAACTGGGATAAACACCCATTCCTCTCAAACGGGTACCCCCCAGCCCTACCAGTGCCCCACATTCAAAGGACAGGAGACAGCAGGTCCATAGAAACACTGGTAATCAGCTCCCACCGTTTTGTTATCTCTTCCTAGTCAATAAAGATGGCAGCGCAATTGTTCAGTAAGAAAAGGATGTGATTATTCTAGAGCACTTACTGTACAGAGGAGAACATGATGAAGCTGGTGGGCACCGCATGTCTTTGTCATTGTGTGAAACCAAAATGGGAAAAAAAATTACAATTAGGAGTAAATACAATGGCTATTCATTCATGACAGCAGGGTGGTGGAGCAGCACATTTTATGAACACTGCTTTTTCAAGCAAAGGATGTTTAAAAGGAAGTACTCCCCCTGTTCTTGACATTTGAGCACGGAGCAACTTTCTGAGAGCTCATCTTACTAAGACTGCTTTCACAAAACCATGCCTCTGCAGTTCCAGTGTTGAAAAGATACTTACAGGTAGCCTTGTGGCAGAGATTAAACAAATTGTACAATGGCCAGTGCATCTATACTTCCTTTCGTTGCTTTCGGAGAAATCATTTACATACTGAGAAACCGCAAAAATGGATGCAAAGACATTCCAAAAGAATTTAGTTTTCCAGACGCCTTTAGTAATCTATTTTGGGTTCGGTTAATTTGTGAATGTGGCCTGAAACTAGCTACCATTGGAGAAATAATCCGATTCAGTCCACAGTATTTTTCAGGCTGAGCAGACTTACGTATTGCATCTGAAAAAAGAACGCTAACCTGTCATTATTGCAGAGCAGAAACAAGGACCTTGTACAAGCCGTTCGCTGTATTTTTGTGCACTTCAATCTGCCAATTCGCTTCAGTCCATCATTCTGTCATCAAGGGACATTCTCCAGAAATCTCTGGGCTCTGAATTCATGCTGTAAAGACAGAGTACAGTCAATTTAACACAGCGAAGAGAACCCTCTCAGCAGCCAGGAGAGGTCTTTGTGTCTGAGAGGGTGAGCATGCCTCTGGAGGATGTTACAGCAGCCGTCAGGCCCTGAAAGGGAAGACAATGTGCAGACCACTGTCAGGTCAGCTTTATGGATTATTTCTGGACCCAAAGTTCATTTCCTGCTTGATAGAAAATTCTTCTAATTTTTCAGTCATGCCAGAAGCAGGGTAAATCTGTGTTTCCCTGGGGATAAGAGAGGAAGGGAGAAATCACGGCTCAGAGACTTCTTCTGCGAGATCCAGACTGTCAAGCAGGATCTAATTGAAAAATACAGTCATCAATATCATATTAATATTCCCATAACAAGAAAATTTGTGCACCATTTTGTTTCTTTGCCATGACGGATCACCGTCTGTCAGGGTACAGACTGTTGTACTACTAAATTGAATCAGCGTGGAGCTCAATTACCGGCCCTTATTCCTGAGGCCAGAGCTTTCCTATCTCCCACGGCCGATCAGACCATACAGTGGCAAGCTGCCATACATTTTTCTCACCCACTTGTCCAGCTGTGTCTTTCAAGACTTCATGTGCTAGTGTCTTATTAATTTATTAATTCAATTTATCAATTCCCCAAACTAAATCTTGTATCTCCTGAAATTGTCCTAAGGAAGGCTAAAGTTTCAGAATTTGACAGCTGCCAGATCTTCCAGTGGGGTCAGATATCAACCCCCAAATCCACTGCACAAATTTCAAAACTTCTTCTTGGTCTTTGGGGGGAAAAAAAACCCTGTACAGAGGAAAAGCATGTATTTTTATTAGGTTTCAAAGAGAGAAGGGAAAGACATCCGCCTTTTGGTGATAAAAACAGGCTGTGCTGATTGGTGGAGCCATGGATGTCTGCAGGAGTGAGAAACAGTAAATCCTCAGAGCACCATGGAATTTTTATAAAGAAATTAATGGATTTAGTCTCCTTCTAATGAGACAAAATATCAATATTGTAAGAGGTAATGAAGCTCAGTTATGAAATACCTAAGTGGTGTGGGGTAAATCTTGGGTGGCATTCAGGGGTTCAAAAAATAAATGAATAGATAAATAAAATAAAATAAATGAGTAAAAAAGAAGACATGTTCTTGTCTTTCTGGTGGTCCCAAGGCTGTAACTTGTGTTTTTTGTTGCCTCAGGAATGGGGAAGGGTGTACACGCTTGGCTTATGACCCTTTGCTTGACTCTAATGGCCCTAAAAGGGTAATTTTCGGAATGATGTCTGTAGGAGTTTGTGCCGTGCAGAGATGAAACACACACAGTTCCTACAGATAAGGGGGACAGGACCCGCACAAGCCATTAGCAATCAAATTTTACTGGATCCTCTTTAAGGTTTGGTCAAAAGAAATAAAAGATTGGCTACCCCACAAATGAAAGACAACAAAGGTACAGACTCAACGGATACAGAATGCCGAGCAGGAGATGGGATGTGGTCCAAGGACAGGTTGTAGCGCGATGGTTTGTGACTGGATGGAGAACATCTTCCAACATCTTGAAAAAGGGCAACGTGGGGGTGGGATTATTTGGTAGATTGGGCAGCATTACTGGCTGAGGGAAGGAGTTCTGCATGGCAGTTACAGGACTCTTCGTCTCTGCATTTTTCATCCCCAGACTTTTCGTACCTGGACTATTCATTCCCAAGGACTTTTCATCCCTGTACTCTTCGTTCCAAAGGACTTTTCATCCCCGGATTTTTCGTCTCCTAATGATAATGAAACATGCCACCATTGTTGACAGACGGATGGACGGACGGATGACAGATAGATCACCATTATCTAAGGGTTGGGGTTAGGGTTAGGGTTAGGTTTAGGGTTAGGGTTAGGATTATAATTATGGGTGTAACGATTCTGAATCGATACTGTATCGATGTTTTTTATGGCATAGGATCACCATGGGGCGAACATCCGAGTTTTCCCTTTTCCTTTCTTAAACCTGATGCAGTCTTGAACGAAAGTGCCAAACATCAAAGGGCATGAGAAATGCTTCCTGAAAAAAAACTTGACCGTTTCGGTGACATGCTGCACAGAACCAAGTAAAGGACTACAGAATTGCCTCCTTTTAAGCAGTTAGGCTACTCTAATCTTGTCCCTGTTTACTTTGCTCAATTAGCAATCAAACAGGCGATTCGCATTTTTACTTTGCTGAATGAGTAGAGCTGTTTATTAAGACAGCGTGGTTGATTGCCGGATTCTGAAAGTTAAATGGCTTTAGATTTGCAAGAACTAGTATTTGGCCATTTCGTGTGATTGTGATCATTTATAGCTCACATTCACGTTTCATCCACTTTAATGTTTTCCACCTTGTGTATATTTTAGACGCTTGAAATCCAGGGCAATTTGAAAATAAATCTCTTTATTTCTATTTTGTCATTATAGATCTCCTAAAAATAGTGCAATGTGATATGAAATGCTGAGTTGGGATGTGGCGATGTTGAACGAAGATTTTTTTAAAGTGTAATGACACAACTTGCCTTCATGGGGAGTGTAGGCAGTCACGTGTAATTTCTTGAAACATACAAACCTGAAGCGGCTTAAAACGATTTAAAATGCCGTTGGGAAGAAGCCTGAGTTTAGATTTCACTAATTGCAGCTGCTCCGCCCTTCCCTAAATCTGCTCCCGTGTACTTGGACAAAATAACAATCAAGAAATAGTTGCCTATTACGATTAAGATGTGATGATGAAAAGCAGAGAAACCTAACTGGGCTATGGTGTTAGATTGGAAGAATGCCAATTTGAATAATTAGAAAAAAATCCCTCTCTGAATTACATCTCTCATTGTAGGATTTTAGGACATTATCCAAGATTAATTTAAAACAGATTTGTTATCAGATCGACCTGAAGTTTAAGCGTCTAAAAATACACAAGGTAGAAAGCATTCTGAAAAGGGGATGAAAGGTGAATGTGAGATATAAATTATCACAATCGCACGAAATGCCGTGGCAATGGCAATCGTGTTCAAGCAGTGCTGTTCTCTGCCCATTTACATTTCAAAATGCAGCAATCAAACATGTTGTCTTGATAAACAGCTCTACTCATTTAACTTAAAGAGTAAACAAATCCACCATTTGATTGCTAATCAGGCAAAGTAAACGGGAACAGGTATACGTTTCTTAGAGTTGCCTAACTGGTTAATATGATGACGATTTTGTTTTCATTTGCTTAGCTCCTCTCAGCACGTAGCCAAAAAGCACTGATGTCAGTCAAGTTTTTTCCAGAAGCATTTCTCATGCCCTTGGATGTTATGCACTTTCGTTCAGGACATCACGGGGGTTAATAAAGGAAAAGGGAAAGCTCGGATGTTCGCCCCATGGTAGCAGGTGGTGTTACTACGCTTAAAAAAAACATCGATTCAGAATCGTTACACCCCTAGTTATAATGCAGGAAGAGGGCAAAGGATTATTGGGGGCGATCAATCCAGGGACGAAAAGTCCGGGTACGAAAATTCCTGGGGGACAAAAAGTCTGGGGACAAAGAGTTCTAGAGCCGTATATGAGAGTCACCCTCCCCTCAACATGGGCCAGAAAGTAATCAGCTGAGAGAAATGAGCTAGGATGAGGGAGAGGGCTTTAGAGCATTTTAATAGTATTTTGATCCTAGATGAAAAGCGTGCTTTTCAACACCCTGTAAACTTTCAGTTCATCTCAGAGATGGAAACAAGAATCAAAGAAATGAAACTTTAATTCAACCAAGAGATGCACGGATGACCGGCCTTCAGGTTCTGGTGCAACAGCACCATGCTGGGCTGATAACCAGTGAGCTTGGAATGATGAAAATGAAATTTGACTGCTTACCAACCTGCCTTGAAGGCCACCACATTTTTAATGATGATGCCGTATTCATGAACACTGACAGATATTCTCCTCATTATGCATAGCCCAGACAATTTGCATTGTAAATATCCTGGCTCTGGGGACTTTTAGGTGACCAGATTAGACATAGGAGTATGACTCATGGGACTGCAAGCAGAAACTGTCCATGTTTAGTGTCACTTTATCTGAGAGGTGCATGTCCCATTCCTTCCAGTGAAATCAAAACCATGTTATTTTCCTAAACACGAAACACTCCCTGGAATTATCCAGGCCTTCGAAAGATCGCCAATGGGAGTAATGAGCTCAGTCATATGCACAGAAGAGATATGTGTCACCTAAAAAAGGCAGAATACCTGACTGTACTACATACACAGGAGTACCATCAGAGATAAGTTAGGTTATGCAGAATCATCACCTAAAAGCAAACCATTTTTCTCAAACCGTTCCCCTTTTTTGATTAGTGATTCTCTCAATTACAAGACAAAAAGACAAAAGTTTTTTTTTTAAAGTTATATTGTTGTAAAACTATTGTTTATTGCATCACAAACCACTGAAACATTTTGACATACAATGCGATTGAGTCTTTCAAAGATTTAAATTCTGATAAAACAACAGTGTAAACTTGTTTGCTGACCTTACTATAAGGCAACTCATTTTTCATAAATATGGAAATCTTGTATATTTAGCATTATCATTTGCAATGCTAATTTGATATGCTTTACAAGATGTTTCCCTTTTTTCAAAGTTCTGAACATAGACAGTTAGTTCCTTCAAAACACTGAACACTGTCATCTCGGCAAATATTCTGAATCCCTATAAATAATTATCCACATAAATAATTCACTAGTATGCTTATTAACAGTTCAAAAATCAGCAAATCCACTGCTTTCCCTTTGCAAGTAATACCAGTCTAATGATTTAGATATTTTTGCAATGTTCATGCACCATTTCTGGATGCAGTTTAAAAAAATAAAACAACTTCAGATGGAGACAGGAAACAGAGTGCCATAATCAGGATCAATTGTGGATTCATTTTTCCTTGTTGACAAACATTCTTGTTTTTAAAAGCAACAGCTGTGTCCTTTGAGGATTAGAGTATGAATGTGATTCAGCATGGAGGAAATTGAAAGCATCTGGAACGACATGCAAAATTCTTATTGTAATTTTTGATGGCCTGCCACCACATAAGATGAGTAAAAATTTCTTGAAAAGCCTGCAGTGCTGTCAAAAAGAATTTTCCCCATCCTAATTTCAATTATTGCATATTTGCTCAAAACTAATTTCAGTATTTGACAAAGATCACCCAAGTAAACGCAAAATCAAGCCTTTAAGCTCTCAAGCCCCGAGCCTTTGAGTCGAAAATGACATGCCCAAAATAAAATGACTATATCTCTGCAACGACTTGGTCTATTTGAAAAATCTTGGTATCATAATTAAGGTAACACCTTGGGGATTGTTGTCATGGTGTAAAAATCAGTGTATATGTCACTGAGTCAGAGTAAATGAAGATGAAACAGCATAAATGAAAGATCTTTTTTATCCAACAAAGTTTTACTTTGATCTCTCTTAAAATTATTCATTTGCAGCCTGAAGCCTCTAATAAATTACAGCAGAGAATCTCACCATTATCTGTGCCAAAGATTACTCTAATCGAGTAAATCAGAGGTTTTATTTTGGGAAAGTCAAGGTGGCTGTTCCAAATTGACACAGAGTGCAATTTCAGATTTCTCAGTGCCAAACTGTAAAACTCATTTAATTTCACTTATATGTCACTACAGGCATACCTTCCATCTAATTACAATAATCTTGTATATTTATTTACTTATTTTATTTACAGTCCTGTTTGCATTTTCCCATTCAAAGAAAATACATGCAAAGGAAATGAAGTTTGACTCCACTGGAGCATATTTATTTTCCATAAAACAAGCAAATAAACAAAATTATTAATACAAAGAGGTAAAAAAAAAAATTGTACAAAGTAAAAACAATGAACATGCTAGCAATTATTTATTCATGAATGATGACCCTGATGCTCAAAATAAAAACCTTACCACAGCAAAGGTTTGAACCTGTAGAGCTTTGTACTGAGAGCATTGTACAGTGATGCCTTAACCAATAGTCTGTCAATTTAGGAAGTCTTTCGCTGCCACATAGTTTATTTCAACAGTGAGTCAATGCACCCCGTTTGTATTTTTATAGGACGTATTTCTTTTGTATAATTGCACGTAACAACATGGATTCTTTCAAACGACTACTTTGGAAATGACTGTTGAATGTTTAGCAGATAATTGTACCAAAAATACTACAAACAAACCAGTTATGGATTTATATTGTTGCAGAAATGGTTCATGTCAATGGTGCATGGACTCTCAGCTCTAAGCACTAGGAATGCAAGGCTGTAGCTCAGGCTAGGTTTGTGCGATTATGGTGGTTTAGAGCTCGTTGGAAACGCCTGAGCCCATAGAATCAAATGGACACCCAAAATCTTACTAAGGCTGGGTTCAGAATACAGGATTTTCGGGCTGACTTATCCCCGATTCACCCCAGATAGCAAGCTCCTCTGCCTCGGATCTGCCCCGGCTCTGAGCCGGATTAGCTGGAGTCGGCACAGAGCCGGGGCAGATCCGAAGCGGAGGAGCTTGCTATCTGGGACCCCTCCCGACAATTGGCTGAGAAATCTTATCTGGGACCTTGGTCAGTCCCAGTGTTCGGTCCAGATTATCTGGTAATTGCAAGGTTTACCGAATCAATCTTAACCCTCCCGATTTGCTCGCAAACTGATTGGGGCCGCCCCGATAATTTTCAAACATGTTTGAAATTTTGGAGTGAAAATTTGGATAATTATAAGAAAAGATACACTTTATTGAACCCAGTGGGGTAATTTGTCCTCTGCATTTGACCCATCCTATAGTTAGGAGCAGTGGGCAGCCACAGTGCAGTGCCCAGGGACCAACTCCAGTCCTAAGGCCAGTTCCTTGGTCAGGGGTACCCAGAGAAAACCCATGCAAACTCCACACAGTAAGGCCCCGGCCAGAATCGAACCCATGACCTTCTTGCTGTGAGGTGACAGTACTAACCAGTATGACACCGTGCCACAATTATATCATTACATTCCGAACGGAACCTCAATAGCCAATGAGAGACGAGACTCAAGCTGTCAGAGCTGAATGAGGGTAGTTTGAAATGGCGACAGACAGAAACAGTAACCTGTTGTATGGATGCGTTGGACGGCTGAGATGGAGGTAAGGCTTGTTGATATGTGGCAGGAACACGAATGCTTATATAACATGTCTTCGCTGGTGGCCACTGTTTCAGCTGCATAAACCCGGTGACCAGTACAGTCGCTATATTTCCTGCCTCATAACATGTTGCCATTTTTTGTCACAATAGCGCCAATGGTTTCTTTTCATTATACCAACACAATTCTACATTTCAACTGTGGACAATGTCGCTTTTGAACTAGCTAGCTAAACGTTAACGTTACAACCTAACATTAGGGCCAAGGCAGTTCTCCGAGCAACGGTAAACATTTATAGCCATCGAGACTAATCCAGTATGCTACTGTTGACAAATAGTAAAAAAAAACTTTTTTGTTAAAAAAGCTCACCTCCAGTTCTCGCTAAAGAACTGACAATCCGTGCTGAACACGTCTCCCCAACCATTTTCTCACCCAGACCCGTTTCATTTTTTTTTCTTTTCTCTTCTCACTACAAGTGATTATAATAGCAAGTATGTTCTTCATGTCACACTCCATTTTTAAATTTTTAAATCTCTGGGCTTCCCCATGCGATCGCGTGAGATCACATCAGGTGGAGCGCCGCTCCCTCTGGCACGATAATCTTAATAATATCCTATTGTGTGAAATGCATTATAATTTTCAAATCCTGTAGTGTGTGTGTACATGGTTAAGATTAGACAGCAGATTATCTGTGAAGATTCTCCTAATGTGTGTAATGCAACCCGATTTTAAAATCGGTTAGGATTTTAAAAAATCCTGTAGTCTGAACCTGGCCTAACAGTATTACAAGCCGATCACAGAGAGGAAAATACATTGACTGCAAGCAAATCCTTTGAAGCAGTATCATGGGAGAAAACATGCATGGAGACTGGCAGATCTAGTTTTGATATCGCACGAACACGTTGGGCTAACAATAACTAGCGCAGATTTACCCTCAAGCACAGTTTTTTATTACAAAATATCAAAGGTAAGAAAAATATTTACACATATCTGTACAATGCAAAGTGTATGCCTGCTGTTCTTTGAGTGTAGTGTCAGTTTAAAATGACAATGCTTATATTGGTAGATTCTGTGAATTTCCTCTTTCATTTGATGTTTTGTTTGTATGCCTAGCACAAATTCATTAGAAACGCTAGCGATTGAGCGCTGATATTATTTTAACCTATGTTTTGCCGGAGGTGGACATTTCAGGGGTCAGAAAGTAAAAGTCCGACTGTGTTTTACTTCCAGCCATGAGCTCAGCTGACTTCTCTAATTAGCTCAACCTCTGGGCTGAAGGGTTGCTGCAATTATGAGATCCAGACAGTTGCAACAAAATACCAGGAAGGACTTTTACTTTCTGGGGCTGAATTGTCCACCTCTGTGTTTTGCTGCATGCTAATTTACTTGCTTGGTGCTTGAATTGTGTTCAGTTGAGGTAAAAATGGTCAACATGATCGTTTTGCCGAGTTTCTTCACGTAAAGTGGGTTAGCCGCATCATGAATCAATTAGAAAACATGCTGTATTTATTATGCGTAATGGGTTTAAGAGGTTAAATCATGATTTCATTTTTTTAAGAAAAAAAGTTATTCAACCCTACCTGGCCCTATGTGAAAAAATAATTGCCCTGTTAGTTACAAAATCAACCAATAAACAAATTTAATCAATAATTGGGTTCCACTTCACTGGTCAAACCCAGGGAAAATTACTGCCTGCACTGTTGAATCTAAACTTCACTTCAGTAGAACCTGTCTGGCATTGTGAAAATGGCAAAAAGCAGCACATGAGGCCACAATCTAATGTAATTTAAGAACAAATGAGGAGCAAATTCATTGACATCTACCAGTCATGAAAAGGTTACAAACCCATTTCTAAAACTCTGGGACTCCAGGAAACCATGGTGAGAGCCAGTATCTACAAATTCGGAAAACTTAGTACAGAAATGAACCCTCCAAGGAGTGGTATGTCCACCAAGATTCCTTCAAAAACACATCAACAACGCATTACGGAGGTCCCAAAAGAACCCAGAACAACATCCAAAGAACTGCAGGACTCACTTGCCTCAGTTAAGATCAGTGTTCATGATTCTGAAATAGGAAAGAGACCTGCCAAAAATGGCATCCATGGGAGAGCTGCAAGGGCAAAAACACTGCGGACCAAAAATAACACAAAGGCTCGTCTCACATTTGCCAAGAAATCTTGATGACTCTAAAGATATTTGAGATGATACTCTGTGCACTGAAGAGTTTGTAGAGAAATGTTTGGATGACCAGGGTCATGCTGCTCCTGGCATAAAGCCAACACAGAATTCCACAATGAGATCACCACATAAACAGTCAGACATAGTGGTGGTAGTGTGATGGTCTGGGGCTGCTTTGCTGCTTCAGGACCAGGTCAAATTGCCATAATTGACTGAACCATGAATTCTGCTATTCAACTAGAAAATTTTGGAGAAGAATGCCTGACCTTTGGACTCAGACCTAAAGCTCTAGCACGTTGCAGTTTTACTGCTGTGTATCAAAAATACACTGGCAAATCTACCTGTGAATGGCTTAAAAGAACAAAATGAAAGTTTTGTAGTTACATGGTCAAAGTTCTGACTTGAATCCAATTGACATACTACGGCATGACCTTAACCAGGCAATGGATGCTTCAAAAACCCTCCAGTATAGCTGAATTAAAACTACAGTATTTTGTAAAGAAGAGTGGGCCAGAATTCCTCCACAGCGATGTAGAAGACTCATTGCCTCATTGCTAGATATCGCAATTGTTTGATTGCAGTTGTTGCTGCCAAGGGAGGCACGACCAGTTATCACATTTAATGGGGCAGTTCTTTTTTCATATGTGTGTTATGACTATTTACCTTCAATAAATGAAAAGAAAGGCTGTGTTTTGTGTTTACTCAAAGCGCCTTTGTCATATAATAAATAAGTTGGATGATCTGAAACGTTTAAATGACAAATAAGCAATTATAGAAGGAATTGGGAAGGGGGCAATACTTTCTTACAGCAGCACATATTTGGCACATCAATAAAAATTTGTCAGTTTTCTCCAAACAGTATGAACTGTACTGCCTGATTGGTTCACTCCTTTATCTGTTTCATAGACTGAAATGTGATTGGTACTCCCTTTCTAACTATTTTGGCCACTTAAACGTGTTTGGTCGGTCTTCCTCAGGTTGTGCAAATTCATGGCATGTGCACCACTGCATATGTCCCTGTCGGGTATGCCTATTTTGGTCTATTCTTAATAGGTAGGACCAACAAATAAAGCCAAGGTTCATGATTATAGCTTGAGTTGGGCTCCCACAGCATCCAGTTAATGCTATCCTATAAATGCTCTGGGGATTCAGGCATAAAAATTCTGAAATAAAAACATTTTTTCCATGATGCATTTAAAACCATGGGTAGAATATATTTTGAGACAAAACAATTACACTTTAATCCTTTCAGCCATAACCGCATTTCCCCATCAGCAACAGAAGGATTATCACTGCAAACGGCATCGAAAGAAGCCCGGCTGCACTATTATTTGGAAACAGCGCATGCTAGCACTTACAGAGAACCTGTCAGATTCATCTTCAGACTCTGAATCTATAAATCCAACTGCATCACTGTCAACACTTAGGTGGCGCGTCTGAGTGTTAGTGACAAGCATTACCTTTTAATATACTGTAGCTGTCAGTTTGAAATGCTCATTTCAATATGCTCGATATCATGTCTGAATTATTTTTTATAAACCAGTTTCTTCCTACAGCTCTCTCTGTGTTGCTTGATGCTTGCCACTCATGGAGCAGCAAAAAAAAAAAAAAATTGCAAATGTCAACAGATCGAACGACACATCTCTTACTCATCCAGTCAGACTATTTATGCCATTTTGAAAACTATTTCTGCAAACTATTTTAATATAAAAACAATATGCACAAATAAAAAAAATACTTAGGGAAAGAGGATGGTGTTGCAAGGGGAAGACAAATGCAATATGATGTCATCTTTATGTGACATAATTTCAGATAACAGAGAAGCAAAAACCATTCGTTAAGCTGCCTTCACACCAGAAGGCGAAACAAATTTTTCGCTCAACAGACTACATTCAAAGTCAATGCAAATGTTGTGATTTTGCATTTGTCGTATCATGTATCAAGTTTTCTGCCTGGCCATGTACCATATTCTGACTGACCTCTGTGTTTTTGAATTCAGCTCATGTCTGACTATTCTTAGGGATCTTGTATTGTGTTTTGGTAATTAGATTTCTTGTTTTATTATTTTCCATGTTTTAGTTTCATTCACATTTTTATTCCATGCCATGTTCTGAATTGCCATGCATTGCACTTCGTCTCCCCCAGTCTTGTCATGAGTGTTGTCTTTGCTCACAGTCCCTTGTCTAGCGTGCCACTCCTTCGCATGATTTATTAGTTTCTGGGTTTCAGTCTTCTTTCATTATTTTGTGTTCTTCCTTCCTCTTACTTTTACTATTTTACTAACACCTACTAACAGTTTGTTAATTTGTATAAATACTAACCAACACTAACCTTGTATATTTTGACTAACTTACTAACGAGCACTCGGGATTGTATAGCTGCACTTACATTCGCCCTATTCTACTCTCTGCCTCTTGACTCTCCCTAATAATCTCTGCTGCGTTTCTGTGGGTCTTCCACAACTGTTTCGTGCTGCCTTTTCTCTCTCATTACCTATGCACTTTAGAACTCAGTGACTGGTGCTGTATATCTGTCTATAGGTTTGTTTTGGGATCCTTGTCTGCATTTTGGCTACGGCCAATTTCATGCAATTAGTTTCCTCCCAATGTGTTTCTCACTTCTTGTCATTCCCATTGATTGCACCTGTGTTCAATTGCCATGTGATCTCCCGGATATGTATATTAGATGTCTATTTGTTACACTTCCTTGTCAGATAGTTCTCCATTGCTTACCTGTGCCACGCTTCTCTCGCCTTGTATCACTGTGATTATCTTTCTGACTGGACCGCCCTAGACCACGAGCTTTGCATTCTCCCTGTACTTCGCTGCATTCTTGTGTATTGACCCTTTTTTGTCTGACTTCGATTTATGTGATTGGTGCCCTGTTTACAACCCTGGATTGCGCCCTTAGAATTCTGACTTTGGATTGTGGACTTTGTACTGTCGCCCGCTCTGTAGGGGGGTTTCCCGTTTCAGAAATAAAGCCTCCTTTTTGTATTTTACTGGTTGTCGCCAAGGGATCATTTCGTAAAACCTCACAGCAAAGACCGAATACACGTTTTATAAAATTCTTCACAACCTTTAGCGACTGATTTTGGCAGATGCTTGAAGCAGTAAATCACTTAGGGTTGATTGTACGACATCAGTAAGCCAGTTGAGTTGGCTAAGAATCAATCAATAGACTGGTTGGCTTATTACTGTAGAATGTTTTTATCTGCTAAATTGATCTGCTTGGCGAAATGAACCCTTTGGGCATTCATTTCAACATCCACTTAAGGTTCACAAACACACCAAAGATCATGATAAAACTGATTAAACTTAAATTAAAGCTGCATCCTGCCTATTGAGAATCCAGGAGGTGACATCAGAAAACGGACTGCAATGCAAATCCAAAGCCATCTTTATCCAAGCAATCAGAATAAAAGAAAAAGTTCATATTATGAAGTCACATTAATTATTGCCAAATAAATGCAATCACACATGTGGCAATTGAATTCCACAGTATATGGAAAAGATTGCCCTTTAACATTCTTTCCATCACACAAAATTATGCATGCCGATTTAATCATGATCTATGGTATCTCTGTAAATCCTCTGATTAAAGCTCTCATTTTCAAGTCTTCATCCTTCGCAACAAAGCTAAATGTCTAAGTCAGATAAAGACTTGATATAAAATCATACAAAACACAAAACTAGCCATTAAAAATGTAAAAGAAATCTCCTTTTCAATGCATCCAATCACAAGCCGCAAATCAGAGGGGCAATCAGAGACCGGAGACCTCTGCCAAGGTCAATAGTCCACTCCTCTATGATATGTCCAAGTGCAACCATTACATCTCTACAATTGGGTATGTTTGGTCAAACAGAACTTTACCTCCATTTACTTGATTTTAAGATATTATTAATTTTATTCAGCCTGGGCCAAATGTTGTACCTTGCAATGTAAACAAAATTGAAAAATAATTTTTCTATGGGCCCCGGCATTTGGATCTGCTTCAAAATTTAAAGGATTCTATTTTGGCCCCTGCAACACTCTTCCACCAGGTTAGATGGAACTCGGGTAGGTAGTTTTTTTTTTTTTTTGTAATCCTACTGACAAGCAGGCAAACAAATGAAATTTGCTCTCAAATTAGCCAAATGCTTTTATTATTGTAGAAAATGTAGTACTTTTGCATTTGTAGTTCAATTTGTTGTCAATTTTGCAAATTACATATCCACTACACAAACATACGAGTAGCACATGATTTGTTCCCCATCACTACTCACTTTAGACAGTCACAAAAATTAAACACAAGCAGTAACTTTGGGGTCCAAGCAACATGAGGGAAATGTCCATTTTGAGTACAGTGTATGAATTTTTGAAATAATCTCCAGTTCATCGAGCATAATGCACCATGTTACACCTTGCCCTGCAAGTTTCATGTTGACTGGTCATTGCTATGTCTGTCAAATAGCAGCTGTTACCTAATTGACTAATCACAGCCATGTATTTACATATTTCTTTTGCTAAATGGGAGTATTTGAGGCTTATTCGGATATACAACATGTAAAAATAGAACCATTTTGATCAAATGGTTTAAAGGATGTAGGCAACTTTACATTTTTGTCTTCAAAAATGCCACCTATTGGCAAATTACTACCAAATTTTGTCATCTTTAGCCTTTTATCATGTAGAATTAAAATCTAAAATTTTGTGATGATCAGATATTTAATTTAGCAGTTGCACTCATATATAACTAAAGGCCTTTCTCACAAACTTAATTTGCTTTCAAACAGCATCATTCTCTACGCTGGGATTTTAGATCTTGGTCTGACATTGCTGCCTATCAAATTTAATGCGAATCGGTCACATCACCAAGGAGCAGATCAATTTTCAAAAATTCAACATGGAAGCCAATGAGGCAAATCATTTTGGTCCAAATAGGCCTTCTATTCAACTGGAGGCAGTGAATTGGAGGGGGGGGGGGGGGGGGACTCTAGCACTGGAGGAGGCATTCAGCCAGTGACGTGCAGTCGGAGGTTAGTTTGGTGAGGCAGAAACCTTCCCTTTGCCTGATTAGCAATCAGACGATTAACTAGTTTCGTAAGACTATTCGGCAGAATGACGGGCCATTTTAAGTTTCCACGGCGTTATTACTCAGTAGGCGACTTTTTTTGCTTATTGTAGCAGCGAAGTAATCAGGCTTTATCCATTAAACGATTGCAACTGTGTACAGTTACAAATGAAGCTAACGTGTCTACTTCATGTATCAGCGACTGCTGACAGTTCGCTAGCTACGTGCTATGCCAGCAGACTGATTTCAGCTCGCTGACTGCGGAAACCGTCATAAGTTAATTGTAATTGTGGGTAGCAAGTAAGCTACAGTCCGCATAATCGCGCATAATGTTGGGTTATGCATAATCTCCGTTTCAGATTAATGCTGCGATTTGATATTGCTGGCAAATGACCATGGTATAAGCGGGATAATCAACTCGAAGGTGAGCATTCCACGGTTTTAATGCTCTTCGCGGAGGCAACCACCCGACGCGAACTCTGCGTCGTGCATTAAAACCGTGGAATGCACACCTTCTCGTTAATTATTCCTTACTTAAAATTTTCTGCAAGCTCTGGCTTCCTGTGTACCTAGTAGTGCAGTGCAGTCACGTTGGTTGTACTTACGGAAGTAGGGGGGGGGGGGGGGGGGGGTCGGGGGAGAGAAAAGAAATCAGAGGTAAAGGTATCAATGCGCTGTCGAAGCGCGCAGAAGGTGTTACTACGCCTGTCATTATAGTACGCACTTCCCACAGCATAGAAAAAGCCACGTTTGGATTTGCGTACCCGAACCCGAACTCATGTCACTGGTTATATAAACCTATGTAAGCAGGAAAAACGTGGAAGACTTTGGTCGCATCTAACTACAGCCCCGAAAAATACCGTTGACCACAATGAGTCTAGCTACAAATGCTAACAGGAGTGGCAGCGTGTCTGGCTGACTGGGTGGTCGCTCAAAGCTCGGAGAGGTATGTATCATTTCGTCTCATTTCATAGAAAAACATATTTCATTATGAAAGTACGGTGGACTGTTCCTTTAATGAATATTAAAGAGTTCACGCTCTGACATGATCTTGGGAGAACACTCGTGCGGCACTCATTGATTTCACCTAACAAACCGAACTTGGAGAAGGTAATTATTCTACGAAACTAGCCCACTTTGCTGTCACTCCCTTTCCACCTCCTAATCATGGTATCTGCACATCACTAATGGTCAGCCAATAAAAGTCCTTCAGCATATTTCACTCACCTGGGATTCATTCAGTCTTGAAAAACAAAAAAATAGACACCACTCAAAAGATGCCCAACCTTGTCTTGATCAGATAACTTGGAGCTGCTCATATTCCCAAACAACCATTCAAATTGAAGACCTAGGTGCAAGAAGTACCTAAGTCACAAAATAATACTTCTGAGATTCTGGGGGTCAAAGTTTTCAAAACATGTTGCAGATAATGACGATGGGCAATGGAAATGCACTAGTAAACAAGACTTGAGTGCTTCTTTGCAGAAATCTTTGGTATCAAATGATGCTCTAGCCATTGTGGCTTTTAATACCGGTGTAAACTAATTTTTTGCAAAATGTGACTTAATTACTTCTTACATACAGGTCTTCAATTTGAAGTAGAAAATATAGTGCACTGGCAGCCCCAGAATTTCCCGCCGTTAAGATAAAAACGATGTTGAAGTTTTTTTTGACAGACACACGCACGGATAGAGCCCCAAACCATAGCTCCTTTGCCACTCGGGCGGCGGGAGCTAATTAGAAGCCTTTAACTGAAAATGTTGATAACATAAAGCAAATGGTAAAAATTTTTGGTGATATGTTTGGGCCAGTGACTTTGAAAAAATAGGCCAAGGTCACCTTTAGGCATGTCATTTGTAGGCCTTTATGAGATGCATGTCCAGTAAGAATTAGGAGCCTGTAACTGAAATAGTTGATGAGATAAAGCAAAATGTTGAAGTTTTTATTGATATTTTGAGGTCAGTGACCTTGAAAAAATAGGCCAAGGTCACCTTTAGGTACGTGATTTGTAGGCCTTGTTGAGATGCATATTCAGCAAAAATTAGGAGCCTTTAACTGAAATAGTAGATGAGATACAGCAAAATGTCAAAATTTTTGGCGATATTTTTAGGGCAGTGACCTTGAAGAAATAGGCCAAGGTCACCTTTAGGCACATCATTTGTAGGGCTTCATGAGATGCATGTCCAGTTAAAATTAGAAGCCTGTAACTGAAATAGTTTATGAGATAACGCAAAATGTCAAAATTTTTGGTGATATTTTTAGGCCTGTGACCTTGAAAAAGCAGGCCAAGGTCACATTTAGGCACCTCATTTGTAGGACTTTATGTGATGCATGTACAGTAAAAATAAGTAGCCTGTAACTGAAATAGTTGATGAGTTACAGCAAAATATCGAAGTTTTTGGTGATATTTTTAGGCCAGTGACCTTGAAAAAATAGGTGAAGGTCACCTTTAGGCATGCCATTTGTAGGATTTTATGAGATGCATGTCCAGTAAAAATTAGGAGCCTGTAACTGAAATCTTTGATGAGATAAAGCAAAATGTGTTGATGAACGAACGCACGCACGCACACACACACGCACGCACGGACAGAGCCCGATATCATAGCTCCCGCACCGTGAGCGGTGGGAGCTAAAAATTGCTTTTGCATATTTATGCATAAAATATTTATCCAATTGTAGTGAGTAACTTTTTTGAAGTTGTGTGCAGACAGGAAGACGTTCATATTCATTCAAATTCATATTAATGCAGAAAGCCAGCAACTCAACATGAAAAGCAAACCTTTGCAAGACAGAATGGTAGTTCTTTTAATTCCTTCTAAAGCAAATCATATGTGTAATTTGCAGCCAGACATTTGTCTGGTATGTATTTTGAGATCAAGAATGTATTTATATCACTGTTATAATGAATAATTTCAAGCCACTTAAGCTTATTACATATGGCGGAAATCTGGATGCATGTTCACTGTCTGGGATTAGGTATATTCATGGAGCTTTAGACATATTTCATACTCCCCATGTTCAACCTATGAAAACCCAACATGGATTTGAAGGAAAAATTTCCCCTTTACCCAAATGATACTCTGTTTGCAGCGTTCATCATTGTGATAACAACTAATATTCACACAAACAGTCATCTACATCACAGCTGTTTATTAAAATTTTTATGAAATGAAGCAGGTTCATCGCTGGAGTTATTTATTTTCAAACACTACTTTCACAGTGTGGGGCCGAGATTGCCAGGCTCATAAGCTGTTCAGATGTGAATGGACCAGCCAGCATTTTATGCTAAGCAAAAAATTTTAGGGATTTTACTGAGACTCGCGCGACCGTTTTTCAGTTTGAAAAAAAAAGATTTAATCTATTCTGTTTGCCACATTCCCTCTCAACTCCCTCCACAGCTGCAGTAGTTTCTCAGTGAGCAAGGCTCTTCCGCAACAGGCATTATAATGAACACTGGGAATAAAAATTAGGCTAGCGCACGGCTGGACTCATCTCCTGGACACTTTTGAGAGGGAGACAGGGAGGGGATCTCAGTGAAGGCATTTGGAAGAACGGCAGAGAATGACCTGTTGTGTTCCCAAAGTCACGCTTTCCCAATATTGAGTCATTTTGGATGGGGAGAGTGCTCACCTCCTGTTGTTCTGACCTCTATGGCAGCAGGCAGCCCTGTTCCAGTGGGCGGCTCACCCAGTGCCTGAGGAAAATGACGTCCTGACAGAGTCAGAGTCAGTCAGAGTGTTAAAGGCCAGTCAATCCTTCGCTTTTGATTCAGTAGTATGCGTTTAGAGGGTGGGAGGGGGGGACCTAAGAAGGAAAAAGACCTATTATGTTACTGCGGGTGATTCAGCAGCACCGTAATTGCTCATTAGAAGTCATTAAACCATCACCCCTTACGACCCACTGAAGACAGACAATGGCTTATGGGTTCTCGCTGGTACAGGTCTTTGCTGATATTAAAAAGTTCATTGAAGGGGTTCTGGTGGATTTGAGAACCAAGGTGTTTTACAAGTAGAGATTTTTTTTATTGTGACTATAAAACCCACAGAGCTGTAAGTGCCAGTAAAGCAAGCCATTATAAGACCGAAATATCAAAAGAAACCCACCAGAGAAAAAGAGACACAATTACGTTTGGCCAATTCAACTTTTTGGAACATTAGAAAGGAAGCACTGGTGGCTTTACGGATACAAAAAATCCAGAAAGACCAGAGATAATAATTGTGGTGGATGACAGAAGAATTCTTTCCCTGGTTCAAGAACAATCTTTTGGAGTATCAGTGCAAAACCTAACAATCAAGAAAAGACTTCATCAGGGTAAATACAGAGGGTTCATTTTAACATGTAAACAACTGGCAGGGCTCTAAAACAGGAAAGGTGCTCAAAAATATATTTTAAAAAGGCCTTTATAGTTCTGGAACAGCTTCCTACAGACAAAAAAACACAAAGGTAAACTTATACTAGAAAGACAGAAGAAGAGGACTATGGAGAGGGTCAGGAATTTTTCATGATCTGAGGAATACCACCTCATCTGTGAACAGTGGTCATGTATGGGCATGTATAACTGCTAATTGAGCTTGTTCCCTCATAACTACAGGTGATAAAACTGTTGAAAAAGCTGAAGTATGAATTCTGAATTGCACAGGGCCATATTATTTGCTTAGATACAGCCAAATGTGTCAGAACTGATTGGGAAATGCTTTGCCGAGCAGGTGGACAGTGACTTCAGAACATACTTTGAAAACAGCCCAAGATTTGTCGAATTTTCTACCACAGACGAGTCAATCATATGACCTGAACCCAACAAAGCGCTCATTTCACTTGCTGAAGGCAAATTACCCCAACAACAACAGAGGAATTGAAGACAGCTGCAGTGAGGGCCGGGCAGTACATTACCGGGAATAAATCCAGTGTGTTGTGATGTCTTTCTTTTCAAATTCTTTTTATTGGTTTTCAAACAAACTTAGCAGTTTCTTGAAAGTGGTCAGTTTATTACAGATCAGCCAGTCCCACCCCTTCCCCACTCCCCCTCCCCCCCATAAAAGAGGTAAAAGAAAACCAAAATCAGACATGAATATAATCAATGATTTTAACACTAAGGGTTCTAATTTCTTGGCGCAGCGCAGGGTGGTGCAGCATGGCGCAGCCCACGCCGTGGTAATTTTGTTCGGTGCAGCCCGCGCGGTGGTAATTTCGTGCGGTGCAAAACCGTGCACAGCCACTTTGGCAATTTGGTAGACGGACATGCACTGAGACGGTGTGGCAGCGTAGTAGGGGGAGGTGTCACATATTCATCATAACGCAGTGACAATTTCCTGGATAAAGGCTCCACCGAAAGTACACAGAGAGCTCGTCAGCTCCAACCTGGTTTACTTTCTGTGCAGTGGTAATTTGGCTGACCAGCACATCACCGAATGTCACCGAAACCTCTCAGGCAGGTTTCCCGAGTGTCTGGCACATTTCAATGCAATAAAAAATTACAGCAAGCACTATTTAATGTGACTATCTCAATCAGCACATAAATTATAGTATCTCTATCTATTGTCTTGATGTCAGATTAAAGGCGGTTGGCACGTGAAATGGAAACTCGACCCGCCTTAATGAACGCAGCTGAATCTGTGATGCAAACTGACTTCACATCTTTCTCAGCCAACCACAAACTGCCTCGGCATCAGACAGTGCGTATATATATATATACATATATATATATATATATATATATGTATATATGGCAAAAATGGCCAATAATGGCATATAATATACAAAACCCAAAACCAGTAAAGTTGGCACGTTATGTAAATTGCAGATAAAAACAGAATACAATGATTTGCAAATCCTTTTCGACTTATATTCAATTGTATACACTGCAAAGACAAGATGTTTGATGTTCAAACTAAGAAACTTTTTTTTTTTTGCAAATAATCATTAACTTAGAATTTAAAGGCAGCAACACAATGCAAAAAATTTGGCACAGGGGCCTTTTTACCACTGTGTTACATCGCCTTTCCTTTTAACGACACTCAGTAAATGTTTGGGAACTGAGGACACCAAGTTTTGAAGCTTTTCAGGTGGCACTCTTTCCCATTCTTGCTTGATGTACAGCTTAAGTTGTTCAACAGTCCGGGGTCTCCGTTGTCGTATTTTACGCTTCATAATGCGCCACACATTTTCAATGGGAGGCAGGTCTGGACTACAGGCAGGCCAGTCTAGTACCCGCACTCTTTTACTACGGAGCCATGCTGTTGTAACACATGCAGAATGTGGCTTGGCATTATCTTGCTGAAATAAGCAGAGGCGTCCATGAAAAATATGTTGCTTGGATGGCAACATATGTTGCTCCAAAACCTGTATATACCTTTCAGCATTAATGGCGCCTTCACATATGTGTAAGTTGCCCATGCCTTGGGCACTAATACACTCCCATACCATCAGATGCTGGCTTTTGAACTTTGCGCCTATGACAGTCCGGATGGTTCTTTTCCTCTTTGGTCCTAAGGACACGACGTCCACTGTTTCCAAAAACAATTTGAAATGTGGACTCGTCAGACCACAGAACACTTTTCCACTTTGCATCAGTCCATCTTAGATGAGCTTGGGCTCAGCGAAGCCGGCGACGTTTCTGGTTGCTGTTGATAAATGGCTTTCACTTTGGATTGTAGAGTTTTAACTTGCACTTGCAGATGTAGCGACGAACTGTAGTTACTGACAGTGGTTTTCTGAAGTGTTCCTGAGCCCATGTGGTGATGTCCTTTACACGCTGATGTCGATTTTTGATGCAGTACCGCCTGAGGGATCGAAGGTCACGGGCATTCAATGTTGGTTTTCCGCCTTGTCGCTTATGTGCAGTGATTTCTCCAGATTCTCTGAAACTTTTGACGATATTACAGACCGTAGATGATGAAATTCCTAAATTTCTTGCGTTAGCTCGTTGAGGAATGTTGTTTTTAAACTGTTCGACAATCAGCTCACGCATTTGTTCACTAAGTGGTGACCCTCGCCCCATCCTTGTTTGTGAATGACTGAGCATTTCAGGGAAGCTGCTTTTATACCCAATCATGGTACCCACCTGTTTCCAATTAGCCCGTTCACCTATGGGATGTTCCAAATAAGTGTTTGATGAGCATTCCTCAACTCTCTCAGTCTTTTTTTCCACTTGTGCCAGCTTTTTTGAAACATTTTGCAGGCATCAAATTCCAAATGAGCTAATATTTACAAAAAATTACAAAGTTTACCTGTTCGAACATTAACATTAACATTAACTTGTCTTTGCAGTGTATTCAATTGAATATAGGTTGAAAAGGATTTGCAAATCATTGTATTCTGTTTTTATTTACGATTTACACAACGTGCCAACTTCACTGGTCTTGGGTTTTGAACAATGGTCCACATTACCAGAGTGCTAATTCTAAGCCCTGTTCCAGCAGTCAACCACATTCACCTGCAGCATAATTGGCCCCCATTAACCAATTAAGCCTATATAAGCTTGTAACTCCCAGCATACCAGTGCAAAGTCTTAATGAACCTAACCATTGTAGACATAGCACAATACTGTTCTCTGTAATAGCAGACTTATATTTAGGCTTGCTGTTTCTTTATACTTTTAAGGGGAGCTTTATTCCCCATTGTCTGTATAATTGTGTAAACTACATTTATCTTCGCACTTGGATCCTCTCGCCTTCACCCCTTTTCAGTGCACAACATCATGTGCACCGAAAATCATTACATCCAATTAGTTTTGAGCCCCTGAAACTGAGGGGACTGTGGAAAAAAATGGGTGGAATTCAAATATGGTTTGGAGAATATTTTTCAAAAAACTCTTAAATTGAAGTTGAAATTCTGCACTCTAAGCACTTAATTTTTTTTTCTGTTCAAATCCGTTGTGGTGATGCGGAGAAAAATAACCCTGAAAATTGTGTCTCAGTCAGAATAAGTATGGCCCTAACTGTATGTTTCTTAAGGATAAATTGATTACCGCGTCTTCGCAGACAATCTAGAGCTAGTGCAGTCCATCTGGACCACATCTTACTTACTTACGCAAGGTCAAAATGATAATGTTTCCCTTAGTGAATTTAAATGGACATGGTTTGTAAACTCCCACAAAGATGAGTCAATGAATAGTTGAACCACTGAGTTCACAGTTACTCAGTTTTGCACTACAAATATGCAAAGAGCCTCAGAATAAAACAAAGAAACTGACTGAAAAAAAATCTGATAGATCTCATAGTGTTACGACACGGGCTGCTACCTCAGCCGTCAACTGTGTCCGCACTTTCAATGATGGGATGTTTTTATTTTTCTACAATGCTCAAAATAAATGACATCATTTTAAAGATTAATTGTTTTGCTCTGGAATTGCCCTTGAAAGGTTAAGGAACTCATGGGATGCAGGTCATGATATTTTTTAAGGGGCTGATTGTTGTAGAGATTATAAAAAATCTGCCCCAGCAAATGCAGATACCATCTGAGGCAGTGACATTTACAGTAATGTAATGATCCTAATCACAACGCTTTCAACATCCCCATTTGAGAGCATAACAAGAACGCAGATCATAAAATGAAAATAGAGCTTGCATGGAAATCTAATCTGCTTGACCCTGATTAATAAGCAGTGGTAGACCAGTACTGAGTCAGATAGGGTTAAGAGGGAAATTGACCTTTAACAAGACATAATTACTGGAGTTCGGATGACATTCAGACTTAAGAAAGGTACACTGATAATGTAATACTCATCATCATTACATTTACACTTTGGTACCACACAAAGTCCTATAACATTTCTGCTACATGCTACAGTGTTGTTTTATCTGGAAAATGAATTCAAAAAATGGTTTCAACTCCTACATGGACATCAGCTCATAATATGGATGCTAATGCCCAACTAACTTGGCAGTCTCTGCTTTAACCTCATACTGTATAATCTAATATGCCTCAAATTATTTATTTTCAAATCCAAAGCTTCAGCTGGGCAGAGCCAAAAAGCAATCATCACTGAGGAGATGATTGCAAACGTCACAGTTTAAACAACGGTGGTACAAGATAGGGAACAGAAGTTCAAACACTGCACAGTCCTAAAACACACTGCAGCAGGATGACGTGAAGAAGTTAATGACCCAAATTAAATATCCTCTCAACTGCTTTATGACATCCAGGACATGCCCTAGGGAGAGGAAAATTACTCATCGGACAAGAATCCCCGAGGGAACGCTCAATGGTTATCTCATTTTCATTTAATGACCTGAGAATAATTAAAATTCTGATGATGAAGCCTCTAAATCTCTAGTTTATTTAAGAAAAAAAAATCATCCATCCATTATCTTCACCACTTCTTTTGCACTAGGGGTGAGGGGGAGCTGGAGCCTATCCCAGCTGACTATAGGCAAAAGGGAGGAGCCAATCCATGGCAGGGCTCATGCCTCATTCACACACTGTTGTCTTACACACACGTACCTAAGGGAAAGTTAGAGTCTCTATGGATGTCTGTGGACTGTGAAGGGACAGATACCTGTAAGAAACTCACATGAATATGGGAAGAACATACAAACTCCACACTGAAAGGCCCCAGGCCAAGTATGAACAAACAATCTTGTTGCTATGAGGCAACAGTCCACCCACAGCGAACCCAGGCCCTAACATCAGTCCACTGAAAAATATAGGACCGTCAACAGCCTATCGAGTCATAAACTATAGTATGCTTATGTTTAAATATGTATTTAAATATAAATGGCCTTCCAGGGTTAAGTTATATGCTAAATGAAATAGATAGCTGATCAGACAAAAAAAAGAATGGCTAATGTTGCCCATAGGTAGCTATGAAAAGCAGTTGATTTTGAAGACTCTAGTTATTAATCTATGTACTTAACCCTTTGTGTGCCGAATACATTTTCAAGGCATTAAAAATGTAGTTATCCTGAGCTGTTGAAAACCTATCATGTGGCAACTTGTTTAAAAGAGCTCTAAACAAGTTGCCACATGATAGGTTTTCAACAGCATCTGACTTTGATATCTTACATCATTGGGCAACTACAGTTGCCCATGGCGCTGAAAGGGTTAACACAGGACCATAGCTTGTCCACCACTCAAATAGGAAACACTGTGCAAGCTTATTCCGTGGCTAAGACAGACATATAATCAAATATCATCATCTCCCACTGGGCCTGTGAACCCTGCAAAACAGCACAGATCATGCAAAATCCTTTTTATCAGCTATTCTCAGACAAGAGAATCAGACAGATTTCATTTTTAATATGCAAATTGGGGTGTGTCTTCCAGCTTCCAGCTTAAAATTATGCATGTAAGTACTTTGACAGTGACACAAAGACCAGTAATCCCAACATGATATTGACTGCAGAGGCTCAACAATTAAATGAAAACTCACAGTTGGCACAGGATTTTAAACAACCTCTCAAAAGCTTAGAGCAGTATATATATATACATATATATATATATATATATATATATATATATATTACTATTATACAGTTTTTGCATTTTATTCGATACAAGGGTTTTTATCATAGTAATTAATATGAAACAAATTTCAAAATGCACTTTAAGATATTTTACCTAGTATTTCAAACGTTTGGAGGCCAAAAAGTTTCTCAATAATAAATAGCACAGTTTTATATTGAAGTGATTTCTCATCAAAGTGTGCACAACATATTTGCAAGATTTAATTTCAATAATGTATCATTCTAATATAGGGCTTCCCAGCCTTGTTCCTAGAGGGCTACCATCCTGTAGGTTCCTGCTCCAACCCTAATTCAACACACCTGATGCAGCTCATTAGCAGCTCGTCAAGATCTCTACCTGGAAAAGCAGGTGTGATTTGCTTTGGTTGGAGTGATAACCTTCAGGACAGCAGCTCTCCAGGAACAGTGTTGGGCAGCCCTGTTCTAATGTTTCCCAGAAGTGTGTTTTTGAACATGGGCATACTTTACAAACTTAAGGATGCAGTGATCCCACAAAAGCTCGTTGAGGTTAAAATCAGCTGATTGGTGTGGCTACTTTATATCTGGTCATTTATAGATATATATTTTGGTTCGTGTCTTGCTGTCACACAAAATTTCTTCCATTCTTTCAATGTGAAAATGACAAATAATTGTACATTCATTTAAAATTGTGACACCATCCAAATACTTGCGGACCTCGCGAACCGCTCCAGCTACCAAGGCCCATCATCGACACTGTAAAATTATTCATTGCATTTGGTACCAAGTTGACCCTATCTACTGTTCCTTTATTCAACATTAAATAATTTTTCTAACCCCAGGGTTCAACAATAGACAACCGTCCTCCATTTTATTGCACATTCCCACCTACAGCACATGCAGGGAAAATCACATTTGCATCGTAAAAATTAAAATTCATTGTTTTCCGCGGAGTAGCATTAATCCTTCTCATATTATTGTTCCTAACTGCTGGAGTGCACGGATGAACGGAATCAAATAAAGATCAATCAGGCCTGAAATATTTGCGACACAGGTTAAAATTTTCCTATCGTTCATTTACCGTGGCACAAAAAAAAGAACATGTTTACTTCAATTAATTCCAAATGCGGAGAAATAACTGCGGTTCTTTAGAGCTTTCAGACATAATCAAAATAACTGCTGGAATGTTTTATTCTCTCTCTTTTTTGTGGGGGGGTTCAAGCTAATCTTTATTATTATTATTATTCATACAAGGCCACGATTTCAAGGCTCTACAATTTTTTCACATGGTAGTTCATCAGATAAGATTATGCCGTATGTAACAGTTTGTCCAACAGAGTGCACTGAAGGGACAGAGTTAAAAAGGGCGAGATAATGTGCATCGTTTAAAAATTCATTGGCTTTTTGACCGATCAACCGTTTAAACGAAAAGTTGTGAAAAGACATTGAAACAGGGGTGAGTAAAAGCTTCCAGCTCAGATGTTTTCTTATTTTTAATTGAGTATGAAGCGCAGGATCAAACTCAGAGCCCCAGAGATCCGTATCCCTGAGGAACTCCATCTCAGGGGAAATGGCTGCCACATGATTAATAAAACTAAACAAACAGGGCTAATGCATTTATAACCTCCGGCAAACATTCAAACAAGAACTGAGGCGATTAAATGCATTAGCGTCAGTTAACAGTTTACACCCATGCAATGTGACCCGCATTGTGAGATTCAGACAAATCTTATCCAAGAAATCTAGAGCAAATTTTCCCACAGCAACTGAACACTTCCATAGAGAGGAAAATCAGACCTAATGGAAATCTCATATCACAGATAAAAGGGGTACACAGCATTTTTCTCATTCCCCTGAGCCTCATACAGTAATATCAAGGTTCCATATCAATGACTTAATTCACCTGAACTGGGGAGCAATTAAATTAGAATATTGGAGATTATTTATTCCTGACACACGCGTCAGTTAATTTAAATTCTGCACAGCAAGGCATCACAGGAAAGATAATTGTAAATGGATTGTCATTCAAGGACTTCATGAATAGCACACAGCAGACAGGAGAGATATATGTGGGAATATACGTATATAGCCATACAAGAATCAGCTACAACATTAAAACTACCTGGCTGGTACTGTGCAGGTCCCCTTAGTGCTGTCATATCAACTCCATAGGCTGACGTCCACTTAAATTCCCAGACCCAGGGTTGCCCAACAGAACATTTGTAAGTGCATTGCACTCCCTCCACCAGCTTGTCTTCTTCCCGCAATCTCGATGCCACCTCCTCCCCTGGTAAATGTTACCCAACTACCAGGCTGATGCGCATAAGAAAAAAATTGGACCAAGTGACTTACCTCAATTCCTCCAAGGTCCAGTAATGACATGGCCATCGAGGGTGCCTTTGGCGGACAACTGGGGTCAGAATGACTCTGACTGGTCTGCAGCTACAACACACTATATGCAGCAAATTGCAAAGCACTGTGTGTTGAGGCAGATTCCTAATGTAAGTATCATTAAGATTTAGCATCATTTGGCGACTTCTGCCAGAGTAGCCCTTCTGTCGATCAGGACGAGAGGAGATGACCTTTATTAACCTTGTGCATTGATGAGCCCTGGGCAGTCAAAGCCGTGTTACTGGTTCATGATTCGTACCTCCTTGGACCACTATCGGTAGGTACTCATCTCTACTGATTGGGAGCAGCCCAGAAGCTTTACCACTTCTGAGATGCTCTTGCCCACTTTTCTAGCCCTAATGATTTGTCCTTTGTCAAAGTCAGTCAGGTTCCATTTCTCCCTCATCCACTGAGTCAACTATGGGAACTGACCCTTGGCTACAGTCTAAGGTCAGTCTGCAGACCTTGAAATGTGCCATAGCTACGAGATAATCAATGTTAATCGCTTCATCTGTGAGTGGTTTTAATATTTTGGCTCATTAGTGTATATACCATATAAAATTTAGGCAGCACTTAGTCGAGGTTATAACTGACATGATGCATAATTTTGTTACTTTTTAGTCCCATCTAAATGTTGAAAAAGTAAATCAAAACAAAAAAAGTCCCTGTTGGCCGTGTCAGTCCCCATCTACTTTTTTTTTATCCCTTTTTTCTTGATTCACATGGAAAAAAAACAGATAATGACTCATCGCCCAGTGGGGGAAGAGAAGAGTTTAAAAACATGTAAATGTAAAGTAAAGTTTAACCTGCTTCATACTGGAAGTGCACATGAATGTTCTGTCCATTGGGCACTTGCAAACTACTGCAAACAAGAGCGGACGCATCGCCACAAACACAGGGGACTGAGCAGCTGAAAATTAATATAATTGCATTTTATGCTTGCTCAGTTACGGTCCGTCCACTCGCTGTTACACAGGCATGAGCCAAAGGCTGGCCTGCAGCTGATGCCTACAGAAAAACATCCAACGATTATGTGAAGGTCTGCTTTGCCTCTCTCCCTGATTTTACCAGACAGTAGCAAAATAATATTCAGAGATATTAAATGATTGGTTAAATATTTCAGACAACCACATTACTGGTTGATACAGAGCTTTCTATGGGTCAAAATATTGAAACTAGCCTGATATGCAAATGCAGCTTCTGTCCTCCTTCCTTCCAATTGGGGAGCTTGGTAAATTGCAAGCTATCTAAAGTCATTTGCTGTGTGATTGTGTCACTTTAGAAGATAATGAAGGTGAAGAATTGAAGAGAAGAGTAGTTAAATCACAGCCCTCAAAGACTTCATCATCATCATCATCATCGCCATCACAGCAGTCATCCATTTGTCACGGTTCAATCAAAGCCAAATGTGTCTTGTCTCTGACTTTGCTGCATGACCTTGCCACAGTGTTTCACTTCTCACTCGATATTGCTGGAACCTAGTAAAGGACTCTTAGTATGGAAAATACTTTTTCTCGGGTGAGTCCACCAGCACTGTGGTCTCCACTGTATCAAACCCCTTAAAATCCCCCCCTTCAAAAATAATGGTAATGCACTAAAATGTTTATTAATTCGTCATTGTATTATTCAATTTTCTTTTCAATTGTACACAGATCATAAAAGATTAGCAAATTACTGCCTGCAGTTTTTACTAACATTTTACACATTGTCCTTATTCATCTGGAACCGAGGCTGTACGACATGTGTTACACAATGTCATGTGTCGAATGTAATTATATTTCTTTGTTCATATTTACAAACAAAACAAAATGCTTACAAAGCCCTAATCTTTACACATGTAGCAGTATGTAGCCACATCAGTAAAAGTGAATTAGATGCGGCTCTACTTAAAACCTAATTTCAGACGGGTGGGTGAAATGCTAAATGGAAATAGATTAGCACAGTATTGGTGCCCCAGTTTAGAGGATAGATCTACCCCCCTGCCCCATTTTAAGGTTTGAAACACACAGATCAAATTTCCTGCTGTTTTCTACATCACAAACAGACCTGCTTGGCATAGGTCAGTCCGACCTGCTCTGCTGTGAGCCCAGCTCCCTGCTACAACCTTACTCAACCGTCACACCCTCTACCCCACCTTGCTCATACTCATTATCAAATAAGGGACACCAACAGAAAACAGTCTGTTCTTCAGACGGGAGAAAACGACAAGTAGGTAATGAATTACCAAAAAATATGGAGTAGTGTGCGATTTTTTGCTAAAAGGTTTATAGACCTTTCTTTTGCATATCAAAGACTAGCATAAAATGGAGAATGTTTTCAGGTTACTGACTGAAGAACTTTAATGTACATTGTGAATGCAGGCATGTCTGTTTATTTGTGTTTGCACAATTGAGAGAAAAGAAAGACAGAGGAGGGAGGGAGGAAATGAGAGAGAGCAGGAGAGGCAGAGGGAAGGCAGAGAGAGAAAAGGGGGAAAGGGAGAGAGGTGGGGTGAGAGTCGAATCATTGAGCCAGAGAGGCCCCAGCTCAGACTGTGGTCAGGAAAATGAAGTCACAGTGCAAAAATTACAGAAGAAATTACAGAAGAAAAAAACACAGTGCATGTTGAATAAAGAGCACAGTATAAGTAACCGCTGTACAAACAAAGATTAGCAAATTTTGGCTGTACTTGGACCAATCACCAATGACTTCAGGTCAGAATCAGAGCCAAATCCAGCCCAGAGTTGCGTGCTGTTTGAGCAATGATGACATCATCCTGATTTCACTGTTTTTTTTTTTCTGGAACCTCAATTTCTTTTGAAGCCAAACTGAAATGGGACAAACAGCAGAAAGGGGGGAGTTTTAGGCCTCGTCCACACAAAGACAGATTTTCGAAAACGGTCTTTTTTGTCTTTTGTAAAAAAATAAATAAAAACTCCCGTCCACATGGCATCGTTCCTTAAAATATCTGCGTCCACCCGGAGACACCTAAAATGACTCAAAACGCTGTTGTAAATATTCCAAGCCTGTGTGGCGCGCTGTATGGCACTGTAGCGTTTCTACGGAAATAGACCAAAAATGGAGAAGGTGGCGGCAAGCATGCGTATAAAGCTTGTGCTTTGTGTACAGACAAGAGGGGGTGGGGGCTATCAGGTCAACCCGTTTTGGTTGTCCTCATGAAAAATCTGGGGTGGCGTTTTTAGATCGTATCCCTCTGGATGTCGTTTTCAAAAAAATACTGCTTTCGGGCTGTGTTTTCACCCTGTCCGTGTGGACGCAAGGCCGAAACGATAAAATAACGCGTTTTCAAAAAAAAAAAAAAAAATTCTCGTGTGGACGGGCCATCGAACTTTCCTGCTCTGTTATGATCCCATAAATAAAGCCCCTTTACGACCATTTCACTTATGTCAAGTGAACATTTTCACTCACTATCCAACACTGAGGATATAACTATTAAGTGGGTAAGAACAGTTTTCTTGCCTCCAAGTTATTAAATGACTGGTATGCAAAAAAAGCACAAATTATATTCATGATAGAACTATATTTTGTTTTTGTGCTATGGTGAATAAGTTCATTGTTCTGAAAGCACACAATGGAGGATAAAGAAAGAGTAGAAATTTCACATTTATATAGAGCAGCATGTTGTTTTTAATTGACACAAAGATGTATTAGGACGGTTGGGGGCTGTAGAGAAGTCGCAGCAGTCAGGGAACACTTCAAACATGCACTATATGGATCAAAGTATTGGGATACACCTCATCATTGAATTCAGGTATTTTATTCAGACCCACTGCTGAAGGTGAATAAAAACAAGCACCATGCCATGCAATCAGTATTTAAACACATTTGTGAAAGAATCGGTCATTCTGAAGAGCTCAGTGAATTAAAGCCTGGTACTATCACAGGATGTCACCCTTGCATCAAGTCTGAAAAATTCACTCTCCGCTAGATATTCCAGGGTCAACTGTACGTGGTATTACTGACATCTGGAAGTGTTTAGGACCAACAGCAACTCAGCCACAAAGAGGTCGACCGCGTAAAGCCACAGAGTGGCGTCTAGAGGGAATTCTATTAACTCAATGACTGCAGACTTTGACATCAGGAGCTTCATGGAATGGAATTTCAAGGCCGAGCATCTGCATGGAGGATGGAGGGGTGTAATGCATGCCACCACTGGACTCAGAGAAAACAAGTTTGCTGGAGTGATGAATCATGCCTCTGGTAGTGTGATGAATGAGTCCAGGTTTTGCAGATACCAGAACATTACCAACCTGACTGCATTTTGCCAACTTCATTGTTTCAAGGGTTGAGCTTGGCCACTCAGTTCCAGTGAAGAAACATCTCAATGCTTCCGCAAACCAAGACATTTGACATTTCCACACTTCCATCATTGTGGGAACAGTTTGGAGAAGGCCCTTTTTGTGACGGTGCATTCAGGAACCACAGGCAAGAAGGAAATCCAAAAAAAGTATGCCTTTAATGAAGTCCGAGTCAAAACCAAAAAACACAATTGCCGAGCCACAATGCGAAATCCAAAAACAGTCTCGACTAGACAGGCAGGGGTCAGAACCAGTAAGACAGATGAGCAGAGGTACAAAAACGAGAGGCAAAAAGTCGTAGTCGATGTACAAAGCCAAGGGTCATACACAGGGCATCCAAACAGAAATCGTGGTCATGCAAACATGGGTCAAAATCCAGAAAGACAAAAACAATACAAAAAGGGCAATGGCGAGAATCGAAGTTGGAGAAACCAGTAAAAGAAAAACAATACTCAAGGGCATAGGAGGCGCTCTGCACAATGAAATATTGATCAACGTTCTGACAAGAGCTGTGAGTGAAATGACTGCTTAAATACACACAGGGAAGGTCACATGCTATACAGAAATCAGGTGCAGAGAATCAGACTAATTACAACAGGAGAATCACATGAGGGAAGACCTAACCACGAAAATTGGTGAAAGACAAAACACGAACGGGAAACACACAAACAGCCTATGATATTTAAACAGCTCCAGTCCAGGAGTTCTACGTGCATAGATAACGAGCGCAGGAGAGTGATCAAGCACGTGCAAGAGATGTCGCTGAAACTCAGGAGAGGACAGAAACAGCTGAGCGAGAGGCAGAGATTAGAACATGACGATTGCTTAGAGGGAATTAGTCTAAATTAGTAGCGGTGCAACTTTACATATTAAACTAGAGTGCTCGTTAGTAAGTTAGTAATCTTATATACATGAATTAGTTGTCTCAGATTATGACACAAAATACAAATGTTAGTCTTGTTAGTAATCAGAATAGAAAAAAGAAGGAAGAAAATGAGAATCGAAGGAATATTTTAATTCACCCGGAATTCATTTAAATCACCCAAAGTCAGTGGGCACGCAGACAGGGAAGACGGATTGAACCAACTAGATCACAAGACAGGGGAGACAAGTGCAATGGATCTGAGAAATGGAATGAACTAAAAACCTGAGTATGACAATAACCAAAGGAATAAATAAAAAACAAAATCATGAACACAGAACATCAACATAAACATGAACAAAAACCATAACGTTGGGTTACTTAACGTAATCCCTGGTTCTTTGATAACAGAGTGAGGTGTTTCACTATGGGAATCGCCTTGGCGTGACCAACCACGGAAGCTCCAATGACACAACGTCTGTCAGAGACAGACAGGTCGAGCTGTGCTGGGGCCCCGCCCCCTCCTACTACTACAGTCGACCTGCCCTAACAACTCATTCTAGACCGGTTTCTTTCCGTGTCTATGCGAGGAGGGACGTGATGGTGAAACACCTCACTCTGTTATCAAAGAACCAGGGATTACGTTAAGTAACCCAACGTTCTTTTTCTAACTTCGTTCGGTGTTTCACTATGGGAGATATAGACCGCTCCCGGATTGCATAAGTCTGCCGATGCCTCAAACAATTTAAAGCCCGGCAGTGGCTGCTATGCGGACCCTGGCCTGTTTGCCTCTAGCACAGCCTGTGCTACAGATGGCCCTGAGACATCCAGCCTGTAAAACCTTATGAAAGTGTGGGGCGTAGCCCAACTTGCCGCTGCACAAATGTCCTGTACTGAAACTCCCCTGAACAGGGCCCATGATGTGGCCATGCCCCTAGTGGAATGAGCCCTTAAACCCTGGGGAGGCTGCAAACCTTTACTCCCATAAGCCAGAGATATAGCCTCCACAATCCAGTGGGACAATCTCTGGCGAGACAACGGCTTACCTTTATGGGGAGTGGCCCAGGACACAAACAGCTGGTCATCTTTCCTGAACCCTGCTGTCCTACTCAGATACACATGAAGTGCCCTGACGGGGCATAATGTGTTGAGCTTCTTCTCCTCTGTTGAGGAGAATGGAGGTGGGTGAAAAGCCAACAGCTCCACTGTGGGACACCTGTAACCTGATTCCACCACTTTAGGCACGAAGGCTGGGTTGGGCCTAAAACAGACCTTGGTGAGCCCTGGTGCAAACTGTAAACAGGCAGGCCGAATGGATAAAGCCTGTAGGTCACTCACCCGCTTAGCTGTCGTTAGAGCTAAGAGCAAAGCTGTTTTCAGTGAAACAAACTTCATCTCTGCCACCTCCATAGGCTCAAATGGATGGAGAGAGAGGGCGTCCAGCACCACGGACATTTCCCACAGGGGAACCAGGGGTCTGGAAACTGGGAGCTTGCGTCTTGCACCTTTCATAAAACGACAGACTAAGGGATGCTGCCCAGGGGGCTTATCACCAAAGCCCACATGGCACGCTGAAATGGCAGCCAAATACACTTTGACAGTGGAAAAGGCCTTACCTTTGTCCATCAAATCCTGCAGGAAACACAGCAGGTCCACCACTGAACACTGAAAAGGGATGATTTGCTTCAAGTCACACCACTCCTCAAAAACCCGCCACTTACCACTGTAAAGAGAGCGAGTGGAGGAGGCTCTTGCGTGGCGAATAGATCTACGGCTGCCCGGCCGTATCTCAGCCAAATCTGTTCCACCACCTGCGGGTGGAGTTTCCACTCTCCGTACAGGGGATTCCCCCGGGACAGAAGATCTGCTCCTCTGTTCAAAATGCCCGGTACATGTGTAGCTCGAAGAGACAGGAGCCGGGTACTGCTCCATAAGATTACTTTCCGAGCTAATCTGTGCAGCTGCAGTGACCGAGTGCCGCCTTGGCGGTTTATATATGCCACCACAGTGGAATTGTCTGTTTTTACCAGGACATGGTGACCCTGGAGAAAAGGCAGGAAATGTTTCAAAGCTAGAAACACTGCCCAAAGCTCCAGAACATTTATGTGAGAACGAGCCAAGCTCTGATCCCATTTCCCGTTCACCGTTCTGCCCAGCATGGTCGCTCCCCATCCTGACAGGGACGCGTCCGTTGTCATGGTTACTCTGAACGCCACCGCGCCCAGCCGAACCCCCGCCGCGAGAGCCGCTGTGTCCCTCCACGGCTGGAGAGCCGCTACACATGCCGATGTTATTTTCAACCTGCGGCTGAGATGACGGCGTGGGCAAAGGCGCAATGCCGCGACCCAACGCTGAAAATCCCTCATCATCAGTAGTCCCAGATGTACCACAGAAATCACTGACGCCATGAGGCCGAGCAGGCGTAGGCACAGTCTGAATGACACGACTTTCCCCAGCCTGAAGAGGGAGAGGCACTGTGTTAGGGATATTAACCTCCCCTCTGATAGCGTGACGCGATAAGAGAGAGAGTCTATATTGAGACCCAGGTATTCTGTGCACTGTGTGGGCTCCACTCGGCTCTTCGCCCAGTTTATCCTGAACCCGAGATCCCTGAGATGATTTATCACCGTAGCTGAATCTCTGACCGCTTGTTCTCGCGATCGAGAGCATATCAGATAATCGTCTATATACGAAAATATTCTGATGCCGCTGTTCCTTAACGGAGACAGTGCTGCCTCCGCACATTTGCTGAACACTCTGGGAGCTAATGACAGCCCGAATGGGATGGCCTGATACTCGTAGGCTTTGCCCTGAAAAGCAAACCTGAGGAATTTCCTGTGTGCGGGATAAATGGCAATGTGAAAATACGCGTCCTTGAGGTCGATTGTAACGAACCAATCGCCCGGACGGATGGATTGACAGAGCACTTTGTGTGTCAACATCCTGAACGTGTATTTTTGTAGGTGTCTGTTTAACACCCGGAGATCTAAAATGGGGCGAAGGGATGAGCTCTCCCTCTTGGGAACGAGGAAGTAACGGGAATAATAACCCTGTTGAGCTTCCTCGCTTGGGACGGCTCTGATCGCATTTTTGTTTAATAACGACGCGATTTCGTCCTGTAACGCTCGAGCTGCATCGCCTTTGGCTACTGAAGCTACCACACCGTTGAACCTGGGTGGTTTCATAGCGAATTGCAGTCTGTACCCCTGAGAAATAGTTGACAAAACCCATGGATGAACTGCGCATGCGCGCCATCTTTCCGCCCGCGCAGGTAACGTGCTCACGTTGTCGCACTGAGGTGACGTCACTCGCCGCGACTGGCGTGATCTGTCTCCCAACCCATGAGCGTGAGCTCCCCCTGTGGGAATTGAGGGGGCATGGCGGAGCTTTATGTTTGTTCTGTTTTTCTTTTTGCTTTTGGGAAAGCAACTCGCCCTTGGCTCTGAGCCTGGCTGCGAGGGATTGAACTTTATTTCTGTTAAACAAGGCAAGAGTGCTTGGTGACACTGTACTACCTTCTGTCCCCGACTCTCCTCCTCTTGAACGTGAGGGGAGAGGAACAGAGAGACCCGTGGACCATTGAAAACTGCCAGAGTCTCTGAACAGTGAACTTCGGGGAACTGATTCACCCCTGATTCCCTTCTTTTCTTCATGGGAAGGGGGGGAAAGCTGGGGTAGTCAGGACGACTGCTTTCTCTTCCCACTCCCGGGCTGTTGGGGGCGGTTTCTTGCTGCCACTGCAGCAAAGGAATGTTTTCCCCATGGCCTTTGGTTCTGCTGAGGCTGCTGCTGAGGCTGCTGGTTAGCCTGCTGACCAGTAGTCTGCCTCTGTGGTCTGCCTCCCCACTGTCTCCCCCTCACTGCTGCAGCCGCAGCAGCAAAGCCGGCCCTTGGACCCTGCGGGGGGCGAGGGGTGGGTTTCCGTGGAAGAAAGAGATCAAAGGCTTCACCTTCCTGTTTCCTGAGGGTGCTGGTCTCCCTCATTTTTTCGAGCGCAGGACCAAAAAGACCTTTAGTGGGGTCATATGGCGCGTCCATCACCTCCGCCTTCTGGCCGTCACTCAAGCCTGAGAGGTTCAGCCACAAGGCCCTCTCACCTGAGACTGCCAGCCCCATCACTCGACCGCAGCCTTGTACCGCGCCTCGTGAGGAGCGTAGGATGAGGTCATTGACAACACAAATCTCATCCCAGAGGGCCGGGTTAGCTGCCCCGGAGTCCAGTTGTCGACCCATCTCCTCCAGGATCTCCGCCTGGTATGCAGATAGCAGTGTAGTAGCATTCAGGGAGCATACTGACTGTGCTGCATACTTGTACATTCTCTGAAAAATAGAGGCAGTGAGGCGCTCTGCTTTGTTGGGCAGAGAACAGGTGGAGGAGGCTGAGAGAGAGCGTCGGTTGGGGTGGAGGTGAAAAGCCACCGACGGCTCCACTACTGGGGGTTCGGCCAGCCCCAGTTCCCCCATGCCGTGGATCTCAAGCTTGGAGTAACCCTTGGTTGGAAGCTTACTCTTAAATGGGCTGGACCAGTACCGGCTCATTTCCCTCATGCAAGCAGGTACTGGTGGCAGGAGTTGCTTTAATGGTGGCTGGGCTGGTGGGAGCCTTTTGCCATCATATAAATCTCTCTCTGTCCCCTCAGCGTCCTGGGCTGCTGGCCACTGTACTCCTAACTTTGCAGCAGCCCGTTTGCAGACCTCATATAGATTACTGTCCACTGACGGAGCAGTATCTGATGCGCTGGGGGGTCTGGACTGTTGGACAGGAAAGGAGGAATCATCCTCCTCTTCCTCCATTTCATCCATATTGAGGTCAGAGTTGGCATCGCCTTCTGCATCCTCACCGCCAGGCTCCCTTTCAAGGAGGTCCTCGAATAGGGGAGGCATTTCTGGGGACTCATCTTCCATCATGTCGGCCCAGCTCTTAGTAGCTCGCGGCTGATGGGTGATGGTTGCTGTCTGTGGGGCGGCTCCAGCCAGGTTTGGGTCCTGGTTGTTAGCCACCGCCACTCTCAGCCTTCTTTCCAGGACCTTTTCTGGCATCGACGCACAGTGGGAACATGACTGGGGGTCGGCCAGCGATGCCTGAGCGTGTTTAGCGCCCATGCATGCAATGCACATAGGATGAGGGTCCCTGCCCGAGATGGACGCTCTGCATGACGCGGGGCATGGGCGGGATACAGCCTCTTTCCCCTTCGGATCCGACCCTTTGGCGGGGGTAGCGGCCGAAGACATGGTGCCTGGAAAATATTTAGCGTACAGCTCGTCGGTATTAGCGTTAGCACCTGGGGTTTAGTCCAAGTTAACCGCGTACCGTAGAAGTTTTCTCGTCGTGACACGTTAGCAAAACTCCCGGTACTCGGTAAGCTAACAAATGGTGCTAGCAGAAAACCCGATTGACTCGCCGTAACGCGTTAGTCAGCGAGTATAATGCTGCACAGTAGCCGACTACAGCAAAGCGCTAACACGGTGTAGCCACAAAGTTAAAACAGTTGTCGGCTACTCCGATGACTTAATACTGTGTAACCGAATAAGCAGCTCGCCGCGACGCGGACACTGCTCAACAAACCGTGTAAGTACTTACTCGGCTAATCCAAACCGAACCTGGAGCCGCGTTCGGCGACGTGAGTCCTTTACGGGTCGTCTATGAACTGTTAAACGGATGTCCAGGCTATCTCGGCTAGATTAGCTGAGGGAGCTTCCTTTCGTTCCTCACGGGAAGAAAGCGAGAATGAGTTGTTAGGGGCAGGTCGACTGTAGTAGTAGGAGGGGGCGGGGCCCCAGCACAGCTCGACCTGTCTGTCTCTGACAGACGTTGTGTCATTGGAGCTTCCGTGGTTGGTCACGCCAAGGCGATTCCCATAGTGAAACACCGAACGAAGTTAGAAAAAGAACCATGACACTTTTCTGTTCCAGCATGACTGTGCTTCAGTGCAAAAGCTAGATCCAGGGCAGGGTCACTCTTTTCTTACAGGGTATTTAATCCAAAATGAGAAACTTCAGGAGAAACTCCTTTCAGGAATCAGGATGTGCATATAGACAGGCCTGTACATATTTGACATTGACACAATCCTAACCCTTTGAGCGCCAAATACGTTTTCAAGGAATTAAAAATGTAGTTATCCCGAGCTGTTGAAAACCTATCATGTGGCAACTTGTTTTAAACAAGTTGCTACATGATAGGTTTTCAACAGCATCTGACTATAATATCTTACATCAATGGTGGTGCTGAAAGGATTAAAGCACGTTTACTCCATCACATTTTACTCCTCCTGGACATACAATCCATTAAAGCTGACAGACATTTTGACTTTTGAGAGCTCATATCCATATGGAATAAACCATCTAAAAATCACAGCCCTCTAAACTGAGTCACTGTCCAAATATTTATTTTATAGTTTTCCCTCATAAATTTCCAAAAGCCAGAGAAATACAAAACCCAAAACAAGTGAAGTTGGCACGTTAGGTAAATCGTAGATAAAAACTGAATACAATGATTTGCAAATCCTTTTCAATTTATATTCAATTGAATACACTGCAAAGACAAGATGTTTAATGTTCAAACTGAGAAACTTTTTTTTTTTTTTTGCAAATAATCATTAACTTAGAATTTAAAGGCAGCAACACATTGCAAAAAAGTTGGCACAGGGGCTTTTTTAACCACTGTGTTACATCGCCTTTCCTTTTCACGACACTCAGTAAACGTTTGGGAACTGAGGAGACCAATTTTTGAAGCTTTTCAGGTGGAACTCTTTCCCATTCTTGCTTGATGTCCAGCTTAAGTTGTTCAACAGTCCGAGGTTTGTTGTCGAATTTTACGCCTCATAATGCGCCACACATTTTCAATGGGAGACAGGTCTGGACTACAGGCAGGCCAGTCTAGTACCCGCACTCTTTTACTACGGAGCCATGCTGTTGTAACACGTGCAGAATGTGGCTTGGCATTGTCTTGCTGAAATAAGCAGGGGCGTCCATGAAAAAGACGTTGCTTGAATGGCAACATATGTTGCTCCAAAACCTGTATGTACCTTTCAGCATTAATGGTGCCTTCACATATGGGTAAGTTGCCCCTGCCTTGGGCACTAATACACCCCCATACCATCACAGATGCTGGCTTTTGAACTTTGCGTCTATAACTGTCCGGATGGTTCTTTTCCTCTTTGGTCCAGAGGACACGACGTCCACAGTTTCCAAAAACAATTTGAAATGTGGACTCGTCAGACCACAGAACACTTTTCCACTTTGCATCAGTCCATCTTAGATGAGCTTGGGCCCAGCGAAGCCGGCGGCGTTTCTGGGTGCTGTTGATGAATGGCTTTCGCTTTGCATTGTAGAGTTTTAACTTGCACCTGCAGATGTAGCGACGAACTGTAGTTACTGACAGTGGTTTTCTGAAGTGTTCCTGAGCCCATGTGGTGATGTCCTTTACACACTGATGTCGGTTTTTGATGCAGTACCGCCTGAGGGATGGAAGGTCACGGGCATTCAATGTTGGTTTTCGGCCTTGTCGCTTACGTGCAGTGATTTCTCCAGATTCTCTGAACCTTTTGACGATATTGTGGACCGTAGATGATGAAATCCCTAAATTTCTTGCAAGAGCTCGTTGAGGAATGTTGTTTGACAATCAGCTCACACATTTGTTCACTAAGTGGTGACCCTCGCCCCATCCTTGTTTGTGAATGACTGAGCATTTCAGGGAAGCTGCTTTTATACCCAATCATGGCACCCACCTGTTCCCAATTAGCCCGTTCACCTGTGGGATGTTCCAAATAAGTGTTTAATGGGCATTCCTCAACTCTCTCAGTCTTTTTTGCACTTGTGCCAGCTTTTTTGAAACATGTTGCAGGCATCAAATTCCGAATGAGCTAATATTTGCAAAACAGTACAAATTGTACCTGTTCAAACATTAAGTAACTTGTCTTTGCTGTGTATTCAATTGAATATAGGTTGAAAAGGATTTGCAAAGAATTGTATTCTGTTTTTATTAACGATTTACACAACGTGCCAACTTCACTGGTTTTGGGTTTTGTAGATGCATTAGTGTGAAGTTTCCATTTCATTGCATTAGACTCATCATGGGGCTTGGTTCATAAAGAGTAAAAACCCAGCGAGGCAGCCGATGTGTGTGTTCACTCAACGCCGTGTAGTCTGTGATTATGCTGTCACAGGAAGCTGAGATGAAAGCGATATCAAACCAGGCTGGTTTTGAAGAAGACTGACGGCGGCAGTCTGTGATTAAGTACTTGGGCTCGAAAGAGCGGTGTTACTGTCAAAAGACAGAATCTGGGGCTCGTTTCAGGAGAAAATGCTAATGTCTCAGATTTTTTTGTTTCAGCCAATTTAAGTTTTACACTGCAAAAACGCCTAAACTGCATAGCGTGTGCAAAAAAAAAAACATTGAAAGATGGAAACCAGCAGTTTAGCAATAAACTAAGCCTCTTATCCCATCTTTACTTCAGAGGAACAGTGAACGTATCAATAATGCAACATCCTGTAATTTCTGGTGACATGGAATACAGTATTCCCCAGCAGAATAATATGGCTAATTCTATTCTCTGTGTAATTGACAATAACCAGAACATCAGTGCAGATTACAAAGGATACGCCGCCATATTACTTAATTAAATCACATATTACCCCAGACTTGATATCGCTGGACTGTAATTTTACAAAACGGAAAATCAGGGAGATATTTAATTCAATGTGTATATACAGAATATGAGTCGTCTATACACTACTCAAAATTTGATAGGGATCATTGGAATTATTTTTGTGAAATGACATGCAAATTTGGTAACTGCCACTGATGAACAATATACTGGATAAATGACATGCAGTCAGACACAAAACACATTTGCAAGTGTATTAAATGACATTAAATGAGCATGCAGTCTCACACTTTTGGCTTTCACGAACACTTCATGGTTTCACCTCTGACATGTAAAGTGAAAACAGACAGTGTTTATTTGATGTTTCATTACCACAGTTAATGTCAATAACGGGTATGGACTCCCCTATCTTGAAAGACGGCTTGACAACGTCTGGTCATACTGCCAGAACCCGGATGCTTGCAATTGGAATGTTGTTGCATTCTTCAACAAGGGCATTTCCGAGTGCTTCTAGAGTTGTGAGTTGTGCCCTACGACCGAAATGGCGACCTGCAGCATGTTCCACACATGCTCAATAGGGTTTAGGTCTCCTGCTCTTGGAATTGATTCACCACCCTAGCACGATGGGGACGGGCGTTATCATCCATCAAGATGAAATCAGGGCCAACATCACCAGCGTATGGTCTTTCGTACACATTGAGAATCTCATCCCTGTAGCGTACCCCTGTCATCGTCCCTCTCCCCATGACATGCAGGTCCGTTCTGCCGTTCCTGCTTATTCCTCCCCACACCATAATTGATCTGCCACCATAACGGTCGTGTTCGTTGATGTAGGCATCCTTAAATTGCTTATGTTGTCTTTGCTACACCCTTTGCCTCCTGTCAGTAAAGTCCAAGCAATATCGGGACTCATCAGTAAAGAGAACTGGAGCCCAATCGTTGTGTGTCCATGTGACATGATTGTGAGCCCAATCCAAACGGTCACGCCTATGACGCACGGTCAGTGGGATTCGAACACATGGCCCTCTTGAGTTGAGGTCGGCAGTATGAAGACGATTCTGTATCGTCTAAGTGGATACCCTGACCTCCGAGGCGTTATGAAGGTCATTTCGTCGGGTGGTGGCTGTCCAGAAAGGATGACGTCATGCCTGAAGTGTGAGAAAGTGGTCTTGTTGTTGTGTAGTCGATCTCTGACGACCACCCGCATGACGGTGTGTTGATGTACCAAACGTTTGATGCTGGTTCCATGTTCTGTTCACAACGCTTTGGCTGACGTGAACCCTCCTATTATCCTTGGGTCAATTTGACTCCATTAAATTTTTATCATTCAAAAAATAATAGTTTACTTTTTTTATTTGGCTATATATTTCATGACTTTTCCTAATTTGATGGGAACAACTGATTAAGCATAAAATTATCATGATGCTTAATCAGACTTGTCTGTCTGTGACAAGCAGACACGATCCCTTCCAAAAAATGGGAAGATAATACGACCCCTTTCCCCACTTCAGCAGCGGGGTAGACTTAGCGCTGCTAATATCATTTTAAAAAATAGATAAAAAACTAAATAAATATGTTCATGAGAGGAAGGGGGGAAACCAACATCAATCATGGTGGTTAGCACTACTACCTCACAGCAAGAGGGTCGTGAGTTTGAATCCAGCCTGGGGCCTTTCTGTGTGGAGTTTGCATGTTCTCCCCGTCTTTGCGTGGGTTTCCTCCGGATACTCCAGTTTCCCCCAGCCACAGAAACATGCATCATAGGATGTATGGCTGCATGCGAATGTTTGGTGTTGGTGGGAGGGGCTGTAGGCGCACACTGGCAGCCACGCTCCCGTCAGCCTGCCCCAGGGCAGCTGTGGCTACAAAACATAATTTACTACCATTGGAGCGAATAATGTATCCATTGTGAGGCGTCTTTGAGTTCCTAGAAAAGTGCTATATAAAATTGATGCATTATTATTATTATTAAGATACATTAACTCTAAAACTGAAAGTTTGACCTGATGGTGGCGCTACAGGAAAGGTCATATCACCACCAAAACTAGGCTTCATCCTCTTGTGGTCAATAATGTTGTCAGTTAATTTGAGAAGATTTGTATGAAAACTTTTTAAGATTCATAAATTCTAATTTAAAGGTTTGGCCTAATGGTAGCGCTGGAGGACAGGTCAACTCACTGACAAATTTCATTAACAAGGAGATATTTATGTATTCAACAAATAAACAAGGTGCGTGACGATGGTCAACAATTTAATGTAAATCATTTTCTGGAGGCAAATATTCCTGGGGTCAAATTGACCCCAAGGGTAAAATGTGTTAGTAATATTTGAGGATAATAGAAGGATTAAGAAGCATTCCGATGCATCTTCCCAATTGCTCTGAAGTCATCAACGTCTAAGACGTTGAGGAGACATTGTTGTTGCTAAATGTAATTTTATCCAATATATTGTTAATCTGTGGCAGTTCCCGAATCTGCATGTCATTTCACAAAAAAATTCCTATGATCCCTATTGAATTTTGAGAAGTAATATTATGAACATTTCAACATTTCATAATTACATGTCCAGCACTTGTTTAATCCCTTAGTGCAGAAGCCAAATCTGCCAATTTATGCGTCTTCCTATTCAAAACCTCATGGTTGAAGATTTGACCATCGCAGAGAGTGGAAAATAACTGAAATGAAACAAGATAATTGTAGCATTTAGAATACCATGAAATGAGACAAGACACTTTTACCATTTAGAATACCATCTTATTTCAGTATATTTTCTCAATTTTAGCACAAAATAAGGGGAGCAAACACAAAAGAACAATGTTGACGTTGTAAAGAAAGTAAATAAATACAGAGAATTTTGAAAATGGCCCAGAAGTAACACTATACATTTCCGGAATCATAAACGCTTTTATAACAAGTGCGTTATATCTGAGTGTGATATTTAAAATTACCAACTTCCATCAACCAAATAAGCTTGCTATTCAGGAGGGTCTCCAAGCTCTCAAAATTATCCACTGTCAAATCATAAAATAGCCATATTTTTAACACAAATCAACTTTTGACTCACAAAGTTCAATATGAATATATGATTCTCAAGAGGGAATTGGCATAAATTCATCAATGTAGGCTGGTAGAGACATCAATGGTCACCGATAATCTCTCCAAGGTTTATTGACAACAAACTTACAAACTGGACAGAGGAACAGACTTGGACAAGGCAAACAAGAATGCGGTCCCAATCTTGATCCCTGACTAGGCTTGGGAGGTAATCTGAATTAACAAAGGAAAGTGGAAGGCTTCCTCAAAGTGGTTTCATTTAAGGTTACTTTTAACTTTCTTAAGGCGAAGAGATTCTACAAGAAAATACTGGTTGTTTCTAAGCACGAATTGCAAATTATGATCCGGTGACATGCAACTCAAAGCAGGGGGTTAAAATAGATGGAACAGGAGCATTGGGAAGTAATCATGAAACAAGAAACAACTGGGTGATAGGGCACACGCGAGACCTAAACCAATCAGAGGCAGTGACGTGTGGTGGTGGTTAGTTTGGTGAGGCAGAAACTGCCCCTTTGCTTGATTAGCAATCAGATAATTAACTAGTTCAGTAAGACTATTCGGCAGAATGATGGGCTAGTTTAAGTTTCCGTGGTGTTATTACTCAGTAGGCTACATCGAACTTGAAATGCTCACAAAACTGCAGATTTTCGAGTCTTGCTTAGAGGAAGCCAGAGATGTGCGGTGAGGTGAGGCAGTGACCCAAACTTTTATCACAGGATTTTGTGAACTTGTTCCCATGTACTATTCCTGATTGACAATCAAAACAATTAAGACCAAGCCTATAGGAAGCCTGATTCTGATAGAGGAGATAATGACAAAAAGATCCATTCACATATACTTCAATTCGAGACTGCAAGGATGGAAATCTGAATAATCAAATAGGAAAAATTCTTGGCTCTCGGTAATTCTGTATATCGTTTAAACATTTCTTTAATCGGATTATGAAAGTGGACTGAAAATAATTGCCCGCTTTTTGTTTGGGTGCAAAAGCGCGTATTTAAAGGAGAATACATTGTATAGCCTATTGATTAAGCATTGAACTCTGCATGAATCGAACTGTTTTAATATTTGTTGATGACATTGCTTTGGCTTCCAGGAAGCAAGTACGCGCAAATCTGCTGTCTAGTGAGCATTTCAGGTTCGATATACTGAGTAATAACGCCACGAAACTTAAACTGGCCCGTCATATTGCCGAATAGTCTTACAAAACTAGTTAATCGTCTGATTGCTAATCAAGGAACAGGGAGGTTTCTGCCTCATCAAACTAACCTTCGACTGCACGTCACTGATCAGAGGACACAAACTTCTATTAGACACACAAGTTGCTTAATGGTTGGAGAAACAGAAGGCCTTCACACTAGGGTTGTGACACTTGTATAAATGCTTGCCGCGCCCTATAAGGAGTAAGTATAATTCACTACCTTGCTAATATCTGAAATTTACCTTCCTGACATGCCACCAACAGGAAAAAGCAGGCAATATGCCAGTGGCGTAGCCAGCAGGGGGGCTAAGACACGTCCCTTTTTGACAGCAATTAGTAGTTCTCAATCATTTTACTTTATTGACATATTTTCCAGGTATCGTAATTGGCAAATGAAGACACGGTTTCTCTCCATATGCGATCTAACAGCGATTAAATTATGGGCTAAATTCAGTGCAGTTGCGGAACAAAAACAGAATTGGGTTGCACAAAACTTCTGTTTAAAACAATTATTAGTCCTGACCTGTTCTCAGTCGTAATTAACAGAAGGTTCACTCCGAGAGCACTCCACAGTTAGCCTAACAGGTGCTGCTTGTTCTCCCCGATTAGGTGAATGATTGTTGTCTCAACTAATCGTCTTGCCAATTACGATAATTGGAAAACGCTTCAATAAAGTAAAATGATCGAGAACTACTAATTGCAGTCAAAAAGGGAGGTGGTGTCTTAGCATCCCCGCTGGCTACGCCACTGCAATATGCTACCCGAGATTGAAAAAAAATTGGTGCAACGGACATAATGAGGTATACCAAAGTCCTCCAGCTGTCTGCATGATAAACTGATGTTGAATGTGGTACAATTTTAAAAATATATATAGGCAAATTGAGCTTAATGCCACTATAATCAGAATTATTAGCAAAGGCTAACAGTTATTGATAATAATAAATGTGACTAACAAGCTGCAATAGTATTCCCACGGTCAAAAAAAAGTAGATCAACATGGGACACAAAATAAATTGTTTGGGGTATTAGATCACCTGAGTTTCAACATGCTATTTTAATTGACCAGCATGTCAAAATCTTACCCTCTGAACTTAACACATGCCTTTAAGATGTCTCTCCATAAGCCAAAATACTTTTTTGCTACGCCAATGAGAGTCATTGAGTGGTGTCAAAGTGAGTTGATCCATATAGTTTTCTATAGTCTTTGGCCTCTGGTCTCCAGGACATTTTTCCCTTAATTTTCAAAGAGCGCCCCCTGTGGTCAATTAAGCAGTCAGCTCACCGCAAGCACCATAGCACGCCCAAAATCCCCTAGCATTGTACGTCCTTGAGCAAATTCATTGAAACAAGTAGCAACAATTTTTAAAATCTTATGTTCTCAAGCAGAAAAAAAAACTATGTTTGCCTTTATTTTTGCAGTTTTCCACATGGTAGAGTTAAATTATGCTGAACGAGAAATTTCATAACATTCAGGGTGTGGGTGACACCACAACTGCGCATCAATGTTATCATATTGCGCAGAGTTATCCCATCAATGGGTTTTACACCACAGGTCTCTTGGTTATTTGTGGTCTTCTGTTTCCCTGGTCAGTTAGTAGTGAATCAGATATTGTACACAATGGATGTGACATCAAGAAACCACATGAAGGTCGTCACTTTGCACAAACACACAAGCAAATCATACAGGGACATAACAAGTACAGTTGATGCCAGTTTTTCAGTCTTAAAAACAGAGGAGGTCATATTAAATATATGCATTAGTCAATATGATTCATAATCGGTACTCGGTACTTTTTTCGCAGCTTGTTTCAATTAATTTGCTCAAGGTTGTAGCAGTGCATCTCAGATGGTGAATGACAGAATAATGTTCTGCGTCAGATGGCTACATTTGAGCATGCTCCAAAACTGATGGACAGTGAGGCAAAGATGAGGATGTCCCAAACCGGATCTATAATTTCAACCGGCTTTATGTAACTTGAAAAGGCAGAGGGTTAATAAAGCTTTTTCAAAAAGTTATTTTGTTGGACAAAGCACTGGAGAGGTGGTCACTGGCAAGGATCAGCCGCCTTCTTTTGCTATGCATGATGCTTCTCCAGATTACCTCCACAGTCTGACTGACTGCATCTGTCTCCATGGCAACAGCCAAAGAGCAGCTCAGTACCTCAGTACATCTCACTGACCCTTACACTTCATTCCACTGAACCCCCCCACCCCCCCAACCCCCCCCCAAAAAAAATATTGGGAGGAAGACCAATGTTGCAGAACTTATAATTTAGTTCATGATCATTTAACAGCTTTGTGGGCCACATTTTATCATAAATTCATCTGCAAATAACAATAAAATGCTTTAATTAGTACTTTATCAGAGGAAAAAATTTTAAACTGCACTAAAATGACACCGCCACCTTCCTTTGAAAGGAAGATGAGAGCTGTATAAATGAAATTTACATTAATCGTTATTTTTACTTATTTTAACATCATTATTTAGATGAAGTCTTCCTACAGCCGTGTCTCTTACATATCTACTGAGGAACGTGATTAAAATTAAGAAACAACCTAATATTTTGAGAATAAAAAGTAGTTTTTTGCACTGTGAGTTTTCAATTATCTCTGAGCTCATATATCTGATACAGAAAATGAATTTAAGGACAATTCATCAATTTGTACGAAAGCAATTCAGTTAAGAGGCTGCATTTACCTAAAAAAAACAATTCAGATACTGCACAGCAACCATTAAACCGTTGAAAGCAAGCAAATTACTTCTTTGGGCCTGAACATATTTTGCAATAATTATGTGACCATATGGCCCGGAAAAAAAAAAGAACACAGTCATGCGTCACTAAATACAGCTGTAAACAAGCATTCCATGCACTCTCATAAACAGGACTGCATGCCATCTTTACCGTGGAGGCTTGGATTGCACACACACGCACTCACACGCACACATCCCCCTCTGACTCCATGTATTACAGATGCAGACACAGCCCTCTGACCTCATATATTCCACAAACACCCCTCAAAGGTAAAAGGTTACGCCAGAAGCACATGGACCCACAGCTAAGGACTCATGGACCCACAGCTATTAACACACAAGCACTCAGCCAAGAAAACACATGACCAAGAGCCAACAACCCATTGGCCCAGAGTTGAGTCCACTCGGACCAATAGGAAAGAATGCGTGGACTCAGAAGCTAAGAGCACACAAGCCGTCGGCCAATAAAAATTAGCCCAGAGCCAAGAACACATGAGCACTGAAATAAGATTTCATGGGCTGTCATGATCCAGACGATGCACCAGACACAGATTCAGGGTACAATCCACAGGGTAGTTTTTAAGAATACGAATGTGGTGATAGTAGAGAGAAAGGCCATTGCCCATAACACTGGAGGGGGTAGTCTAGCTATAGTGGTGCTAACTGGAGAGGGGTGGGGTGTGACCCGGCCCAGGCCCGTGGCCGTCCCGCGGCGGAAGGCAGATGGTGAATCCTCCTCACAGACACAGGACTACTTGGCAGTAGAACTGAAGGGCTCAGCTGGAACGCAGTTCGAAAGCAGTTTGTGTGTTCTTGGCTCAGTCCCAAACCTGGAAGCTGATGAAGGCTTTGGAGGCATTCCTAATAATCTGACGCAGAGGACCAGACTGGAACAGAGGATTAACAAGAATGCAGACAAGATCCAGGAGACCAATATATAGGCTTAGGAGCCAATCCGGGAACACACAGAAGGAAAGCTTAGCTCAAAACTAGAAGATACAAACTGACTGTTAGGCTTTGTAGGGAATTAAGCATTAAGATCCAGCAACCATGCTGAATACAGAGTGAACTTAAATAGACCAGACCTTCGTAAAAGGGGCGTGGCATACAAATGACAATACCTGGGAGCAATGGGGGAGATGAGACAATACATCAATTAAAGGAGACAAAACCTCAATGCACACATGAAGGTCGCTGGAAGATGGGAAATACCAATTAAGGACAAATAAGGGTTATGACATGAACCCTGATTCAAAAACACTTGGACCCAGAACAAAGAATGATGGACCCAGAGTGAAGAACACATGAGCCCTGTGCAAAGTACAAATAAGACCAGAGTCTAAAACACATGGCTTTGGAGCTAAAGCCCCCGTCACACCGGATTGGAGGTGCCACTGCGGAGCTTGTACGGCATAAGCCGCAGTGGCACCGCTATGATCTCCATGGTTACTCAGTAGTTCCGCAATTGATTGTCGTAGCACCGCAGAAAACTTTCAAAATCACAGACCCTCACGGTGGCACGGAGGAAACTTTGAACATGTTCAAAACTTCCGCCTTGCCACCGTAGGTTGGCCCAATCGCCGTGGCACCGCCACGACCGCCTTGGAGCCGTACAAGGACCTCAGTAGCACCTCCATCACCGTCGTGCCTTCGAAGTACAACCGCCGTGCGATCGCCAAAAAAAGTAGACAGGCGACCCTACAGCTATCCCGTGGTGGTTAAGGCGGTCTTAAGACGGAGCTACCACAGGAGCACTGCGGGTATGGGGGTGCTACCGCGAAGTCATTTTTAACTCTTGTACCACGTTTCGGTAGCATCACCATAGGAATGAATCATCAGCAGACAAAATATTACAACGAATTTCAAACGAAAACCACCTCTCATTTATAGCTGACACGTAGCCTACCTGCTGCCGCAGCACGACCGCCGTAGCACCTCAGTAATATCGCCATCCCCGCAGTAGCACCTCACTGGCCCCTCAACGCTGCCGCCAACACCGCAATACTGCCGCTAATAATCGCCGTGGCATCACCATCAAATCGTAGTGGCAACTTAATGGCATTGCCAAGTCCTCAGTGACCCCACCGTAATTCCGCCCTTGAGCCGAGATCTCAAACCTAGATACAAAAACACATGTATCCTGAGTGATGTGCACACAAAGCTAAAGATAAGGAAAATCACAAACAAGGAGCACAGAACACATAGCATTGGATCCTGCAAAAATACTACTTTCATTTAGCAATGAAAAAATTACACTATAAGGAATTTTGCACATCCAAGACACATTCTCCTCCTGACGAATGACAGAACAAACTATGGCAGAGAGTGACATCTAGGGCATTATTTCCCATACAATCATCAAAAATTGTGTGGTCAGAGCAATAACAGCTTATGCCACTGTAGGAACTTTTCAAGACATTTGACTTTTTCAAATTTTGTGAACCGTTCATGTAATGTCCAAACTTTCAGTTTTTATATGTATTTATTTTAACATTACATTCAGCCATATTTCTGCAAATACTAAAGACTAAGGACTAAGGAGTGATCTGATTTGTAGAAAAGTTTATATGCCAATAGCTTGTGGCGTAAGCCATTACTGCCCAGGGTAAATAACAAAGACTCATTGAAAGTGTTTACAACATACGATATAGAGGCTTTGGCGTAAGCCACATAGCTTAGCTATTTCATGGGCATGTAGCTAAAGGGAATAAGAGTATGAATCCAGCAAAAAAAACAATGTTATCTAAAATTGTGGCATAACGTTATTGCCCTGAGCCATACAATTGTTTCAAATTCAAAAATTTGCTCATTCTATGGATGAAGCATCAAAGATGATATGATGTATTTTAAAGACTGTAACACTCCCAAATTAGATGGATTACTAGCTTATGGCCACTTTAGATTGCCATCTGTGACATTATCTAGTAAGTGAAGCTATTCATAACATTTATCCAAGAAGTAAAGAAAAATGTTATTTTGTGAGCTGAAGCCTGCACCTGAAAGGCTTTCATAAGCAACTGGGAGCCTTCAAAATTCTTTTTCTTTTAAAGAAGTTTGAAGTACTTACATTCTCTGAACAAATATACAGGCTAAAGTGAGTTTTTCAATGGACTCATGAGAGACAAAGAAATAAATCAGGTAGATAATTGAAACGTATCGAGCGTGACATTCTTCAAAAAACCACGCTTCACATGCAGACAAATTTAATTTGCGAGTATTATCTCAGAGCATCTCTCTGATCCACCTCCATTTTCATTTCCTCAAAAATTTTTTTTTGCCAAACTATTATGGGGATGTTGTTGCTATGGCAGCATCCCTGGATTCTGCCACAAAGCGGAGTGCTGATGTTCTTCCAGCTTGAGCCGTGTAATCAGCTCTCACGGCGGAGGTGCGGAGAGACGATTAAGGAATGCGCTCTCGCTCTTACGAGAGCCCGAGCCACACTTCCCACTTCATTTCTTTTTCTTTTTGATCCAGGCCCGGCCTCTCTAGTTTAGATTTTTCATTCGTTTGCTTGAGGTGTAGTGAAAAGAAAATTGCTCGCCAGACGCACTGGGCTGAATGGTGTAAATTGCTCGCTGCTAGAGTGCCGAAAAGGAATCACACGATCTTAAAAATGGCTCTCATTATTTCACTTTGAGTGCAGGCAGGTCAAACACAGAGAGAGGGGGGCACAGCACAAATAAATAGGCAATTAGAATGAGCGGGGGAGCAGGTCTCATTTATTGGCTTGGCTCTGACCTCATCTCAGGTGAGATTAGAGACATGCCAGTCAAATAACAACCCAAACATCAATCTAGGCCCATAGTGGAGTAAGGCCCCAGGTTCTTAGAGAGATGTATCTCTGTGTGGAGCCATTAAATCAAAACAAATCAGGCTTTGTGTGCTAAAGTGAATGCATATCTGTGGGGTTTTCAAAGGCCAACTAACGCTTTCAGCACTCAAGTCATAAGCTTAACATTTTAAGGTTTGATCTTAAGTCTGGATTACCCGTGTGCAAACAAACAAATATGTAAGGTTCTGTACATTTGTCATTTGCCCTGTTGTGATCCTGCATTTTCTGTCTTTGCCATGCCCATGTACCATGTTTTTGCCCATGTACATGTCTAGTTTAAGTTCTGTGCCTGGCCTAGTGCCATGAGTGATTGATTCTTGAGTTTAGTGACCACTGACTTTGTCTGACCATTCGTAGACTATGTATTGCGTATTTCTTATTTAGGATTACTTGTTTTATTATTTTCATGTTTTAGTTCTCAAAGTCTCCATGCCATGTTTTCATTTCATAGCCGTGTTTATTTTCCATGCCCTGCACTTCGTCTTTCCCCTGTCTTGTCATGCGTGTATCCTTGCTCACAGTCCCTTGTCTAGCGTACCTCTCATTCGGGTGATTTATTGACTTCTGGGTCTTCTTTCATTGTCTCGTGTTCTTCCTTCCTTTCTCTATCTTACTAACACATACTAACAGTTTGTTGTTTTTGCTAATTACTAACCAACACTAACATTGTATAGTTTGACTAACTTACTAACAAGCACTCGGGATTGTATAGCTGCACATACTAATTGACTAACGATCTCTCAGCAGTCGCCCTATTCTAGTCTCCGCCTCCTTGCCTTCCTATTATCCTAACTGCGTTTTGGCTTCGGCCAAATTCATGTGATTAGTTTATTCCTAATGTGTCACACCATGATTATTGTTCCATTGATTGCACCTGTGTTCCCTGATCATGTGTTCACCTGGATATGTATATAAGATGTCTGTTTGATTCACTTCCTTGTCAGATCGTTCTTCCTTGTTCCCTGTGGCACGCTTCTCTTGCCTTGATTCATAGTGATTTATCTTTCTGACTGGACCGCCCTAAATGCCGATTCCCTGTACTTTTGCCGCATTCTTGTTTTTTGACCTCTTTTTGTCTGACTACGATTTTGTGATTAGTGCCCTGTGTATGACTCTGGATTTCGCCCATTGGAACTCTGATTTTGGATTGTGGACATTGTACTGTTGCCAGCTCTGTTGGGGGGGTTTCCCCCTTCAGAAATAAAGCCTCCTTTTTGTATCCTACTGGTTTTTGCTATTGGCTCATTTCGTAAAACCCAACATTACCATCATTTGTTACTGATATTGACCTCTGGTTGGATCACTTTGCAGGTGTTTGTATAGTGACAACATCCCAATTTCAGCATGTTAATCATCCATCCAGATCAGGGATGGATCAGCGAGCATCCCAGGGTGTACTTCTGCCTCTTGCCCAATGCATGCTGGGAGAGAGTTCAGCAAACATCATCACCCTGGCTTCAATAAAAACAGGACCTTTGATTGATGGATGAGTTACAGTGAGTTGAGCAGGCCATTCAGTGCTCATGAGCGCATTCACTTGAGTGACCCCAACAGGCTGACCACGTGCCAGTTAGGCCATTGACTAAAACTGTGCTGCCTTCTACTGATTGGGTTTGACGATTAACCAAAAGAGGCAGCTGGTGACATCATACAAATTAGCGGAAAGCGAGTGTTTGCCTACACTCTCCCGAATCAAGGCAGGACCTTCACCAAGGCCACAGATGTTGAGTTAGGAATGACACTTTAAGGAGGGGGGTAAACAAACAAAGACCTTTTCAAATGGCAGGGAAATAAATTTTGACGTAGCTCAGCGAGAGAACATTGAGAGAAGACTGAGCAGCTTATTTATTTATTTATTTTTTATAAAAATGTATTTATTCTGAAAGATCTATTGAAAACATCTTACTTAAGACAGCTGGTGAGAAATGCCAGAAAGAAAAGTTGATCGAGAGATGCATGGGTAATGATGTTTGGGTTTGGGGTTAAGGATCTTTCCAGAGGGCCCAACAGCAGAGTTCCCCCAAACCTCTCTCTACATGCAATTCAGAACCTCAAGCCCCTCAGGGTCCAGGAAAGCTACAGTTGCCAGTCAGGCAGCCCACCAAGCAAACAGGCCACCCTGTTACCCTGATTCTCAGCACTGGAATAATTAAGGATTTCTGCGCTCCACATCTACTGCCTCTGTGTTCGTCCCCTGCTTCTTACTGCCCAGTAAAGGCAGAGCACCATAAAAGGCCCCTGAGACCACCTCCAAACTGAAAGAGACACTGTCCAGCCTGAAGTCAATACATGTTAGAATTCAGCAGTGACTGAATAAATGATACTTCACAGCAGGGATACCTCCATTCTTTAAAGCCTTGCAGAAATCTGCAAAGAAAGGCCAGAGACTCTTGCTTGTTATATATTTCATCAATACCCAGTGCCAGAGCTGAAAGCACCATTTTCAGCAGCCGAAATCATATCAACAATGAAGCACACCACAATATCAATAAAACCATTAGCAACTATTTCTAGGTTACTTCCCCAAAGAATGCAGTGCATCATTAGCTCACCATGCTTCTAATTATACAATACCTGTTGGACATTTAAAGTACTTGAGAGTCTACTTGAGACCAATAATTATGCATGTGAATATCTAACTAAGTGTAGTTCCTTGGTTAGACAAAGCAAGATTAATGTGCAGCGTGCTCATCAATACGCGGGATCACAAACTCAAATCCTCAGGGCTCATCATGCTGGCTTGGTTTTAATGTGCTCCAAAACTTGAGTGCTTAATTTAAGAAACCGTTTTTCTGTGTGCGTTATTAGCGAAGTCTACAGTTGCTGTGTGTTTGTCAGGGAGGTGGGTTATGAACCCAGGTGCAAACACCGGCAGATGGAAGGGATAGTGAAATTTATTAAATGGGGAACAAGTGGTCAGAGAGGAAGTGGAGGGTGCCAGAACGGTAAAATCGCAACACAAAATCAAAATCCAAAAGTCAAAGTCAAAAAGGCGGGCAGACGTTTGTTATCATACAGGCATCGGCGACCAAGCAGAGCAGAATCCAAAAATAAGATACCAGGGTCAAAACTGATTAGAACACAAACTCGGTTAAGAAACAGAAAAGGCTCATACAATCTCTGACCGAAATCATCTGAGACAACCTCATGCAAAACAAGAAAAAAAAAACAAAACAAGGTCAATACACAGACAAATAAGCAAATCAGGTGAGAATACAGGCAAAGGGATGCACAAGAAAGAAGGCAAACAAACAACGGAGGAAAGAGACATAGAATAAGGTTCAGAAACAAGTGGACAACGGGGAACAGACCTCAGCACTGAAACAAAGGCAAACGCAGATAAAGAACTCAGATTACGGATTCCTGACAGAATTGAAGCAAAAACTTAAAACCAGTAGAGACAGTGAACCCTCCAGGACAGGAGCTTAAGACCCCCAAGCAAAAAACTGTTATTGCTATATTTATAACACAACCATCTAAACTTTCAAAAAGAGAGAATACTCTGCCATAAGCCATCAGTCAGAAGCCTGCCCAACCCCATCCCCTTCCAAAGAAGTCATTAGTCCATAGAAGACATCGTGAACAATTAAGTTTTACAATGTTGTCTGAAGTGAGTGCAAGGCTATGACCCCAGGATAAAGATCAAACTGCTTCTTTTCCCTTTTTTAAAACTTGTGTTCTGACCAATCACAGGGCTGCAGGCATCCAGGTAAATTCTGTGCCATATGCCGTGAGTTTGTGTTGATGTGGAGGCCGGAATAGGAAGACCCTTACAGACAGAATCTCAAACGCTTCTTCTCATTAGAGCCTGTGACTAACTCATGAGCAATCGGTGACCACCGCTGGTGATGTCACTTGGGGCATCTCAAACATTCCCGTGCGCACTACTCACTCACTGAAAACGATGTTCAAAAGAGCAAACAATGGAGCAGAGTTTTTGGGTAAAAGAAGGTGAATTCCGCAAAATGAGATTCGCTCCTGTCACGTCTCCTCCTCGCGTGGGCTGAAACAGCCACAGTGATTTCGAAACAACCGTCTCACCTCAGCTGGTCTCTGTTGATGCTGCGGTGGCGACACTTTTAGATTCCCCACACAGAGTGCGTGTCCTTGAGCCTCATCTCACCGCCATTAATTACCTGCTCTCTTCACAGCTGTGGGGACTTCTTGTGTTCCTGCCTGAGAATTAATGTACTGCTCTGAATGCATCCTGGCAGTTGACATCGCAAATATAATCGGGGCTGATAACTGCCTTTAACCATCTTGCCTACCGTAGACTGTAGTTAAAATATCTTCCTCAAATAAAAGCCTTATTTTGTGGCATATGGTCAACACTTATCCAAAAAGCCATCAATGATGAAAGGCTACAGACTTAGGGTTCAGTTGGTCCTGGTCAGGTTAAATTGCTTTTATGAGGCTCTGGTACACCCCTGTGTGTACCTGAGGTCATGTTCAATGAGATACAGCCATCCCATCTTGGCGAAAATCTATTTGAGCTAAAGCCCCACCTCGGCAAAAATATGAAACAGGGCTGGTGGGGGGTCTGTTTGGCTTAGTTCCTCTAGATATCTCATGCTTTGTGAATTCAGCAAAGCTACATCCTCAAATCACAGTGGCTGTCAATCAATCAAACCTCATGAAGTAATCTGAAAAGGGAACCCAATTTTGTTTTGAAACAAACCTCTGCATGAAGCGAGCACATTTGTGCCGGGGGATTCTGGTGACATGACTAACACTGCTGCAATGTTTGTGGTCAACAGGCTAATCGCATCTGTGATAATATTTGTCTGAGTCCAGTCCTGTTGCCTTTGGCTAATATTGGTTTAATGTTATTTTTAGTGGGCAGAATATACGTACCAAAGTGTATGAAAAAATATTTAATTTCAGTTCAGACGTGAGGCAGACTTCAGGTGTAGCACCCAGAGTTTTGATGATTTATAACTTTGGCCTTTGGAATATTTCCTTGCTCTCCAGACATATGTTGCTCTGTGAAGGTGCATGGGGCAGGATGAACTTTTGCCCTCTACCGAGCAGAATTACAATTACTTCAATGCTTTTTGACTCTTTAAACCTTTATCGGGCGAGCAATCTTATTTGGTAACTTCAGTCGGTATCCAAAATGGTGCCATCACGTCTCTCCATGGCACAGTAGAACCACAGCACTTTCTCCCAGCCAATCAGTGAAGATCAGGTTTCATCGCAGGTAGTGCCATCATTGGGTCTGAGCAATCATCAGTGGCCCAGAGCATCTCACACTTTCCTCTCCAGACTTCCTGGAAGTGCAGTTGTATGCCCATACCCAGTCCCACTCACACAGACCTACCATCATAACTATCATAACTATCAATGGTAAGCCGATGAATCTCACACATTATACAGTTGAATAGTTGTGCTAAATGTTGAGACAGTTGTTGTTTCCTCAGGATTTCAAGGAATTTGTGAAAATTTTGCATGAAAAATGGTGAAACCATATTTGATCATATGTCCCATTCACCTAACACTATAGGGCAAGTGATGGTATGACGATTTATGGACATA